>CM077078.1:33339093-34062715 GCA_039513925.1 Platanthera zijinensis
TTTTGCTTTTATCACATCGAGACTTTCCACAGAGAGAGAGGTGTAAGAGCCAAGTACTTTCGAATATATAGCGATGGATACTAGACGTAAGAGAGAGATATACAAATGGAAAAAATATGGCCAGTCGGGGAAAGCTAGCATAGGAACAAGCACCAAAATATGATGTTTAGTGCATTGATGAACGCCCTTCCGCAGGAAAATGAGATGATCAAGATCACTCATGCCCGAAGGAGGCAATTCACTGCCAGAAGAAGAGAGAGGCCGAAACATGTACAAAGGCTTCCAAGGGCAAAGAATCAGTCTCAATAGAAAGAGACGGCGCAACAGAAAGTGTGGAAAGAACTGGTTCCGGAAGAGGTGCCGAGATAATAAGCATTGAAGAAGTATCAGAGGGCAAGAGAGAAGAAGCAAGAGAAAAATACGACGTATCTTCAAAGAAGGTAATATCAGGAGACACGTACTGTTTGCACAGAAGAGGATCATAACAGCAATAACCATTCTGAGTCGGACAAAAACCAAGAAATATGCATTTAATAGAACGGGAAGAAAGTTTGTCACGACTATGAGAAGGTATGTGAACAAATATTGCACAGCCAAAAATCTTAAGAGGTAAAGGGAATGGCTCAGCCTCGGGATACAAAATAGAAAATGGTGTCTTGTCTTGAAGAACAGACGAGAGAATACGGTTGATGAGATAGCAAGAAAGGAGAATAGCATGGTCTCAATAAGACCGAGAAACATTCATTTGTAAACAAAGACTGCGAGCAACATCTAGGAGATGACGATCTTGCATTTCAACAACACCATTTCTGTTGAGTCGGTGATATTGAAAATGTAGTTTGATGAATACAAGTCATGGAATTGCACAAAAATCAGAGAATTATTGGTTGGCATATTCCTTGGCATTATCAGTACGAAGAACCTGAATTAGCACATGAAATTGCGTGGAGATCTCATTATAAAAAGCATTAAACACAGAGTACAACTCAGAACATTCCTTCAAGAAATACATTCAAGTGCATCGGGAGAAATCATCAATAAACGTAACAAAGTGCAAGCTTCCTCTACCAACAGTGGCAGTAGGAGAAGGACCCCAGATGTCAGAGTGAACAAGTTCAAAGGGACGCGAAGAACTATGTCTCGTCCGAGCTAGGAAAGAAGAACGATGATGTTTACCAAACTGACAGACTTCACAATTCAAAAGAAAATCCTCTTAAGGAAGGTCTGGAAAAATTTGGTGAATGAGGCGAGAAGGAGGATGACCAAGACGAAGATGCCATTATTGAAAGTATAAAGAAGCAGAAAGAGCAACGTCGTGGTCAAGAAAGAAAAGACCACCACATACAATCCCAGTAGCAATCAGAGCTTTGAAGACAGAATCAGAGAAAGAACAAGTGGTGCCAATAACGGTAATCGTGCAATTTAACTGAGTGCAGAGAGCGTGAACAGAGAGTAAATTGCACGGGAAAGTGGGTACATAGAGAGTGTCCTTAAACAGCAAAGACGGAGAGAGATGAATAGTGCCAACACCATGTACATGAGCAAATGTCCCATCTGCAATAACAACAGGAGACGGCCTGTTCTGATTAGTCAAAGAGGAGAATAAACGAGAGTTGCTAGTCATGTGACAAGTGGCACCAGAGTCAATAAGTCACTTATCAGAGGAGGCCACAAGAGCACGAGTTGTAGAGAAGAGAAAAGAAACCATCTTAAAAGGAACAAAGAAACCACGCGATAAAGAAAGAGACTGACAAACCGAACAGAATAACAAACAATTCTCAGAGAGCCAACGACCAAGAGAAAGAGACTGGAAGAGACTCAAACCGCACAGTTTGAAGAGAAGTCAAAAAGAATCGGACACTAAGAAATTAACAAACCAGGAAGAGACTGCGCGAGAAGAGAAGACGCATCGACCAAAGAGCGAACAAACTGCGCGGGAAGATTGCACTGTAACGACCCAAAATCCCTCACAATTTAAATATTAATTTCAAGCAGATTTCTCACAAGTCTATGTGCAACAGTTATAATAAAAGAAAGGTGTACCAGATGAAAACATAAACCACATCTTACTATTATACAGAATATACATACTGTCCAACGAAAATACTAGTATAGGAGTGTCTACATGAATTAAACACCAAAAATATATACAAAAAGTCGACACATATGCTAACCCGTGGACGAGCCACATCTTCGACTGGTCTTCTATCTGCCTCTGCCTGAGTCTGTCTAGCGGGGTATAGTACGCTGGTGCTCGGTTCCTATAAGATAATTCAGGAACCAATTAGTTTTGAAAACTTTGTGAATTCTTTACCCTTACCTGTAGCTTCGTACTGCAAACAAACAAGAGAGTCAATAACAATCAAATCTATATCAATATGATCATGTTTTTAAGCTAGGAAACAAGTATAATCAACAATTATATATCTGATATCAAATCATATTTCGTTCATTTTATATCGAAGTTCGTTCATTCTTGATTTCTTTCTCAAAATGCTGAGGGTCATTCAATTTTAAAACATCTGGGTCTGTCAACCCTTAATATCAAGATCCTCTTTAGGGCGCTCACACGCGCAGCAGGCTTCAACGCCTCCTAAATTGGATTCATATTCTGTAGGAGTTCGACCCCTCCTACGAGGTGTGAGAGTTCTACCCCTCTCACGCGGTGTAGGAGTTTGAAGCATCCCCCTTACCAAATCGACCCTTAGCATTTTGTTGCGTCGACGCGTTCTCAATTTCATTTATAAATCATTTTCTTCACTTCATTTCCGTTTATTCAATTCAATTCAAAATTAGAATTTATTTATATTTTTTTCCCTCAGAGTTCTATCGACCGCTAAGCCACGTTAGCGTGTTCAGCGACTTATATTTTCAATGATATCAAATATTTCAAGAACAACTAGTGTATCAGGTTCATAAAAAGAAACGGTAAGGACTCACCCCAACTTTTCCTTTGCCCTTGTCTCTCGTAGGATTCTCGTCGCGTCTATCGCCGGACGCCATCCTCTGTAGTATCAATAAATCATTTACTTTAGGGTTGCGCTATAAATAGTTACGAGCGGACTCCTACGATGGTCACAACTACGACCTCTAGGAGTTGTCTAGGGAAGGATTAATGTGGGTGACTCAAAATAAAGGCGCATCATTTGATCAACAAAGTTTTCTTATGCCCACAAGTAATAATTCAATATGCTCCTACAGACAGCCTCAAGGGTGGCCACAATGGCAATGTCAAGGGCTGCGAATAACAGCTTATTTAAAGTGTAAATTTCATCTAAGACAGCCGTCATCAACAGCGATCGTCCAACACACACACACACAACCCCCAACAACAACAGCCGGCCAACACACACAACTCCCACAATAACTGCAGCCGGCCAGCACAACACAACCCCCAACAACAACAACATCCCTAAGTTCTTAAATTAATTCATAATCATAGAATAGGGCACAAAAACTATATAGGAAGATTTCATATACTTTTCATGAACTCAAAACTCCAAAAATCTTAACCCTAAGTTTCAAGCCATCTCCAATCTATATCATAACTTTCTACAAGAAGATAGGGGATTGAAGAGGAAAAGATTACCTTCCTAAAGAAGAAGAAATCGTGCGAAACGGAGGAGATTGGAGGCGGCTAGAGTGATCGGCGCGGCAGCGGCTCCGTTGGGTTCATTCCGTCTAGAATGCAGAAGAATGAATACATCATAATGTTATATCACAGGATAAGTCCACCGCTTAACCCAGGAAGCCAGTCACACCACCGGTACAACCAGTTTCAAGTAGTGCACAGCCACAACCACACACACACCCAGCCGGTCCACCATCACTTGTCACACATAAACCCCAATCCAAACCAAGCCCAAAATCAATTAAGCTCACATAAATCCGGCCAACTCAAGTCATTCACAATTAAACTAAAACGAAATGACAGTCGCAAAAATCAAATGGAAAATCTGAACATCAAAATTAACGTGCGACGTCGAATCGGCCCTGAAATCAATTTTTGTTTTTTCATCATCGGGGATTTTTATATGGCGAAAAGATTTATATAGATAAATTCGGGTCTTACAAATTCTCCCCTCCTTATTAGAATTTTCGTCCTCGAAAATTCAAGCATCTTCTCGAATTTCAAAGAAAGAGGGAAAGATTTTCTTCAGTAAGTCCTTTCGCTCCCAATTAGCATCCTTGGCGGGATGGCCTGTCCACCAAAATTTGACAAAGTTCACCTGTCGATTCCGAAGATTCTTGCTCTGCCAATCAATAATTTGATAAGGTGTTGTCGGACTTGACAAATCAGTTTCTATCTGCACATCACTGGTAGACATCATCAAATCTGGGTTAGGAATATACCGTCGGAGTGCGGATACATGAAAGACATCATGCAACTTCTGTAATTCAGTAGGCAGAGCTAAGCGATACGCCACCTCACAAATACGTTCAATCACTGGGAAGGGACCAACATATCTTGGACTCAATTTTCCAATTCATCGTAATCGTGAAATCCCTTTAAACGGTTTAATCTTCAAACACATTTGATCGCCCACCACAAATTCCACTAGACGATGTCGAGCATTATAATATTTTTGTTGACGATCCTGTGCGATTTTCATTCTTTGTTGGATAATGTGGAATTTTTCCTCAATCTTATCGGTCTTCTTCTATAGAAACAATTTCTTCTCTCCATCATCCGCCCAGCTCAACGGAGTCCAACATCGCCGCCCATATAGAGCTTCGAATGGGGTCATTTGGATCGTTGTTTGGTAGCTATTATTATAAGCAAATTCAACCAGCGATAAGTATTTTTCCCAGGAGCCTTTCAAATCCAAAACTACCATTCACAATAAATCCTCAAGCATCTGGATAGTGCGTTCGGACCGACTATCTGTTTGCGGATGAAATAATGTACTGTACAAAAGCCTTGTTCCCATTCGGTTATGCACCCTTCGCCACAAATCCGATGTAAACCGTCCATCGCGATCGGACACTATCATATATGGGATACCATGTAATCTCACAATCATATTTACATAAAGTTCCATCAAGTTTTCAGTCGGTTCGCTTTGCTTGATTGGTATAAAATATGCGCTTTTTGTCAATCGGTCAATAATGACCCAGATTCCATCATTCCCTGCCTTACTGCAAGGCAGGCCAAACACAAAATCCATCGCAACGTCATCCCATTTCCATTCTGGGATGGGAAGAGATCGAAGATATCCAGCCGACTTCTGATGTTCTGCTTTCATTATCTGGCAGGTGTGCCATTGCACAATGTACTGAATAACATCCTTCTTTATATGTGACCATCAAAAATCATGTTTCAAATCGTGGTACATCTTTGTCCAGCCCGGGTGAATTGAATATAGTGTATTATGTGCCTCATACAAAATATCCTTCTGAAAATTATCAGTATCTGGTACACATAGCCTATCATTCAGAATAATAAGGCATCCTTTTCAACAAAGGCACTCGCTTCTACCCTTCTCAAATTTTCGAAGATACCCATCAAGAAGGGGTCCTGCTATATCGCCTTCTGAATTCTCTCTTTTAGTGAATATTGAATCCGCAGTTGAAATAGTTGTGCTTGCTTTTCTTCAGGCGTGAATATCACTCAAATTTCCATCTCCTGTAACATGGCTAGAAGCTTCTTATTGTACTGCTGTATCACTGATAGTGCAACAATATTCTTTCTGTTCGAGGCATCCACGACCACATTCGCCTTACTAGGATGGTATTGGATATTCAGATCATAATCTTTAATAAATTCTAGTCATCTTCTCTGGCGCAAATTTATTTCCCTTTGATCGAAAATATATTTTAAACTCTTATGATCCATAAATATTTCACATCGAACACCATACAGGTAGTGACGCCAAATTTTCAAAGCAAACACAACCGCCGCTAGTTCCAGATCGTGCGTCAGATAGTTCTTTTCAGCTTCCTTTAATTGTTGGGAAGCAAAGAATCACCTTTCCACGTTGCATCAATACGCAGTCTAACCCCTTATAGGATGCATCGCTATAAATTTGGAAACCATCTGAGCCTTCAGGCATCACCAACACAGGAGCAGTCATTAATCTTTCCTTCAAAGCTTCGAATGCTTGCTGACAATCATCTCCCCACGTAAACGACACATTCTTTCGAGTCAATTGTGTCAAGAGGAGTGCTAGCTTCGAGAAGTCCTTGACAAATTTCCGATAATAACCCGCCAAGCCCAAGAAGCTTCGTATTTCAGTCACCGATTTTGGTTGGGTCCAATTGATTATTGCTTCAATCTTAGCTGGATCAACAGATAACCCTTCCACATTAATCACGTGGCCCAGAAAAGCCACTTCGTTCAGCTAGAAAGCACACTAATTTGTATATTTAGCATACAACTGATGTTCTCTCAGCGTTTGCAAGACGAGACGCATGTGCTAGGCATGCTCTTCCTCTGCCTTTGAATAGATCAGTATATTGCTTATAAACACAATCACGAACTGATCCAAAAATGCCTTAAAACCCGATTAATCAAGGCCATAAAAGCTGCAGGAGCATTTGTTGTAAGTGGGTGCTCGAAACATACGGAGGAAGATCTAAGTGGAATCTACTCCCCGTTGCCCCCAGCTAGGAATTTATAGTAAAACCTAGGGTTAAGATCCGCAAAGCCCCCAAACCCGTTATTAGTCCGAATATACACTTACAATCTCCTCCTATATTCGTGATAAATAACGGTGACGTTTCGGGGTGCTGGAGCGTAGACATAATAATAATCCAAATTAAGCAAACCAAAACAGGACAGATCATACTAATAAATCAAAATAAGGTTTTGCCTATACGGCAAACCACCACACAGATGTTATCCCAAACATAGTCTGAATTATTACAAAACAAAACAAAAACATAAATCAAACGTTTGATGATTCTACTCATCTAGTAGATCATCGTCATCCATGTCCAGGTCTATAGCTCCTCCAAAAACTCCATCGTAGCCTGCAAGGAATTTCATGAGTCAGACTCAATGAATTCATAAACATATGCAGTAACATTTAAAGTAAACTAGCTCTTACTAAATGAGCTTAGCACTTCTAGCAACGGTGAAGTAACTCTGTCAGCATCTCATCCAGTCTAACTAGGACTAGTCACGTTACCTTACTCATTATTGATCACTATGTGCCTCACCAACACATGTGGGCACACATCACGTGCAACATTATCAAATGTGGAATAATGTGCTGTGACCAATAATGTTTAGATTAACATATACAATGACTTTCAATTCCCAGTTGAATAGCTCTTGAATCAACTTACAATGAGAGGACGTTAGGTTATCAAATGTGGAATAACCCGCATCCAACCATCTTGGGTTTTCATCAAGAAACTATTTGGGGTTTTCAGTCTGTCACTTATTTGATGCTTGAATGTTGGCAGCTATAGGCTCGTGCATATCAAAACATAAACGTTGGAGGAAAGTTTCATATTTCTATGAACTTTAATCTCATTGCCCCCGATGTTTTGATTGTGAGAGCTCTATTTAATCCTTTAGTAAGGGCGTCTGCAACATTATTTTTCATTCGCACATCTACCAGGGTCACAATCCCTTGGCTTGTGAGAGAGGTCAACCAGGCCTGTTGCATCCTGAGTTGCCTTCTTTTGCCATTGAACAAAGTGTTCGTGGCAACCGTTTTAGTAGCCTGATTATCGCAGTAAACTGCAACAGAACTCAGTTTCAGGCCCGACAGTGGAATGTCCATCACCAAATCACTTAACCACTCTGCTTCTTCACTAGCCGAAGCTAGAGCATAGAGTTCGGATTCCATGGATGAGAGTGCAATGCACGACTGTCTCTTGGACTTCCAGGCTACAGCTGCTCCTCCTAGTGTAAAGAGGAATCCACTAGTGGACTTGCTGTCGTTTATTTCTGAGCACCATGATGCATCAGAATATCCTTCCAGAACGGGAGGATGACCACTATAATATAAAGCATACTTTCGGGTGTGCTTTAAGTAATGCATCAGCCTATCGAGGGCATCCCAATGGTCTTGGCCAGGATTGCTAGTGAACCTACTTAACATGCCGACCGTGAAGGCTATGTCAGGTCTCGTACAGACCATAGCGTACATGAGGCTACCAAGCAGTTTAGAATAATCTAACTGTCGAACCGCAGCTCCATCATTGGGCTTTAAGCGGTTAGAATAGTCGTATGGTGTCTCAGCCGCTTTACGTTCACTGTATCCCCACGTGTCCAACAAGGACTGGATGTAGTGGCTTTGACTTAGGGAAATGCCATGTTTCCCAAAGCTCACTTGCATACCTAGTATAGTATCAGCTATAGCGAGGTCCGTCATGCTAAATTCTTTAATTAGACCTGACTTTACGTCATCCACTTCGGATTGATCAGATCTAAGAATAAGCAGATCATCCACATACAAGCATATTATGGCGACGTGGTCTGATCTATGACGTATGTAAAGACATTTATCCGAGAGACTCGACATGAATCCCATGTTCTTTGCAGTATAGTCAAACTTCTCATGCCATAATTTCGGCGCTTGCTTCAATCCGTATAGCGACTTTAAAAGCTTACAGACCTTGTTTGCGTGACCGTCTACAAAGAAACCTTCAGGTTGACTCATGTAGATCTCTTCGGTCAGATCTCCGTTCAAGAACGCAGTCTTAACATCCATTTGATGAACAATAAAGTTCTCAATGGCCGAAATAGCAAGAAGAACCCTAATGGTTGCTAAGTGACACACGGGTGAGTATACGTCAAAATAGTCTACTCCGCTTACTTGTGTGAAACCTTTAGCCACCAGGCGTGCTTTATACTTAGCTACGCTACCATCGGGATTTAACTTCTTTTTCAGAACCCACTTACACCCGACAGTTTTAGCCCATATTAGCTTATCAACTAACATCCAGGTGTCGTTCTGAAGGAGAGAGTTCATCTCATCCTCAATTGCTTCTTTCCAGAGTAGGGAATCCCTTGATCTCATCGCTTCCTTAAAATTAGATGGATCGGCCTCGACGTGGTAAGTGACAAAATCACTACCGAAGGTTCTAGGGGTTCGCTCTCTCACTAAAGTCCTTCTAGACTCTAGGCCAGAGTTGTCTACCGGAACGGAATAGGAGGTGCTCGGTACTGATTCAGGATCTTCCTCAGTAATAGTTGCTTGCTTACCTGGGATAGTTAAGTTCTTATCTTTGAGGAATTTATCCTCGAAGAACACTGCATCCCTAGATTCAATAATTATATTATTAGACAGGTCTAAGAATCTATCAGCAGCACTATCTTCAGCACAACCTAAGTAGATACATGTATTGGTCCTAGGTCCAACCTTAGACCGTCTAGGGTCAGGAACCCTGACATAGGCTATACAGTCCCAGGTCTTAAGTCTCGTTAAAGACGGCGGTCGCTTAAACCAAAGCTCGTAGGGTGTAACCTCTAACTTAGCATGGGGAACTTTGTTCAGAATGTGATTCGCAGTCAAGACTGCTTCTCCCCAATAAGCGGAAGGCATGCCTGCAGTGAGCAGTATAGAGTTTAACATCTCTGTTAACGTTCTATTCTTATGCTCGGCTATGCCGTTAGATTGGGGGGAGTAAGGAGCAGTGGTTTCTACTATGATGCCCTGTGAAGCAAGGAAGCATCTGAACTCACTGGACATATATTCTCCTCCTCTATCACTTCTAAACCTTTTAATTGTCATGCTTAACTGGTTTTCTACCCTGGTTTTGAAGAGACAAAACTTTTCAAACGCTTCATCTTTAGTTTTAAGCAATGAAATATGACAAATCTCGTGCAGTCATCTATGAACGTGATCATATACTTCCTCCCACCTCTTGTGACAAAACTCTTAAAGTCACAAATATCGGAATGTATAAGCTCAAGAGGTGTTGTGCTCCTAGTAACCGTGCCAAAAGGTTTCCTAGTGATCTTAGTCTGAGCACACACTTCACATTTCCCAAGAGGAGACTTAGTGTCTAGTGTGATCTTATGAGTTATAGCGACTTGGAACATTTTCCTATAGTTTACGTGTCCTAGTCTCTCATGTAGAGTCCTAGGGCTAACTAAGTTCAATTGAACTTGTTGCACTACCTCATTTGCTAGACTCAAACGGTACATCCTATTCTGGACGTAAGTACATCCAAAGTAATGTGAGTTGACTGACAGAGTCACTCTACCGCCACAGAAGTTAATAGACATACCAGCATCACACAGTAAACTAATAGACACTAAGTTAGCAGATAAGAAAGGAATAAATTTGACGTTCTTTAAAATTAAAGACTTACCTGAGGAGAGCATCAGAGTTGCGTTTCCCACCTTCAGTACGTCAGCTGTGCCACCATCTGCAACAGTCACTGATTCCTTCGCATCCTTCAGCTCTGTCAGAAGATTAGCGTTGTTGCAAACGTGGCACGTTGCCCCAGAATCTAGGAACCACTCCGTGCGGGCCTGTGCGTGTCCGACCATGGCAACAAAGTCGGATGGCTCAGCGTGGCTAACCAGATGAGCCTGGTTGCCTTCTTGCGGTGCTCTAGTTCTTTCTTTCCTCGGTAGCTTGCAGTCAGATGCGCAGTGTCCCCACTTGTTGCAGTTAAAGCATTTACCCTTAAACTTTTTAGAGGGTCTACTCGGTCCTGCAACCTGAGGGCTACTGCGAGGCGGTTTGGTCTTGTGAGAGGGAGGAGCGCGCTTGGAGCTTGTAATCATGTTGGCAGCAGCCTTCTGCTTGCCAACAGCTTCCAAAGCGTGCTTCGTCCGGTTCTCGTCCTCAATGCGAATGAAGCGCTTGAGGTCGTTCAGACCAACTTGCATCTTCTTGCAGTACATTTCCGTTTTGAAATTGTACCACGAGGAGGGCAGCTTATACACAATTGTGCCGGCAACAAAACTTTCGGGCAGGCTAATGGACTCACTATGCAGAGAATCAACCAAATTTTCAAAATCTGATACCTGAGGGAGAATGGCTTTCTCCTCGTCAAAGCTGAAGGAGTGGAACTTGTCCACTAGATGAGCTTTGGAGAGGTCCTCCTCCTGTCTGAAGTGCTCCTCTAGGGCTTCCCAGATCTCCTTCGCAGACTGCATCTTGATGTAGTTCTTGGCCAGACTAGAAGAGAGACAATTCAGTAGGTAGTCCCTGCAGAAATCCTCATCTTCAGCCCACTGTGCCTCATCTGTAGACCCAGCAACGTCAGCACGAGCAGTCTTGATGGTGTAGAAGACATTCAGGCATTTCATCCCAAATTGCGTGTTCAACTTCCAATCATTGAACTCGGAGGCCGTGAACTTTTCCAACTTGTTCATGGGAACCGGAGAGGACAAGGAAGAATTCATTATTGCTTCTCTTGCTGCAAGCCCGAACACAGGAACAGAGGCTTGGATCGGCCCCAGGAAAGCGTCGACCAGAGAAATCGTCGAACGGGAGGATCGACGATCGTCGACCGGAAGAGAACGTCGAACGTCGACCGGGAGGAAAAACGTCGAACGTCGACCGGGAGGAAAAACGTCGAACGTCGACCGGGAGGAAAACGTCGACCAGAGAAATCGTCGAACTGGAGGCTCGACGATCGTCGACCGGAAGAAAACGTCGAACGTCGACCGGGAAGGAAAACGTCGAACGTCGACCGGGAAGGAAAAACGTCGAACGTCGACCGGGAAAACGTCGACCGAAGGCTTCGAACTGGAGGCTCGACGATCGTCGACCGGAAGAAAATCGTCAATCGTCGACCGGGAAAACGTCGAACGTCGACCGGGAAAACGTCGAACGTCGACCGGATCCTTCGGGAGCGGAAAAACTAGGGCTTGACGCAAACGGCGACGGCGGCCGATCTCCCCCACCTCTTGATCGGCGAGAAAGAAACGTTGCCCCAGACCGACGGAGCTCCTCCTTCTAGCGGCGGCTACGACCCCAAACAGGCGACCGGCGACGGGAAGGGCTGGGCTAGACAGATCCTCGATCGGCCTGCAGCGAGCGGCGGCTGGCCCTAGATCCACGCGCGGGAGACGAGCACCAGCGAAGGGAACGAAATGTTTCGAGAATGTAAGCGGGTGCTCGAAACATACGGAGGAAGATCTAAGTGGAATCTACTCCCCGTTGCCCCCAGCTAGGAATTTATAGTAAAACCTAGGGTTAAGATCCGCAAAGCCCCCAAACCCGTTATTAGTCCGAATATACACTTACATTTGTTAGGCCAAAAGGCGTAACCACAAATTTAAAATGCCCGTACATGGTATTGAATGTTGTTTTGAAAATATCTCCATCCAGAATTCTCAGCTGATGATATCCTAACCGAAGGTCAATCTTATAGATTACGCGGGTGCCCATCAACTGATCAAATTAATCATCAATGCGTGGCAGAGGATATTTATTCTTAATTGTCAACTTATTTAATTCGTGATGATCGATGCATAGATGGAGAGACCCGTCCTTCTTTTTCACGAATAACACTAGAGCTCCCCAAGGTGAGGTACTCGGTCGGATAAATTTCTTATCAAACAATTCTTGCAATTGCACTTTCAATTCTGCCAATTCTTTTTGCGCCATTTGATACAGAGTCTTTGCCACATGAGTAGCTCCATCAATTACTTTAATTTCAAATTCAACTTCTCTGGTTGGAGGCACACCTGATAACTCTTTTGGAAATACATCCTCGTATTCCCGCACTACATGCATAGCCGTAATTTCTTTCTTTTCTTCTTTCACGTCTTTAATCATTACCAAAATGGTCTCACAGTCTTTCCGCACAATTTTTCTGGCTTTCAGTGCCGTGATCCTAATTTTTGCAACTTCGCTCAGACCCCTATAGATCATCGAACTTCCATCTAGGCATTTGAATGCTACTTCTTTCGTTTTACAGTTAATAACGACTTCTCTATCCGATAGCCAGTCCATACCGAGGATGATATCATACTCTACAAGCGGAAGGACTGCAACATCAACGTCAATTTGCTTATTGTTAAAAAATAGCGAGACCACGACTCGCTCTTGCGTCACCAAAATCGCATTATTCGGTAGCAGTACGTTCACTGGTTTTACAATTTTATATGGCTGTGTAACAATTGTATCGAGAATATATGATGAAAGAAAAGAGTGACTAGCGCCTGTATCAAATAAAACTTTCAGTACTTAATCATGAACATGCAACATACCTGCCACAACAGTATCATCTGCTTTCGCCTCTTGCTGACCGAGATTGAAGGCTCGGGCATGAATCGGCCTCTCATCTTTGGCCCCTTCAGCAGGTGCCGATGCAATTGACTCCCCTTCCTTGGAAGTCCCAATATGATACATCTTCTGGGTCGGTAAGGTTGGGGCTCCCCTCAAACTTTCATCCTTTTGTAGTTTTGGACAATCTCTTCGACGATGGCTCGGTTGACGACAGTAAAAATAGACTCCGGTCAAGCATTTCCCTTCGTGCTTCTTGCCACACTTGATGCACTTTGTCGATGTTTATTGGGACACTTGGGTGCTCACTATCGATGTCGCTTGTTTTTTCTTCTTTTTCCACGGGGCTTCACCTGTTCTGCCCGATTTATCCTGGCTAGCACCCTCTTTGAACTTCTTTTGCATCTCCATCCTCCTCTGTCTCTTTTCACTGTCCAGCTCAACTAACCGAGACTTCTCCACCAATAGCACATACTCTGTAATATCAAACAGAACCACTAAAGCGCAAATATCATCCCGCAACCCTTCCTAGAACCGTAAACATCGAGCTTCCTCCGTTGCTATTGTGGAGTCTGCATAATATGCTAAGCTAGAGAATTCTGCTTCGTATTACAGAACCGAGCGATTTCCTTGCACCAAGTGCAAAAACTTCTCCTGCAGTTGTCTCTTTTCTGTCTGTGGCACGAACCATTTTGTAAACTCGTGAACAAACTCTGTCCAAGTCACGTTTGCCAAATCTCGATTCTGAAACTTTCCTTTCATTAAATTCACCCACCATCATTTAGCCTGTCCCTCTAGAAGGAAATCAACCAACTCCACTTTCTTTTCCACTGGGCATCGCATATTATTAAATATTGTTTCAATCCGTAAAATCCAGTCTTCCGTCTCGATCGTAGACAAACCATCGTGAAAAGTCGACGGTTTCAATTCTAGAAATTGCTTCATATCAATATCAATTAGGCGAGGCTGCTGCGGTTCAATAAATGCTAGAGGAGGCACAATTGGCACAACCGAGGGTCCGACAGGAGGAGGCACAGCTGGAGGGGTGTCTCGAACCAGCTTTTTTTCTTCGGCGATGGCTTGGGCAATATCAACGATATGCACTGAGGAAGACTGTTGCCCACTCACACTTTCTTTAGACCTGGAACCCCTGGAGACCTCAGGTTCATTAAGATTCTCGTGCATTCTGCAGCTCAAATACACTTGAAACGTTTCTTGAGGATAAACATGGAACAGTTCGATATTCAAATCTCATCGCTGTGAATTATGTTTCATTCTAGTACTTCCTGCATTACACGCACCACGAGAAATCTCCTTCTGATACCATTTAATTGTAACGACCCAAAATCCGCCACAATTTAAATATTCATTTCGAGCAGATTTCTCACAAGTCTATGCGCAACAGTTATAATAAAAGAAAGGTGTACCAGGTGAAAACATAAACCACATCTTACTATTATACATAATATACATACTGTCCAACGAAAATACTAGTACAGAAGTGTCTACATGTATTAAACACCTAAAACATATACAAAAAGTAGACACATGTTAGCCCGTGGACGAGCCATGTCTTCGACTGGTCTTCTATCTGCCTCTGACTGAGTCCGTCTAGCGGGGTCTGGTACGCTGGTGCTCGGTTCCTATAAGATAAATCAGGAACCAATTAATTTTGAAAAGTAAGTGAATTCCTTACCCATACCTGTAGCTTCGTACTGCAAGCAAATAAGAGAGTTAGCAACAATCAAATCTATATCAGTATAATCATATTTTTAAGCTAGGAAACATGTATAATCAACAATTCTATATCTGATATAAAATCATATTTCGTTCATTCTATATTGAAGTTCGTTCATTCGTGATTCTTTTCTCAAAATGTTGAGGGTCATTCAATTTCTCAAACATCTGGGTCCGTCAACCCTTCATATCAATATCCTCTTTAAAGCGCTCACACACGCAGCAGGATTCAACGCCTCCTAAATTGGATTCATATTCTGTAGGAGTTCGACCCCTCCTATGAGGTGTGAGAGTTCTACCCCTCTCACGAGGTGTAGGAGTCTGAGGCATCTCCCCTACCAGGCCGACCCTTAGCATTTAGTTGCGTCGACGCATTCTTAATTTCATTTATTTTATTTCTAAATCATTTTCTTCACTTCATTTCCATTCATTCAATTCAAAAATAGAATTTATTTATATTTGGTTCCCCTCAGAGTTCTATCGCCCGCTAAGCCATGTTAGCGTGTTCAGCCATTTATATTTTCAATAATATCAAATATTTCAAGAACAACTAGTGTATCAGGTTCATAAAAAGAAACGGTAAGGACTCACCTCAACTTTTCCTTTGCCCTTGTCCCTCGTAGGATTCTCGTCGCGTCTATCGCCGGATACCATCCTTTGTAGTATCAATAAATCATTTACTTTAGCCTTTAGGGTTGCGCTATAAATAGTTACGAGCAGACTCCTACGACGGTCACAACTACGACCTTTAGGAGTTGTCTAGGAAAGGGATAGCGTGTGTGACTCAAAATAAAGATGCATCATTCGATCAACAAAGGTTTCTTATGCCCACAAGCAATAATTCAATATGCTCCTACAGACAACCGCAAGGGTGGCCACAATGGCAACGTCAAGGGCTGCGAATAACAGCTTATTTAAAGTGTAAATTCCATCTAAGACAACCGTCATCAACAACAATCGGCCAGCACACACACACAACCCCCAACAACAGCAGCCGGCCAGCACACAACTCCCACAATAACTGCAGCCGGCCATCACAACACAACCCCCAACAACAACAACAGCTCTAAGTTCTCAAATTAATTCAAAATCATAGATTAAGACACAAAAACTATATAGGAAGATTTCATATGCTTTTTATGAACTCAAAACTCCAAAAATCTTAACCATAAGTTTCAGGCCCTCTCCAATCTATACTATAACTTCCTATAAGAAGAGAGAGGATTGAAGAGAAAGAAATTACCTTCCTAAAGAAGAAAAAATCGTGCGAAACGGAGGAGATTGGAGGCGACTAAAGTGATCGGCGCGGCAGCGGCTCCGTCCGGTTCGTTCCGTAGAGAATGAAGAAGAATCATAATGTTATATCACGGGATAAGTCCACCGCTTAACCCAGGCAGCCAATCACACCACCGGTACAACCGATTTCAAATAGTGCACAACCACAACCACACACATACCCAACCGGTCCACCATCACTTGTGACACATAAACCCCAATCCAAATTAAGCCCAAAATCAATTAAGCTCATATAAATCCGGTCAACTCAAGTCATTCACAATTAAACGAAAATGAAACGACTGTCGCAAAAATCAAATGGAAAATCAGAACATCAAAATTAACGTGCGACGTCGAATCGGCACTGAAATCCATTTTTGTTTTTTCATCATCGGGGATTTTTATATGGCGAAAAGATTTATATAGATAAATTCGGGTCTTACACGCACGGTCACGGTGATAACATACCAGCGACAAGAGAAGAGGCCGCAACCAAAATGTGGAGCCCGCAACAGTTAGAGAAGCCACAACAACAAGAGAAGTTGTAATTGGAAGAAACAAAGAAGAGGAGAAGAGGAGAAGCCGAAGCAGGACAACAACAGAGAAGCCGCGCGAACAAGAAAAGAAGCCGCAAAGAAGAAGAAGAAGAAAGAGAGAAAAGAAAGAGTCTGCACGGTCGCGGTGACAATACACCAGCAGCAAGGAAGATGCCGCGAGTCAAATGCGGATCCCACAGCAGAGAAGAGAAGACGCGCGAACACGACAAATGCAAAAAGAGGAGAGACCGCGCGCGTAGAGAAAACAACCCTCGCGAGAAGAAAGAAGTCACAGGAAGAAATAACCAGCGGGGAGAAAGGAGAAAGAAGAAAGCGCGAACATCCAAGAGGCCCCGTGAACAGAACAAGTCACAAAGAAGCCGCGCGAATAGAACACGCGCAAAGAAAGAAGACGCAGGAGTAGCGACAAGGAAGGCAAGGGCAGGAAGCAGAAGCAAACCGGAAGAAGACCGGACGAAGAAGCTGGCGCGGTTAGAAAAACAAACCGCAATCATATTAGAACAATGGATCGGTTTCCTCTGATATAATGTGAAAAATGAACGAACAAACGACCAAGAGGTAAATAAACCGCAAATTGATTGCTCCAAAAAGATAATTATTACATAGGTATGTCTCCTTATTTATAGAAAATGGGGAAGATGAGAGAATACAATAAGAGATGTGTGACTAAATAAGTTTCCGTGCGGTTATAAGGTTTGCCACTGTCAAACCGCAATATTGTACAAAGGACTGCTAACTGCCAGACCGCCTGCTAGCCGCCAGACCGCCTGCTAGCCGCCTAACCGCCAATGCTAGCCTGACGATAGCTACAGTAAGCCACCAGATCGTTGCTGTGGTAAGCCACCAGACCGCTGCGGTGGCTAACTGTGAGACCGCTACTGCGGCAAGTCCTCAGACCGCATCTGCTAGGATATGCTACCAGAGAACAAGACCGCCTGAACAAACCACTAGACCGCCCGAACAACTAGCCGCCCGACTAGAAGGTCAAACCGTCAAACTTTAACAAGTAGTTATGCATCTATCCGCAAACCGTAACCACTCAAATTATTAGTTGTACGCCAATTTTAGTATAGTTCTATATGCGTATTATTTTATAATATTTTATATATGCAAACCATGATTATTACACTTATTTCCCCCCAAATCATGAAGGCGGTTACGTGGGTGGTTACCCACGTAATGGACGACGATAATTGCGAGAGAACGATCAGACGTTGGAGGGGGTCGTCGTTGATGGTTCGCGGGCGATGAGCCCCCGGCGGCGGGCGACTGTCGGAGGAGGAAAAATCGGGATCGGCAGGGCGACCGACCACGGGCGTGCAAGGTGAGGCGGTCGGCCGCACCTTGCGGCGTGGCGCATATCGCGGCTCGCGGCCACGACCGGTCACACGCTCCGACCGAAGAGATCGGGCGCGGCCGGCCACGCCTTGCGGCCGCGGCACCGGCCACGCCTTGCGGCCGTGGCACAGCCCGCTCCACGCAGCCGTGGCCGACCGCACGCACTGGCCAAGGAGGCCGGCCGCGCGCTTGTCGGGGAGGCCAGGCGCGGCGTCGAACGCTCCTTGCGGTCGCGTCGCCATTCACTACCCATGGCCACGGTCTTATGATCGTGAGAGGGGCCTCGACCAGCCACGCCCGCCGACTGGAGAGGCCGGTGGCGGCGTTGCCTGCGCGCCGTCTTGGGAGGGGTTGAAAGCCGTGGAGCGGTGACGGCCGGCCGTCCGCAGACGGTTAGTTGTGCTCGTGGTGGGATCACGTGCGCGAATCGTGCAAGGATCGGGAGCGCTAATTGCGCGTGTGGAGGTTACTCATATGACTCCGTATCAAGTTAGTGGAGGTGATGTGAGTCTGGTTAATTGCAAACCGATTTTCCTATACATGACTTCATCAAGTATAGTTTAGAAATTGCAGAACACAATAATTTTGCTAAATAAAATTTTAAATTCTCCTCAACTTGGCTGAATCATGCTCATATTTGCCCTTTTTTATTCAGTTCAATTAAAATTGGGATGGTAATATTGTGAGAAAATGTATAATGCATGTGTATTTTCTCCCATATATAAAATTTTCAATATTTTTACTAATGAACTCAAAGTATGGTGCAAATTTGGTCCGAATCCGGTTACCCAGTCCAAGGCTACCCGGGTTTGTGCTCGGTTAGGCCTGAGTCAGATTAGACACGGGCCATTCCTAAGAGGGCTCAAAAAACCCTCAAGTTTAGGCAGGGTCTGACCTAATTCCCGGACCGGACCCAGGTTCGCCCGGGCCTTAGGCCGTTTATAATAGCATATAAATGCTGGCATTGAGCCCAACGATAATTAATAAATGCTGCCCAAAATTGCCCACCATTAATTAAATAATGGGTAATTTTGCCCAACATTTAATAAATGTTGGGCCGCCACGACCACGATGTTGGGTGTGGCAGTCTCGCACGTTTGCTGCTACGACAGCAAATGTGGCAGCAACTACCTACCCTTTTGGAAGCTAGATGGTGCTTTTGGGGGCCTGCTTGGGCCCGATTGTATGGGCTCAGCAGGCCTCCTTGTGTTGCAAGGGCATGAAACTGGCCTGAGCATTATTTAAGCAAGTCCCGGTCTGAGTGCGACAACAAAAAAGCCCGGGTCTGGGGGGTCAGACAGTCATTATTTGCATCTCTAACTCTAAGTTTAAATTTATTGTGTTCGGGCTTTGATGGGTTCCACCATCATTTATAGGAAGCAAGGAGCCCCCCCCCCATGATCTCCACTCAAGGAAAGTCGCCGGGAGAACCGCCGTCGGCAAGAGGCCGAGCCACCGCCGACGGCAGGCACTCCCTCGGCCGCCCCGGCCACGGCCGCCGCGACCGTGGCCGGCCTCGACCATGACCAGCCGCGGCCATGGCCGCCCCGGCCACGGCCGCCCCGGCCATGGCAAGCCCCGGCCACGGCCGCCCCGGCCATGGCCTGCCCCGGCCACGGCCGCCCTGGCATGGCCAGCCTCTCCGGCCAGTGCAATATCATTCAAAGTGCAAAATCACAAGCATCGCCCCTGCCAAGTTCAGCCTTAATGGCGAAGAGAAACACCCGTACCGCCGAATTCTTCGACCTTGACGGAAACCCTGAGCCCGCACGTTCACATTCTCTGGTTGACGTGCCACTAACTGCTGAAGCCGCATTAACTCTCGATGCCACCCTGGAAGAACGCATCCGCCAAATGGAAGAACAACAAGTCAAATTGCTCGCCCTGCTCCGAGATATGGGAGCACCAGTCAAGCCGCAACCTCCGTCAATTCACGTCCAAACACAAGAATTCCAGCAGAAAGAAGGACAAAACCTCGGGAGACAGGAAGTGTCGCGACAAGATGAACCCCGCCAGCGTAACCCTTCAACGACCGGGGGGCAACACCATCCCCAAGAATACTTCCCCCTAAGTATTGCATACGCTAACGCAAGGCATACAACGCGAAGTGATTCAAAATCCCTCCGGCCAAGGAATCCTCAGTCCTTCGAGCAAGCTGATTTGACGCCACTAAAAGAGCCTCTTCCTCCAACGACACATTGCTTGCACAGAGAATATGACATAAAGAAGGAATTCTCAAGCACAAACAGCTCCCCCGCACCCGCCGCATTACTCCAAGAGATGCACGATCATCATCTTGCCTGTTCGTATTATAAAGAGAAGGTTGGGAACATAACAAACCCTGATGCCTCAGCCACAAAGCAAAGACTCAACAAGTATCAGCCCAGCGACAACTCACTAGACTCCCAGACAGCACCAGGCTCGGAGGATGGCTCCGAAATCCGTAGTTTCAGCGGGACAGGCGACCCACTGACACACCTAGAGTATTTCGAAACTATCATGCACACCCGCAACGCTTCAGAACAACTCATGGTCCAGGCGTTTCTGACAACACTAAAAGGCAGAGCTCGAGCCTGGTCTTACTCCCTGCAAGGAGAAAAGATTGATAGCTACCTCGAACTCGCCGCCCTCTTCATCAGAAGATTCATAAAGCCCTCACCGGAAAATCCAGGACCGAGCGGAAGACAGAAAAGGAAGAAAGAGGAGGAACCAAAATAAGAAGAGCGACCTCTGAGCAGGCATTGTCGCGGTAGTCGTCAACGTGGCCCTCCAAGGAGTGGGGGGTAACCTCCACTTCAGGAATACACCTCCCTGAATACTACCCGCGACAATGTGATGTATGCAATTCAAAATGATCCAGTATTCCAACGACCAAGAGCACCGCGGCCAAACCCCAAAGCTGACCAAACAAGATACTGCGAGTATCACCGGGGCCGCGGACACAACACCAACGAATGCAATGGGCTAAAGGAGGAAATCCAGCGGCTGGCCAGCCTAGGAGCAGTCAATCAGTTCATGCCGCCTCCCAGTCAGAATATGATACCTATGAAGGATGTGGTGTTTTGAAAGTTGTTTTATTGTATTATTTATTTAAATGTTCATGATATAAATGTAATTGTTACATTTTGTTCCTTGATTATATGACATGTTTCATGTAAGGTTCAAGAAGATGCACTTGGTCTTGAACCATAGAACAGTGAATTTTGTTATGTCATGTAGTCTTTAGATATGCTCTCTTTCGTGGTAGTCAAAGGGAACATTGACTACCAGGTCAAGATTGTCGCATGATTAAAGTACATTGGTGTTCTATAAATGTTGATAAACGTTATCGTTTGATCATGCGAGTATGTATGCGATTGAATTCATACATATGGAGATTGACCAATTGTTGCAACATTATTTGGAATGTGTTTAGTGTCGTTAATGTTTGCAACGTGTCTAATGATTTTAGATATGAGACGTGTAGATTTAGCGCGTCGGTGTGGACAATGTGATTACAATTGAAGGCCATCTTCTGATGGTGATACATATTGTGGTTCGTTGGTCACGCTTGCGCGTAAGGGATCTACACATCGAAATATCGCCTGTCCCCAAATTTATTTGGGAAGTGATATGGTCGGACCCTTTGGTAAAGCGAGTTTGTATAGCATGCAATATAACTGATGTAGTTATAAATACACCTCGCTTATGAGACCGAGAAAAACTAAATATAGTGCGAAAATGACACACTCCTATTTTGCACTATATTCATAATATCACGCGACAAGAAAAAGACACAGGCCATCAAAATGCGTTACCTAGTTACTACGTTATTGAGGCGACTATAATGCAGTGACAAAGCCACTTATAGTCCGTAATATAGAATGTTATATTATCGCCTTGATGACATAGTTCCTCTATAAGGTCGCACCAAATGAACGGGAACAGTTTCAGTTCGACTTTCTATAGTACGTGCGAACGTGTTATGTCGTGACTCAACATGCTTAGACAAGTTTTTTATTGTGCGACTATTAAAAGAGAAAATTATGACGAGGCGAGTCGTCGTAATTATTTTAGTAGAAGAGCACAATTATATTTTGGTTATTTATAACCATTTGAGCTTGGTTTGGAAATAAATTTATGTGTATGTATATAAGATAGTGTTATGTATATGAATATATATATATATATGAGTGTATATATATATATATATATATATATATATATATATATATATATATATATATATACTTATATATAAATATATATGAATATTTTATATACATAAAAAGAAAAGTTATTCTCAAGAGGTATAAGTTTAAGGGGCTGGATTCGGACAGAGCAGGGCATCAGTTCACGGGTAAGAGAGAAGTGGCTGGAGATAGTTTTAGGGGTTTTCTCCCCTTTGCTCCAGCCCTCTTGACGGCGGCCGATCCAGCATCCCGAGCGGCTCGCGAGGAAGGGCTGCCGCGCCGCCTTGTCCTCCTCACCGACGAGATCTCCCCTTGTCCGTCGTTGGTCGATCTCTTGGAGCTCGCCGACGGTTGGTGGAGAAGAAGCTCGGTGCTCTTGTTGATCGGAGCTCATCTCTGAAATCTCCGGTTAAGGCAAGTGATTTGCCTTGAGACTTTCATCTTCTCGCCGATCCAGTCAAGCCCCTCGTTTCTCCTCTTCCTCCATCGGCGACTAGTGTGGTTCGGCCACTAGGAGTCCCCGGCGTCCTTGGAAGAGAAAGTCTGAGCTTTTGTCTCCATTCCTTGTCAACGGAATAGAGATTTCTCACTGTTTGGGTTCAAGGTGAACTAAGAGGCGAGGCGTCGGCCTCACCGTTGCGGTGGAATCGTCAACATCTTCTCCGACAACTTACCTCTTCCGGCTAGAGATCTTGTTCTCTAGAGGTATAAATTTCTAACCCTTTTGTGATGGTTAGATGTGATGAGTTAGGTTTCCTTTTGCTTGCATTGCCTTGTTTAGGCCATTGTCATGGGACGCACGATCCTTTTGTGTTTTTCGTACCCGAATTTTTTTTTTTAAATTTCGCCCGCCACTACACGTGAAATCCTTCAACCTACAACCATCAGAATCGGCAATCCATCTACCGAGTTGAACCAAGTTTTGGTGGACGCAGAGATCACCGTCAATGTGATGTTTTTATCAACACTGCTTCAGCTCAAGCTAACCACTGGCCACCTCAAGTTAATATCTACAAGCGCGCGCATTTTGGGGAACAACCCGATACCAGTCATCGACACCATCACTCTCCTAGTCACTCTCAAAGACGTACACCGACAGACATCATATGACGTACAGTTCGCCGTCATCCAAGCTGATTCCGACTACACAGCAATACTCCAACAATCGCTCCTGGATGTCTTCCAATCCCGCTCTCGCCACCTCCATCTTTAAGTTGTTTCATTTGTTAGTTTGTTTTGTTTATTAAATATTGTACAAACCACAAGCCCAGGCTTGTGAGGACTATCTTTTTATCATTTACCTTGGCAGTATGGGAATCAAGAAATGGCTTCTTCACGCTAAGTCACGTAATCGGATCAAACGCATAGTGTTAATCAAGTCAACACCGCGGTGGCCTGCCCCCCTCACGAAGAAGCTGCAAGCATCCCTCGCGCAACTCAAGCCGCGAGCAGCCCTCGCGCACTACCGTGGGGGCCTGCTCCCCTCACGAAGAAGCCACGAGCATCTCTCGTGCAACCTAAGCCGTGAGCAGCCCTCGCGCACAACCGTGGGGGCCTGCCCCCCTCACTAAGAAGCCGCGAGCATCCCTCGCGCAACTTAAGTCGCGAGCAGCCCTCGCGCAATACCGTGGGGGCCTGCCCCCCTCACGAAGAAGCCGCGAGCATCCCTCGTGCAACCTAAGCCGCGAGCAACCCTCGCGCAACACCGTGGGGGCCTTCCCCCCTGACGAAGAAGCCACGAGCATCCCTCGCACAACTTAAGCCGCGATCAGCCCTCGCGCAACACCGTGGGGGCCTGCCCCCCTCACGAAGAAGCCGCGAGCATCCCTCGCGCAACTTAAGCCGCGAGCAGCCCTCGCGCGCCACAGTGGGGGCCTGCCCCCCTCACGAAGAAGCTGCGAGCATCCCTCGTGCAACCTAAGCCGCGAGCAACCCTCGCGCAACACCGTGGGGGTCTGCCCCCTCATGAGGAAGCCGCAAGTATTCCTCGCACAGACTAAGCCGAGAACGTCCCTCGCGCACAAAGCCGTGGACCAGCTCAACGCAACCAAGCCGCGAGCCAGCCTCGCGAACAAAGCCGTGGACCAGCTCCACGCAACCAAGCCGCAAGCCAGCCTCGCGCATAAAGTCGTGGACCAACTCCACGCAACCAAGCCGCGAGCCAGCCTCGTGCGCAAAGCCATGGACCAGTTCCACGCAACCAAGCTACGAGCCAGCCTCGCGCACAAAGCCGTAGACCAGCTCCACACAACCAAGCTGCGAGCCACCCTCGCGCACAAAGCCGTGGACCAGCTCCACGCAACCAAGCCGCGAGCCACCCTCGCGCACAAAGTCGTGGACCAGCTCCACGCAACCAAGCCACGAGCCTGACTCATACACCCTCGCAAAGGTCTACTCCCTCTCTATTTTTGCAGCTAGGCCGTAAAATCAAAGACGGTTCAAGCAAGCTCTCAAAGATTTAGGGAGGACGCCACCAACGCCCTCCTACACCACCACTTTGTGGCAAAACATATCTATGCAAAGCATATGACAATGACATAAAAATGAAGCTATCATAGAAGACAACAAATCTCAGCCCTAAGGGCGACAATCTCAAAAACTACAACGAAAGCAAAAAGCAACAAATGTATGACAAAACATACAACAACAGATAAGCACTACAACTACTCTCCATCGGCTTCTGAGTCAGAGGGCTCGTCTCCGGAAACGTCCGCAAAGCTGAAACTGGAGGTGTCACACCCAAGGCGCTTGCCTACAAAGTGAAAGGCCTTCGAGACGCCGCGACGGAGCGCTAGCTCACGTACATCATCCATCTGGGGCTCCACCTCCTTGGACCAAATTTCATCACGAACCTATTCCGCAATCAAGTTGCGATCTCGAAGATAGTCCAGCGACTCCATGTACTCCGCAAGCTTTGCTGCCTTCAGCTCTGATGCATGGTCGTCAGAGGACAGCATCTCCACCTGCGCCTTCGCTGCCCGAAGCTGAGTCTCAAGGCCTGAAACCTCCTCTCGCGCCGCCTGCAGCTGGGTCCCCAAGCCAGATGTCTCCTCCTTTGCATGTTTCGGCATCTGAGTGGTCCTCTCCACCGAAGCCTTCTTCACGTCCAAGGCCGCACACGTGTCTTCTAGCTCGGACTTCAGCTCTGAGCCAATTCGACGAAGCCGCACAATATCCCGGTCATGTTCCTCCTTCAAGGAGGCAAGCGAGCTCATCGACAACCGAAGCTTCTCCTGTAAAGCGAGATACCCATCCTTCAGGCTCACGTAATGATCATTCCAGGTCACTGCGATCTGCGCCCGAGTCTCTATCTGCAAAAGAAAGACACACAATCAACCACTTTCAAACAGAAAAGGGAAGAAAAGAGATAGTCACCCCCTTACCGCATTGCTCATCGCCCTCAAGGAAGAAGACATCCGTGGAGCCGTTGTGCTGGCAGGTGCTTGAGGAATCGGGGAAGCGGGTAATTGCACCTCTGGAGCTGAATCGTCAGAATCTACCACCACAACATTAAGGTTATCAACAGGAGCCATCACCGCTTTCCTCTTTCGGCCCCCTCCCTGAGAAGTCGCCGCCACCTGAACTGTGCCCATCGAGATACCACATCCCAGCAGTCGCTTTTCCTCCACATAAACATATATGTCGAAGAGGCGATTGACCAGGTCACGAGGCTCAGAGAATCCCAGCACCGGGGAAAAATCCAGCTCCCTCCCTTTCACACGACGACAACGGTGGGAAGCGCATTCCACACCTCAGGAAGACCCCAGGAGTTCTTCACATATCCAAAAAGAGTATTACCATGGCGACGATCTTTACGGGCCTCAAACTCCAACCAAGCCTTGTTGCTACGCACCTCAATCCGCTCGCCGCCATCAAAGCGCACATCACACCAATCTCGAAACTTGTCCAAAGAGAGCGAGCTCCCATGCTCGCGGAAGAAAGCAACCAAGCCCATGATTCGGGCAACCCTAGTCGGAGCAAACTGGGAGACAGGCACCCCACAGAACTTCAAAATCTCAATCACCTCATCGCAGGGTGGAAACCGGAAGCCGGATCTAAGGGATACATAACAAATCGTCAGCCAGCCACGGGGAGGATTCTGAACCCGCTCCTCGGGCCGCGGGATCCTCACTTCTAAGTCAGCATGAAGCTCGTACTTCGCCCTCCAAATATCCACACCATCTTCAGTCAAGGAAGAGCGCAAGCGCATCGGACCGGAAGAGCGCTTCGTTACCTGCACACGACGAAGGATAAAAAATCAGCTCGCAGTTGCAAGACCCGCGCACGCAAACTGCGCGCAAGGCTCATGCAGGCGGCCAGAACGTATGCGCCCGGCCTGCGCGCGCCCGGCCTGCCTGCGCGCACAGCCCGCGCGCCCGTCTTGCGCGCGCGCGGCCCACGCGTGCTGCCTGCCCGCTTGGTCTGCGCCCGCGCCCTGCGCCCGAGGCCTGCGCACGCGGCCCACGCGCGCTGCCTGCCCGCGTGGCCTGCGCCCACGCCCTGCGCCCGAGGCCTGCGCACGCGGCCCACGCGCGCGGTCTGCCCGCCCGCTGTCAGCACGCACGGACAACGCCCGCCCCTACAGGCCTTCTTCGCGCGCACCGTTTAGACGCTCATGTGTCTCCCTGGCCTCCGTCCGCGTGTATCCGGCGCCCGTTCGCCAAGCCTCCGCACGACGTAATACCTTAGAACCACGATCCATCGCCGCCGCCTCGGATTTCTCGCCGGCACTCACCATGACAACAAGAAATTACAGAAATCTCTCCTCACACTCGCTTCGTTCCCGGCCAGTAGAGATTTGGGGGGCATTTGATGGGTTCCACCATCATTTATAGGAAGCAAGGAGCCCCCCATGATCTCCACTCAAGGAAAGTCATGGGTGGGCCCCACCCCCGTGATCTCTCATGGGGGTGATGGTGGCGGGCCCCACTCCCTCCCCTCATGGGAAAAACCGCCGCCGGGAGAACCGCCGCCGGCGGCCGGCATTCCCTCGGCCGCCCCGGCCAGGCCCGGCCCGGCCCCGGCCGCCGCGGCCCCGGCGTGTAACACACCCCATCCGTTACAAGTAATATAACAGAAGGTCCGGCCGGGGCCCCAAGTCATATTAAGCGAACAGACGGAACGGTTACTAGATTTGAAATACCATAATCCGATACATTTATTTAAAACCGTATCCTAACTCAGAATCATTCTAGCGAAAGTATAAAAAGGAGGTAAAGGAAAAACCGCGCCCGACGGCGAATGTCCACTAAGCAACAAAAGGAATGAAGATACAAACAACATGTCCACAAAACGGCCTTAAGGCCTTACATGAAAGTGTTCAACTAAAAAATAAAGATAGCTTGCATACATCGGCACGCAGGCCGGCAATACATGAAACTAGCTAACAAAAAGGGGCTGGGCCTTCGAGGGCCAGCTCAGCAAAAAGGGCTTCGGCCCGCTATTTCCCGCTCAGCTCCGCAGCACCTGCAAGCAAACATTCCACCGAGCGGTGGCAAACAAAGTAACGGTCAGCAAAGGCTGACCAAATTATAACGACCCCACCCCTTTCTCGGGGTGGCGGTGCCTCTTCCCTGCAAGCGGATTAGCATAATCACATAAAGCTAAAAAGTGCATTTAAAGCATCAAAACACCACAAACGTTGGCTCAACCGGCCCAACGCCTCGTGCACTCAGGGCACCTTACCGGTGTACCGGATATCCCCGGTCCCACCACCATTCTCAGTCCTGGACTGGATGGCTACATAATGAGCATTCGCTAGTCGTGACTCAAAGGTCTCGACTCTCCCCTATGCCTGTAGCAACCCACCAATTACCTTAGGTGGTCGAACTACACCACATAGTGCAGGTACAGTTCGGTCGAGCCCGCTGCTCAAATCATCGTACCCAACACGCACGATGCGGGTCGACTTCCCCTTGCCTGTTATCGCGTACATAACCGATTGTTATGTAACAAGGGTGGCACTCGCGGCCACCTAAGTTGGGCCCTCAAGGAGCACAACTCCACACACTAGCCATACGGTCTCCGAGAGACGGGCTTCGCACAAATACGACAAAAACCTCTCGAGGGTTGATGTCGACGAACCAACGGCCTAGTGCAAGCATAAAACAACCACAGAGTCTTCTCCGGGCAATCATAAACATCACCAATCCAGACGCATCCGGATGGGCTTCACACAGCATGCCTAAACCGTACTCGTGCTTCCGGTACTAATGCGATTAAACTAGCGGGGATGTCAACATCGACCCGTCGGAGAGCACCTTTCCCCCACGCGATGGTGGGGAGACACTTCCATGCAATTATGCTAAATAAGGGCTTCACCTGCCCAAGAAGAAAAGTCGTTACCCTTGACGTGCGTTTCTGAGGCATGACTTGGTCACGAACAACTCTTGTAGCGGCTTCCACGCACGTATCCGGCTTGCTCACGCCGAAGAAATCTCCAAAACAAATACTCCCGGCGCGGCTTCGTCTTTCCAAAGCACACTCTAACCCTAACCCTAACCCTTGGTCGGCCAAGAGGAGGAGGGTGTAGGTTGGCTTCAACCCTAGCCGGCAGCGGCCGGGGCAAGGAAGAGGGAAGAAGAAGCTCGGGCTATCTCCTCACAGCTGGCGGCCAAGAGAAGGGGGAGGAGGAGATCGGGGAAAAACGCAGGAGGCGGCTCGTTCTCGCCGATCGGGAAAAGGGCGAGAGAGAGAGATCAGGAGAGGGAGGCGAGGGAGATGGAGCTCCGGCCACTCTTGCCTTGCCGGCGACGGGAGAGGTAGAGGGAGGCGGGGCTCCGGCTTCTTCGTTCCGTCGAGAGAGAAAGAACGAGAGAGAGAGAGAGAGAGACGATCAGGAGTAGGAGTGCGGCTGGGTAGGTTTAGGTTTAGATTGAGTTTGTATTTATATAACTCCCACCTACAACCGGCTATTGGTAGCCCTCACACTAAACGCACACCAAACTCGTTCAAACTCGCGCGCCAAATTTACGGGGCGTTACAATTCTCTCCTCCTAAAAAGAAATTTCGTCCCGAAATTCAAAATACGAATAACGAAATGAAATTCGCCATACCTGAGTTAAACAGATCGGGGTACTCCTCGCGCATGACCTCTTCAGGCTCCCAAGAGAGCTCTTCGCGGCCACAATTGTCCCAACGGACACGCACCATCTTGATTGTCTTTCTCCGCAACTGTCGGATGTCGCTATCGATAATACAAATCGGCTTCACCTTAGTAGATAGGCCGCTATCCACCGGCACCACATCGGCTTCCAACACAGAATCGGGTTCCCGCACCGCCTTCCTCAACACTGAAATATGGAAGACGTCATGCAACCCACTCAGCTCCGTCGACAAAGCAAGTCGGTAAGCTGCCTCGCCGATGCGTTCGGTGATCTCGAATGGCCCTAAATACCTTGGACTCAGCTTCTTCAAGCGACGAACCCTTGACACTCCTTTGAAAGGCTTTATCTTCAGGTACACCCAATCTCCAACCGCGAACTCCACGTTCCGGTGTTTTGCGTTATAATACTTTGCTTGACGATCTTGGGCGGTCAACAACCGCTCTCGAATGATCCGTATAGAATCATTTGCATTGTCAACGTCTTTGCGTTTCAACAGCTTTGTATCACCTGTCTCTGCCCATGCCAACGGAGTGCGGCACTTCCTGCCGTATAACGCTTCGTACGGGGCCATCTGGATACTTGCCTGATAACTATTGTTATAGGCGAACTCAACCATGTGCAGGTGATTCTCCCAATGTTGTCCGAAATCCAAAACACACATGCGCAACATATCTTCCATCGTACGATTTGTCCTCTCAGTTTGCCCATCAGTCTGCGGATGGAAGGCTGTGCTAAACTTGAGCTTTGTGCCCAACGATCGATGAACGTGCCTCCAATCACCGGACGTAAACCGTCCATCACGGTCACTGACTATGCTGCGAGGGACTCCATGCAACCGAACGATGTTCTTCACATACAACTTTGCTAGCTTCTCCACTGGATCGCTCTTTCGATTTGGAATGAAATGCGCAACTTTGGTCAACCGATCAACAATCACCCAAACGAAATCATTTTTCTGCAACGACTTCGGCAAACCGTGCACAAAATCCATGGAAATGTCATCAAATTTCCACTCAGGGATTGGCAACGATTTCAAGAAGCCTCCAGGTCGTTGGCATTCGGCCTTCACTAGCGCGCACGTTTGACATTTTGCCACGTAGAGAGCTATGTCCTTCTTCATGCCTGGCCACCAAAACAATATCTTCATATCCTTGTACATCTTTGTGCTCCCAGGGTGAACTGAGTACTTGGTATTGTGAGCCTCGTACATCAATTCTTCCCGTAGAGTGTCAGACTTTGGGATGCACAAGCGATCACCTTTCCGCAGAAGACCGTCTTCAACCAAGAACTGGGAATTTGACCCTTCCGATGCATAACGCTTCATGCTCTCATCGAGCTCCAACGCTCTCCGAACTCTGTCTGCAAGGTCGCATTGCACCTCCGTCCAGTTCAAGCATGCGTTTGCACTAGAACTCCTGTCGACACAGGTAATACCCAAGTCTTCCAACTCCTGGATTAAACGTTCATCATGCCTGCTCAACCAGTTTGCTCGCGCTGGAGTTCTGCGACTTAAAGCATCAGCGACCACATTCCTCTTCCCGGGTGTATAATGAATCTCGAATGTGTAATCTCCGAGGAATTCCATCCATCTTCTTTGCCGCATGTTCAACTCCTTCTGGTTCAACAGGTACTTAAGGCTTTTATGGTCCGTAAAGATGTCAACCTTCACGCCATATAGATAATGCCGCCACAGCTTCAGGGCGAATATCACCGCCGCTAACTCCAAGTCGTGGACGGGATAGTTTCTCTCATGCACCTTCAGCTGGCGCGAGTCGTAAGCTATAACTTGTCCAAACTGTAGGAGAACGCAGCCTAAGCCGCTCCCTGAGGCATCGCTATAGATTTCATAGCCGTCCGTACCACATGGCGAACTCAAAATAGGCGCCGTGGTCAGACGACCCTTCAATTCCTTAAAAGCTCGTGCGCACTCTGGTGACCACACAAACTTCTTATCCTTTCTCGTCAAGGTAGTGAGAGGTAAAGCAATCCGTGAGAAGTTCTCCACGAACCTCCTGTAGTAGCCGGCAAGTCCCAGGAAACTCCGGACTTCCGCCACTGTAGTCAGTACGGGCCACTCCTGTATAGCTGCTATCTTTGCTGGATCCACAGCGATACCTTCTCTACTAATGACATGACCGAGAAATGCTACAGACGATAGCCAAAACTCGCACTTAGAGAACTTGGCATAAAGTCGACTTCTCCTCAGGGTGTGCAAAACCAATCTCAGATGGTTCGCATGATCCTCCTCCGACTGTAAATATACCAAAATGTCATCTATGAAGACAATCACAAATCGGTCCAGATATTCTCGAAAGGTCCTATTCATCAAATCCATGAATACTGACGGCACGTTTGTCAGCCCGAACGGCATCACTGTCAACTCGTACTGGCCATAGCGTGTGCCAAATGCCGTCTTGGGAATATCACTTTCCCTTATACGCAACTGATAATAACCGGACTTCAGATCCAGCTTCGAGTAGACAGTTGATCCAGCCAACTGATCAAATAGATCATCGATTCTCGGAATCGGATATTTATTCTTCTCTGTCAGCTTGTTCAGTTCTCGGTAATCTATGCATAGACGCAGACTTCCGTCCTTCTTTTTTACGAAAAGGACCGGCGCACTCCAAGGTGAACCACTTGGACGTATATACCCCTGCTCTAGCAATTCCTGCAGCTGAACCTTTAGTTCTGCCATTTCCTTTGGCGCCACTCTATACGGTGCACGGGCCACAGGTTTCGCACCTGGCACCAGATCAATAGGGAAATCAATCTCTCGCTGGGGTGGAATCCCAGGGAGATCTTTAGGAAACACATCCGCGAATTCTGACACAATGGGAATGTCGTGCAAACGGGACTTCGGCTCTACAGCCTCCAATAATGTGAAGAACAACTCTGCGCCCTTCTGAACTGCTTTTACCACTTGGAGAGCAGACATCAGCGTCTTGCTCGATCCTCGCATACCAGCGAATTTGGTCTCGCATTCAGTACCTTGTCCCAAAGTGATTTCCTTCGAGTTGCAGTCAATACATGCATGCTGCTCTGAAAGCCAGTCCATGCCAAAGATCACGTCAAACTCGGATATCGGCAGTAGAGCTGCTTCCAACTTAAAATCACGACTACCAATCCGCACTTGGACACAACAAGACCTATCCGCACGCAGTAAGCATCCGTTAGGTAGCAAAACATCCAGTCTATTACTTGATAACACGGAAGGCACTCCGATGCGCAATATGAAGTCCTTGGATAGAAATGAATGAGAAGCGCCTGTATCGAACAGTGCTCTCGCCGGATAGTCCCAAATTAGGACGAAACCTAACTCAAACATATTAAGCATGACACAAAGTAGCAAGTATATAAAGCAGTAGAAACTATATACTACGACATACCTGTCACCACGTCGTTTTGCTTTATGGCCTCCTGTTGGCCAAGGTTGTAAACTCGAGGCTGAGCGGGAGTATAGTGAGAAGCTGTTGACTCCACCGCTTTCCCCTTCTCGGCATAAGATGCCCCTGTCTTCTTCTCAGTCTTCGGAGGGCCGCTGCGGCACTCCCGGGCATAATGCCCCACCTTGCCGTAAGTGTAACAAGTAACCGGGCCTCTACTCGGAGTAGCTCCAGAAGTAACAGTAGAAGGGGCTGGTCCAGACGACCTACCCTTCTTGTTCCACCTGTTGCGGAACCCAGACTTCGAAGAGGTATTTGCCTTGAACTCTGGCTTCTTCACAGCCAGATCTTTCTTACTCTGCACTCTCCTCATATCTACATCCAACGATCTGGCAGAGTTCACCAAAACCTGAAAGCCCTGCGTCATCGGGCCTGAGAGAAGTAGCCTCAGGTCATCCCGCAGTCCTTCATAAAACCTGTTGGTCTTTCGCTCCTCGTCCGCAAACGTGAAGCTGGCATACCGACCCAACCTCGTAAACTCGTGCAAGTACTCATCAACTGAACCTTCTCCCTGAGTCAGACGCTGAAACTGATTCTCCAACGCAATCCTCTGCGTGGAGGGGAGGTACCTGGCCAGAAATAGTCTTGAGAACTCCTCCATCGAAACCTCAGATAGCTGCCTGCCAGCAAGCTGGTGCAACTCTACCTCGTCCCACCAAAGCCTTGCCTCTCCATCCAGTAGGAAAGTGGCTATGGTCACCTTCTGAGCTTCATCAGTCTCTGTCGCTGTCAGGGTCCTCTTGATACGGGAGAGCCAATCTTCGACCTGAGTCGGTGATTCCACTCCCGAAAATGTAGGAGGATGGAAGCTCATGACATGCTGCATCTGTCTGTCATTTGCTCGCTTTGCCACTAAGGGCTCAGCAGGCACTTGCCTCGCCGCCACTGGCTCGGCTACAACAGTCTGCTGCGAGACCACCACAGGGTGTACCTGCTCTCTGGGCTGCGCATTGATCATCACAAACATCGCTTCCGCAACTAATCGGATAGTCTCGGCAGAAGGAGGAGGTGTAGGCGCATCCCTCGGTGCATTACTCTCTGCAGTGTGCTGATTCCGGGACTCCGCAGCACCACTTCTGGTTACCTATAGTTGCATCGCACACTATAGTGACTAAAAGACATAGCAAACATCAAACAAAGGAACGCTCAGGTTCCACAAACAATGTTTTTCAATGTGTTTCATGCATGTTTTTCATTCCTAACTGGACATTCACGGGTCTTTTCATGTTAAAATGGCAACGCACATAAGTGCTCACCACCCCTTAAAAGGAATTCGACCACGAATTCGAATAAGGAAGATCGACACCGGGCTCTGATACCAAATTGTAACACACCCCATCCGTTACAAGTAATATAACAGAAGGTCCGGCCGGGGCCCCACGTCATATTAAGCGAACAGACGGAACGGTTACTAGATTTGAAATACCATAATCCGATACATTTATTTAAAACCGTATCCTAACTCAGAATCATTCTAGCGGAAGTATAAAAAGGAGGTAAAGGAAAAACCGCGCCCAACGGCGAATGTCCACTAAGCAACAAAAGGAATGAAGATACAAACAACATGTCCACAAAACGGCCTTAAGGCCTTACATGAAAGTGTTCAACTAAAAAATAAAGATAGCTTGCATACATCGGCACGCAGACCAGCAATACATGAAACTAGCTAACAAAAAGGGGCTGGGCCTTCGAGGGCCAGCTCAGCAAAAAGGGCTTCGGCCCGCTATTTCCCGCTCGGCTCCGCAGCACCTGCAAGCAAACATTCCACCGAGCGGTGGCAAACAAAGTAACGGTCAGCAAAGGCTGACCAAATTATAACGACCCCACCCCTTTCTCGGGGTGGCGGTGCCTCTTCCCTGCAAGCGGATTAGCATAATCACATAAGCTAAAAAGTGCATTTAAAGCATCAAAACACCACAAACGTTGGCTCAACCGGCCCAACGCCTCGTGCACTCAGGGCACCTTACCGGTGTACCGGATATCCCCGGTCCCACCACCATTCTCAGTCCTGGACTGGATGGCTACATAATGAGCATTCGCTAGTCGTGACTCAAAGGTCTCGACTCTCCCCTATGCCTGTAGCAACCCACCAATTACCTTAGGTGGTCGAACTACACCACATAGTGCAGGTACAGTTCGGTCGAGCCCGCTGCTCAAATCATCGTACCCAACACGCACGACGCGGGTCGACTTCCCCTTGCCTGTTATCGCGTACATAACCGATTGTTATGTAACAAGGGTGGCACTCGCGGCCACCTAAGTTGGGCCCTCAAGGAGCACAACTCCACACACTAGCCATACGGTCTCCGAGAGACGGGCTTCGCACAAATACGACAAAAACCTCTCGAGGGTTGATGTCGACGAACCAACGGCCTAGTGCAAGCATAAAACAACCACAGAGTCTTATCCGGGCAATCATAAACATCACCAATCCAGACGCATCCGGATGGGCTTCACACAGCATGCCTAAACCGTACTCGCGCTTCCGGTACTAATGCGATTAAACTAGCGGGGATGTCAACATCGACCCGTCGGAGAACACCTTTCCCCCACGCGATGGTGTGGAGACACTTCCATGCAATTATGCTAAATAAGGGCTTCACCTGCCCAAGAAGAAAAGTCGTTACCCTTGACGTGCGTTTCTGAGGCATGACTTGGTCACGAACAACTCTTGTAGCGGCTTCCACGCACGTATCCGGCTTGCTCACGCCGAAGAAATCTCCAAAACAAATACTCCCGGCGCGGCTTCGTCTTTCCAAAGCACACTCTAACCCTAACCCTAACCCTTGGTCGGCCAAGAGGAGGAGGGTGTAGGTTGGCATCAACCCTAGCCGGCAGCGGCCGGGGCAAGGAAGAGGGAAGAAGAAGCTCGGGCTATCTCCTCTGTTGGGTCCGGCGTTCTTTCACTTGACCCGTGGCGCTCTGCTACTTATATAAAAAATTAAGTAGCGCCCTCTCCAACAGTCCGGGCTTTTGGTGCAGTTGGGTATGCGCTTGATCCTTCAATTGGTATCAGAGGAGGTCACGGGTTCAAGACCGGGGGAGCGCTATTAAATCCTGATTTTTCCCTTCTACCTGTGTGGGTCCGGTGGGTCAGGCAACCGTGGACATGTGGTAACCCCACCTCTGAGCCGTGTGGGCCATGTGGTAACCCCACCTCTGAGCCGACGGGTTGTGCTGGACGCCGGGGGGGGGATTGTTGGGTCCGGCATTCCTTCACTTGACCCGTGGCGCTCTGCTACTTATATAAAAAATTAAGTAGCGCCCTCTCCAACAGTCCGGGCTTTTGGTGCAGTTGGGTATGCGCTTGATCCTTCAATTGGTATCAGAGGAGGTCACGGGTTCAAGACCGGGGGAGCGCTATTAAATCCTGATTTTTCCCTTCTACCTGTGTGGGTCCGGTGGGTCAGGCAACCGTGGACATGTGGTAACCCCACCTCTGAGCCGTGTGGGCCATGTGGTAACCCCACCTCTGAGCCGACGGGTTGTGCTGGACGCCGGGGGGGGGGGATTGTTGGGTCCGGCGTTCCTTCACTTGACCCGTGGCGCTCTGCTACTTATATAAAAAATTAAGTAGCGCCCTCTCCAACAGTCCGGGCTTTTGGTGCAGTTGGGTATGCGCTTGATCCTTCATCCTCACAGCCGGCGGCCAAGAGAAGGGGGAGGAGGAGATCGGGGAAAAACGCAGGAGGCGGCTCGTTCTCGCCGATCGGGAAAAGGGCGAGAGAGAGAGATCAGGAGAGGGAGGCGAGGGAGATGGAGCTCCGGCCACTCTTGCCTTGCCGGCGACGGGAGAGGTAGAGGGAGGCGGGGCTCCGGCTTCTTCGTTCCGTCGAGAGAGAAAGAACGAGAGAGAGAGAGAGACGATCGGGAGTGGGAGTGCGGCTGGGTAGGTTTAGGTTTAGATTGAGTTTGTATTTATATAACTCCCACCTACAATCGGCTATTGGCAGCCCTCACACTAAACGCACACCAAACTCGTTCAAACTCGCGCGCCAAATTTACGGGGCGTTACACGGCGGCCCCGGCCCTGGCCTCCCCGGCCCCGGCCGCCCCGGCCGGCCCGGTCCCGGCCGCCCCGGCCCCGGCCCCGGCCGCCCGGGCCAAGGCGCGGCTGGCCTCCGCGGCCCTGGCCGCCGCGGCCCTGGCCGCCCCGGCCCTGGCCGCCCCGGCCCTGGCCGCCCCGGCCCTTGCCGCCCGGGACCTTGGCCGCTTCGGCCGTGGCAAGCCTCCCTCGCCGCGCCCGGCCGGCGGCAGGTCGCCGCCGGGAGGCGCGCGGCCGGCCCGTCGCCGGCCGCCCGGCTGCCACCGCCGTCATGACGGCCCGCCGCCATGGGGGGCCTCCCGCCGTCCGATCAAGGGGGAGGCCCTCCATGCCGTCCGATCGAAGTGGTAACTACCCACTACCCCACCACTTTAGTGGGGGGGGGGGGGGCGCCATGATCCACCCCTGGAGGCTATAAAAAGACCCCCAGGGGACTCTTATCTCTGACCGTTTTTCCTTCTCCGGTTCTTCTTCTTCCTCAGGTGAGAGCTCTTCCGCCTCCACCAAGTCGGCCTTCGCTCACCTCCAGCCACCAGCAGCCACCGACGGCCACCAGCGGCCATCAGTTTCCACCGTCGGCTACATACACCCCACTAGTGCGCAGTTGGCAAGGAGACGCCCAAGACCGCGAGGAAGCCGAACAAAGAAGACAATCGAGGCCAGCAAGCGCGCGCCGCCTCGAGCGCACGCGCCAGAAGCATCATGCACATTCCATCGTTCAAGTCACTCCCGCGGAGCAGTCGTTGCCCGCTGAAAGCTACAGTCTTTCTCTCTCCCCTCAAGTTGTAACGGGAGCGGCCTGTCGCCCCGATTCACCAAGCATATTGTAACCCCCGGAAGCTAGTGGAATTTAACCGGCACAGACCCGGTCACGTGGTTTTTTACCAATTTAAGGGGTTTTTCCACGTCATCAAGACTTGTGTTCACTGTTTCATTTTCATCGACTGTGTGCGCGCTCGACCGCTCCGTGAGCTGAGACGGTCCAAGATTATCCGGTCCGACCGGGGCATCGAGTTAGTCCGCAACGGGCTTCATAAAATTCCTAGTTCGCCACTAGGTCTGGGTGTTGCAAATGTCCAAAAAGTTTGAGAAGACGCTAATGCAGGTGATGGAGGAAGACTTGATCCACTCCGATGATAGGGGAAAAGTGGTCGTGAGTGAGATGGTGCCCTACGACGTGTAGTCCATCATCCTTAATTTGACGAAGAACTGGAGAACGAGCAGGAGAAGGATGTGTTTGGAGGCAATGCCGGTCGCGGCCTCACGGGGTCGATGGGAGCAGGTGCAGTGCTGGAGGTCCGACTTGGGTTGCCGTTAAACAACAACACCTGAGAAATAATAGGTGTTTTCTTTAAATTCTGAACTGGGAATAGCCAAAATTAAATTATGACTTGCCTTTTAAAATCGTGACATCATAACGTATCCAGTTGGGCAACAATAATATTTTTTAATTAAAAAAATCCAGATTCCCAAGATTGGCGGCATATTCGCTGTTCGCATGGATAATTCGAATTTTTTAATTGGTGCAAATATAAAATAATATAATATTCATGGAGGCTTTCCGCAATTGTGGAAATGCGAAAATGCAAGTTAAGTCAATTAATGGGTTCTCCGTTTAATATTTTTTAATATATAGAGATAGGAGTGTCCGACATGGGGCTCCGCCTCTATGACCTCGCGCGACAGTATCTGATCGGCGACGGCGGGCTTTGCCCGCTCCCGACGGACTTCGCCCGTCCGCAGCTGGCTCCGCCCGACCCGCAACATATACATATGAGTTCTCAAAATGACCGTAAAAAAATATAAACCAAGAATACATTTTTTATTTTATAAAATAAATTATATTTTAACGTTAAAACATTAACCATTCTCTTATCATTCATAGCTAGAGACAATACGTTTAGAGTATCTAGTATTTTTATTTTTTTTATTTTAATATTGTAAAATTATGTAATTACTTAAAAGGATATTGTTTTTATAATATACTAATATAAAGTTCTGTATAACTGTGTAATTATGAATACAATTATAAGAGCAATATAGAGATATTTGCAATGTTTCACCAAAGATTAGTTTTATTTTTATATAAATAAAATCATTATTATGTCATTCTTTAAAACATTAGTTTTATAAACAAATTTATTATTATGTTCTCCTTTAAAATTTATTTTTATAAAAAATTATTTAATATGTGGCTTATTATTTTTTTTAATAAACAAGTACATTTTTATGTTGTATATAATTTTATTTATTATAAAAAACTATTAAATAGTGTAGACTTTGAATAATTTTTTTGAATGATTTATACTTTGTCCACACTGAATAAAACTCATGTGTCCGTCACTGAATATAAAATTAGGTGCAAACGATGGATATTATGAAAATTTTTTGATGTGCATCAATTGGAGGATTCCCTATGGGGGTTTTCTCCGGTCTGGAAAAATTAGACCGCCTTAGCTCTAAGTCGGATCAGACGCGTAAACAGTCAAAGGTAAACCAAACAGTAATGACATGGAGGCATTTTAGCATGGAAAATCCAGAATGGGTGAAAAATCTTGTCACCGGATCTATGTCGGGTGAAAAATCTTGTCGCTGGTGTGTTATCACCGTGACCGTGCGTGTAAGACCCGAATTTATCTATATAAATCTTTTCGCCATATAAAAATCTCCGATGATGAAAAAACAAAAGTTGATTTCAGTGCCGATTCGACGTCGCACATTAATTTTGATGTTCGGATTTTCCATTTGATTTTTGCGACAGTCGTTTCGTTTTCATTTAATTGTGAATGACTTGAGTTGACCGGATTTATACGAGCTTAATTGATTTTGGGCTTGATTTGGATTGAGATTTATGTGTAACAAGTGATGGTGGACCGACTGGGTGTATGTGTGGTTGTGGCTGTGCACTTTTTGAAATCGGTTGTACCGGTGGTATGAATGGCTGTCAAGGTTAAGCGGTGGACTTATCCCGTGATATAACATTATGATGTATTCATTTTTCTTCATTCTCTACGGAACGAACCCGACGGAGCCGCTGTCGCGCCGATCACTCTTACCGTCTCCAATCTCCTCCGTTTAGCACGATTTCTTCTTCTTTAAGAAGATAATCTCTTCGTATATCCAATTAAAAGGTGCGTGTGTTATGAAAATTACATGAAATAATAAAGAAATAATCTCTTTAAGAAGATAATCTCTTCGTATAATAAAAAAACTCTTGATATTCTTATTTTATAATCAAATCTGAAATATTAAAATCCCCGAATATCCATCCAACGTTCCTTGAAATTTCAACTTTGAAGGGCTCCATCTTCCTTCCTTTTTCAACGGAAATTAGACGGCAGCCCCACACACAGCTCACAAGCTCCTCTTCATCGTCTCCGGCGATATTATAAATAGCAGAGGGTTTTCAGCGAAATCAGAATCGGGAAGCAGAGAGGATCTTCGGCAATGATTTCACTCCGTAAGCTACCTTCCATTCATATTTATCCTCCCGAGGGTTAATTTTTCATCAACGACGAAGCTTTTTTATCAATTGATTTCATTCCTCATGGATTTTCTTCAGATCCCTTTCTAAGTTTACTAATATAGAAGTAGATCTCTCCTTCATCTTCGTTTTCGGGTCGGATTGTTGGGGTTTTGGGTAGGACTGTAAGTCAAAACCAACCCCAAACAAAATCAAACCAAACCAAATCATTTTGTGTGGCAAACCGAACTGAGTCGAAGTAAATCAAATCGTTGTATATAAAAATATTTAATTTATTAATTAAATTTCATTAAAATATACGGTTAATCATACAACAAGTATTTCTCTTATATATTTTAAGTTTTCTGTTTTTTGTTTTGATTGAACATTTAAGTTGTCGTTGATCTCTAGTCTAAATATTTCTCTAATCTAGATTTTTCTCCAAATAAACAATGCTGATGAATAATTCATTTTCCATTCATTTGATTTTGGAGTCCTGAAATGGTTAGGTGATAGGAATTGTTTTCAGACAGACTATCATGTTGGATGGTTGAGCCTCATTCATTGCACCATCACTGATCTCTATCTATATATCTTTAGGCTTTATCACATTATTTAAACCACCAAAACCGAACCAAACAGAATGATTTGGTTCGGTTCGGTTTCAATGTTTGAGCGGTTCTGTTCGGTTTCAAATTTTTGGAATCACATAGGGATGGTTCGGTTTGCGGTTTTGCTTACAAACCGAACCGTTATAGCCCTAGTTTTGGTGTTCTTCTATAATGCGCAATTTTTTCTTTTTTAAGTAGTTGACGTAGTCTTGAATGGATCAAGGTCTGCTTGTGCGCTGGTGATTGAACCAATATAGATTTTATATTATTCTAATCTTCTCCCAATATAATCTTTTGTCTTATATGGTCTTCATTAATTTGTCAGTATCTTTTAATGAGCTTAATTTAATAAAAGAAAGTTCATGTTTTTAATACCTGAGGCATGTGTGAGCATTGATTTAGTCCCACATTGAATATAAGCTGAGTATATATGTTGGTGCAGACAAATCATGTGGTTGACCCTTATCTGTGAGCTTAAGTTTTTGGGTCAACTCTGATTTCCCCACTGTACCTCCATAACATTTAATTTTATGTCATTGGGATGTGCTTAATGTTCAAGTGTTTTAATAAATGTGAAGAAAATATATGATTTTGATGTCATATTTGAATTCAAAATTTAAAAATACAATGTCCTACCCTTAGTACATAAATGCATACTTCAAAGTATAATACTCAGCGGTTTTGTAAGATTTTTTATACCCAATAATGGTACCTCCATTCCATTACAATTATTCAATTCTATATTCTTATGATGAATTATATAACTAGTTTAATATGCTAATCACTGGTTGTTGTCTTTTCTTTTAATTAATTGGAATTAGTTTTCATTTTCTTGCAATTCCATGTTGCAAATTCAACAAAAAGATAGCTGATGACTGTACTTTTGTTTGATAGGGTTTATTCCATTTCTTCTTCTTCTCTCATTCTTTGGGGGGGCAGTGGGGAGGCCACTTTATCAACTGCCAAGCAAACTACAGAACAAACATTTAGAACCCTTGCAGTCATTTCGACCATACAACATAGCTCACCGGGGATCTAATGGTGAAATTCCCGAAGAAACGATTGCTGCGTATACGGTAAACGACCAACACAGATAACCCAATTGATATTTGGGCACAATTTTTGATTTCCCTATACTATAAGGGTCTAATATTCCAAAGTATATGAGTGCATGCAACCCTTTATAGTATTTTATTTAGTTTTCTTTCCTAATGCATAAAATATAAACTTCATTTTTTCGTGCAGAGAGCTATCGAAGAAGGTGCTGACTTTATAGAAACTGATATCCTTGCTACGAAGGATGGTGCACTAATTTGTTTTCATGATGTAACTCTTGATGCTATCACTGATATCGCCAATCATAAGGAATTTGCCAGCCGCAAAACGACATATGAGGTTCAAGGTGTAAATGTCACCGGATGGTTCATAGGTATGTTTTGCGTTTATATTCTTTGATGCGATGGATTACTTGAAATATTGCGAGAGATGAAAATATGAAAAATTGTGATTCAACATTTTTCTACTTTTAAATTTCAACATGTTAAAACTCTCGCAAGAATTGGAAAAACCGTATAGGAAATTTTGTCTTCCAAAAAGATGCCAACACACAATCCTATTCCGCACAATGATAAGTAGAACATCACTATGTTATGCAAAAAATTGTAGCATAGACTAAGTTTGCGTAGTGGAATAAATTGGATAACTCTAGCCGGTAGCAGGCTGAGTAGTTCTTCTCCGCATTGTCACATTCTTCTTTCTTAGGGTCCTTTACGAAGCGGGTACGCACTCTCCCTATAGGAGAATACATTCACTAAATATAGCATAAGCCAATTCAGTAATCATCAATCATTCATTTTAAGTTGAGGTTCATGTTTACATCATCAGACTCCCGCATATTTTTGTATTGTAATGCGGCTAATCTTTGTATCATGTGGCTCAATTGTTTTTTGTTATTGCAATATTTGCTCGGATTTGCGAATGTTGGGCTAGTAGCATATATATGCAGATTTTTTACCAATTTTGTCGAAATCCATGGTGTGGTTTCCCAAAACCATCACCACTTTTCCTGCCAAATTTTGAGCAATAGAAATATCAGCCAACTTAATAAGTGGATGTTTATGTTTCAATTGCTAATCAACCCATATTTATAGTTACAGTTACAGTTAACTAGTTCATCTTATACCGGTCGACATTTTTTTTTCTGTCTCTATGAAGTCACTATTTGCTTTTGAAGTTCAAATTGCAAAAATGAATAATTTTTTATCTTTTGCTTGATATTACAAATAGGTTTATTCAACCTTACTTTTGCATTTTGCAGTGGACTTCACACTTGATGAACTTAAAACATTGACGGTGAAACAACGTTATGCATTTCGGGATTCACAATATAACGGTTAGTTTAATTTTTAACTAAATTTAGTTTCTTTAGGATTGTTAAGAATTATGTTGATGTTGATGTTATAGTGGTTTAGGACTTTGAAAATTTTCTTGATAGGATTAGATTTGCTTATTATTATTAACTTTTAGTAGAACTATTTATAGTTATTATTTACTAATTTCATGACGTGCTCTTATAAAGAGCAATGTCTTTAGAATAGTACTCGATGGTTTGAATGATGAATTGAAATTTGAAATTCCTTATCCTATTCTCTCTCAAATATGATTTCCCTCCTCTTTTGGTGTTTTGATGAATTTGTTTTTCATAATCTTGATGCATGATATATATCTTTTTGTATTTATTTTCATGCAGGGGAGTTTTCAATCATAACATTTGAGGAGTTTATTTCTATTGCTCTAAATGCAAATCGGATCGTCGGTATATATCCAGAAATTAAGAATCCAGTTTTAATCAATCAGCATGTGAGTGTTACTGTCTTCAGACAGAATTTGATTCCTTTGGAGTTTAGGTTTCTGCCAATAATGTTTCTTCCGTCTCAAATTTCCTTTGATTCCGCTGTTAACCTTTCACTCATTTTGAAAAAAAATTAACTTCAATAATGGTGTAGACATCCAATCATTTCCGCGATGATGCTTAGAATTGCTCTGATTCACTTATTTTAGGTCAAATGGACCGACGGGAAAAGGTTCGAAGATAAATTTGTGGAGACTCTTCTTAAGTATGGTTATAAAGGTGAATACAAATCAAAGGAGTGGATGGAAAAACCTGTGTTCATACAGTCTTTCGCTCCGACTTCCCTTGTTTATATTTCAAAATTGACAAATTCTCCGAAGATTTTATTGATTGATGACGTTGACATCCCAACTCAGGACACTAACCAGGTCAGCCTTCTGTCTTTATATTAACAAAAAGGCACTTATGGAAAGGAAAAACACTTCTTGATGTATTTACAGATGCATTCGTAGGCATAGGTTGTTAAAACTTTTCGAATTTCTTCAAGTTAAGAGGGACTCACATATAATATGATTTAGTTTTCTTTGATCTTCTAATGATACATGTTGCTCTCATGTAGGCATTTTTAGAAATGTTACTTACATATAATGGGCTCCACACAATGTAGGGCCCATTTGATATGAGTATTTCTCTGTAGAAACTGTCTGATCCCTTCTTTTTCCTTCTTTTAATCTGTTTATTTCAAAAAAGTTCCTGGAACCTTGACTAATGATTTTTATTATTTTGTTTTATGTAGACATATGCAGAGATAACAACAGATAGTTACTTTGCTTATATAAAGGATTATGTTGTTGGGATTGGACCATGGAAGGATAACATAGTTCTTACCAAGAACAACCACTTGACTGTTGCCACTGATCTTGTTGCAAAAGCACATGCTCATAATCTACAGGTACCATGATCTTCTCATCACTTCATTAAAATCAGAGTCGACAAATATGAACTTGTCTGTAGTTTTTTATGTTATCGGATATCTTAGCTGGTCTCTGGTTGCTGCAGGTGCATCCATACACTTTCAGGAACGAAAACCAATTCCTTCATTTTGATTTCCATCAAGACCCTTATGTCGAATATAATTACTGGGTCAATTTTATTGGCGTTGACGGGCTGTTTACGGATTTCACGGGGAGTCTTCATCGATATCAGGAATGGGCGGACCCTTCCAAACCGGAGAAAAATCTGCCAGACGTATTGTCGAAGATTTCCGCTGTAATCTCTTCCTACAGGCATAATTAGATTGGTATTTTATATTGTGGTCTTTGTTAAGTTCAAAATTACGTGTATCAACCTGCAATCAGATTGTTCATTCTTGTAAATTCATGCAAAAGTTACCTTCAAGTGACGGTTGTGAAGGAATTGGCATGAAATTTGTATCCCATTAATGATTATATTCCAATGATTAAAGTTTTCCAGCCTTTGTTTCATATCATCACTGGAGTCCATAGTGCCTGAACCAAGGGTTTAGAGCTTTAGGCTCCGATTATTTGGGCATTTTAACTCCATTATGGTGGGATAAAAATGCCACCAGATAAATTGGTGTATTTGGTAAACCTCCATGTCGGAGCTCCAGTGTCACGGGAAAGGCAAAAAACTTCATTTTTGAGTTACGTCTTTCACCGGAGCCACTGGCACTAGTTTCCCAATTGACTTGTAAGATAGGGCTCTTATTTGGAGGGTGATAGTTGCAAAAGATGATTCTTATTTAGACATGCATATTAAGTGGTGCTACCATGAAAATCATTAAGATAATCTATGCTTAGTGATGACAAGCTTAAAATTTTAGTGGTGTTAATACATTTGACTGGTGAAGAAATTATGATGCTGTAAGCTAAAATTAGATGAGAAAATTATTTAGTTGTGTTGATGAACATGAGGGCATGGTTTAGTCCCAAGTCGAATAGCATGCGGTTGGACTAAAATCTTAACCCATGGGCTTAAGTTTTCTGAGTTGAATATGAGATTAATCACTATTGTGTCTCCTGCAACTTTTGTTCCTCTCTTGGTTGATGTTCTATAATTAATGGCATGAGAGTTGAGATTCGGTTTAGATCAGTGACGATGATGTAGAGAGTTCTCACGCGAGAGTGTTGATGCATAACTTCTCACGTGAGAGTGAGATTGATGACGTAGCTCTCCACCCACAACTATCTGGTTTTGGGGTGGATGCATAAGTTCTAACATGATATCACAACATATTGAGCCCAACAACCCACTCTTACATCACCTAAAGGGCAACCCGGTGCACAGAGCATCCCTGCGCTGTGAGTGTCCAGGGAAGGGTGAAATGTAGGCAAAATTTACCCTGCATTTTGCAAGAGGCCGCGTCCAAGACTCGAACCCATGACCTCAAGGTCACACGACGACATCCTAACCGGTGCGCCAAGGTTCCCCTTCCCACTCTTACTTACATCACCTAATTAAAAAAAGTTCATGTGTCAAAAACCCTACACATGAAAAAGCGTGTTGAGAATATAGGTTTACATCATGAAAGGCATGCACTTAATATAGATTGAGGATCCTTCCATATACAATTAATTAATTTTTAGTTGTATGCATAGATTCTAACATTAGTGGTTTGTGTTAGAAAAACCCAATTAAGGGCCCATGTTTTCTCTCTTTTCTCTCTCCATGTATTAGTCTCACATCTTGTATTTAGGATTTCTCTTCTCATTCTTCTCCTATATAAGTGTATTCATACTTGTAACTATTCATTCAAGAAGTATATACAAGCTTTGATGCCTTTCTTTACATGGTATCAGAGGGAAACCGGTCTCCTCCTATGGTATCCGGCCTACCCGGTCTTCTTCTCCTAACCGCTACCAGCCTCTTCTCCTAACCGGCTGTCCGCGCGGTCCTTCCTTCCCGCGGACTCCTGCGGCTTGGTTTTTTTCTATCCGCTTCCCCCCACCTCTCACCTCTGTTTCTTTCGTGGCCTCCACCTCCTCCCTCCCTCTTCTCTTTTTATACTCCTCTCTCACGTGGGTCCACCTTTCTCTCCAATTCTCTTCCCGCGCGGACTCTTTCTATCCACTGCGGCCTCTCCCTGCTTACTAATCGCTGCTCGCGGCGCCTTGCCTCTCCTGCTCACCGGCCGGTCTCTATTTCCAGTGTGGTCTCTCCCTGCTCGCTGCTCGCAGCGACCTGCCTCTCCTGCTCGCCGCGCGGTCTCTCTCTCTCTGCTGTGGCTTCCCCCTGCTCGTTGATCGCTGCCCGCAGCGACTTGCCTTCTCTGTTCGCCGCACGATCTCTTTCTATCCGCTGCGGTCTTCCCTGCTCGCTGATCGAGGCTCGCCGCAACTTGCCTCTTCTGCTCGCCGCGACCTGCTTCTCGCTTCTCGTTGCGGCCTCGCCGATCCGTTGCTGCCCTTCCTGCTCGCTACTCGCCTGCGGCCTGCCTTGTCGTTTGCGATCTCCCTCTGCTAGTCGCATTTTGGTCGCGATCTCCTGGTCGCTGGCGTGTTCGCCGAGATCGTGCGACTACCTTTTTTTCTTCTTGCCCCCCGGCCTTTCTCTGCTACCCGCGCGACAATCCTCTTCTGCCTGTCCGACCTCTTCTGCTGGCCGCGCATGGCTTCTGATACTTCTGCCGCTACCTCTGCTCCGCCAGCCCGCGCGGCGGCCTCGGCTTCCGAACCTCGTGACGAATTACGGATTACGACTATCTCCCTCACTGGCAAACGGAACTTTGTTGAATGGGTTCACTCGGTTCGTCGTGTTCTGCAGACGAAGGGTCTTCTTCACCACTTGACCCGGGCTCCTCCGACTACTCCCTCCGATGGCTGGCTTCGCGACGATGGTCGGGTCCAGTCCTGGCTTCTCAACTCCATGGATACCGATCCCTACCGAATGACCATGTATCATGACACAGCCAAGACTATGTGGGAGGAGCTTCACTCATTTTACTCCGGGCATGATAGCCTACAACATCTATATGATATCATTTCTGATCTTCAGAATCTTGCCCCCGGTGCTCCTGGCGATATGCTCTCCTTTGTGGCTAAAGCAAAGAGTTTGGCCGAGGCTTGGATTCAACATCTGCCTCCTCCTACTGATCTCGCCACTCAACGGAATCAGAAAGAAGCTGTCGTCATCGCCATGATGATGTCTCGTGTTCCTCCCCACCTGCATAGTGTTCGAGCGCAGATCCTATCGTCCGCCGCGACTCCGTCCCTGTCTGATGTATGCTCCATGCTGCTAAAGGTCACGCCTCCTTCCGAGGCTCCTCATGATTTTGCCCCAGCTCTTCTTCAGCAGCCTCTCCTTCCGAACCCTCTTACTCGTGGATCTTCCACTCGGGGGGGGGGGGGGGCAGCCACCGTCTCGGGGACGAGGACGTGGTGGTCGTTCTTCTATGAAATGCACTTAATGTGGCCGCGATAATCATCTCGAAGCTACTTGTTATCGCAAGCACGGCCTGCCTCCTCACCTTACTGCTACTACCTCTGCTGCTCCTACTCCCACTGGGCCTTCTTCCCCCAATCTGGCTTCCACTACCCGCCAAGATATTGATGAGCTTCGCACCCAACTCCAACAACTTCAAGGTGCCCTCAGCCGCTCCTCTAGCTCCGTCGCGTCCTTTTCTGCGGAAGGTATAACCTGTCTCTCTCATAGTCCCTGCTGGATCGTTGATTCCGGAGCCACTCACCATATTACCTCCCAGAAGCCCACCAAGTACCAACGGACGCTTCATCCCCTTTGCATCACTGTGTCCAACGGTGATACCCTTCCTGTCTCTGACACCGCTGCTCTTCAGCTTACTCCGACTCTCTCTCTTTCCTGGTTCTTCATGTTCCGGGATCCCCTTTCAATTTACTTTCTGTTAGTCGTCTTACCCACGACCTTGATTGTTGTATAACTTTTTCACCTTCTTCTTTCCTTATGCAGGATCGTCGCACCCGGAGTACCATTGGTAAGGGGCAGCTGTTGAACGGGCTTTATATCTTGGACATCCCACCTACTACTCTATCTGTTATCTCCACGGTTGATTGGCATCGCCGCCTTGGACATGCCCCCCTACCGATTCTCAAGCGGGCTCTTCCTGATGTACCTCTGCAGGAGTTCTCTTGTGAATCTTGTATCTACGACAAACAACATCGCTCTTCCTTTCCCCCTGCTTGTACCAGGAGTAGTACTCCTCTCTCTTTAGTACACTCTGATGTATGGGGTCCTTATCGTGTCCCCAGTATTTTTGGTTATCGTTATTTTGTCACGTTTATTGATGACTACTCGCGTACTACATGACTTTATTTATTATATGATCGTACTGAACTTACTTCTGTGTTTCGTGCTTTTGTGACTAAGATGCGTACGCAGTTCGCCACCCCCCTCCAAGTCATCCGCACCGATAATGCTCGCGAATATACCGGGCGTGCCTTCTCTACTATTTGCACCGAGTTCGGTATCATCCATCAAACTTCATGTGTCTATACCCCTCAGCAAAACGGGGTCGCCGAACGGAAAAATCGTCATCTTCTCGATGTTGCCCGCTCCCTTATGTTCCAAATGCAGGTTCCGGTCGAATATTGGAATTTTGCCGTCTCCACAGCCTGTCATCTTATTAACCGCCTCCCCTCATCTGTGCTAAATTTTACCTCACCGCTCCAACTTCTCTATCCCTCCACCAACCCCACCTCTCTCACACAACGGGTCTTCGGGTGTGTGTGCTATGTCCACCATCTTGGCCCTCCTTCCGACAAGCTTGCTCCTCGGGCTGCCAAGTATATGTTTGTTGGCTACTCCCGGACTCAAAAGGGATATGTCTGCTACTCTCCTTCTGATGGTCGGCTGGTTGTTTCTGCAGATGTCACCTTCTGCGAACACCAGCCCTTCCACTTACCTTGCCCCACCTCGTCTTCTACTCCACCTCTTCCCCGGCCTGCCGTACCAGTCACGTCATCGTCTCTACCCTCTTCTTCCTCCTCTCAACCAACGCTTCCTCGGGTTCCTCCACCACTTATCCGGGTCTACTCTCGACGTCCATCCAAGGATACTCCCGTAAACCAGCTCCCCGCTACCAGCGATACCTCGGCTACGGCAGATCCGGCTCCCGTCTCTACAACTCATCCCTTGGCCAACTACGTCTCTCTCCATCGGCTGACACCACCTATCTACGCCTTTGCCACCTCTCTTTCCTCTATTTCTATTCCTAACTCTGTGCAGGAGACGCTTACACATCCAGGGTGGCGGGCAGCCATGGAAGATGAAATGCGGGCTCTTTGGGCTAACCAGACCTGGGATCTGGTCCCTCTTCCTACTAGTCATACCTCTGTGAGCTGTAAATGGGTCTTTGTTGTAAAGCATGCGACGGATGACACTATTGACCGTCTGAAGGCACGCCTCGTGGCCCGGGGCTTTACTCAGCAACATGACCTTGATTATGAGGAAACTTTCTCTCCAGTGGCCAAATTGAACACGGTCCGCGTTCTTCTTTCCTTGGCAGTTCATCGTCACTGGCCGCTTTATCAGCTGGATATTAAGAATGCCTTCCTCAACGACGATCTGCAGGAGACAGTTTATATGCAGCAACCTCCCGAGTTTGAGACCACGGGGGAGTCTTTGGTATGTCACCTTCGGAAATCCATTTATGGTCTCAAACAGTCCCCGCGTGCGTGGTTTGAAAAATTCAGTAAGGTGGTCTGTGCTAGTGGCTTCACTCGGAGCTCGGCTAATTTTTCTCTCTTCACCCGCCACCGGTCAACCGGGACTGTGATTCTTCTGATCTACGTTGACGATATCCTGATTACTAGCAACGACACGGCAGGAATACAACAGATCAAGGAACAGTTAAATTCCGCTTTCAGACCAAAGATCTGGGCAACCTTCAGTACTTTCTTGGGCTCGAGGTCGCACGACGCTCTGATGGTCTTGTGTTATCTCAAAGGAAGTACTGTATGAACCTCCTTCATGATGTAGGTTATTCTGGGTGCAAACCTGCGGAGACTCCTATGGACGCCAATCACAAGCTCTCGGCCCATAGTTCTGACTCTGACAAGCTGCTTACAAATCCGGAATGTTACAGACGCTTGGTTGGGAAGCTGATCTACCTTATAGTGACTCGACCGGGCATCTCGTTTGCTGTAGGAGTTGTGAGTCGGTTCATGCACGCTCCTCAGACATCTCATCTTCAAGCGGTCGAGCTCATCCTTCGATATCTCAAGATCGCCCTCGGACAAGGACTTGTGTATAAGCCATCCACATCTCTATCACTCGTCGCTTACTCTGACGCTGACTACGCAGGATCTATCGATGATAGGCGCTCCACTACGGGGTTCTGCACTTACTTTGGTGGTCATCTCATAACATGGCGTAGCAAGAAACAATCTGTGGTTGCACGCTCTTCTGCTGAAGCCGAGTACCGAGCTATGGCCGCGGTTGCTTCCGAGCTAACCTGGCTTGAGAGCCTTCTAGGAGACTTGGGTGTTCGTCTCTCATCACCGGCTACCTTATTTTGTGACAGTCAGGCAACAATACATATTGCCAAGAATCCGGTGTTTCACGAACGCACAAAGCATATCGAAGTTGATTGTCACTTTATCCGGGAAAAGGTACAGTCAAAGAAGATAGATTTGGAGCATGTTCCTGCTAAAGATCAAGTTGCGGATATCCTGACAAAAGCTCTCTCCAGGCCTCTATACTATCAGTTTTTATCCAAGCTTGGTGCCTACGACTTGTACGCTCCAGCTTGCGGGGGAGTGTTAGAAAAGCCCAATTAAGGGCCCATGTTTTCTCTCTTTTCTCTCTCCATGTATTAGTCCAACATCTTGTATTTAGGATTTCTCTTCTCATTCTTCTCCTATATAAGTGTATTCATACTTGTAACTGTTCATTCAAGAAGTATATACCAGCTTTGAGGTCTTTCTTTACAGTTTGATTCACATTTTAAAAATGAAAAACTTGGTTGTATGGTTAACCTTGAGAAAGACACCTCAGGATGCAAACTAAAATCATCTCCCTTATAAAGACCCAGAGATGGTTGGAAATTCTATAACAAGCTTGTTGATGAATTCCTGAGCATTGTTACATAATATATATGGTAGATATACTTTAGAGTCACTTCAAGTGTTGGGATCACCCTCTCATGAATATATATACTCTATTGTTTATGTGAATTGTAATTTTGATCGCATTCTATCATGGTATATCAAGCATAACCCACATTCTTGTTAGGGAACCATGAAGAATCGGGTTTATTCCCATATTGGATGGCAGATAGGTAAGTTTCTTTAGAAAAATATATATATGAAGCTTTTGATTCCCATATTGGTACCCAAAAATGTCTTTTCAAATGGCATGTCAACAACACCTAGGAAATCATTTCACAGGATCGTAACAAGCGGTGGATAATGTCAAATGGAGCACCTCGAGAAGGCATTAAGTCAAGAAGAACCCTCAGGGAAGATACCAATCTAGAGGTCTCTTTCACATACCCCTCAGGGAAGATACCAATCTAGAGGTCTCTTCCACATACCCTTTTTTTGTGAGGTTTTGCTAGTGTGTCCTCTTTCAGGATATGCATCCCCTCCAAGGGGCAATCATCCCAAAAGCCCAGCTACCAAGACAAGACACTCATTTTCAGAAAGGAGGTAACAAATATGTTGCCAACGGTCTTTGCAGTCCACGCGACACACTTGTGTTAAATGTAAATATGGTGTGTGCAAGAGTTTACATTGTCTTTGCCAAGAATACCGTTGGGAGCCCTTCAAAGTTGGGAAACAAACCGTAAGCTTTCTCATGGGTATTATATATATGCATGTAAATTCAAAAGAAGAAGGATCTACAGACTTTGTGCACTCATCTTTCTCCTTGTAGAACCTTAACTTGTATTATTTGGGTTTTGGAGGGGATTTCTTTGAGTTCATTAATACTTGTGGGTCATTGGAGGGTCCTCTAGCAATAAATAAGCTAATATGTCTCACCCGTGTCTTCCAAAATTTGTATGCATCTTTTAGATTATTAAGACTGTTAAAATAGCTCATGTAAAGGGCTCATTATTGGGCCTTCTTTTATTGTTTTATCTTCTCTCCTCCTTTAGTCCCACACCTTGTATAGGATTATCTTCTCTCTTCTTCCTCCTATATATTTGTATTCTCTCCTTGTATTTACACACACAAGCAATACATACAAGTTTTGGAGCTTTCTCAACATGGGAGAGCTCCCGATTCACGACTATGGAGGCCTAACGAGCCCGTGTAGGTTATCAGAGGGATCGGTCTTCCGGCGCGGATACCCCTATTCTAACCGCCCAGACCACCCTCCTTCCTCTCCGCTCGGCGTTCTCCTGCTTTCCCGCCTTCCCGCCCGACTGTCTCCGCTGTGTGCTGGTCTGTCTGCTGGCTTTCTACGGACTGCCCTTCTGCATCCGCGTCTCTTCTCCTTTTTCCCGTGGTTCCACTCCTCTAAGGCTTTTTATAGCCATCTTCTGCTCTGACCAGTGGGGCCCACCTCTCTTATCCGCTGCGGCCTCCCCTCTTAACCGCGCGGGCTCTTCTTCTCCACTGCTCCTCTCCTCTCGACCGCGAGCTCCTTCCCTCTTCATCCGCGCGGTCTCATCTTTACCGCTGCGAGCTCCTCTGCGTCTTCTATCCGCACGAGTTTCTCTTCTTGTGGACTCCTTCCCCGCTGCGGTCTCTTCTTCTGACCGCTGCAGTCCCCTTCCTTGCTGCTAAGTCCTTCATCCGCGCGGACTCCTCTTACCGCTGCGAGCTCTTCGGTTTATTCCGCCTTACCGCGCGAGCTCCTGCTTCTCTATCCTAACCGCTGCGGGTACCTTCTCTTGCGGACTGCTCTTGTCCGCTGCAGGCTCTCCCTTCTTGTCGCTCGTGTCCTTGCGGCCTCCTGCGCTTTGACCGTTGCTGATGTCCGGCGTGCCCGTGCGGGTTCTTGCCTTCCGTTTTTTGGTCGCGGTTTCTTCTGTCCTTCTCACGCGGCCTCCGTTTCTTCTCGCGTGACCGTGCGGCTTGCCCACGGGTTCTTCGGGTAACACCACTGGCTCGGCGGCCAGTCCGCCTGCTGCCTCCCCGGCCTGTCCTACAGACCGTCCGGTTTGCTCTGCCGAAGTTCGTGACGAGCTCAGGATCACTACCATCTCTCTTTCTGGCAAGAAAAACTTTGTCCCTTGGGTCCACTCAGTCAGACGGGTTCTTCAGGCTAAGGGCCTTCTGCCTCACCTTCTCCAGGCTCCTCCGTCTCGTACGACCGATGATTGGCTTCGCAATGATGGCCGCGTCCAAACTTGGCTCCTGAACTCTTTGGATGGCGAGCTTTATCAAATGGCTATGTACCACGACACCGCCAAGACTATGTGGGATGAGTTGCATTCCCTATACTCCGGACGGGACAGCCTCCAGCATCTCTACTACATCCTCACTGACCTCTTTGCTCTTGACACTGGAGGGGCTTCGGATATGACCTCATTTGTTGCTCGTGCGAAAACACTTGCTGAAGCATGGATCCAGCATCAACCTTTCACCAATGACGTTGTTGCTCAGCGCGCTCAGAAGGAAGCCGCCTGTACTGCCATCATCATGGCCCGTCTTCCCCCTCACCTTCAGAGCATTCGTGCTCAGGTCCTGGCTTCCTCTACCACACCATCTTTTTCTGATGTGTGCTCCATGATTCTCCGTGTTTCACCTCCTCCAGATACTACGACTCCTTCTCCTCCAGCCCTTCTTCAGCAGGCACCTTCACTTCTACCATTCCCTCCCTCTCCTGGGGGGGGGGGTCGTTCGGGAACTCGCGGCCGTGGTCGTGGTGGCCGGGGTTGGCTGAAGTGTTCCTTCTGCGGGAAAGATGGTCATCTCGAGGCTACATGTTACAATAAAATTGGCTATCCTCCTCGCCCGACGACTTCTGTTGCTACCGACGCAGGTCCTCCTGATCTTGAAACTGTCCGTCTTCAGCTCCAGCATCTCCAGTGTTTGCTCAACCTACCATCTGCCTCCATTGCCTCCGTCTCGAACACAGGTACTGCTTGTCTCTCCACCGGCTTGGGCTGGATTGTGGACTCTAGTGCCACTCATCACATTACTCCACGTCGGCCTGCCCAGTACTTGAATTCCCCTTATCCACCGTCTATTACTGTGGCCAATGGAGCCACCATTCCCGTCTCCGGCTCGGCAGATCTTCCTCTCACCTCATCCATCTCCCTTCGCTCGGCTCTGCATGTCCCGAGTTCCCCGTTCAATTTACTTTCTGTGGGAAGACTTACTAATGATTTGGATTGTTCTGTTATATTCACGTCCTCTTCTTTTGTTATACAGGATCGGCGGACGCAGACTACCATTGGTAAAGGTCGGCTGCGGAATGGGCTCTACCTTCTCGACGACTCTCCCACCATCCTCTCTTCCGTCTCTTCAACTGATTGGCATCGTCGACTTGGGCATGCTCCTCTGTCGGTCCTCCATCGGGCTCTCCCGGATGTTTCTTTTATCCCGTTTCAGTGTGACTCATGTATCCTCGGCAAGCAGACTCGTTCCTCTTTTTCTTCACATTGTACTCGGAGCGCTGCTCCTTTTGATTTAGTGCATTCAGATATTTGGGGACCTTTTAAAATTACTAGTATTTCCGGTTTCCGGTATTTTATAACGTTTATTGATGATCACTCTCGCACTACCTGACTATACTTACTTTGTGATCGCTCCGAGCTTCCCTGTGTCTTTCAGACATTTGTCCTCGAAACCCGTACGCAATTCCACACGACCATCAAAATACTACGAACTGACAATGCTCGTGAGTACACTAGTCACGAATTTACTGCTTTATGTTTTGAGTTCGGGATTCTACATCAAACTTCCTGCACTTACACGCCGCAACAAAACGGTGTTGCCGAACGCAAGAATCGACGCTTACTCGATGTTGCCCGTTCCCTCATGCTTCAAATGCATGTTCATAAATCATATTGGAACTTTGCGGTCTCAACCGCCTGTTTTCTCATTAACCGTCTCCCTTCCTCCATTCTCAACTATGCTACTCCGTTTAGCATACTCTTTCCCTCCACTCCGGCCTATCCTCTCCCACCTCGTGTATTTGGCAGCCTCTGCTACGTCCACCGTTTGGGGCCTTCCTCGGATAAGTTGGATCCCCGAGCGGCTAAGCATATCTTTGTTGGTTATTCACACACCCAAAAGGGGTATGTCTGTTATTCCCCTACCACACGCAAGATCTCCGTTTCTGCTGATGTCACTTTTCGCGAGGATCAACCATTCTTTCCTCCTTCCTTACCCGACCATCTACCACCCACACCTCCTCCATCCATCCCACGCCCAGTCATTCTCGCAAATACTCCACCTCTGCCGGTTACCTCTGAACCGCCTGTCGTTCCCTCCAAACCACCCGTTATCCGAGTCTACACTCGTCGCTCTACCACTTCTGTTGCCCCTCTGTCGTCGGTCTCTACCATGGATACTCCGCGTCCAAATGATCAGGTATCGCCTTCCACTGCTCATCCTCTGGCAAACTACATCTCTCTTCATCGCCTCTCTCCCCATTTACACACTTTGGCTACCTCTCTCTCTTCAGTTGCTATTCCTAACTCTGTGTAGGAGGCACTTCAACATCCAGGATGGCGAGCAGCCATGGAGGAAGAAATGTCTGCTCTCTGGTCTAACCAGACATGGTCTGTTGTTCCCCTTCCACCGGATCAGAAACCAGTTGGGTGCAAGTGGGTCTTTGTTATCAAACATGCTCCCCATGGGACAATTGACCGTCTAAAGGCCCGTCTTGTGGCTAGAGGTTTCACTCAACAGGAGGGGCTAGATTATGAGGAAACGTTCTCTCCGGTAGCGAAGCTTAATAGTGTTCGCGTCCTCATCTCTGTTGCTGTCCATCGCCGGTGGCCTCTTTTTCAGCTGGATATAAAGAATGCTTTCTTGAATGGGGATCTCCAGGAAACTGTCTACATGCAACAACCACCCGGGTTTGAGACCACGGGGGAGTCTCAGGTCTGCCATCTTAAAAAGGCTCTATATGATCTCAAACAATCTCCACGGGCACGGTTTGAAAAATTCAGCAAGGTCCTCCGTGAGATTGGCTTTACTCGGAGCTCGGCCGACTTCTCGCTCTTTACTCGTCACAAACCAACAGGAACGGTTATTCTGTTAGTATACGTCGACGATATTATCATTACTGGAGATGACTCTCAGGGGATACAGGCAGTCAAAGTCCATCTAAACTCAGTCTTTCAGACAAAGGATTTGGGACCTCTTCGCTATTTTTTGGGTCTTGAGATTGCCAGAAGGCCGGATGGGCTCACTCTCTCTCAACGAAAATATTGTCTTGACCTTCTTCATGATGCGGGTCAGTCCGGCTGCAAGCCAAGTGATACTCCTATGGATGTGAACCACAAACTGTGTGCCCAGGCATCTGACTCGGATCTTCTTCTCCAGAATCCTGAATATTATCGTCGTCTTGTTGGAAAACTAATATATCTCACGGTTACCAGACCGGATATTTCTTTTGCTGTTGGACTTGTCAGCAGATACATGCACTCTCCTCGAAAATCTCATCTTCAAGCGGTGGAACGAATTCTCAGGTACCTTAAAACCGCTCCTGGTCAGGGACTTGTCTACAGGACCTCCTCTTCTGCTCCAACATTGGTGGCATATTCAGATGCCGATTATGCTGGCTCTCTCGATGACCGGCGATCTACGAGTGGTTTTTGCACTTACCTTGGAGGACATCTTGTCACTTGGCGAAGCAAGAAACAAGCGGTCGTTGCTCGATCTTCAGTCGAGGCAGAGTACCGGGCAATGACATCGGTTGTATCAGAATTGACATGGCTTGAGTGTCTTCTTACTGATCTGGGTGTAAAATTACCATCACCGGCTCTTCTCCTTTGTGACAGTCAAGCCGCCATACACATCGCCAAGAACCCGGTCTTTCACGAAAGAACGAAGCATATTGAGGTCGATTGTCACTTCATTCGGGAAAAGGTTCAGCTGAAGAAGCTTGACCTGAAGCATGTCCCAGGATCGGAACAAGTTGTGGATGTCCTCACGAAGGCTCTCTCCAAGGCACTCTTCTATCAATGCTTGTCCAAGCTTGGCGCATACGATTTGTACGCTCCAGCTTGCGGGGGAGTGTTAAAATAGCACATGTAAAGGGCCCATTATTGGGTCCTCTTTTATTGTTTTATCTTCTCTCCTCCTTTAGTCCCACACCTTGTATAGGATTATCTTCTCTCTTCTTCCTCCTATATATTTGTATTCTCTTCTTGTATTTACACACACAAGCAATACATACAAGTTTTGGAGCTTTCTCAACAAAGACATTTATTGTAATAACGGTTTGTGATAAAAATAGTAAAGGAAGAGGAGCCCTAACTGCAATTTAATGAGTATAGAGTAGATATCTTCATCTAAAGAAAATTTACGACGCCGCTCAAAACGAAGATTAAGCTTGATTTTGAGGGGCATCCTTTCTTTCGCAAATAATCACCATAATTTGATGAAATTTAGTTTACAACCTTAATATTCCATATAGCCCTTCCTCCAACAGCTTCACTAGCGTAGGTTCATTATCCTTGTACTTAGGCCCTTACTCCCACAATAGATGAAGCTTCCGAGGATTCATCTTTTTTTTCACTCCTATTAACTAGAAGGGTGAAAAGAACAAAGTGATGTAGGAGAGTCAGCCGTTCAAGAGCGGATAAGGCTAAAGAGCAAAATCAGGGCTTGGCTTATTCTATTCACCTGCACCATCAGACAGAGATTCGTCTCGTTCAGCTAGCCGGATGGATGTTCTCACCAATCAAGAAGAAAGAATGTATAACCTTGAAACTTTTCATAAGATTCATTTTTTTATTCATAAGCAATCTATGGAGAAGGCTCAGTTTATCAACTGATTTATGCTTCATTTTCCCCCCTTTTTGTTTATTCTTTTCTATTAAGAGATATATGGATCCATGGATTTTTTTTCTCTATAATCATCATTTTTATGGATTAAAAAGTACTATTGATTACTCAAATCTCTTTTATCTTTTGAAATTACAAAAATCTTTCTCATAAGTTTACATTTCACAACATGCTTGCCAATGAGATATTTGAGTGCATGCATATTATGAAATGACCCCTAAGAAATATGTGCAAATGTTTGTTTACCATAGTCGTTGTTTGAGTATATGCTTTTTTAGCTGTGAAAACATGTACCAAATTGCATGAGTAATGCAACCTAGAGTGGCTGGAGAGATCACATTGATCAAAATGGAGGGCTGAATTCCGAACAGAAAGGGATGAGAAAATACGTTCGAAGCTTATAATACCCGTCAATGTTCCGATTTGATAATCATACGACGATAGGCGTGAGCAAGTTGCTACAAAGTTCGTGTGCTAGGGATAATCAAGCAAACAAAGATTAAATATATAAATCACATAATCACACTCAGCACAAGAAATTATGTGTTTTAACTCCCAAAAAGAACTGCATCCACAATCATCGACTGAGGTTCACAATGAAGAATTCTATAAGTTTCGCTCCCTCAAATCTACAACACATACAGTTTATATACAACTTCACAATAAATATACATCCCCCCTTAACATCTGCATAGATGACATAAATTGGATGAATGTCAGTGAAATTCAAAAAGATTTAAGGGTTTGATTGGCACAACAGTGGCGGTCATTAACGCGGTGGTTATGAACCGTGAACGCCCGACCTTATATAAGGAACTCCATCCACTTTTATGTTCAAAATTAGTTCTTTTCTTGGCGGCTGTCATTACCATTGTCATGACGGTGGTGTATTTGTCCAAACTCACTGGAGCAAAAATGTCGTGCCAAACGAACCTTAAAATTGAGGACATCATACATACGTACACGGAAAACACGAAGAAGACGACAAATTTTCCTCAACCAACACTTGGAACTTTGAAAGACAATGATCACTCATCAAAAACCTAGGGATCAGAGAAATAAGAAGCAATCTAGCTAATGACACCTTAATATCTATGAGGGCATAATAGATCTACAAAGCACTCAATATTATAATTATATGATGTAAAAAGGAAGAATCCTTTGTGTCAAAACACACAAGGTAAAGTCTGGTCTCACATTGACTCCTGCACAATACAAGTTCTCCTGTTATGCCCAACTTGGTTGCATCTGGTGCAGTGCAGCGCTCGTACCTCTTTATCATCTCGAGCCCGTGAAACCCGTCTCTTCCTCGGAGGATCATCGATCTCGCCCCAAGTGAAAGAATCTGAATGTATGTTATCGATCATGGCCTCAAAGTTGCGCTCCGTGGGAATCTTCGTCCGAGCTAACTCGGCACGGAGCTCTTCGAGAGCTTTTTCGCGGCCGAGAAAAGCCCGTTTGTATGTGATCAGAACGCCATACTCTCGGTGGATATCGTTCAGAATCTCCCTCGGTCTGTAGTTTAGATTATACCGGAGCTTGTCCCTGATGCAATTGGCAATCCATTTCGCCGTGGCTTGTCGGTGGCCCGCGTCCTCTGATCTGATGCAGGCATGCTCGGGGGTCAGGGTTCGTATTCGGAATGTTCGGACATGAGGGAGTTTTGATGCGTGAACACGCCATGTGCACCCTTCTGAAGCGCACCTGTGAAAGAGAGTAAAAATGAAGAAGATGAAGTGCATTTCTAATGCCAGCATGAAGGAAATCAATTTGATAAAGGAAAATTTCAAGACAATAAGTTGTTAGGAACTGGTATGGAGAACAAAATGACAGTCGATTTATTGTTTCTTTTTGTTATTCTACACAATTACAGGAAATTAACATTTATATAGAGTAATTATAGACAACATAAAAAGGAGAAAAAGATAAAATACCTCTTAAAAAGTTCTGAGTGGGACACTGGCGCCCGCACACCCGGACAAAGAGTCTCCGTCGCAGAATTTAAAAAGGAAATTCGCGTGTTAAAGGCGGAAGTACAGACATGCGAGAGAGCATGTTGAGAATATAGCCCTCCTTTAATAAAAATCCTTGGGTCCTGTACCAATAGCCAATTGGCTTTTGGTTGGATGCTTATGTTCAACCCAAATTTATAATCTGAATGATTGCAAGTACATTAGTATTGTCTGATACCTCAGACAGTACATTTTCTTAGGGAGGTTCACATAAACTTGTCTAAAGGGAATAAACACTAGCAGTTTCCTGTTGGGAGCACCAAATCAAATAATCATTTTATGCAGATAGATAGAAGATTAAGATGATATTAAAGAGACATAAATCATTAAAAAATGGCATAACTCGAAGAAATTACATGCATTTAATCCAGTAAGATGGCTACAAAACAGAGCCATAGTTACATTTCATGAAATTTTGAAGTAAATCAACAGAACTCCATAACGATTCAAAGAAAAGATGGGAATAAGCATCCCTTGGAAATATAATTGTCTTTCCCTGTGCTTAGAGGAGGCATAAAGGTAAATTTTATCAAATCAAAATTAGGGCCAAGTTTTAGTGTTGGGTGGTAAAAAAAAGGTTGTCCAATTACCAAAATGGGATCTTTTAGATGATAATTTGGCAAAATTAGAAAAATAAATACTAGGAGTGCCATAAATTGAAGATACAAAAAATAACACTCAATCTCTTATCCCACTATAATGTGGTTGGCTATATGGATCCTTTGTCGCTATTGTGCCCTATCTTTAGCCATAATCTCATTAATGTCTAAGTACATCATGTCTTTCCATATAGTTTCATTTCAAGTCTTTATTGATTTACCCCTCCCCCGTTTAACATGCTTAGTGACTAAACTCTCAAAACATCTAACGCCTTTAATGGTCTCCTTTGTACGTGTCCGAACCATCTTAGTCGAGCTCTCGCATCTTCACTACAATTGGCGTCACTCCCGTTTTATCCCTGATACATTCATTCATAATTTTATTCAATCCAGTGTGCCCACACATCCACCTAAGCATTCGCATCCACAACTCTCATTTTTTGCTCATGTATACAATTCACTGCCCAACACTCAGAACCGCAGAGCATCGTTGGTCTAATTGCAGTACGGTAAAATTTGCCTTTAAATTTTAATGGTATTTTACGATCACATAAGATCTCTGACGTGCCTCTCCACTTCAACCAACCTGCTTGGATTTTATGTATCACATATTTATCTACACCTCCATCTTTTTGAACTATCGATCCCAGATATTTAAAGCACTCACTGCGTGAAATATCTTGATCACCCAACTTAATAGCATGAGTCATCCGTCATTCTTGCATTGCTAAATTTAAGCTCCATATACTCCATCTTTGACTTGCTCAACCTAAAACCCTTTTTTCTAAAGTGTCTCACCAAAATTCAAGTTTTACGTTTACACCCTCGCACGTCTAATCGACCAAAACAATATCACCTGCAAACAATAAAGAACAAGGTATTGCTTGTTGGATATGTCCGGTGAGCTGATCTAAGATCAACTAATGATAAGATAGTAATAAAAAAATTAGATGGTTCGTGTATGTATAACAATGGTCAGAAAATGCATCAATTAAACGAATATACGGAGTTACTTCCAAAGGATTAGGTAGAAGAAAGAGCAACTTCAAGGTACATGATTGCAAGTTTTTCATCCATAACAATGAATGAAAAATAAGAAATCACACAGCTGACCCCAAATAGTTGGGATAAGATTATTGACTATAACGATGAACAAATAGATAAAACAAGCTAAATTAAGGCTTTGTTTGGCGCACCATTTTTACTCCATTAAGTTTGGACAAAAAAGCCGTCGTCATAGGATATATACTAGGCATAACAACACTAATGACCGTCATCAAGAAAAAACATAGTTTTGAACATAAATATGGATGAAGTTGTTGGGTTTTGCTTAAGTGGTTACACAACACATGTGCTCAGCAGAATAGAATACTAGAAAATCCTAAATAGTAATAGGATCTTGCGATAATCATGAATCAAGAAGTAAAACACTGTAAATGCAAAGTTACCTGCGCGGAATGAAATCTCTACTCGATTTAGATGATCCAGAATGTGGCCGAGTTTCGAGCGATGAAGTAAATCCGCGCCTCTATAGCAGTCCACACAAACGGAGGAGAACCCCAAGCTCTTGTCCAACAAGATATGGGTCGGAAAAGGAATGACCTCACCGTCTCCACGAATTGCTAGATCCGTTCAAGGAGAGACGGCGACGGCGACAACCAGACAGACGCGTGCCTCCGCTATCCACAGACCCGGGACTTAATTGGAGTAAACAGATAATGTCGTCGTGTTGATACAACGTTATTCAAAATATCGTCTTATCAACATGACAATATCGTCTTGTCAACACGACGCTATATCTTGTCAACACGACACAAAGCTATGTCTTGTCAATACGACGATATCTTCTTGTCAACACGACGATATCTTCTAGTCAACAAGACGATATCTTCTTGTCAACAAGACAATATCTTCTTGTCAACAAGACGATATCTACTTGTCAACACGGCGATATTCATAATATCGTCTTGTTCATCCAGACAAGAATGATCCATCGGACATCGTCTTGACTACTCGACGATATTCACAATGTCGTCTTGTTGTCTCGACGACATACCATCCGATACACCCAACTCTAATGAGTCATAAGATTGGTCCTTCACTCATATCCAATATGAGTAAGTCCAACACAATCTTTCTTCCAACTTCTCCAAACGTTTTTATGTGTGACCTTATAGACTCATATCACGTTGGTAGTGAGACTAACTGTCTGACTACTTCCAGATCACCCTGAAAACTCCAACAAAAGTTACTAGGTGAGGTTGGGTGTTCACGAACGACTGTTCATAATCACCGTATTCATGACCGCCACTGTAGTGCCAAACAAAATCTTTACGATTGTTTGGTTCATTAACATCTATTCTGTAATGTAAGTGGATGTCAGTTGTTTGGTTCATGGACAATTTCAAAGAACAATTTCACCGATAACATTTAAACCCTGCTTGATGACATCAATGTCAGACAATCTATTATCATCATCTGGATGTGACCAAGAAAAACTAACAAAAAGAAGGAAACAAATATATTGAATTTAATAGATAACATTGTAATATACAGAACCAAACATCCCATTAATCCACATTAAATAGTAAAGAGAACGTTTTTCATGCCTTGCAACACAAAGAATAACCACAAACAAAAGGAATCAGCAATACCTGGCAGTGACCCGGCGCTGATCAGACCGAATCATGTGAAGCTCAAAATTCGCTGCAATAGCAGCGCTTGTCAATGCGTTTCTGAATGTCTGCACATCTTCGTATTCTTGGCCGACCACCAGCGATTGTGAATCCCGTCGAAAAATTTCGCCTGACATGCTCGGACCAACATACGAATTTCTAGCACAATCTCTTCTTGAAGACATTGCAGAGGTGGTGGGCTCACTCTGGCTTTCAGGTTGTTCTCCGGCTGCCATAAGTGCCGCCTCTCTGACAAAAAAATTGAAATGGGTTCTAGCAGGGTGAGAAAATTTGATTTGGCTAGAAGAATTGTAATGAGCCTGAGAAATATTAAAGGAATCATCATATATATCATAAATGATAATAAGCAGAATGTTGAGAGTAAATTTAACAAACAAAATAGCCTCGCACATAAGAACAAAAGATTTACATAGTTAGATTAAGAACTACCCACAACATGAGAGACTGAGGATGTTTATGTTATGGATTTGTTCCGGAATCTCGGTGGAAGTGGCGGTGGAGGCACCTTCAAAGAACATCAAAGCAAACTGCTGAAATCATTCACACAAAACTGGAATACGAGAGATTAATGAAAAGTTTGAACAGCAAAAAAAATCAAACTTAATGGCCGGAAGAAACTAAGTATGGAGGGCAACGAATTAATCAACTGCAAGACATATTTGAATAAAGAAAAAACTATGGGAGCATTCTATGAGGGACTAACAAAAAGAACTAAAATTTAGGCTTCGTTTGGCGCGATGGCGGCGGTAGTGAACGTGATGGTTATGAACAACTGTTCGTTAACGCTCGACACCTAAAGAACTTATATCCACTTTAATGATAAAAATTAGTTTTTTTCTTAACAGTGGTTATAACCATTGTGATAAACATACATTTTATATAGTGTCCAAACTCATCGAAGCAAAAACGCCGGGCCAAAAAGAGCCTTATCCTCATACCTACAAACTTTGTATATTTCTATCTACAAAGCTTTATAAAGTCACCAACAACAGTATATGAATTAAAGAACAAAGGTATTAAACAAACTTAGGGGGAAAAGTAAATTCAAAATTAACATCAAAATTTATACTAGAATGATAACCTAAAAGGGGAAGACATAAGCTCCATTTGGCATGAATTTTTTTTTGCTCCCGTGAATTTGGACAAAAAAAATGCCACCGTCATAGATAGAATGCATATTTGGCAAGACAATGGTTATGACTGTCACCAAGGAAAGAAAACTAGTTTTGAACATAAAAGTGGATGAAGTTCCTTCTAGACTCCATTTGGCGCGGCGGGGCAGTTGTGAACGCCGTGATTATGAACCATCATTCGTGAACGCCCGATCTCACCTAAGGAACTTCATCCACTTTTATGCTCAAAATCAGTTTAATTTTCTTGGTGCCAACCATAACCATTATCTTGCCAAACATGCATTCTAACTCATCGGAACAAAAAAGCCGTGTCAAACGGAACCTAGGTGAGGTCGGGCGTTAACGAAAGATATTTCATAACCACCGCGTTCACGGCAACCCCACCATGCCGAACGAAGTCATAATGGAAGCACATGCCATCATCAAATTGTTGATCCTACAAATGAAAAATCAATGACGGGCATGAGAATTTGGCTTTCTATTTGGGAGAGCTTATGTTGATGAATAAGCTGCTGATTGAAAAGTGATGATTGAATATAGATTTTATAAAAGGAATGATAAATAAGCGGTATACTGTTTGGATAGAGTGTCCATAAATGCTGATATAATTTCATTCATTTATAAGAGTCTGTTCGTTTGAACGCATTTTTCCCTGTGCGCAATTTTTTCACCCGGACACGATTTTTTCACCCGGGCGCATTATTTTTGCCCAAAGACATTTTTTTTCCTGGCGCGAGTTTTTCACCTGCGCGAATTTTTTGCAAGGGCGCGGTTTTTTCGCCCGGACGCGGTATTTTCACCTAGGTGCGGTATTTTCGCTCGGAAGCAAAAAAAACGCGACCGAGAAACTCGCGCCCGGGCGAGAAACTCGCGTCCAGGCGAGAAAGCGTGCCCGGGTGAGAAAGTCGTGTCCGGGCGGGAAACTCGCGCACGAGTGAAAAATTCTCGCCCGAGCGAAAAACTAGAGCTCGGGCGAAAAACTAGCGCCCGTGCGAAAAAATCGCACACGGTGAAAAAACCAACTTAGAGCTTTTTTAAGAGATAAATGCTTATAAAAATTCATAATCTGGATCCGAATAACTTATGAAAAAACAGTTTATCATCCATTTTAAAATAAGCTATTTTCTAACGGCTGCACGAACAAACAGTTATAAAATTAATATGTGTTTTGAATAGAGAATATAAGCTGTTCTAAACGGAGCCTAAATCTTTGACAGAGGAAACAAATGCAGCATCAAGAATCAAAATCCGAAATCATAATGGCCGGCGTCTCCTACCTTACGAAGGCTTGTAACGGCTGCAAGCCACCATCGGCGGCGGCGATCTCCTCGTAATCAGGACTCTGCGTCTTTTCTATAAACAGGTAAATGGGGATTTTCCTGCCGCCGTCGAACTCTTCCATCATATTCCGCACGTCGTCGTCCGCCTCAACGGATATCAGGCGGGAGTCGAGGCAATCGTCCGGCAGCTGGAACCTGATATCAATCAGCCCCGGATCGGCGCCGCATACCTCCGACATCTTTGCAAGCAGCGTCGGGAAGCTCGCCGCCCTTTGGATGGACACCAGGCGAGTCTTCCCCCCGACATAGAACGCCTTCCCCGCCTGACTCACGAAGTCGCCACCAAAACTGCAGAGGATCTTCGCTCTCTCTCCGGCCATCTACAATACCCCAGTATAGCTCCCGTCCTCCGATCTAAACCCTAGATCCAAAATACAAAACATACCTTCAATCCGGCGCCAGCTTAAAAATTGAGGGCGAACAAATCAAATCTATCTTTCATTAGGAGGCACGGGATTGAAAGGGATACGGCGGTAAGGAGTTATTGACAGAGCTCGCCACCGGCAAAACTCGCGACGGCGGCCGGAGAAGGGGACGGGAGCATTTTGGGAATGTTTGCTGGAAAGTAAGGACAGCTTGAGGAGACTGATCGGGGAACAATAATCAAACGTTTGGAGACGTACGAGGTCTTTTTTGTAATTTCTCATTTCGAGGAATGGTTCTTGGGGTATTTACAGAGTACGCTGAGGTTAGAACGGGAATAGAAAAAAAACTTTGGAGGCCTCATCTCTTTAAGTGGACGAAAAAAACCGACGATCAGAGAACAGAGATAGAGTGAGATAGTGAGAGAGAGAGTCCGATAGGAGAGAGAGAGGGCATGGAGATAACTCTGAGGACGCATTCTCTGAACTCTCATGGAGACTCTCATGGAGTTCAAATAAAGTCAAGTGAGTTTCTCTTTCTACAATAAACAGTATTACATTGCAATACTATCTGTTCTATCAGGTTTTTGTTTTTGTTTTCGTCTAGGGTTTGGTCTAAGGTTTCAAATCATTTTTTTATTATCAAATTGATTTCATTCTTTGTGAACTGGAAAAGTGATCACAGAAAAAATTGAGATCGAGGGGAATGGGAGTTGTGGAGGGGCGGTCGGCTAAGGGGGTCCAGTGGTGTCCAGTGGCGGTCACTGGTGTCGGTGATGTTGACCGGAGGTGGTGGTGATTGACGGAAAACTGAAACGGAAGGGATCGGGGCTGTGGATGGCCGAGCAAAGTGGGAGGGGAAGTGGAGTGGTGAGGAAGGTGGTGGGCCAAGGGGATAAGAGGAGGGAAGATATTGTCCAAGCGTCGCACTCGGAGTCAAGCTTTGGCACCGATGATTAAAAGGAGAAATTTCTTCCCAAACTTTCATTGCCTTCTAAATGAGTCTTATATTCTCCTATTTATAAACTAAGGTGACATCATGGATGATCATGTTTCACCAATCGTGAAAACCCTCAAAATATATTAAATAAAAATACAAAAAACATAAAATATAACTAAAAATGTGGATCGTCGATCATCACAAAATAGACAGTCCAATCATCATGTAGGCTCATATGTGTTGTGTTCCACATCACATCTCCCTTCCTTAAAAGCATTCGGCCCATGAAATTAACTTTCTTTCAAACTCTACTAATCTTTTCAAAGCTCCATCTTAATATAATTGATGGGTACCCCCTAATTTATAGATGATTATCTTAATTACCGCGCGCCGGATTCCATGACCGTGCGCCGGATCCCATTACCGCGCGGCGGATACAAACCACCGCACACCGGATCCCAACTCCTGCGCGCCAGATCGCGCAACCACCTCGCGTCGGATCTCGCAACCGCCGCCGCCGCCGTCATTACGGGCGGGCGGCGCCCGACCACCCATGGTCAGCCGCCCCCCCCCCTGTGGCCGGCGGCCCCCATGCGGCCGGCGGCCGCGGCCGGCCGCTCAAGGCCGGTCGCCCCCTTTGCGGTCGGCCGCCCCCTTGCGGCCGGCGGCCTCGACCGGCCGCCCCCTTGCGGCCGGCGGCCTCGGCCGGCCGCGGCCGGCCGCCCGTCCGGGATCCATCGACATGTGACCCGCTTGGCGGTTCAAAATCCTTCATCGTGCAACGACACGACCAGGCTAAAGAAAAAAATAAAACAACTCATCTCTTTACATTTATATACTGTGATTGCGATGTCACTAACTCCTAAAACTTGCATGATCGATTTGGAATCCGTCCCCTGGGGTCCGGCGAGCAACTGTAGCACGATTGTCTCGATCCCCCTGACGCGGTTCAAAGGTTCGCCCTTCACCCGTTGATGCAAATAATTCCTATGGATAAACGTAGTCGACACGAGGCGATTTAAAGTAAGGCACGACTCCACTAACGGAACCCTAACACACGGAGTAAGACGAACGGCGAGGCATGATTGGGATAAGCGCATACAACATTGGGTTGAAACAGTAAAACTACTTTGCTGAAATTAATCCAATAAATTAGCAAGTAAAATCAGGAGGAGTGGGGAAAAAAGAGATCTCACCAAGGGGGCTTGCCCGTTTCCGATCCTTCCGATACCGTAGCAGATGGGCGTCGAGCTTTCCGATGGAGTTGAGGGGTAGAGGAATCTGGAGGCTGCGGGAGCAGGGCTTGCGGTGGAGTTAGGGCAACGGAGGTGGACGGCCGGGCTTGGCTAGCGGTGGAACTAGGGATTGGAGGAGGTGGTTGGCTGGCATGCGGTGGAGTGGAGAAAACGAAAAAGAAGGCTGGCTGGGCTTGCGGTGGAGTGGGAAGAGGAAGGAGGGGGTCCGGGCTGGCCGGCAGTGAAGCTAGGCGACGGGGGAAAAAGGGTCGGGACGGCTTACCGGGGATCTGGGTAGGAGGGCTTGCCGGAGAGGGGGCTAGGAGTGGGGCGGAGTCGAAGGCCAGGCGGCTGAGTGGTAGCGGAGGGAACGGCGGGCGCTGCTTCGGAAGAGGCGGGATCAGCTGCTGCTGCTGTGCGGCGGAAGAAAGCCAACCGGGGATTGAAAATAATCAATCCCGGTTCTATTCTTTTTCCTCCCCCCAATTAGGGCAACAAGCCAATTATTTATAGCCCTTCCCCCACTCCTTTTTCCTTTTTTTTAATTAAATAGATTAAATTCAGCAAACTTCTTGAACCCAATGACATGTGCCGACTCAACCCGACCACACCAAACCGGATCAATCCATTCAGGGTCACGCGAGGTGGTCGATCTCACGCGCCGTTATATGATAATGAAAGCATTAAAATGTTCATGAAATAAAACTACACGATAATAAAAAGCGGTAAAACTATAGAACTGAAGCGGTTCTAGCGAGCCGTAGACAGGATCACATCAGTTCCCCCGGGGTTGAGAGAACTCGACTCCGGCGAGACTAAGCGGATGGTCGCAACGGAGAGGTCTGGACGCCGACGCTGAAGCTCCCGGGCGCTGACCCAACTGCTGTCCAAGATGTCCCTGCCCTTCCAAGTAACCAAATAACGCTGATAAGCTCCCGCACGAGTCTGGAACTCCCGTACATCAAGCACCTGGTCGATCTCTTCCGTGGTAGGGGTGAAGGCCGGCTGAAATCCCGCGGTCGTCCCGGGCTCCAAGATGGGTGGTGGTACAGGTGTAGCTGGTGGGGTGCCATGGAATGGGTATAGGTCCGCCACATTGAAGATTGGCGAGGTGCCGAATTCCAAAGGTAGATCCACAAGGTAGGCATTCTCACCCAACCGCTTCCTTACCGGAAAAGGACCGAAACGCCGCTGACGGAGCTTGTGATAAGTCCCACTGGGAAACCTTTCTTTTCTAAAATGTACCATCACCAAATCTCCTTCCGAAAAAGACAGGTCGCGCCGATGGTCATCGGCGTTGGCCTTGTACTTTTCGGATGTTACCTGCAGCTTATTATGAATAAATTCATGCAAAGTTTTTAAATTTTCAACCCAAGTAGTAGCATCAAAAGAAGTGCGCTCGAAAGAGGGTAGGGAATGACGGTCAAGGTAATGGGGAATGGGAAAACCATACACAATCTCAAAAGGCGACTTGTTTGTGGAACGGTTCACGGTACTGTTGTAAGCAAATTCGGCTTGGGCTAATGCCAAATCCCACTGTTTGGGTTGCTCTCCGGCTAGGCATCTTAACAAATTACCCAGACTTCGGTTGACCACCTCGGTCTGCCCATCAGACTGGGGGTGGTACGCGCTGCTAAAATTTAATTTTGTGCCCAATTTGCGCCACAATGTTTTCCAAAAATAGCCCATGAATCGCGTGTCCCTGTCGGAAGTGAAAGTACGGGGCACACCATGGAGTCGAACCACCTCTCGAAATAAGAGGTGGGCCACGTGTGCCGCATCAGAGGTTTTCCGGCAGGGTATAAAATGCGCCATCTTGGAAAATCTATCCACGACGACGAATACAGAATCGATTCCCCGCGCCGCAGTAGGGAAGCCACTAACAAAATCCATGGACACTTCGTCCCATGGCCGCTCGGGAATCGGCAAGGGCGTGTACAATCCAGTGTTCTGGGATTGCCCTTTGTATAGTTGGCACGTCGGGCAGGTGCGGACGTGGCTCACAATGTCTTGCCTTATGCGCGGCCAATAATAACGGGAAGTCGCTAGATCTATCATCTTGGCCTGTCCGACATGACCACCTAGTCCAGCCGAATGTAATTCGGCTAGCAAGGTCTCACGCAAAGGGCCTTGGCAGATGCATAACCTGGTGCCCTTAAACAAGAACCCCCCGTGTATGCAGAAGTGTCCCGTCGGGTCGGCCCCATGTGGCTGGCACTCTGCCCAAATAATACTAAAATCGGGATCAGTGGCGTATGACTCCCTTTGAGAATCTAAGTTTGTCAACCGAAGGTGTAGGGATCCTAGCAGATGTGCTCGTCGGCTAAGGGCGTCAGCGACTCTATTGGTAACCCCTGGCTTATGTCGGATGTGAAAGGTGTACTCCTGCAAGAAGGCGGCCCATTTGGCATGTCGCCGGACCTCCTTCTGGGAGTTCAGGTAACGTAACGCCTCATGATCCGTATTCAGCACGAACTCGCGCTGAATCAAGTAATGCCGCCAGTGACGGAGAGCCTGTACGATGGCGAAAAACTCAAGATCGTAGGTGGAATATCTTGTTTTCACGTCGTTCAACTTCTCACTATAAAACGCTACTGGTCGGCCCTCCTGACTAAGTACTGCCCCGATGCCAACGTGTGACGCGTCGCAGTCTACCTCGAACACTTTTTCAAAATCCGGGAGAGCCAGAACGGGCGCACTAGACATTTTCTCCTTCATAAGGAGGAAGGCCTGCTCCGCCTCGGCCGTCCATACGAATTGCCCCTTGCGGAGGCAGTCTGTAATGGGTGCAATGTGGGTGCTGAAGTTGCGTATAAAACGGCGATAGAACGACGCAAGGCCATGAAACCCTCGTGCCTCGGTGAAATTCCTGGGGGTGGGCCAGGACTCAATCGCGTGGATCTTCTCCGGGTCCACCTTGATGCCCTCGGATGAGACAATATAACCTAAGAAGGTGAGGCTACTAGTGAGAAATGTGCATTTTTTTAAGTTGATGATCAAGCGGTGTTCCCTTAAGATCTGCAGGACATGCCGTAGATGTGTAAGATGCTGAACAGGGTCGAGGCTGTAGATAAGGATGTCGTCAAAGTAGACAACGACGCAAGTTCCCATCAGGGGTCTGAGGACTTGAGTCATCAATCTCATGAAGGTGCTCGGAGCGTTGGACAAACCAAAAGGCATGACCAACCACTCATACAATCCCTCCCGCGTTTTGAAAGCCGTCTTCCATTCATCCCCGGGTCGAATCCGGATCTGATGGTAGCCACTCCGGAGGTCAATTTCGAAAAAATCTTCGCCCCACTCAGCATGTCGAGCATGTCGTCTAATCGGGAATCGGTACTTGACGGTAATCTTGTTGATAGCGCGGCTATCAACACACATACGCCAAGTTCCGTCCTTCTTGGGAACAAGAAGGGCAGGGACAGCGCAGGGGCTAAGGCTTTCCCTTACGTGTCCCTTCTGGAGAAGCTCGGATATCTGTCTCCTGAGCTCCTCATGCTCCCTCGGGCTCATACGATAATGTGGCAAATGGGGTAGGCTTGCGCCTGGGACTAAGTCAATGCAATGTTGGATATCCCTCAACGGTGGGAGTTCGTCTGGTAACTCGTCCGGGGTGAGATCACCAAACTCAGAAATCAGGGGCCGAACGGCCGTAGGGACCTCCACAGAGGTAATCGGGGACTCCAGACCAACTAAGACATAGGTGACATTCCCCTCTCGCATTTCATGACTAAACTGACGCTCCGTCAACAGCATGCGGATGGACGGATACGCCACGGTGGTGGGCGTGGTCGGGGAAATAGGAGCCCCGGTCGGAATAGTCTCCGGGGGAGTGAGTCGCTGCGGAATAAGACCGTTCTTCTGGGGAAGAAGGACTATCTTGCGACCCCTGTGGTCGAACGAGTAAGAGTTCTTCCGTCCGTCGTGAACGATGTTTCGATCATATTGCCACGGACGCCCCAAGAGAATATGGCACACATCGAGGGGTGCAACGTCACACCATACTGAGTCAGAGTAGGTAGGTCCAATGGTGAACGCTACAAGACATCGCTGTGATATAACCATCGTGGTGCCACTAGTCACCCAGGATAGCTCATAGGGGCGCTCCAACTTCTGAGTCTGAAGCCTTAACTTCTCTACCATGCGTTGGGAGACAAAATTCTCCATGCTCCCGCTGTCAATGATAATAGAACAGTAGTGCTCGTGGATACGCGCAGTGGTGCGAAAGATGCTGTGTCTTACCCAAGCATCATCGGTGGTAGCTCTCGGGGCAAGCAGGCTATGCTGCAGGACACAAATCAACTGATCTGGCTGCTCGCCCTCTACTTCACACTCTCCCTCAAAGGGGTCCTCAGTATCCCTAACTAACTCGCTCTCCCAAATTCCATACTCGGGATCTCTCCCATCGTCAACCTCAACAACCGCGGTAAACTGACGCCTTGGACACTCGGACGATTTGTGTCCCGGCTCCATGCACTTATAACACCGAAACACAGGCCTAGAGGTGGCAATCTCCTTCCCCTTCAAGGAAGTCGAAGAGGGACCTGCAGGGGCAGGAGCTGACAACACCGGTCTAACCGTAGAAGGAAGGCCCGGAGTAGGAGATGTACCCGTCCTAGTGGCGGATGTCGATGACGAGGAATAGTGGGTCCTGTCAGTAGTTTTCTGACCGGATGTCCTCCTCTGGAGGGCCTCCACTCGTCGTGCCCGGCTGGAGATCTCTCCAAGGTCCCGGAAATCATGTAACTCTAGCTGGTCACGTATCGCGTACCGTAGCCCGTTCAGATAACGGGCCACAACCATGTGGTCTTCCTCCCTTAAATCTAAACGTGATTGGAGGACCAGGAACTCGTTGGTGTACTCGTCAATGGTCTGTTTATCTTGTCGTAGGTTATGATACCTACGGTACAATGTCTGCAAGAAATCAGCGGGGACGTACCTCCTCTTGAGTTGAGTTTTGAACTCAACCCAGGTGGTGATAGGTGGTTGTCCCATCGTGAAACGCATCCGTTCGACTTGCCCCCACCATGTGAGTGCGGGGCCCTTCAACTTCAGGGTAGCATACTCCACCTGCTGGTGGGCAGGTGTGCGCTTCCAGCTGAGGAATCGCTCAAGCCGCTCACACCAATCAAGACACACCTCAGGCTCTAGTGTGCCTTCAAAATCCCCAACGTCCAATTTAACACCGGTATCCCATCTAGGGGGATTCCTATTATCGTGATGTGCTAGTTGAGGTTCTGGTGGTGGTGGTGTGGGGGGGCGTGCAGGAGGAGTAGGGGGCTGAGCAGCAAGTCCCCCTAAGTGATACTGGGCTTCCAAATTATTGACCGTGGTACGCAATCCGATCATAACTTGTTTGGTGTCCCTCACAGAGAGGGTGAGTGTAGTGATGGCAGTCATAAGTTCTTCCATTCGTTTTCCTATGTCTCCCACAGTACCCTCTAGGTGCTCCACTCGTGAGTCCATAGGCAACTTAACACTAGTAAATTTAGGAATTACGTACAAGCAAACGCTCGGCTATCCCACAATGGAAGTGAGATATCCCAGCAGTCACACCAAATTGATGCAAATAATTCCTATGGATAAACGTAGTCGACACGAGGCGATTTAAAGTAAGGCACGACTACACTAACGGAACCCTAACACACGGAGTAAGACGAACGACGAGGCATGATTGGGATAAGCGCATACAACATTGGGTTGAAACAGTAAAACTACTTTGCTGAAATTAATCCAATAAATTAGCAAGTAAAATCAGGAGGAGTGGGGAAAAAAGAGATCTCACCAAGGGGGCTTGCCCGTTTCCGATCCTTCCGATACCGTAGCAGATGGGCGTCGAGCTTTCCGATGGAGTTGAGGGGTAGAGGAATCTGGAGGCTGCGGGAGCAGGGCTTGCGGTGGAGTTAGGGCAACGGAGGTGGACGGCTGGGCTTGGCTAGCGGTGGAACTAGGGATTGGAGGAGGTGGTTGGCTGGCATGCGGTGGAGTGGAGAAAACGAAAAAGAAGGCTGGCTGGGCTTGCGGTGGAGTGGGAAGAGGAAGGAGGGGGTCCGGGCTGGCCGGCAGTGAAGCTAGGCGACGGGGGAAAAAGGGTCGGGACGGCTTACCGGGGATCTGGGTAGGAGGGCTTGCCGGAGAGGGGGCTAGGAGTGGGGCGGAGTCGGAGGCCAGGCGGCTGAGTGGTAGCGGAGGGAACGGCGGGCGCTGCTTCGGAAGAGGCGGGATCAGCTGCTGCTGCTGTGCGGCGGAAGAAAGCCAACCGGGGATTGAAAATAATCAATCCCGGTTCTATTCTTTTTCCTCCCCCCAATTAGGGCAACAAGCCAATTATTTATAGCCCTTCCCCCCACTCCTTTTTCCTTTTTTTTAATTAAATAGATTAAATTCAGCAAACTTCTTGAACCCAATGACATGTGCCGACTCAACCCGACCACACCAAACCGGACCAATCCATTCAGGGTCACGCGAGGTGGTCGATCTCACGCGCCGTTATATGATAATGAAAGCATTAAAATGTTCATGAAATAAAACTACACGATAATAAAAAGCGGTAAAACTATAGAACCGAAGCGGTTCTAGCGAGCCGTAGACAGGATCACATCACCCGTCCAGCGGATTGCGACGTCGTCGGGAATGAGCACCCCCGGTTGACCGCGGCCCATAGCACGACAACCTCGGCCTAGCAATAGGTTGCGATGTCGCCTGGGGACCGAATACCAAGTCCCACGCAGACTGTAGCACGGTGGCCTCGACCTTTCTCCTATGGCAGAAATGTTCACTCTTCTCCTACGGAGCGGATTGCGACATCGTCAGGGATCAGCTCCCTCAGTTGTGCGCAGCCCACAGCGCGATATCCTCGACCTCACTCCACCGGAGCAAGGACCCGGCCTTCGCTGCGTAGTAGGTTGCGACGTCGTCTAGGTCTTCGGGGCGCCACACCTCAGCAAATACTAAGGTCCATCAGCTGCTCGCGGGGGTTCGAATCGAACATGTCCTCCTGCCGACAATAGGCCGAGGATTATGACTCTTCACCTGCATCCGAAGCTCGACGCTCCGCCATCCTGGGAAAGCCCCCACGATCGGTGTAATTATAACCTCAGGGTCCATCAGCTGCTCGCGGGGGTTCGAATTGACCATGTCCTCTTGCCGATAATAGGCCGAGGATTATGACTCTTCACTGCATCTGAAGACTGACGCCCCACCCTCACAGGGCCTGCCCCCCTCGCGACTGGTGCCTAACTAAGCTACAATCGCAACTAAATCGGGTTCCGGCCCCGCTGAATCCACACCTAACCAACCACAGCCATACTGTGGCGCGATGGCTTCACTCTCTCTGCCGCGGTTCAGGGGTGCACCCTTCGTTCGCCCAGCGGTTTGCGACATCGTCGGGGACCAGCTCCCCCAGTTGTGTGTTGCCAACAACGCGATATCCTCGGCCTAACAACAGGTTGTGTTGTCGCCAAAGGGACCAAACGTTGAGTCCCCCGCAGACTGTAGTACGGCGGCTTCGACCTCGCTCTCATGGTGGCAAGGCTCGCCCTTCTCCTACGAAGCAGGTCGCGACGTCGTCGGGAGCCAGCTCCCTCAATTATGCACAGCCAGCAGCGCGATGGTCTCAGCTTCTCTACCCTTGCACAAGGGGACGCCCTTCGGCTCGTAGTTAGTTGCGACGTCGTCAGGGTCTCCGGGGCCACGCCCCTCCAATGCCACCGGGTTCACCGCAACTCGCAGGGGTTCGAACGAACACGGCCTCCCGCCGACAATAGGCCGGAGCTCCCATAACTCTTCACCCCCATCCAGAGCAAACAATCTTCCACTGCTCAGGGCCTTCCCCTCGCGGTTGGTGCTTGGCTAAGACAACAGTTGGCCGCAACAGTCAGAAGCAAAGACAATGACGACCACTCAACAAACATATCAACAAGTCAAAGAAGTACAAATGTACAAATCAAAAAAGTACAAAGGTACGAATCGACGGAGACAAGCCCACAAATACAAAGAAGTACATGTATACAAATCAATAAAGAACATCAAAGAGATATTGATGTCACTCAGCGGCCTCGCCCGTCTCGGCATCAGAGCCCTCCTCTGACAAATCCTCAAGCCCGAGGCCGGCAACGTCGCATCCCCGTTTCCGGGACACCATCCGAAGGGTCTTCGCCATCCCCTGACAGAGAGCGACTTCCCGCAAGTCCTCCATCTGTGGCTCCACCTCCTGAGTACACACCTCCTCGTGGACCTCCTCCGAGATCAGACACCGGTCTCGCATGAAATCCATAGAGCCCCGGTACTCAGCCAGACCAGTCGCCTTCAGCTCAACCTCCCGCTCTGCGGAGGAAAGGCGCATCACCTCCGCCCTGGATAGCTCCAGCTCTGCCCGAACTTCATCTAGAAGACGCAAAGTCTTATCCGCAGCCGTCTTCTCGGCACTGTGCGCAGCTCTGGCGTCCTCCAGCTCGCACCGCAGCTCGGACCCAATCTGCCTAAGTCGCGAAATATCGCGCTCTCGTCGCCCCTTCAGATCCGAAAGGGCACTCTTCGCCTCTCGGAGCTCACCCTGAAGGGTCATAAACCCGTCCTTCAGGCTCACGTAGTGGTCATTCCACGTAAGCGCAATGTTCGCCTGAGTCTCCATCTGCAAAAGAAAAGGGACAAGTCAGAAGAGCTTTCCTCAAAAGCTACTACTCAAAAGTTGAGATCATACATACCGCCTGGTTCATCGCCTCCAAGTAAGAGGAGACCCTCTTTCCTTTCACCACCTGCGGCACCGCAACCCGCACTGAGGAAACTTGGGGGGCAGAGGACCCCAGGACCTCAAGATCCGCATCATCCGGCTCGCCTCCCGCTCTAGAGCCGCAAGGGGCAGCCCCCTCTAAAAGAACATCCTGTCGTGGCAGAAGGATAGGACCCGCCTCCTCAACTCCACAACTTCTAAACACTAACTTCCTCTTCCTGTCACGGGAGAGAGGAATGGCGGTAGCACGTCCCGAATCAACAGACAGCCCGCATAGCAGCAGACGCTTCTCATCGACGAAAGTAGAAATGCTGAACAAGATATTCCCCAGCTCTCGGGGCTCCACAAAACCAAGGACGGGAGTAAACTCCCGTTCGTGTCCTCTAGGACGCCGACAACGGTCCGGAAGCACATTTCATACCTCTGGCAATCCACCCGGGTTCCTGACATATCCAAATAAGGTATTCCCATGGCGACGATCCGCCCGGGTCTCGAACTCCAGCCACTGCTTGTTGCTGAAGGCATCCACGCGGCCCCCGTCGTCGGTACGAATCTCACACCAATCCTTGAAAATATCCAAGGAAAACCTCGATACGTGCTCGCGAAAAAACGCGATCAACCCCATGATCCGCGTCATCCCAAGAGGGGTAAACTGCGACACTGGAACGCCGCAGAACTTCAGAATCTCGACAACTTCCTCGCAAGCCAGAAGGCGAAAGCCGCACCGAAGAGACGACTCACAAAGGGTCATCCAACCACACGGAGGGTTTTGCACCCGCTCTTCAGGACTAGGGATCCGCACCTCCAAATCGGGGGGGGGGGGCAAGTTGAAGCGCCTCCTCCAAATAGCCACGTGCTCATGGGACAGACTCGAGCACAGCCGCATAGGACGGCTCTGCGCGCACCACTTGGAAACCTGAAAAAACAGAAAAGTAAGGTCAGTAAAGCAAGTCCGAGCACGATTAAATCCCAAACGCGTGCCCGACCTGCGAGGATCGAGTCACGTGCACGTGCCGCGCACGGCTCCAACCCACGCAAACATGGTGCACCAATGGGGACTGCAAAGCACGCGCAAAATCAGCCCGCGCACACATCGCCCGCATGCACAAAGCACCGCGCGCGCACGAGCACGCGCGCGCGCCTGCGCGCCCGGACAGCGCATGAGTGCACTTGGACCGCGCGCGAGCGCGCGGCTGCCCCGCGAGCGCCCCGCGGCTGCCCCGCGGCTGCCTTGCGCGCCCCGCGCGCGGGTCCAACCCTGTGCGCGCGCGCAACGCGGGGGTCGGACCCCGCGCCCGAACGCACCGCCTACGTGCGTGTGGCGCGAGGGGCCTCCTCCCCTCCGGCGTCATCCGGTGCCCGGACCTTTCCCTCGGTCAGAGTCTCACCTTAGCATTGTCGTCGTCGCCGCCCATCTCGGTGTTTGCACCCGTTCCGGCCATCGCCGCCAAGCCCCGTCGCAAAGAAGAAAATTCTCGCGCTTTCCGTTCGCTCCAAGATGAGGGAATTTTGGGGGGCAAATGATGGGTACCCCCTAATTTATAGAGGATTATCTTAATTATCGTGCGCCGGATCTCGCAATCGCCGCCGCCGCCGTCATTACGGGAGGGCGGCGCCCAGCCACCCATGGCCGGCCGCCACCCCCCCCCCCCCTTGCGGGCGGCGGCCGCGGCCGGCCGCCCCCCTTTTCGCGGCCGACAGCCTCAGTCGGCCGCCCCCATGCGGCCGGCGGCCGCGACCGGCCGCCCGAGGCCGTCCACCCCCTTTGCGGCCTCGGTCGGCCGCCTCCTTGCGTTCGGCTGTCGCGGTCGGCCGGCCGCCCCTTTGCGGCCAGTGGCCGCGGTCGGCCGCTCGTCGCCGGTCGCCTCCTCGCGGCCGGCGGCCACGACCGACCGACCCCCTCCGGTCGGGCGGCCTTGGTCGGCCGCCCAGGACCGGCCGCCCCCTCCCTCGGGCGGCCGCCGGCCGGCGCGCCTCCTCCGACCACCATCGTAGGCCGGCCCTCTCTCCACCGTCCGATCGCGGCGGGCTATTACGGCCCTCTGATCGCCACGAACGACCACGGCCCTCCGATTTATGATTAACCACCGTAACCACTGTAACCACCCTAACCACCTCGGAAAACCTATATAAGCACTCCTGATAGTTCATTTCAGGGGATCCCTCCTTCATTCTCTCATTCGCTCTCTCTCTCTCTCTTCATTCCTACTACTCCCCAAAGATTCTCTCTCTACTCTCCTCCTCCGTTCCTCTTTCACTCACCAACTTGGCAGGTTCTCCTCTAAGCGCCGCCCAAAAAAGAAAGGGAACGGAGTTCAGTGAAGGCAACCCTCCTCAGTCTGAGGGATAAAGTGCAGACATCTTACGGAGCGCAAGCCTGAAGAGCAAAACACTCAAGAAAGACGCACGTCAGAGTGCACGAACTTCTAAGCGGTGGTCTGTCACCCAAAGAGAGCTCTCTCAACCCCCCAGTATTTGTAACGAGGTGCGGCCTGTAGCCCTCGCATTCTCTCTACAAGATCGTTGTAACAGAGGCAAATAGTGGATCTGGGCTGACACAGACCCGACCACGTGGTTTTTTCCCCTTTCCGGAGTTTTCCACGCTAAAGTTGTGTGTACAATCTCTCTTTTTCTACTTTGACTGTGTGCATGCTCGATCGTCCGGGGCTAAGACGGACCGATCCGAAACCGGTCTACCGAGGGCATCGAGCGAACCGCAACAATAATAATTTTATTCTAATAAACTAATCATTTCAAAGCTCCATCTTAACTTTGGAAGTGCAAGATAAAGTGAGGGCAAATAAAGTTAGCTATAAATCACTCAACACTTGTAAGAATGATGAAAACTTAGTAAAATATAAAGTCGTCAAAAAAGAAGCTAAACATGCAGTAATTAAAGCAAAAAAGTAAAATTTATGAAGAATTTTATAAGCAGCTAGATAGCAAATATGGAAAACATGACATATATAAAATTGCTCGAGATAGAAAAAGAAAGACAAGATATTTAAGTCAAGTTAAGTGTAAACGATGAAACAAATACAGTTTTGATGGATGATGTAAATATTAAAGAGCGATGAAAAAGATATTTTTATCAACTTTATATTGAAACAAAAGACAGAATTGAATTTAGAAGAGTTAAATTAATCAGAGAAGTGTAAAAACATAACGTTTTATCATAAAATTCAAGTGTCAGAGATAAATGATATTCTAAAAAAGATGAAAATTGGAAAGGCGGTTGAGTCAGACGATATACACATTGAAATATGAAAATGTCTAGAGAATGAATGAATTTTGTGGCTTACATGTTTTTTCAACAAGATAATAAAGTCAAAGAGAATATCAGACAAATGGAGATAAAGTATCTTGGTACTTTTGTATAAGAACAAAAGATAAAAAATTATGTTAATTAGAGATGAATTAAATTAATGAGTCATACTAATAAACTATGAGAACAAATTATAGAAAGAAGAGTAAGACGAGAGACTAGCATCTCGGAGAATCAATTTGGATTCATGCCAGGGTGGTCGACCATGGAAGCTATACATCTCTTGAGGAGACTCATTGACAACTATCGAGAAAGAAAACAAGATTTGCATATGATTTTTATCGGTCTTGAGAAGGCTTATGATAGGGTTCCAAAAGAGATCTTATGGTGAGTCTTAAAAAATAAAAGTGTAAATGTATCATACATTGACATAATTAAAGATATGTATACAAATTCAGTGACACGAGTGAGGACATCTGGAGGATTAGCACAGAAATTCCCTATCACTGTTGGCTTACATCAAGTTTCAACTTTAAGCTTTTATCATTTTACCTTTATCTTAGATGAGCTCATCGGACATATCCAACAAGCAATACTTTGGTGTTTATTGTTTGCGGATGATATCGTTTTTGTCGATGAGACATGCGAGGGTGCAAACGCAAAACTTGAATCTCGGCGAGACACTTTAGAAAAGAAGGGTTTTAGGTTGAGCGGGGAAAAGACGGACTATATGAACCTTAAATTTAGCAGTGATAGAAGTATGGATACCTTCGTCATTAAGTTGGGTGATCGAGATATTTCCCGTAGTGAGTGTTTTAAAAATCTTGGATCGATAGTTCAAAAAGGAGGTATTGATAAAGATATGACACATAATCCAAGCGGGTTGGTTGAAGTGGATAGGTGCGTCATGAATCTTATGTGATCGTAAAGTACTATTAAAACTTAAAGACAGTTTTACCATACTGCAATTAGACCGGCGATGTTCTATGGTCTGAATGTTGGGTAGTGAATTGTGTACATAATCAAAAAATGGGAGTTGTGGAGATGAGATTGCTTAGGTGGATGTGTGGGCACACGAGACTGGATAAAATTAGGAATGAATGTATCAGGGATAAGACAAGAGTAGCACCAATTGCAGAGAAGATACGAGAAGCTCGATTAAGATGGTTTGGACACGTACAAATGAGACCATTAGTGGCACCTGTTAGGCGTTGTGAGAGTCTAGTCACTAGGCATGTTAAACAAGGGAGGGGTAGACCAATAAAGACTTGGAATGAAACTATAAGGAAAGACATGATGTACTTAGGCATTAGTGAAATTATGACTAAAGTTAGGGCACAATGATGACAAAGAATCCATATAGTCGACCCCACTATAGTGGGATAAAAGTTTGAGTGTTGTTGTTGTAAACTAATCTTTTTTTTTCTAATATAGTGTTTTTCTTTATCTGCAAACAAAAAGCTCCTTGGTAATTAAAAGAACATATAATAATAATAATCAAATATTCATTTAAATTAAGGACATTGTCATCAAAATTGAATTTCTAATGTTTTTTATTCATGCGTCTTTTTTTTTCTTTTGATTTTTGTGTGTTTAACATATAATAATAAACCAAATTATCAATTATCAATTAAATTAGAAACATAAATATTTCTCTATCACTTTTTTTAATGTTAAGAGCGCATAAATGGACTTTATGTAAAATGGTGGTATTAATTTATGTTAAGAGTGCATAAATGAGCCTTGGTCGTGTGAGCTTGAGGTCACATGTTTGAGTTCTGAAAGCAGCCTCTTGCAAAAATGCAAGGTAAGATTTTCCTACATTTCACTCTTGTGGTGAGACCCTTCCCCAAGCCTTCACTGCGCAGGGATGCTTTGTGCACCCTGCCCTTATTTATTAGGTTGGATAATATTAAATATTAGTGTTAAATTTAAATTCACATACCTCCCCAAAACCACAAAATCTTTCTTAACTAAAACAACTTTTTGATTCTTTTATTATAATTTTAATTATTGATTAATAATTTATTATTTAAAATAAATCACTTAACAAATTATTTTTAGTAAGTGCAGAATAAAAATACTTACAATATGGATATTATAGTTGTTCAACTTTGTGTATTTTTTTCAAAAAATTTCAGAGATAAAAAACAATATTTTTGAATAGTTCATATGCATGCATATTATACATGTATAATACACTAATTTACTATGCTTATAGATACATATGAAGATCAAAGTGACCTATTTTTTGTTCTAGGAGTTTTAAGCAATGACAATGGCAGCTCACAAATTTGATCCTAAACCTTTTATGACCCCTTCCATTAGTATCATGGTTTTCACTACATGGACTTTATTTAGGGATAGGTATTTTCGAGAACCTATTGAACTTTTTAAACTTTATGGTCTACATTTAAGCTTTGCAAATGTTCCATTAAAGATCTTGTTGGCTACTCCCATCTCATTCTTCTCGCTATTACAAATATAACGTTGTGTAACATTCTGTTAGAATTCTCTACTAACCCATTGGGAATCAACGGTTCGCTTTACAATGACTCTACAATGTTATTGGCCTTTGATGTCCTCTACTAATCAAGTTTTGTTTTTGTTTAGTTATTTCTTATAGTCAACTTCTAACACCGTTTGGGCGTGTTTTTAGGTGCCAATACATCAAAGAAATTCAACGTAACTTTCTTTTCTCGAACAAATGTCTACGGATCTCAACTACTATCTGCATTGGTATGCTCTGAGAAGAATAGTAAAAGGCATCACTTTAAGGTACTTCTTCATTTTTGAGTAAGTGACATTGTTTACTGATCAGTTGTTAGAGAAGAAGACTTGTATGGAAACTAATATGATCAACTTGGGCCTTGAGCTCTTGAATCAGCTTGAGATCGATGTATCAAAATGAATATGTATGAATTGCTCCATGCTCACACACACAGGCACGCACGCACACACACGCTCACGTGCGCACTCCCGCACACGTGTGCGCACACGCGCGCGCGCACATGCACGCGTGCACACCCACACATGCCCACCCACCCACCCACGCCCAAGCGCACTCGCAGGTGGGTGGGTGTGCGCGTGCGTGCGTGCGTGCATGTAGACACAAACACGCACTTAGACACACTTAGGCACACACACACACTCACTTAGATACACTTAGACACACACACACACATACGTAGACACACAAGTAGACACACGAATAGACACACAACACGCACATGCACGCGTGCACACCCACACATGCCCACCCACCCACGCCCAAGCGCACTCGTGCCGTCGTGCGTGCGTGCATGTAGACACACAAACACGCACTTAGACACACTTAGGCACACACACACTCACTTAGATACACTTAGATACACTTAGACACACACACACACACACACACACACACACACACACACACACACACATAGACGCGCGCGCGCGCACACACACACACTTAGACGCGCGCGCGCGCACACACACACACACACTTAGACGCGCGCACGCACACACACACACACACTTAGACGCGCGCGCACACACACTTAGACGTGCGCGCGCACACACACACACTCTTAGACGCACGCACACACACACACTTAGACGCGCGCGCGCACACACACACACACTTAGACGCGCACACACACACTTAGACGCGCGCGCGCACACACACTTAGACGCGCGCACACACACACTTTGACGCGCGCACACACACGCGCACACAAACACACACACACACTTAGACGCGCGCACACACACTTAGACGCGCGCACACACACTTAGACGCCCGCGCACACACTTAAGCACACAAACATGCTTAGACATACCCACGCACGTAGACACACGCACGCACGTAGACACACACACGTAGACACATGCACGCATGCACGTAGACACACACGCATGCACGCAAACACATGCATGCACGTAGACACAGACACACACGTGTACATATGGATTTGATGTGATATTGTAATTTATTTAGCTGATCAAATGTTTTGATTTATGAAACAATGAACTTTGGGCATACGAATCCAAACACTGAAGGAGACGAGTGGCAGGTGTTTGCAGTTAGGAGGAGAAGAGCGCATATGAAATCAGAAACATATGTTCTGCTGGAACCGGGGAAGGATGAAGAATTCATCTTAGAGGAAGAGCTCAGGATCAGGCTGGAGGGCTGGTTGGAAAACTGGCCTGGGGAGGAGCTGCCCCCGGATCTCGCCGGGTTCGAAACGATCCACGAAGCCGTCTCCCACCTCATTCGATCCGTATGCGAGCTCGAGATTGACGGCGAAGTTGGCTCGGTGCAGTGGTACCAAGTTGAGCTAGAATGAGATTTTGTTCTAAGTTTATCAAATTCTAAAATTTCTAGTGGAGAATCGTGTGACCTCTCATGTTTCAGTGTGTGAATTTTGGCCAACACCTGTGGGATTCTAGCTAGCAAAGGAAATGGAGAAGGTTAGCAGAGTTCACTAGAAGAATATCAGGAGGGACCTCCTTTTTGGATGAAGATCCTCTCCATTTGGGGCTATTTGTAGGGATCTATTTCATGATACATATTCAATCTTGTGTGTGCAAGAGTGCACAATATTGTCTTTATGAAAAATAAAAAAAGGATGAGATTAATTAACTAACCCGTCAAATGAAAGAAGAAACAATTTAGACCGTGAAATGGATACCATCAATTTGCCTCCAAATGAAGATTATCTATTCCCCTCTTTTGGGGGGTCTTATTAATAAGGCTCTTGTTTGTTTTATTGAAATTGTATTCTATTCCAATTTTAAACTTTATTTATAGTAAAAAAAATGATAATTTGACTTGTTGAAATTGATTTCGACTAGTTATCCTTGTATTTGGCAAGATGTGGTAGGCATTGGCTCAAAGATTGAAGGGTGCCAAAAATCACACAAAAAATTAGAAATTATTTTATTTGAAATCAACACATAATAAACCTAGCTTGGTATTTCACAATTTAGTTTTAAAAATTAAATATTTAGTTCTCAATTTTGACAAGTACCCAGACCCAGAGGGTGCTAAATTTTGATTCAAGATGAGAGCTTTCACTGAGAGGGAGGCACCAGCTTTGTGTTTTAGCAATTCCAACATGGCTGGGATGGAATTGATAAAAATCAAATCCGTGGCATTCTTTTTTAATTTCAATTCATTTTTATTTTATTTTGAACTGATTAGTGCAATGAGATTGCTCCTCCAAATTTTAATTCTACAAAGTCAATTCCATTCAAATATGCGTAGCTTTAGGGCTTGTTTGGCACGGTAATGTCAGTCATAAACACGGTTATTATGAACCATTGTTCGTGAACCGCTAGACCACACCCAAAGAACTTAATTCACTTTTATGTTCAAATTTCGTGTTTTTTTCTTGACGGCAATCATTACCAATGTCATGCCAAACACATTTTATAATGGAGTTTATGCCTAGACTCACAGGAGCAAAAACATTGTGCGACCCTTAGAATGCCGGAAACTTGGCAGATTACCACCAAAATTCTCTTCACAAATCTATAAATTAGTATCCATGTGAATAAAAACATATCACAAATACCTACATATACATGCATGTTTCTACAAATAACATTTGATTTTGCAAACAAACATCACCGAGAGCCAGAGAATTACTTCAGTTAAATCAAAATCACAACCAGAAGGGATTGAGAAATAAATGCACTATATTTATTTCAAATTTACACAAGCAAATTTACAACCATGAACCACAAACACAGATATATATATATATATATATATATATGGTGATTTACTGGGACCTCCCCTCTAAGATTGCTAAATTACATGTTGCACCCCTCTTAAATTTGAATTTTTCTGCATAGATGTTATGAAATGTAAACTTTCAGGGGAAATTTTGGTATATATATATATATAGAGAGAGAGAGGACTGCAGCTGAAAACACATCTAATCCAATGCAGTTGAGAGATCATCAAAACTGAGGATCACCCAATCAGACTTAGCTGCAACGGCCTCTCGAAGCAGGACTCCTCCATAGCAAATAAATAAGTCAGCGCCACCTTGCGACCGAGCCTGCAAAGGTGCATCAACACATACCAGTATTCACACGACCAAAAGTGAATTAAGAACGAGTAGCGAATTAAGAAATTTCAATATCCCGCAATGATGAACTGCAAAATTGATTCTTTTTCGAGTATTATTAGTTTATTCGATGTTTATGATGATCAATCTTCGCGTCATAAAAAAAATGAAAGTTTCGTGTTTTCAGCCAAAAGTGAAGGGTATCGGGAAGAACTTACAAACTTGGTAGCATAATCAAATGCATACTAATAAATATGAAATCAATGACTGTGGACGCAATCATGCATCAAGTTTTTAAATGTATGCACGAATCGTAAAACATAGTAGAGAAAAAATAAAATATTCATGATCAAAGTCGATGGCGGAAGTTATATAAATGAATGCAAACATACTGTTCAGTTGCATGAAAGAATTTGATTCCTTCAAATAAATGATATTCCTATTAATTAGTAAATCTTCTAACAATCTTATGTGTAACCAAACAACAAAAATCAATTTTTTCTGAGTAAAATTTCACTGTGCGCAACACTAACCATAAATGTTAGATTTGTGTTACTCCCCCTACATCAAAGCTCCCCCTAAATGATTATGAATATATACTATTAGACTTGGGTAAAACGCGGAATTGGGATAAAAACTAATTATGACATATACTTGTATGCTCATCTCAGAGTCTTGGAAGCACCGGTTAGGGTGTTGTCGTGTGACCTTAAGGTCAAGGGTTTGAGTCTTGGAAGCAACCTCTTGCAAAAATGTAGGGTAAGCTTTAACTACATTTCACCCTTGTGATGGGACCTTTCCCCGGACCATCGCTGCACAGGGATTCTTTGTACACCAGTGTATCGAGTCGTGTTGCATCGAGCCGTGTCGTAGCATTTAAGTGTTTTAATATTGTTGTATGTTCTGTTATTTACAATTATGTCATCGATGCCTATGGCGTCTTCTAATGGTCATGGAAGAATGAATTTGATGTTTTCTTTCTCTTTAATTTCCTCTCTCTCTCTCATCCTCCCTCCTCCCTCCTAGGTTTCGTCTCTCCCTCACCTCCGTCGGTCCTCCCCCTTGCCGGATTCCTCTGGTAATTTATTTGTGATCGTAACAATTGGTCTGACCTGTCGGACCACCCACCAGAACGCCGCTGGTGCTTGCCAACAATTGCCCAAAACAATTTTTGTCACGTTGGATCGATCATTCCTGCTGGGTTCCAACGCTTTCACGATTAGCCCCCGTATGTCGGAGCGCCCGCTCATTGCCGCTGGTAGCTGCTCCACTCGTCGTCTATGCTCGTTGCCGCCAATGTCGATCCACACGTCTTGGGATTCTGTCTGTCCTGATCGATTCGCCGCTTCCGATAAAACTATGGGAGCCGATCAGCCGCTACAGCGTCGGGCGTTCGCCGATCCGCGACTTTCAGCACTGTGTGTCCGCCGATCCGCGACTTTCAACTTCGTGCGTCCTCCAATCCGCATCTACTCGATGTTGCTCGCTCTCTCATGCTTCACACGCAGGTTCCCAAAGCTTATTGGAAATTTGCGGTTTCGACGGCTTGCTATTTGATTAATCGTCTCTCTTCCCCCATACTCCACAATGCCACTCCGTTCAGCCTCATGTTTCCCTCTACTACGACATTCTCTCTCATACTCCGCATCTTTGGGTGTACTTGCTACGTTCACATTCTTGGTCAATCCACGGACAAGTTGGAACCTCAGACGGCCAAACACATCTTTGTTGGTTATTCACAAACTCAGAAAGGCTACGTATGCTACTCTCCTGCTACTCGCAAGGTGACTGTTTCTGTTGATGTTACCTTTCGGGAGGATCTTCCTTTCTTCTCTGCTCCAGATCCAACACCTCTACCACCACCCGTCCTACGACCTATCATTCCTGTTACCACTCCACCGCCAAAAATTCCTGACCAGGCTCACACTATTTCCAAGCCACCTCTTATACATGTTTACACTCGTCGTCATCCTGACTCCTTCGCCCCAATGCAGTCGGCTTCGACCTCTGACGCTTCATGTCCTGCTGATCCGGCAACAGAATCTACCGCTCATCCCATGACGAATAATGTATCCTTATATCGCCTATCCCCACGACTTCAAACTTTTGCCACTTCATTATCTTCGATTTTTGTACCTAACTCTGTGCAGGAGGCTCTCCAACATCCTGGCTGGCGGGCGGCCATGGAAGAAGAAATGATTGCTCTCTGGGCTAACCAGACCTGGAACCTGGTACCTCTACCTACCGGTCAGACACATGTTGGGCGTAAATGGGTCTTTGTCATCAAACATGCTCCTGATGGGATAATTGACCGTCTGAAGACCCGCTTGGTGGCTCGTGGCTTCACCCAACAACAAGGTCTCGATTATGAGGAAACATTCTCTCCAGTAGCCAAGCTCAAAACCGTTCGTGTCCTCCTCTCAGTGGCTTTGCATCGTCAATGGCCCTTACATCAACTGAATATCAAGAATGCGTTTCTGAACGGCAACCTCCAGGAAACAGTCTACATGCAGCAACCTCCCGGGTTTGAGACCACGAGGGAGTCCCGAGTTTGTTATCTTAAGAAGTCCATCTATGGTCTCAAACAATCCCAGTTCGGGAAGTCGGCTTTACTCGGAGCTCAACAGACTTCTTTCTGTTCACTCATCATCAGGCAACAAGAACGGTTCTTATGTTAGTATATGTTGATGACATTCTAATCACTGGAGACGATTCAAAGGGAATCCAAGCGGTCAAACAGCATTTTAACTCTGTTTTTCAAAGAAAAATCTGGGGCATCTTCGATACTTCCTTGATCTTGAGATCGCGAGACGTCCGGATGGACTTGTCCTCTCCCAACGGAAGTACTGTCTGGATCTCCTTCAAGATGCTGACTACTCTGGATGCAAGCTCACTACTACTCCAATGGATGCAAATCATAAGCTGTGTGCACATGCTTCCGATACAGATCTTCCTCTCCAAAATCTGGAATACTATCGACGACTTGTTGGGAAATTGATCTACCTAACGGTCACAAGACCGGATATATCATTTGATGTTGGGGTGGTCAGCCGGTTTATGCATGCCCCTCAAATATCTCACCTTCAAGCCATTGAGCGGATCCTAAGATACCTTAAAACAGCTTCGGGTCAAGGGCTGGCATACAAAACCTCATCCTCTACTCCAACGTTGGTTGCGTATTCTGATGCAGATTATGCTGGTCCCTTGGATGATCGGCGGTCAACCAGTGGTTTTTGTACCTATTTTGGAGGTCATCTTGGTACCTTGAGGAGTAAGAAACAAGCCGTGGTTGCCCGATCCTCAGCTGAAGCATAATACCGATCAATGTCATCAGTTGTCTCTGAGCTTACATGGCTTGAAAGTCTCCTCGCCGATCTAGGAGTAAAACCTAAGTTATCGAAGGCGCAAGGCGCACCAAGGCGCAAAGGGCCCCTGGAGCCTAGGCGCAAGGCGCAGGCACGCGCCTGAGACACGTGAGGCGCAAAAATTGGGGGAAAAGGAAATTGAGCGAAGTGGGCGCCCAATTCGATGGAATTGAGAGAATTGGGCGCCTAATTCGCTGGAATTGAGCGAAACGGGCGCCCAATTCGCTGGAATTGAGCGAAACGGGCGCCCAATTCGCTGGAATTGAGCGAACCGGGCGCCCAATTCGCTGGAATTAAGCGAACCGAGCGCCCAATTCGCTGAAATTGGGTTAGTTCTGTTCTATCAAGTTAGCATAAGAGCCATTTTGGAATTGAGTTAGTTCTATTCTATCAAGTTAGTATAAGAGCTCATATTTTCCAGTATTCTATCTAAACATGTGAGAAGTGATATAAATACATGATAGTCATAATTGATGCATACAAAGTGCAACTAGAAATCAAATAAAAAACTACAACATGTAATATAAAGCATTAGACGGAGATAAATAAATTTACTGTAAAAATATCTGTACCTTTTAAACACCCATGATCAACCCCTCTTGAATTATATAGCATGGCTTCCATTCAGCTAATAAATGACCAAATTCTTTCATAAAACACAAAGGACGTATTACAATCAAACATTCAAGCATAATAAAATGAGATCTTTTTTTGAAGGCAACATAATAAAAATAACAACATAAATAAATCAAGCAAGTAAGCAATCATAATCTATCAAATCAACATTGTAATTTTTCGCACCCAAAAACAAACATAAGCTACCACGTTACTAAGTAAGCAATCATAAACTAAAAACTAATGTGCAAGAAAATAACATAACATCATGGCGATCACGCCATCACTCATCGTCTGAATCAATAAATGTTTCATTTTCCTCACTAAAACTTTCTTCTTCCTCATTGAACTCAACTTCTTCTTCATCCTCGACATCATCTGTACGCATTGTTGGAGTATGTGCCTTTTTCTTAGATGTGCTCCCCTTATCAGCTACCATCTTCCCTTTAGATAAGCGCGTGGAGTAGATGTCTTCTTCTACTCCGCTGGACCTTGCTACTGCACCCCAGGTCAATAATTCGTCATCAAAAACTATATCGTCATCCTGCTCAACCTCCTCATCTTCCTCCATTCTTCCCATCAGCCATTCATTGCTATCGTCAATATCTTTCAGCGAGATCGGATCAATACGATCACGTGAATCATATCGCCGACGCAAGGCACGATTGTATTTTACAAATACTAAATCATTTAGACGTTGTTGTGCTAGTCGATTTCTTTTTTTGCAATGGACCTGCAACATAAGTTCATAACAAATAAATAATTAATCATATAATAATATAAATTAATATTTGCATACTTGTTCAAAAAAATTCATACATGCTCAAAAAAACTCCAGTTGCGCTCACATCCGGATGAACTGCAAGTGAGACTTAAAATTTTTACCGCAAATTTAGTCAGATCAGGAGTATCAGCTCCATATGATTGCCACCATTCAGCTGCCCCAAAAAATAAATATCAAGAAATTAATGAAACTTGAAATAATATTTAATGTCAAAATTAATGAATCAAGAAATTAATAGAAATTAACTAACCTGAGGACTTTATTTTTCTATGACGAACTGCAAATTGCATTCCAAATAAACCTTCGGCATTTCTATACAAACTTAATTGGTCCATAATTATATCTTGAGTTTCAGGATTTGGAATGAGCTTTTGCATGGTTTGATATAAACCCCTCATGACTTCTCCATCTAATGCCATTTCAGGGTTTGAATAGAAGAACTCTGGATTTAAGTAATGCGCCGCCGCATGCAATGGTCGATGAAGCTGATTCTCCCATCTCCTGTCAACAATCGCTAACACTTCTTTATATTTTTCCTCTTTTCCATTGAAAGAGCTCATGATTGTCTCTTTTGCTCTATCCATAGCCTCATAGATGTAACCCATAGCCGGTCTTTTCTCCCCATCTACCAATCTTAGTACCCGAACTAAAGGTCCAAAAATCTTCAAAATGTATACAATAGTACTCCAGAAAGAGATCATGTATATGATGCTCTGTACTTGCTTACCTCCTGTTTCTTTTGCCCACTTGCTTGATGTCCACTCAGTTGAAGTGAACATCTTCCTTAGATTTGTCCTTTGCTTATGAATGCGCTGAAGAGCCAGAAATGATGTCGCAAACCTAGTAACAGCAGGTCTAACAAGCTCCACTTTTCCAGTTTTCCTGTGAAGCTCCTTAGCATGTTGACTAGTCCAGGCCGAACATAAATATAACTGTTGATGCTCATTGCTCTTTTAATTGTTCTACTAATGTTTGACATCTTTTCAATATCCTCCAGCATTAAATCGATGCAATGGGCGGCACACGGTGTCCAATATAAATGCGGCCGTTTTGCTTCCAATAATTTTCCTATTTCATAATAAACACATTTATTTAATTTCAATATATGACATTAAAATTAAACAAATATTAAAAGAGGATGATTAACGATATATTTACCTGCTAGTACATTATTGCTTGCACTATCAGTAATAACTTGAACTACATTTCCCTCTCCAACACGTTCCACCACTCTATCAAGCAATTCAAACATCCTCTCACCAGTTTTTGCATAATCAGATGCATCAACAGATTCCAGGAAGAATGTACCTTTTGGTGAATTTACTAAAAAATTAATAAGTGTTCTCTGTTTCTTGTCTGTCCATCCATCTGCCATGATAGAACATCCAAATAACCTCCACTCATCCTCATAGTTTTTCATCATCTTCTGAACTTCAGCCACTTCATTATTCAACAAAGGCACGCGAACTTCATGATAACTGGGTGGTTTCAATCCAACCCCAAACTGGCCAATTGACTCTATCATCACTGCAAAACTACGGTAGGTAACCGCATTAAAAGGATGGCTGCATCATACATCCACTGAGCTATATGCTTGCACGCTCTCCCTCTAAGTTCCTTCTTACATGCTTCGTTGATAGAAGTTTGCTTCATTTGCTGATGTTGGCCTTTCTGCTTCAATTTTTTCTCAATATTAGGTGCAAAGAAAACATCCATCGGTCCTTTAGTCCGAGACTTTTTAGGCACACCACTTGGACCACATCCGTGAATCTTCGCACCGACGTCATCCATATCCTCATCGCTTCCAAAGGTATCTACATCTGCGAAGTCCGGGAATGCTTGTTTTTCTGTCATGCTTACAGCCATTTTCTTTTGCATATAGTCTTGAATTTCTGTCCTTACATGTTGTGGGCATTTGGGACAGACTTTGGTATTTCTAAATCCTCCCACTAGATGTTGTTTCGCACGATAAATTCCACCATTTGTGATTTTTTCACAGAAAATGCAAATTACATCATTTTTATTTGCAACAGATGTCTGCCGCACATACTTCCAACCTGGATCAATCCTAAATTGGACACTGGATGAACCAGATCCACTCGCATCCATTTCCAGCTATTAAAACATTTTACAAAAAAATTATTTCCTAGAACAAGATAATTGCTGAAAACTATAGTTGTAACTTGTATAGCATTCAATTCATGGTTTTACAATTTACAGTGAACTGGGCTAGCCCATTTCACTATTACAGTGAACTGGAGCAGCCTAGTCCATAATTATAACAGTGAACTGGGCTAGCCCATTTCACTATTACAGTGAACTGGAGCAGCCCGGTTCACTGTTACAGTGAACTGGAGCCCAGTTCACTGTTGTACAGTGAACTGGGCTTCCAGTTCACTGTTTTACAGTGAACTGGAGCCCAGTTCACTGTTGTACAGTGAACTGGAGCAGCCCAGTTCACTGTTTTACAGTGAACTGGGCTTCCAGTTCACTGTTTTACAGTGAACTGGAGCCCAGTTCACTGTAAAACAGTGAACTGGAGCCCAGTTCACTGTAAAACAGTGAACTGGAAGCCCAGTTCACTGTTACAGTGAACTAGGCTTCCACTATGACCATGCTAGAAGCCCTAAAAAGAAGAGAGCAACCAAAAAATCACAGAAATTACAGTGCTTTCACTACGTGTCTATGCTAGAACCAAGAAGAGCGACCAAAAAACATGGAATCCATCCAAGAAATCTAAACCCTAAAAATGGCAGCCGAAAAAAACATTCAATCGAATTAAAAATGCAAGAAGGAGTGCAGTGAGTAGTTACCAAAAATGGTGGTGGCCGGCGAACGGAAGAGGAGCGGCGACCGGAAACCGAGCGGCGACGAGGGGCGACAGGCGCGGAACAGTGCGATTTCAACCCTAACCTCTCGCTCGCGTGAATCGGGAAAAATGAGGGAAGGCCGGATCTGGCATCTTATAAAACACCGCAGGTTTTACAGTGAACCGGGCGCCTAGACCGGATTTAGGCCAGGCGCGCCTAACCAGCGCCCGAGATACACGCAAGGCGCGCGCATAGGCGTGCCCCAGGCGCACCTAGGCCAATTCGCCCGCCTAGCTCTTGCTAGGGCGCTATGCCGCGCGCCTGGTGCGCCCGGCGCCTTAGGCGCGCCTAGGCGCGCGCCTTGATAACTTAGAGTAAAACTTCTCTCACCTGCCATCCTGTTATGTGACAGCCAAGCGGCTTATACACATAGCAAAGAATCCATTCTTCCATAAAAGAACGAAACATATTGAAGTGGACTGTCACTTTATCCGGGAGAAAGTTCAAATGAAAAAGATAGAATTGGAGAATGTTCCAGGCACTGAACAAGTTGTTGATATCCTCACAAAGGATCTACCAAGTACCTTATTTTATCAATTCCAGTCCAAGCTGGGTGCCTATGACTTGTACGCTCCAACTTGCGGAGGAGTGTTGGAAGAGCCCATGTAAAGAGGCCTATGTTGGAGCCCATTTATTTAGTTTTCTTCTTTTCTCCTCTTTAGTCTCAAATCATGTATAGGGATCTCTTCTCTCTTTCTCCCTCCTATAAATGTGTATTCATACCTTGTATTTGATTATGGAGATAGTATATACAAGTTTGAGGTTTTATCCACAATTATTATAAAGATCAAGCAGACAACACAGGTGGAAACAAATCTTTGAGGCGGGAGAACAAGTATTGATTCACATTCGATCTGAGAGGGTCCCGCAAGGACCAGCAAAGAAATTAAGCGCACGCAGAATGGGCCTCTATACAGTCGTACGGCGTATTGATACGAACGCACATGAAATAGACATCCTTCAGGGTATGGACATCAACCGAGTATTCAACATAGAGGATTTGACTCCTTACTATGAGGAGCGCGTGTATGTGGACCCCTTTTCCACACCTCTACCCAAGCCTTCAACTCACATAGCCCTTCTACTTAAGCCTTCACCTCCTATTGTCTCTACCAGTTCCTCTTCATTGCCACCCGTGGGTCGCACCAAGAGGATCGCATTGCAACATCGGCGGTTCCACCGCCACAGCAGTCAGACAGAGATACATCAGTGCCACCCGCTTTTACAGATGACGTACATCAGATCATCGGCCACGACTTCTACACCGCGAGCAGTCGAGATATTGTGTGATATCTTGTCCATTGGAGCGGTTGGACTCTACACGACACCACTTTGGCTTCTTCAGCGAAGCTAGAGAGACACGCCTCCTGCTACGCAACGAGTACAACCACCTACACTCATCGTAGTTGAGTGCTTTCAAGTTGGGGGGGAGTTGACGACTCACCATGGCTGACACACAAGTATTCCTGCAGGATGCGGTGATCCGTTGCCCAGTCGGACGATCCGAATCCGTGATTGCGTCCGGATGGTCAATCCGAGTCAATTTCATATTTTACTTTTTATGTTTTAAGTTGTAATTAGTGCCCGATCAGCCCAAACAGTATGAGCTGTCTGATTCGGGTGTCTTTGTGGGTTATGTGGTTATGCTGCGATTTTATTTTAGGGTTATATATATATAGGCAGCAGTTTACGGATGAGGGCATCGTGGGTTTTTCATTTCTGAAACCGTTCGGTCCTTCCTCCTGGTGCGACTCCGAGACACATGCGTTGGTGCGACGCCGGTACAGCCCCGCCTCCCCTTCGCTCCTTTCCAGCCACTGCCGCCTACAACTGCCTTTCACCGCCTCCTCCAGAAGCCACAACTCCTCCATCGTCTGTTTCCCTGCGCCACTCACTCCCGCCAGTCCTATCCCCGCCAGCAACCATATCCTGTCGGCCTCCTCCTCAGCGCCAACCAAACTCCCAATCTTCCTTCCGCCAGCTCAAACCACCACTCTCCTGTTAGCCATGATTGTCTCTTCCAACCCCAATCCCGCCGGCCCCCTTCCCTGCACCACCCAGCACCTCGTCAGCTTTCCCCACTCCACTATACCTAACCTCTCTGTGTAATCCCCAAATCACAAACTCCCACCACCACCGTTAACCTCATCCCCCCCCCATTACCAATCAACTAACCTCCACTCCCCTAACAACCACTACAAATTCATACCAAGCCTCCAACAGTCCCAACCCCACTCCCAGTATATTCATCCAGCTGCCACAACCTTGGATGCCCTCTACACCCGCTATTACCTCCGTCTGCACGCGTAAATTGTGGTATATAGTCTATCTTTTGTTGTTATTTATTTGACACCTGTACTTGTAGTGGATATATGTTTAATGTGTTATCAGTTCAACTGTGGTGCAACTTGAGGGATATATTCTATGAATGCTTAAAATATTTTTGCACCTCTATCGTTTGCAAATTTGATAATTTGTTCTCATTTAATTAATTAATTGTGAATGCACATGTCCTTGTTGTTAATCTTATAATAATTAATTATTTGATGTAATTTTTGGAACGGACCATTTTGCATTTGCATTCCACCTCATCGCATTCAGGGTTGCATTTAGAGCATCCATCCCGAGTCAGTCGACCTGCCACTGCATCAACAACTATCATGGATGGGTTCCAACAACATGGAATTGTCCTGACCTTCCACACTTCATTTGTGGGCTCAAGTTGGTTCATATGGTAACAAAAGGACAACTATGAAGATCTCAGTGAGAAAATTGGCGTTACCAAAGAAATTGTTACCCTAGTCATTGTCAGCTCATTCAGATCATCAATAAACTCATCCCATTTATTTGGATCCAGGTTTATAAATCCTCATTTTTTAGTTGTTCCTCCAAAGTGTTGCATGAGATATTAAACCTAAAGAAACAAAACATTTGAGGAACCGTTCAACTTTGTTGTCACAGATTTACCTTTTCTCCTTCCTAATCCTTCAACAATAATTTTCCTTTTTTGTCTAATTTGTGCATTTTTACCCTCATTGCACAGGCAAGTCCAACAACAACAATAACACTCAAGCCTTTATCCCACCACAATGGGGTCGGCTATATGGATCAATTGCCGCCATTGCACCATATCTTTAGTCATAATCTCACTAAGGCCTAACTACATCATGCATTTCCTTATAGTTTCATTCCAAGTCTATTTTGGTCTGCTCCTCGTTTAACATGCCTAGTAGCTAAACTCTCACAACGCCTAGCTAGTGCCTCTAATGGTTTCTTTTGTAAGTGTTTGAACCATCTTAATCGAGTTTCTCACATATTCTCTACAATTGGTGCCACTCCTGCTTATCCTTGATACATTCACTCGTAATTTTATTCAGTCTCGTGTGTCTACATATCCACCAAAGCATTCTCATCACCGCAACTCCTATTTTTTGCTCATATACATAATTCGTTGCCCAATACTCAGACCCATAGAGCATCACTAGTTTAATTGCAATACGGTAAAACTTGCCTTTAAATTTTAATGGCACTTTACGATCACAAAAGATTTCGGAGGCGCCTATCCACTTTAATCAATCTGCTTGGATTATATGCATCACATCTTTATCTACACCTCCATCTTTTTGAACTATCAAACACAAATATTTAAAACACTCACTGCGAAAAATATCTTGCTCACCCAACTTAATGACGGAGTCATCCATCCTTCTTGCACTACTAAATTTAAGCTCCATATAATCCATTTTTATCCTTCTCAAGCTAAAACTCTTCTTTTCTAAAATGTCTCACCAAGATTCAAGTTTTATGTTTACACCCTCGCGCATCTCATCGACTAATACCTTCTACAATAGTTGAGAGGGAATGCCGGCAAGGGAAGGGGCGGCCGGGGGTAGGGAAGGAGAAGAGAGTTAGGGTTGAGAGAGGAAAAGGGGGCAGCCCTCAATTCTTTGATCATCCAAGATAAAAAAACCCAAAGCAAAAGTCCAAACCCATATATAGGGTTTCAAAATACAATGAACCAAAATAAACCAAAATAAACCAAAAGCTGAAATAAGCCCCAACCGACCCAACCGGGCTTGGCCTAATCTCCGGTTGGGTTGGTGCCGTCATCCGCGCCTCCGCCCGACCCCGTCCCGGCCGGTTCTTCGATCTCGACCGCGTCTCCAGTATCGCGCTCCCGAGCTCTTCGTGTGTACACCTTCCACGGTGGCTCCTCGAGTAATTCCGTAACAATACCGCCATCTGGAAAATTGGCCTTGTCCTCAAGGCAGTAGTCTGGAAATTGGCGGCGAAAGTCGTCTCGGATGAGCCAAGTGGCGTCGCTCTCCGGCCGGTGTTGCCAAGCCACACGAATCTCTTCGGGTGCCGCATCCCCGGGTAAATGGTGACGGTGGCCAATGATGCCGGCCGGGTAGAGGGGCGCCATGCCCGATTCCTCCTCCTCGGTGGGTAGGGGTTCCACAGCCGGGTGGTCGCCAATGACTCGGCGGAGTTGCGATACGTGGAAAACCGGATGAATGCGGCTATGTTGCGGTAGGCGGAGCCGGTAGGCCACCGCGCCAATACGGCTGAGTACTTCGTAGGGCCCGAAGAACCGAGGTGCAAGCTTCGGAGAGGAACGGCGAGCTACCGAAAGTTGGCGGTAGGAATGGAGTTTGATGAAGACCTTGTCGCCCGCCCGGAAGGAGAGGTCGCGGCGCTTCCGATTCGCAAAGGATCGCATCTTCTCTTGTGCTCGTTGGAGGTGATGTTTAAGGCTATCCAAAATGACATCCCGATCATGAAGGTGATCGGCTAAGGTGGCTACCGGACACTCCCCGGGAAGGTGGCGAATGATAGACGGAGGAGGCCGTCCGTAGACGGTTTCAAAAGGAGTGGTAGCCGCGGCATGGTGGTAAGCCGTATTGTAAGAATACTCGGCCCAACATAACCATTTGGCCCATGTGTTCGGGCGCTCCCCGATAAAGCAGCGGAGGTATGTCTCCAAGCAGCGGTTAAGGACCTCCAACTGTCCGTCGGTTTGCGGGTGGTAGGCTGTGCTCATGCGAAGTCGAGTGCCCTGTAACCGAAAGAGTGATGTCCAAAATCCACTGAGGAAGAGCGGATCGCGGTCGCTGACGATAGAGCGCGGAAAACCGTGGAGTCGTACTATCTCCGCGATGAAACAGTCGGCCACCGTGGCCGCCGTATAGGGGTGTCGGAGCGGAATGAAATGTCCATACTTTGTGAGGCGATCCACGACCACCAAGATGCAGTCGAATCCATTCGAGCGTGGGAGGCGCGTGATGAAGTCCATGGCAATATCCTCCCAAATCCGCTCCGGAATGGGTAATGGTTGAAGGAGTCCGCCCGGAAACATGGCCTCATACTTGGCCTTCTGACACGGTAGGCATGCCGCTACGTAGGCCTTCACTTGGCGGAGCATGTTCGGCCAATAGAGAGAGGCCGCCAAACGTCGATATGTCCGGAACGCTCCAGCGTGTCCTCCGGACGGTGTGGAGTGGAACTCGGCGAGAAGGCGCGGGATACTGGCGGCGGCCGTGGATAGCACAAGACGGCCCCGATGAAACAGTCGGCCTCCGATAAGAGTGTACGGCGGATGAGCCGTCGGGTTCGTGAGAAGAGTCCGCCGGATTGCGGAGAGGCGCGGGTCCCGATCAACTTCTTGTTGGATGGCGGTGGCGTCGTCCCAAATGGGGCGAGAAATGGCGGTGAGCTCGGACGAGGGCGGTATGCGGGAGAGCGCGTCGGCCGCCTTGTTTGTTTTACCGGAGCGGAACTCGATCGTAAAGTCGTACCCCAAGAGCTTGGCGACCCATAATTGTTGTGCAGGCGTCGCGATTTTTTGTTGGAGAAGATACCGGAGACTGTGGTGGTCCGTCTGAACCACAAATGCGCGGCCAAGAAGATAGGGCCGCCAATGTTGCACTGCGAGCACGAGGGCCATCAACTCGTTCTCGTAGGCCGAACGACTGCGGACTATGGAGGAGAAAGCCCGGCTAAAGTACGCGATCGGACGGCCGGCTTGCATAAGAACGGCCCCCACTCCGGTGCCGGAGGCGTCACATTCCACGACGAAAGGTTGTTTGAAATCGGGCATCGCCAATACCGGGGCTTGTACAAGCGCCGATTGAAGGGTGGAGAAGGCAGACATGGCCGCGGCCGGCCAATCGAAACGGGCATCCTCGGCCCCTTTAAGGAGTTGAGTAAGGGGGCGGGCGATGGTGCCGTAATCCTTGATGAACCGGCGATAGTAGCCGGTGAGTCCCAAAAATCCACGGACTTCGCGGAGGGAAGTCGGCGTCGGCCAATGGAGCACCGCCTGAACCTTGTCTATATCCATGGCGACGCCGTTGGAAGAGATGGTATGGCCTAAGTAACTGACGCTCGTCATGCCGAAGGAGCATTTTTTTTGATTAATTACCATGCGGTGGCTCCGCAAGGTGGTGAAGGTGCGGCGCACATGGACGAGGTGTTCCTGCCAAGTTGGACTAAAAACCAAAATGTCATCGAAAAAAACAAGAACATGTTTTCGAAGTACCGGCCGGAAGAGATCATTCATGGTCGCTTGGAAGGTTGCCGGCGCATTTGTGAGGCCAAAAGGCATCACCAAAAACTCAAAGTGGCCGTCGTGAGTCCGAAATGCCGTTTTGTGGATGTCCTCGGCGCGCACCCGGATTTGATGGTAGCCGGCGCGTAGATCCAGCTTAGTGAAGTAGGCCGCCCCGTGTAACTCATCCAAAAGCTCCTGGATGACGGGAATGGGGTATTTGTCCGGTACCGTCGCCTTGTTTAACTCGCGGTAATCCACGCAGAAGCGCCAACTTCCATCCTTCTTGCGCACCAACAAGACCGGACTGGAGAAAGGGCTGGAACTGGGGCGAATGAGCCCGCCTATCAACATCTCCCGCACGAGGCGTTCGATCTCGTCCTTTTGGGCGTGCCCGTAGCGGTAAGGCCGGACGGACACCGCCGCCGAGGTTGGATGGAGAACAATTGGGTGATCCGTGGGCCGAACCGGGGGAAGACCCGGGGTTGTAGAGAACAAGTCCGGAAAGTCGTCGAGGAGGGGGCGGAAATCCATGTGGAATGATGGGGTTTGTTGATCCGCCGGTTGGAGTGGTAGGAGATAGGCCGAGAAGAGGGCGTCCGTGACGCGGTGGATACCACGGGCCGATAGCGGAGAACGTAGGAGCGCCGCGTCGCCCATTAAACGACATGGTTGGTTTTGATGTTGGAAACGCATGGTCATGGTAGCCCAATTCACATGAACGTCGCCCAAAGTTTGGAGCCACGCCACGCCGAGAATGGCGTCGAGGCCCCCCAATTCGAAAACATGAAAATCAGCGGTGAAGAGGTAGGAGCCCACCGAGAGGGTCACTCCCGCGCAACGTCCCAAGGTCGGCCGGCGTCGACCGTCCCCCAATGCCACCGAAAATCCGGGGGACGGGAGGCTCGGCAAGGCTAACTCCTGAGCCAAGGAAGCCGAGATGAAATTGTGACTCGCGCCACTGTCGATCATCACGATCACGGCTCGGCCGTGAATGGAGCCCTTCAACTTCATGGTTCGGGGTCCGGTTATACCGCCCACCGAATAGAGGGGAAGGTCCAAAATATTCAAGGTTGCGGTGTCATCCGGAGGAGGAGGAGCCTCGTCGGGTTCGACGAGCGCATCAAAATCGGCCGCGGTCACTTCGGCGTCGAAATCGCCGAAAAGGGCGTGAAACTCCTTGACGGCGCAAACATGTTGGGGCGAATAAGGTTGCCTGCAACGGAAGCACAAGCCCTTACGGCGAAGCTCATTATAATCGTGATTGGAGATACGATGGGGGGAATCGGGCCGGCCTGGTCTAGGCCCTCCCCCTCCCGCCACGGGCCGGTGTGATCCATCACGCAAGCCGGCCGGCCGAACGGATTGAGCCGGGGGAGTCGGGAAAGGGCGATGGCCGAGATCGGCTTCCACCGCGCGCGCGAGGTCCAAGGCTTCGGACACCGTATGCGGGTTGTGAGTCCGAATGCGCGAGCGAATCGCCGGGCGGAGGCCTTGGAGAAAGAAGCCCAAGTAGTGGTCGGGTGGGAGACCCGGTACTTGGGTGACGAGGGCGACGAACTCGTCAATATACCTGTCGAGATCGGCCGTTTGGCGGGCGCTGCAGAGGCGTTCAATCGCGGAGCCGGTGTAGCGGGGATCATAACGCGTGATCATTTCCTGCTTGAAGTCCGCCCAAGAAATCGTTGGCTGGCTTTGCCGGAACCAACGTGCCCAATGAAGGGCGGAACCTTCCAAGCCAACCATGGCTGTGCTAACCCGGTCCGCGGGGGGTGTGAGTTGTAGGTCAAAGAGTTGTTCCGCCCGTGCGATCCAACCCAATGGATCCACGCCGGAGAAAGAGGGGACATCGAGGTGTTGCAAATGGCGGGGGAGCACGCCGGCCGCTGGCGGAGTGGCTTGCACGGCCGTGTGGAGTGGCGGGGCGCCCAGCACGGACGCCGTGTCCGCGGAGGAGGCCGATCCGGGGTTCGAGGGGGTGGCGAGCGCGTCGAGACGGCGCAGGAGGGCCGTTTGGCCCACGGCGATGGCGTCGATGGAGGCTTGCAAGGAGGAGAAACGGGAGTCGTGCTCTGCGACGCGGGCGGCGAGGGCGTCGTGGGCGTCGGCGTCGGGCTCGGTGTGCGCACGGGTGTTCGGGGCCATGAAGTCCGGCGGCAACACGGTGCAGGCGGACCGGCAGGTCGGACCAAATAATACCTTCTACAATAGTTGAGAGGGAATGCCGGCAAGGGAAGGGGCGGCCGGGGGTAGGGAAGGAGAAGAGAGTTAGGGTTGAGAGAGGAAAAGGGGGCAGCCCTCAATTCTTTGATCATCCAAGATAAAAAAACCCAAAGCAAAAGTCCAAACCCATATATAGGGTTTCAAAATACAATGAACCAAAATAAACCAAAATAAACCAAAAGCTGAAATAAGCCCCAACCGACCCAACCGGGCTTGGCCTAATCTCCGGTTGGGTTGGTGCCGTCATCCGCGCCTCCGCCCGACCCCGTCCCGGCCGGTTCTTCGATCTCGACCGCGTCTCCAGTATCGCGCTCCCGAGCTCTTCGTGTGTACACCTTCCACGGTGGCTCCTCGAGTAATTCCGTAACATCGACCAAAACAATATCTGCAAATAATACACATCAATGTATTTCTTGCACTACTAAATTTAAGCTCCATATAATCCGTTTTTATCCTTCTCAAGCTAAAACTCTTCTTTTTTAAAATGTCTCACCAAGATTCAAGTTTTGTGTTTACACCCTCGCGCATCTCATCGACCAAAACAATATATGCAAATAATACACACCAATGTATTTCTTGTAGGATATGTTCGGTGAGCTCATCTAAGACAAGGGTAAAGAGGTAAGGGCTTAAAGTTGACCTTTGATGTGAATCAACAGTGATAGGGAATTCATGTGTTAATTCTCCAAATGTCCTCACTCTCATCACTGAATTTGCATACATATCTTTGATTACGTCAATGTATGATACATTTACACATTTCTTTTCTAAGACTCTTCATAAGACCTCTCTTGAAATTATATCATAAACCTTCTCAAGATCGATAAACAATATATGCAAATATTGTTTTTTTCCAATAGTTGTCAATGAGTCTCCTCAGGAGGGGTATAGCTTTCATGGTCGGCTGACCTGACATAAATCCAAATTGATTCTTCGAGATGCTAGTATCTCGTCTTACTTTTTTCTCTATTATTTGTTCTCATAGTTTCATTAATTTAGTTCTTCTATAATTGACACAATTTTGTATATCTCATTTGTTCTTATACAAAGGTACCAAGATAGTGTTAGGTGTCTGGATGGTGGAACGTCGGAGGGGTACGGAGAGCGGACGGAGGTGAAGATACAAGGGTGTTAGCCTTAGAAATGCCGGAGGAGGTGAGAGAAACCACCCCTCTATATTATAGAGAAAAACATAGTCACTTAATAAAATATTGACATAGATACTGAAAAAGACAAGAGCCAAAATATGATCACCTAGAAACATCTAAGAGAATTTGATGTGACACATAATCCAAGCGGGTTGGTTGAAGTGAAGAGGCACATCATGGATCTTATGTGATCGTAAAGTACCACAAAAACTCAAGGGCAAGTTTTACCATACTGCAATTAGACTAGCAATGCTCTGTGGTTCTGAGTGTTGGGCAGTGAATTGTGTACATGAGCAAAAAATAGAGTTGCGGAGATGATAATGCTTAGGTGGATGTGTGGACACACGAGACTGGATAAAATTAGGAATGAATGTATCAGGGATAAGACAGGAGTAGCACCAATTGCAGAGAAGATGCGAGAAGCTCGACTAAGATGGTTTGGACACGTACAAAGGAGACCATTAGAGGCACATGTTAGGCGCTGTGAGAGTCTAGTCACTACGCATGCTAAACGAGGGATGGGTAGACCAATAAAGACTTGGAATGAAACTATAAGGAAAGACACGATGTACTTAGGCATTAGTGAGATTATGACAAAAGATAGGGCACAATGGCGACAAAGGATCCATATAGCCGACCCCACTATAGTGGGATAAAGGCTTGAATGTTGTTGTTAAGTTTGTCAATTTCAGTATTGAATTCAAAATTACCTAATTATATCCTCAAAAGTAAAATGAATGAAGCGGGCCAAAAATAAAATTATTTAACTACCTCAAGATCTGTTGCTCCATCTCCAATCATTATTAGCGATTTATGTCCATGAACCTGCAACATCCAGAGCATTTAAAATAATAATTGAGGCCAATTAACATCCAATAAAAATTAAATTTCATGTTCTATGACCTTCCGTATATGCTGCACAGCAACAGCCTTTCCGCCACTCCTAGAAGTAAACTCGGTTGTGTCAAACCCAATAAACTCACCAGCACTTCCGAAAAGTAACCGATTGGCAAAAATATCATCCGGCGGAATTCCCAGTTTTAATGCTACAGGCTGCACAACAAGTCAACAGCAAAGATGTTAAACTGCAAATTCATGAAGGTTCACAAGGTCTGTATAATTAAACTGTAGAGTTGCTATTTTGTTATAAAGAAAGCTTTAAAATAGAGATCTTATCTTCATATACTATTTATATTCTTCATGTCTAACCTTCAGGATGAAAACAAAAAAATCGACAGGATAAAGAAATTTTCGTTGAATTGTGGGGAAAAAGTAAATGATTTTACAATACAGTGACATTTTTGTTTCCAATCAGAAATATGTAATTAAACATGAGCATTACTCTTCTATTGTGTACAAGTAATTTAATATATCAGCGACTGAGGCATCTGATAAGTCCCTTACCAATGGAGAACCAGTATGAAATATCTGCACATGAACAGACGGTCTAACACTGAAGAGACTATCATACCCCATGTGAACTGGGAAGCCGAGTAATGAAATCCGTAGTAAACAAGCAATAAGAAACTATGCATCGATTTCTTATCAGAGTACGGAGAATTATGAAGAAAAGTTGAAAGCTTTAGTCGAAAGAAAGCTTATTAGAAGTTGTGAGCACGCAGAAGTGGACAGTAATTCAGAGCACAACTAATATAATTTTGAGCACAGCTAAAATAATTCAGAGCATGAAGCAAGTCAACGCTTTTATATTGAAAATATCAGAAGTTGTACTTCAATGTCATATCGAAGCATGAGTCAAAAGCTGACAAGAAAAGGCGGAAGACGATTTGCATTCAGCTAACAGAGAAGTATGGTGTGCATGCAATAATATGAGCTGCAATATGAGCTGCAGACGCCACCCAAAGATCCTTGAAGCTGCCCAAATTCACCCTGAGTCACTCGACGTTCCCCGTATACCGCTCGATGAGCACCCATAAGTCACTCGATGTGCACCCATAAGCCCACCTCGTTGTAAGAATATTTAAGTTTTTCGGAGGTTTGGCCTCATGGGAGCCATTTTTGGATGGATCATGACTCATCTTAATATACTTATAGGTGGAAGGAAATTTTGGCCTGCTTGCCGCCAATGAGGGAGGGTGGTGTGCTGTGGTGGCCGGCCACCGCGCTCTTTGAATCGCCTGACTTGCCCCGTATGCCCCCTCGATGTGCATTCGTAACCCACTCGATGAGCACCCCGTAAGTCGCTTGACGCGTACCTCGTCGTCAACTCCATGAGACTGCCCAAAGTTCGCCCCGAGTTAGAAGAAAATTTTGACAGGCTTTCTTCCGATAAGGGCTATGTGTTGAATTGGTCAGCCACCGTGCTCTTCGAATCGCTATCCCCGTATGTCGTTCGACATGCACCCGCAAATCGCTTAGCGTGGACCCGTAAACCGTTCAAGGTGCACCCTGTAAGTGACCGCAGTAGTGCAGTTGATCCCCAATTAGGTGAAATGAAGGTGTGAGGTGGGATCCTATAGAAGGTCATATATGGTGGCATATTACGAGTCATGAGTCATGACACATCTTTGCTAAAGTGGATGCATCATCAAGCCGTCATGGATGGGAAAATGGGAGGAGAATGCCATTGTGTTCCTCACATGAAAGGAAACAAGTTGCTGCATTGAAGGTTTCCAATTTGTACTCAACCAAGAAGTTGTACCTAAAGTGTTTGGCAATTTGGAGTTGATGAAAGGGCATAAAAAGTGTTTTAATGCAAGAGATACCTAAGTTGCGATGATTGATGATTCACTGGACAACAAAATGGCAGCCAACATGTGGGAACGTTAATGCCGAACTGCCAATAAAAGAAACTGCAGCTAGACTGTTACGGACCTACCACCGGTCACGGAGTCGAACCCGCATTGGGAGCGCACATACCGTTGAAGCAGCACGGAGACGAGCGCACCAGGGGGCACTCCGACATGAAGACATGCACACAAGAGCTTGCATCCCTGTTTCGTTCTTTTTATTTCGCATTTTATTTTGATGGTAATTTTGGCACGCATTGGATCCCACGTGTTTAAGCCAAAGTGGGGGGCATGCTACTTTTATGGTTTTACTTTATATTTCCCATGTGGGGTATCTCGAATGGCAAACAAGAAGTATTACTCTCATCTCTCTCTCTAGCTTTCTCATCCCCTCCTGAAACTCTCTCATCCCCTTTCCCTAACCGGCCGTCGATCACGGGAAATCCACTGCTCCTTCCGCTGTTCGAACCCTCACTTCATCGCTCAAACTGGAGGACCACTCTACGGATCACCGACATACGAGATCACATTCCGCGGCACGTAACATATTAGTATCAGAGGGACCTCCGGCCGCAAACCCTAGCACGGAATCATCCGCCCTCCCATTCCCGCTCAGCGCCCCCCGCCTCGCCGCGCCTGACAGTCTTGGTCTCCTGTCGACTCCTTCCAACCCGCTGATGGCAGATCGTGAGATGTTCCAGCAATTCATCGACCAACTCGACTGCATGGATTCCTGCCTTAGGGACGTCGACAACCGCACCGCCCACTTCTCCGCCGGAGTTCCCCCGCTCGACAAGCCCGTGAGTCAACACTCAGCGCCGGAGCATTTGTACCATGATGGCCCCTCCGACCACCGTCCCGAGGCTTTGTGTTTCCACGGTACGTCTTGATGGACTTCCCGGTATTTGACGGACAAGAAGATCCCCTCTCCTGGCTCACCAAGTGCAAGATCTTTTTCTCTAACAAACGCAACACCGGTGAGGACCGCCTGAGCCTCGCCTCCTTCCACCTCAACGAGGCCGCCCAGCTATGGTTCTCGCAACTCCAGTGCGAGTGTCCCTACCTTCAGTGGGACGAGTTCAAGACCGCTTGCACACTCCGTTTTGGGCCGTCATTATGAGGCAACCCCCTCGGTGACCTCATTGCGCTCCGCCAGTCAGAGTCCTTGGCAGACTACCTCGACCGCTTTCAACTGTTGCTCGCTCGCGCCCCATCCGTTCGGATCGACCAGACGGTTCCCATTTTTACGGCCGGTCTACGCGAACGCCTCTGCCTTGATGTCGAATTCCAAGATCCTCCCGACCTCCACACCGCCATGAGTATCACTCGGACATGTGAACACCGTATCCTCCATGACCGCCCTTATCTCCATCGTCGGGACCATGGGACACCCTTCCGGGGGTCCCACTCCGTACTCATCAACGACACCACCACCTAGGTCGGGCGACAATCCGAAGACCGCTTTCCGCCGCCGCCTATCCAACGCGGAAATGGCGCGCGGAAATGGCTGACCGCCGCGCACAAGGACTTTGCTTCAATTGTGATGAACTGTTGGACCCGGCCACCGCTGCAAGCGCCTCTTTTGGATTGAGGTGGACAACCCCACCAACGACAATGATGAGAACCTGGATGCCGAAGCACAGGAGATCTCCGTCCATGCCCCTTTCGGCCCTCGGGAAGGTCATATGCTCCAACTTCCCGTCACCCAAGCGGGGCAACACACTCGTCGCCCTTCTGGATTTGGGCAGTACGCATAACTTCATCTGTCACACCACAGCTGTGAGCCTCCGTTTGCCCATCACAACACGCCGCCAACTTCAGGTATCGGTAGCAAATGGGCACAGCATGGCGTGCCCGGGGCTGTGTCGTCGGGTGCCCTTAATCATTCACAAGCAACCCTTTGAGATAGATCTCTTGGTCATGGATCTCGAAGACTTTGATCTCGTATTGGGCGTACGTTAGCTCCAGACATTGGGCCCGATTACCTAGGACTTCAACAATCTGACAATGCAGTGGCATGACGGCCCCCGTCGAGTGGAATGGTCATTCTTCTCTCCACCCGCTAGCCCACAAGCATTCCTTCTCCAAGGACTATTAGTCCCGACTGATCCCTCCTCCCAAGACCTCCATATCCTTCTGCAAGAATTTGGGGACACCACCGTTCCGGCCACCCTACCGTCACATCGCTCCAAGGACCAACGTATCTGTCTCATATCGGGTGCGGCCCCCGTCGTGGTGAGACCCTACCGCTACCCGTTCCTTTAAAAATATGAGATCGAAAGACAGTGTACCGTCATGCTCCAACAAGGGCTCATTCAACGGAGCGTCTCTCCATTCTCTTCACCTGTCCTCCTGGTTCGTCCATAAGAAGGATAACACATGGGGCTTCTGCGTCGACTACCGGGAACTCAACGCCAAAACGGTTAAAAACAAGTTTCATATTCCTGTTGTCGAAGAACTCCTTGACGAGTTGCATGGGGCGCGTTTCTTTTCGAAACTCGACTTATACTCTGGATACCACCAAGTTCGCATGGCGGCCGCGGACGTGGAAAAGACGGCGTTCAGAACGCATTATGAGCATTTTGAGTTCCTCGTCATGCCCTTCGGATTGACGAATGCACCCTCCACCTTCCAATCACTTATGAACGAGGTATTTCAATCCTTTCCCCGCGAGTTTGTGCTTGTGTTTTTTGACAATATCTTGATCTATAACAAGTCATGGCCCGAGCAACTCTGCCACATCCGCGAGTTGCTTACCTTGCTTCGCCACCATCACCTCGCCCTCAATGAGCCAAGTGTTCTTTCGGCCAAATCAGTGTCACCTACCTCGGCCACGTGCTGCATGGCCAGGGCGGGTCGGCCGATCCGGAGAAACTTCAAAGCGTCGCCTCTTGGCCGGTGCCGCAGTCACAATGCGAGCTTCGAGCCTTCTTCGGACTCACGGGCTATTACCGCAGGTGCATTCGAGGATACAGCGTCATAACCGAGCCCCTACTGGCCCTACTGCGAAGCACAACCTTCGTGTGGGATGAAGGCACGCAACTGGCTTCTTCAACACTCCAAACAGCACTTGTCTCTGCTCCGGTACTGCAGCTCCCTGATTTTTGGAAACCCATTTTTCATTGAATGTGACGCCTCAACACAGGGCTGCGGGGCGGTTCTGCAACAACACGGTCATCCGCTTGCGTATTTTAGTCGTCGCACTGCTCTCCACCATCGCAAACTACCCGCCTACAAGCAGGAATTGATCGGTCTCGCCAAGGCCGTCCAACATTGGCAGACATATTTATGGGGTCGTTCTTTCGTCGTGCGGACCGACCACTGCAGTTTGAAATACCTCCTGGACAGCGCCTGACTACCATGCCGCAACAATGATGGATGAGCAAGTTATTGGGGTTCGATTTCACCGTCGAATACAGGGCCAAAGCATTAAATCGGGCCGCGGACGCCCTGTCCCGACGCCATGCCGACGACACGGCCACCATATGCGCTATCTCCAGTCCGATCGCATCGCTATTAGAAGCCATTCGGGGGGACATCACCCACTCCCACTCCCTCGCCGAACTGCTGCAGCAGGCTCGGGATGGTCTTTTGCCCTCCGCGTGGACTGCTCACTAGGGACTTATCCTCTATCAGGGTCGTGTATTCCTCCCGCGGGACTCACCCCACATCCCCTCTATTCTGAAGGATACCCACAATCGGGCTTACGAGGGAGTCCACAAGACACTCCACTGCGTCCGGGCTGAATTCTATTGGAAGGGGCTGCTCCGTCACGTCCGAGATTTCATCTCCCAGTGCACAACATGCCAACAATAGAAATCGGCCAACCTTCTTCCCGCAGGACTCCTCCAACCCTTGCCAGTACAAACCCAAATATGGGTCGACATTTCAATGGATTTCGTGGAAGGTCTTCCGCGCAGCAAAGGGAAGTCTGTATTAATGGTGGTAGTGGACAGGCTCTATAAAGAGCGCATTTTATCCCACTAGCTCATCCTCTCATCGCCGAACGTGTGGCTCATTTTTTCTTTACCGACATCTTCCGACTGCATGGACTGTCGGAGAGCATCGTCTCCGGTCGTGTCAAGGTGTTCACAAGCCGCTTCTGGAAGGAGATTTTCACCAAGAGCGGGACAACATTGGCCATTTCCTCGACCTATCACCCTCAGTCGGACGATCAAACGGAGGTCGTTAACCGAACCGTGGAGATGTACCTTCGTTACTTGACAGGGGATCACCCCAAAGATTAGGTCAAATGGCTTCCATGGATCAAGTACTGCTACAACACCTCCTATCATTCGTCCCTTCAAACCACACCGTTCAAGTTGATCTACGGGCATGATCTGCCCAAGCTGCTCACCTACGGGCACAGTCTCGTCACGTTAGCCCCGGTGGAACAGGAGCTCCTGGACCGTGATCGGCTCCTCGCCACGGCCCACGACCACTTATGTCGTGCCCCACCGGATGGAGACGGCTTACAAATGCCGCCCCTACTGCCAACTCTCGTTGTGCACGGAGGCGGCCTCCAACAAACTGAGTCCGCATTTCTACGGCCCATTTCAGATTCGTCGGCGAATTGGCGAGGTCGCCTAACAGCTCTGCCTGCCCCCGGAAGCACGCATCCATGACGTATTCCATGTCTCTCAGCTCAAACATTTCTGTGGCGACCCCCCCCCCCCCACGAGGCACCGATTGTGGCACTGCCCCCTCAGCTTGAAGTCAAGTTGTCTTCCGACGAGGAAGGAGATGTTATGGACCTACCACCGGTCACGGAGCCATACCCACACTGGGGGCGCACATACTGCCGACGCAGTACGGAGACGAGCACACCAGGGGACACGCCGACATGAAGACGTGCACACGAGAACTTGTATCCCTATTTCGTTCCATTTATTTAGTATTTTATTTCGATGGTAATTTCAGTGTATTGGATCCCACGTGTTTAAGCCCAAGTGGGGGGAATGCTACTTTATCGTTTTACTTTATATTTCCTATGTGGGGTATCTTGAATGGCAAGCAAGAAGTATTACTCTCATCTCTCTCTAACTTTCTCATCCCCTCCTATAACTCTCTCTCTCTCATCCCCTTTCCCTAGTCAACCGTTGCTCCAGGGAAATCTGTCGCTCTTTCTGCCGTTCAAACCCCCCACTCCATCGTCCAAACTGGAGGACCGCTCTACGGATCGCCGGCATACGAGATCACAGTCTGCGGCACGTAACATAGACGTTGTAGGTAGAAGTGGGGATGTTGTGGCCGATGGCGGTTATGTTATAATATGCGATGGACCTACCTTCTTGCATTAAAACTGCATTCATCTAGATACTAGAAGAGTCACATTCAATCACAAATTACTTGATGAATTTTGGCATGCTCTAAACGGGACCAGCCACGAGAGCATGTTGTAGGTTGGTGAAGGCCACTGGGATTCTGAAGTCCAAGTGAAGGTAGTGGTCATATCTTTCTTCAGTGGTTGCATCAAAGGATACGTGAGTTATCCATCATCATGGATGAAATGACGGTAGTAACATATAAGGATTCAAAAGCCGCTCCTTGATCGATCCAAGGAGGGACCATCCCACCGGAGCAAAATTAACACTTTGTTCGGATCCATGGTCAAGCCAATTCACAGAGATGATATGCCACAAATATTCAATGTCAGTACGCACAAAGAGGCACAATCAAATAGAGATGTAAATTAGAATGTCATCAAAAATACAAGCACATGTGTGACTAGATTATATCTATCATGGTTGACTAGCATGTGGACGGCGATCAGTCCAAACGACATCACTGAAACTCATAGTGCCCGTCATGAAAGCGAAAGACTGATTTAGGCATGTTATCAGCACAGACAAATTTGTAGTAGATGGATCAAAGATTGATCTTAGAATAATCTAATTGAATGCGATCAACCACCATGTATATGATAGAGAAGGAAATCTTCTAATTCCTTGGAGTACCTTCAAGCTCGAAGAATTGCCTGCAAGGGTGATCAAACCTAGGAAATTGGTCCCATCAAAACTTGTATGTTGAGGCGGTGAAGGAGCGGGGACTAAGGATTGTAGGTGGATTGGAGAGACCTATGGGGTCGGGGGGTGCGATGGACGCTTAAAGTGAAGGGTGTGGATACCTTGGACATCAACATGAAGGTTCAAAAGTGTGATGTTGATGTGATCCATGTGGTCTGACAACAAGGCGTAGGAAGTGGTTGTGTCGTGGTCACGAGATCTTGGGCATCAACATCCAAGAGGATTCGGCAGCTGGGACGGACTTTGTCCTATTATGACTGATTGTTGGTTGGACACGTTCAATGGATGAGAATAAGGGACGTGTTGGGCGGGACCATTAAGCAAATGACATGTGTCAATTTTCGCGGATGCGGAACTGCTATGCAAGAGCCGAAGGCGCGATAAAATATCACGCTACTAGAATCACTGGTTGTATTTTTTTATTATTTGGAGCTATATTTTGAGAATTATGGTAAATAGTCCAATAATTCGATCATAATCGTCAGATATATTTGCCCGAAGTCGTCCTTTATATATAAGATTTTAGAACTTCGGGTTGGCGGATTTTGTGGTTTTCTATTAAGAACCGCATGATCTCCCTCTCGTCGGGTGCTGAAGCCTGATGACTACCGTAGTACTGACTTCATGGGTGTTTCTTGCCGCCACTGGTACCAAAGCCAGTCCTGCCTCCCTCCACCGCCCCCTACGTGTCTTCCGTGATCTCCAGTCGTTGCTCACTGTTTCTTACAAGCCGCCTTCCCTACCCCCGTCCGAGTTTCCATCCGCCTAGCCCCTTCCATTCCGGGCTTCCAATCGATGTTTCCTCGGACAAAGCACCTCCAAGCAGCCGTTGACACCATCCCAACCCCTTGCGACCTCCACCTGAGACTCCCATAGCTCTATCCAAGCAACCCCTACCTCAAAGGCTCTTCAGGCCTCCCACCACCTCTACTTCCTTCCTCAACCCTACCATCACTTCCTAATGCCAGATATATTCCCCCCCAACCACCATTCATCTTCCAAAGCCTCTTCCAACCATTGCACCAACCTTCCCTAGACACCCTAGCCCAAACTGAGCCACCCCACACCCTTTTTTGCGCTATTCAGCCCACATTTAGACCCTCAATCCCTCATCACCCTCCATCCATCCACAAATAGCCATATTCCCATCCTCAGACCACCATACAACCATCATTGTCATTCTGGATTTCCTTTGTCGCTCCTACAAGCAGCAGACCTCCACACCTTCGTCTTCGGCCAATTACTCGATGAGTCTGCACTTATTTTCAAATTTCACTTTGTACAGGTGCACTTGTTATTGCTAGTAAAATTTGGCTCTCATTAGTTTAGTTTGGGCTCTTTATTTAGACATATAGTAAAATTTGGCACTCTTCATTTATTTCCTTTGCCGCTCCTACAAGCAGCAGACCTCCACACCCTTTTTTGCGCTCTTCCAAAGCCTCTTCCTCAGACATCTATGTAAGATTTTTAAAATAATATTGTTTAATTAATAGTGCATCAAAAAATCATTGTACGAGAGAGATGTATTTGCATTAGGGTTAATATTACGCGCTTTCAATTCATCAATCACATGTCATTTGTTTGCTCGCATTTGCATTATCAATCTATGGTTTGTCGTGGACCTTTGGATTTGTTTGTGATAGCCCGCATTGCATCTATGGTTAGGGCATCGCGTGTACGTCATGTAACATCCTTGGCCTGCAAATAGTATATAGCATTGGTCCGGTTGGGGCCCCGGGACATACAAAATCCACAAAGCCTAAAATGCAAGTAATTGATAACAGAAATAACTAACCAACCACTCCAGCGTTCATACAAAAAGCCACAACGGGAACTTAAAGCAAAGTTCACATAACAGCAAGTCCACCAGAAGTCCAAGATTACAAGGATAGTCTAACCTTAAGGTCTTACATGGATTTCAAAGAACATAAGAAAAGTACTAAGGTAAAGCACAGAACAAAGGAGGAAAGATCTCCAGCTCCTTGGCAACTCTTGGGCTCCGGCCCACTACACGCCGCTACGAGCAACGACACCTAAAACCAAGAACACACGGGTGGCAAACGAAGGTCAATATGGGGTTGACCAACACAACGTAACGACCCCTTCCCCCGACCATCCTAGAGGACTATGGGGCGAGTACATCGCTCTCCTACAAGCATGCACGTAAACCAAAATATGCAACCAAAGGACAAAAGACAAGGAACCAAGGGACGCGCTAAGTGTCATCTTTCAAACTACCACGCATGTGTCACGGACACACCGGAATCGAACGATCTAAGCTTCGATGCCAAGTACTCGAGATATAAACTCGTCATCACCCGTAATAACAAGAGGGACAATACATACAATTGCCCTATCAAAAGGGCAGAGAACCGGTTTGTAAAGAACAACCTACAACTGCCCTTTTTGAAGCGACAGAGGACTGGTCAGAAAATATATAACCTACAAATGCCTTTTTGACGCAGCAGAGGACTGATCAGGAAACATACGACTTACAACTACCCTTTTTGACGAGGCAGAGGTCTGGTCAGGAGACAACCTACAACTGCCCTTTTTTGAAGTGGTAGAGGACTGGTCTAGGAAGGAGCAATCTACACGGCGACAGGAAATCCACCGGTCCTCTAAAACCGGCAAGGTCGTTGATCTAATGAGCCCAACACAGGCCTGTCTAGGACTCAGCATTCACGAGTAAAACCTACGAATTCCTGCAACCACTACGACAAAAGGCACGGGACATTCCCGTTTGCGCACCTAGGGCTAATCGCAACGCACAATGCAGAAAAATCATTGATCCGGACATATCGTCATGAGTAAGATTCACACAACATGCCTAAATCCAGACTCGTACGTTGGATCTCTAATGCACATTTATGTCGGGGACGGACTCAATCGACCAGAAGGTTCACAGTGAGCAGAGGGAAATACGCACCGCCGCTAATTAGCGACGGGTGGCCCTCCTATGCAATCAAAATAGAAAAGCTACGTCGGGGGTCCCAATCCCACTCCCTGGCGGAGTCACTGCTCTCCACCGCGTAGCGGAAGAGGGACTCTACGTGCAGCTCACACAAACATACACTGAGGTCGTAATCCCACGCTCTGACAGAGTCCCCGTCCTCAACTGAAACGACATGAGGGAACTTTCAATCCATGAAAGTCAATACATGCACAAAGTACAGAAAAATAACGGTTCTAAGACCGGGGAAAGGGATTGTTACTCATGCATTGTGTCGTCGACCCATAAGGAACAATCGTGACGGCTATTCTCTTGCAGATCTGACCTCCTACAGTGAATCAAACTCGAATCGGCTCTCCCGCAATGGATTTGGACAAGCTACCCTCTCGGCAAGGCTTCTCGTTCACCAAGTCAACCAACACAAATAACATTCGGCGACAAAGATCAGAAGGGATCACCACAAGAGGGTCAATTGTCCTCACAACAGTAGAATTCAACAAGATTGTTGACCAAGGAAACTAGGGCAAGGGTGGAGGTTTACGGCATGGTAGCAGTGGATCTTCGCAGCTCCACCCAGAAAAATGAGGTTGTCGACTGCAAGGGTTTGGTCGCCTCACAGACGGCGATGTAGAAGTTCTCCAACAACGGCAAGACAGAGAAATGGAGGATCTCTACCTCCTTCCAGTCGGCAACCGAGAGAGGTGAGTAGATCGAGAGAGAAGGAGAGCTTCTTGGAAAGGGCCGTGTTGGGATTTCATCCCACAAAACCGTCTAAAACCTTGTGAATCTGTCAGTGGTTAGCCCTCGGGAAGTTCAAGAAATAAAAAAAAATTAGGATTATAATTTATGTTTTTAGTATTTATGTTTGAAAAAAAAAATCAAATAAAAAAATATAATAAACCCCTACTTAATTTTTTGTGATTTTTAGAAATTTATTTTGACTTTATTTATAAGAATTTTTATAATTTTTTTATTTTCTCATCTTTTATTTCATCATTGTTAGTTAGATTTAATTTTTAGGTGATTTGATCTTCAGAAATACTTTATGAATTAAATTTGTTTAGAATAATTTAAGTAGTTCTTTTTCTGTCTAATTTTAATTAGTGTCAATTCTGTAGTACTTAGCTCCAATTTTTAGATTTCAATTATAGTCATTTATGCTTTAAGATTCTTAGGAAATTTTAATTTACTATAGTTGCTCTCTAATTATTTTAATTTAATTCCTTTCCGCCTTTCCAGGCAGTGCACGAGACAGAGAGGGAACTCGAGAGGGGGAGGAGAGATCCGCTCTTCCTCGTTCTCGATCCAGGCCGACGGTGCACACAGGGAAGTCGTGCGAGAGAGAGAGAGAGAGAGAGAGAGAGAGAGAGAGAGAGAGAGAACGGAAGGGAGAGGAGTCAGTAGGGATGAGGGGAAGACTTAGGGTTTAGGTTCCTTATATAGTTAAAACCTAATCATAAATACTATCCGCAAACCAAGCCCGCCTATCTGCACCCCAAAATTAGTTTTAATTAAACTAAGGCATTACATGCCACCTCAACATTCGCCCTATGTCATGGGATATAAGATAGAATCCCCCTTTATATACCAGGGGTCTCAACAAACAAGAAAAGGTCAATATAAAAAGATAATCTAGAAATAGTATCTGAACGCATAAACGATACAAATAGGGCCTTACTCCGCAGTCATTAGAGAAAGGCTTGGTTTGCACAAATATAACGGCATGATATGCTGCCTGACATGCCAATTGTACCCATACTCATATAATCACATAATAAAAGATAAGAAACATCAATGAGAACCATTATTAACCTTAAAGAGCACAATCCCTCTTAAAAGTTCCATGAGCACCTTCTTCTATAATGCAAAGAGCATGTTCCCTGATAATGTAAGGGCATGGTTGGTTTATACTAACTGGAGTAATTTTACTTAGCAATATTAACTGATGTTTCACAGGCTAGGGAAACTTCTGATAATTATATTCATAGTTCTGGAGCTATTCTTGTCTTGTTTCTTAAGTCAGAGCATCTTGTGAATAGCAATACTACCATCGTTGCAGTTCTGCTTTGTGGATTACAATATGAGCTGAAAATAAAATATCTAAGCAGAAGATACAAACTAAACAAAAAGATCATGTTAACGCTATTAAGTCTCTCTGTCTTCCATTATAATATTCTCCATGCTCATGTTTCAAAAAATGAAAATTAAAATATATGCCATAGAAACTCTACAAGATTAGAGAAGTTACTTCGATCATTTGACGGAATCCCCCAGATATCAAATAAACATCAGTATTAGAAGCTTTCAGCTTGTTGATCAATTCAGCAATGCCAGGTGATAACCTGCAGAATATGAAGCGATTATCAGATGTGTCTTTAAATCTTCAGGGGCAGCAGAAAATTTCCTGGTTTCTAATAGAAATAACGGGTTACTTATTCATGTAAAGTTATATAAAGTGGAAAATATAAGGTGATCTTGATACAAACCCGAGAGGAATCCGGAAAGAGGAGGGCCGGCGAGGGGAGAGGGAGAATGGGATTAGGGTTTGAGAGGAAACAAGGGAGCAACCCTTTTCATAACACATCCAAGATGAAAATAATTAAAGGTTCACATGCCCTCTTATAGTGGCGAGAAGCGAACACAAGGAAATAACGGAAATAGGAAATAACGAAAATTACTAAAAGTGCATCAACCAAACATAGCAACATATTTAATATTAAATATCCTCCGTGCCGACCCCGCCTATAGGTCGTCCTCGCCGGTCCAAGCCGCTCTCGACACGCGCCACTTTCGCCACGAATATTTATAACAATGTCGCCGTCTGAAAAATATGTCTTGTCCCCGAGGCAGTAGTCGGAGTGGCGGCGGCAGAAGTGATCCTGGGGCAACACTATAGCATCAGACTCCGGGCGGTAAGGCCCGGTGAGATGGACCACTTGCGAGCCAGAGTTCCCCTGAAAGTGGTTCGGCGCCAACTGCCGTCTTTCTTCCGGACCGGAGAAAGTTGGGTTGGTGGCAATCCCGTCAGAGGCTGGATGGCGTCGGCGAACGCGATTGAAAGCTCATGGTGGTCCGTCGGGAAAGGAAGAGGCACAACAGACGTTCCAGAGAGGGCCCACAGCCCCGCGGAAAGGCCAACGTCTGTGGTCCGCTGGATCGTGCAGAGGGCGCTCGGAGAGCGTGGGAGAGCGGAGTCCCCGTCGAGACGACATGGCTGCCCCTTATACAGGAACTACATGGACATAGCCTGCCAATTAACACATATATCGCCGAGTGTTCAGAGTCAAGCCACTCCCAGAATGACATCGAGACCGCCTAAGTCGATTATGTAGAAGTCTGCGATAACGGAACAGGTCCCCACAGAGAGAGAGATACAGCAGTGCAACGGCCCTGAGGCGGATGGTGGCGCCCATCGCCTAAACGGACTGCAACATCCGGGGAGAGAACTGGGGGAAGACAGAGTTGTTGCACACTTGCACCCGGTGCTCAGAGATGAAGTTGTGACTTGCACCGCTGTCCACCATGATGATGATCGGGCGATCCTGCAGTGTGCCCGAGAGCTGCATGGTCTGCTGGCCTGAGATCCCGCCCGCCGAGGCACAAAATAGCTCCAACCAGTTGAACGTAGCTGTGTTGGAGTCGAGAGGTGTATCCCCCGTTGAGAGTTCCAGGGCCTCAAAGTCAGCCAGGGTAACCTCAGGGTCGACGTCGTTGACGATGGCGTGGAACTCCTTCACGAAGCATTCATGGTTGGGGGAGTACGGTTGGAGGTGCCGAAAACAGAGACCCTTACTGTGAAGTTCATTGTACTCACTGTTCGAGAGGCGTTGGGGGGTCAGTGGGTGGCCCGACCGGTTTCCCCAAGGTGGCGGCCGCGGTGGAGAAGCCGGGGCTGGCGGTTGCCAAGGAGTTCGAGACTGGTGGTGGTCGGTCGTAGGAGCCGGTGGCCAAGGAGAGAGGTCGGCTTCCACCAGACGCGCCAAGTCCATGGCGTCGGAGACTGTATGAGCGTGATGCGTGCGGAGACGAGTGCGTATATGTGGCAACAAACCCTACATGAAGAAGCCCAAGTAATGATCGGGCGGTATCCTAGGGATGTGAGAGACCAGGGCGACGAACTCATCAACATACTCGTCCAGGCCGGCTGCCTGGCGGACGCCACAAAGGTGCTCGATAGCGGAGGAGCCAGAATAGCGGGTGTCATACCGCCGGATCATCTCCTGCTTGAGCTCGGGCCAGGAGAGGCATTGGTTGGTTTGGCGTAGCCACCGAGCCCAGTGGAGTGTTGAGCCGTCTAAGCCAACCACTGTCGTAGACACCTTGTCGTGCTCCGGTGTGCAGTTGAGGTCGAAATATTGCTGCCTTGGTAATCCAACCCATCGGGTCAACGCCGACGAATGAGGGAATGTCGAGGGAGAGGGCGGACAGGCCCGAAATGGGCGGAGGAGTGGTCCCTGAAGGAATGGCCTATGTCCCAGCGCCTAGGAGAGAGTCATCGTCCGTTGTTGGACCGGAGCCGGACGCGGCAGAGATGGCGGAGGTGAACGCTTGGAGGGAATCGATCTTGGAGTGGAGGGAGAGGAGGGAGGCGTGCATGGAGGAGACAAGTTATTCCTGAGCCTCGATGCGACGGCTAAGGGCTTCGGTGGCCGAATCTGGAGCAGGCTAGCCAGAGGAGCGAATGGTGGGAGCCATGGGTCCAGCGACGTCGGAGAGCGGTGGAAGTGGGTGGATCCGACTGAGAGCGGTGGAAGTGGTGGACAGAGGAAGCTGCGGAGCTGGGCTGGAGACGTCCAATGGCAGGAGCAGGCAGAGATCGGCGGTCAGAATCTGGACTGGAGTCGACTACCTGGATCCGGCGGAGGACGATGGTCTTCCTGCGTCAGATCGGTAGGAACGACGACAGTCGCGCACGCCCGGGAGTCGGGGATCATCGGCGTGGGAAGTATGAAGCGTGTTGATCAATCGGCAGAAATGGGACGCGACTCATGCGGACGACGCGGAATCGAGCGGTATCGGGTTCGGGCGGTAAGCTGGAGCGGAGCAGACACGGCGAATCCGCTCGGTAGAGGAAATTGTACGATCGATCGCGAGCTCCGGCGGCGAGATGGCGGGCGGAGCGGCAGGCCGGACCAAATTGATACAAACTCGAGAGGAATCCGGTAAGAGGAGGACCGGCGAGGGGAGAGGGAGAAGAAGGGGATTAGGGTTTAGAGGAAACAAGGGAGCAACCCTTTTCATAACACATCCAAGATGAAAATAATAAAAGGTTTGCATGCCCTCTTATAGTGGCGAGGAGTGAATACAAAAGGAAATAACGAAAAAGTAAATAACGGAAATTACTAAATGTGCATCAACCAAACATAGCAACATATTTAATATTAAATATCCTCCACGCCGACCCCGCCTAGGTCGTCCTCATCGGTCCAAGCCGCTCTCGACGCGCCCGGTTCATCTTCATCAGTCCGCACCACGTTTGCCACGAATATCCGTAACAGATATCCTGTAAGCAAGAAATTGATAGACAAATTACATTAAGAGTCCATACAGTAGGACAGAATTGAGGGTTTAGAATTGTAATTGGAGGTTCAATTCCAATAAAAATAAACCTCCAATTATAATTCAAGGGTTTCAATTGGGTCTAACAAAACGTACCCTAACATTTTCTCCTGCCATCAGAGAACCAGAAATTGCATTAATGAAGTCAGAATTACATCTTGAAATTTGTTATGAGGCTCATCAATAATGAAAAAAAAAAGTATGCATATAACTATGCTAAAAAAATCTGATGGAGATAAACATAAATACCTTGGCGGCCTTTTATCAAGAAAATCATGAAGTTGTGAAAGAGAAGGGCAAAATAAAGATAGTCTAGCCGCAAGAGCATCCTCAAAGGGAACAGATCCACTCATTGCCCTAAGAAGATCAAAATCGAGTAATTAAAACTTCTTGAATTCAAGGCTTCAACAGAAAAGACAATGAGGAAGTAACTTGTTAGTCCACTCGGATACAGCTTTGCCAGCGCCACAAAAATCTGCGAGTTCATCGATTCCCTCGTGCAAGCAAACAGTGCTATCCACATCAAAGCAAACTGCATCGGCATTGCGCCAAATCTCCAGCACTTCTGCAACAAACAAGGGCATTAGAACATAGAAATTAAAAACAATAAAAAATTACTATTCCTGGTTTTTACTCAGAAACCAAATGTGTAAGAAAAACATTCCTAGAAATTACCTTTAGAAGGTTGAGTACTACAAAAGAGGCTGGCAGACTTGGAGAACTGAGGTTGCAGTGAGGCTGCCACTATCGTGACATGCATATAAGAACTTCTTGCTCCATAAGAGGGCCTATAGTAATTTTTTGAAAAAATCTTAAAGAACAATTGAGGGGCTCGCAAGGCACAAGGGTCAGTGGGGAGATGAGTTGAATTTATGAATACAGTAGACGCCCTAGTCATCAAGTGCAGCTGCCTGTAATGAAAACAAAATCAGTTCTTGCATTTTCTTTATAAGTAAAACAAGCGAATTAAAAAGATTTTTTTTTAAGATCTGTATGATGGTTGATGGATACAAATTACAGGTGAAGCACTATTTTAGTGTGAAACTCGAGATAGAAGCTTTTTGGTTTCGAAAGACAATCCTTAGTTTCTCTGATTAACAAGGATGCAAAGAAAGATTGACTATAAACACAATCTTTTTATAGTTTTTTTATGTATTGTTGTATAAGATTGATCAGGTTATCAATTTCCAATTAACAATCTGATGCAGTGGTAGACCGACTAAACTGAAATACCTCTAATATGCAAGCTAGCTATTATGGACCACATGTATTGTGCGCGTGTGAGCATGAGAACAATCCGAAAGCAAATTAGCTAGCGTTTAATTCAACAACACCACAAGGCTACAAACACGATCTCACAATTTAGGAGCAAATAATCTAATCAAGAGAGACAAATATGATTTGCAAACAAGCAAGGAGCGATTCAGTTAAATGCGTCAGCAAGGCCTAACAAGTCAAATGACTTATAATACGTCCACATATGAAATAACAAAGCATAACGAAAGTTCAACACTGAATATTAATACCAAGAAAATAGCCATCTCATACCATGCTTAGTTCGTACATGCGGCGGGCCGATTTAGGGAGGACGGGGCTGAAGGCCGATCCGGGAAAGCGGTGGAGCTTCAAGACTGGATCTGGAGGGAGGAGGGGCTGGGTTGCGAAGGTAGGGGGGCTGGGTATGTTCAGGGTTGGACGGGGGAGGAAGAGGGCTGCATGTTGGCTGTCGGGGCTGGATGTCGGGCTGGAAGGAGGAGGAAGTGCAGGGAGGTGGCTGTCGGGCTGGTCGGAGGGTGAGGAGGAGGTTGCTGGGGCTGTCGGGCTGGATGGAGGCGGAGGAGGAGGTTGCTGGGGCTGTCGGGCTGGATGTCGGGCTGGATGGGGGGGCGGAAGTGCAGGGAGGTGGCTGTCGGGCTGGAAGGAGGCGGAGGAGGACGTTGCGGGGAAGGAGTTTACCGGAGAAGGATCGCCGTCGTCGCCATTAACTTCCCGAAGAACCGCTCCAGTTCCTGCGATCGGAAAGACTGCCGCTCAGCAATCTCCAATCCCCCAAATCAGCCCTAAGCATGTCTATATATAAGAAAAGCAGGGCATAAAATAACTAGGGCGCCCGATCGGACGGCAGAAATTGCACGACCCGATCGGGGGCTAAATACAACCCAAAACTTAAAAACTAATATATCAAATTTATTCGCGACGACCCTCCGGGCGCATCCGCGGACTCGGATTGTCCGCCCGGGTCATCGATCACCGCCTCCTGCGGGAATAAACGCGTGCGTGTCGCCGATCGCCATCAACTCCCCCGGACTTGAAAGCACTCATCTCCGGTGAGTGTAGACGATCATACTCCTGGCGCAAGTCGGGGGCGAGTCTCTCGAGCTCCTCAGCAGCAATCCAAGAATCGTCAGAAGTCGGGCGGGCCGACCAATGAACCAAGTACCGTAGAACCGTCAATCCGCCCATCGTCGTAAAGTCATGTCCAATGACCTGTAGCGTATCTCTGGTGGGCGACTGTCGTCGCAAAGTGTCTCCGTCAGCATGAGGTACCACTGGAACTGTCGGCGGAAATGGGGGATCCCCCAACCGGTGCTCCAACGCCTGCGGCTGCCTGGGTGAAATGGGCACATGTGTACTGGAAGGGTGGGGATCAGGCGGGGACTCAAAGGGAGGATGAGGATCAGGCTGAGGCACAAAGGGAGGTGGGGAAAACAGGTCCGTATATACTCGCTCCTCATAGTACGGGGTTAAGTCCTCTATATTGAATACCCGGTGTATCCCCATCGCTGGCGGTATGTCAACCTCATATGCATTCGCATTAATCCGTCGAGTGACAATGTAAGGGCCCATCCGACGAGCACTTAACTTTTTCGCAGCCCCCAGGGGGGGCCTCTCGGGACGAAGGCGAATCATAACTTGCTCTCCAACTTCAAATGTCTGCTCCCTCCGGTGCCGATCGGCTTGAGCCTTGTAGTATTCATTACTGGCCGCAATCTTCCTTCGGACTGTCTCATGTAGTGTGTGTATATGCTGAATGAACGACTCGGCGGACTCACTCGGTCGGGCTCCTAATGGGACATCTACTAGGTCAATGGGTTTCCTAGGCTCATAACCTAATATGATATGAAATGGACTCAAACCCGTGGTCCTATTGACCGAGCTATTGAATGCAAACTCCGCGATCGGTAGAGCCGAATCCCAGGTCGCCGGGCTATCCCTCACAAGGCAACGCAAAAGGGTCGCAAGACTGCGGTTGACAACTTCAGTTTGTCCATCCGTCTGTGGGTGGTAGGCGGTGGAAAACTTCAGTGTCATGCCCGTCTTCTTCCACAACGTTTTCCAAAAGTAGCTCGTGAATCGGACGTCCCGGTCGGAGACTATGGAGGTGGGCAGTCCATGATACTTGAATACTTCCCTGAAAAACAGGGCTGCCACGTGGGGGGCGTCGTACGTCCTATGACAAGGAATGAAGTGGGCCATCTTCGAGAAACGGTCCACGACGACGAAGATCGAGTCGAACTTCCGCGGCGTGCGGGGAAGTCCCAATACGAAGTCTAGACTGATGTCTGCCCATGGCCGGTGAGGAATAGGCAATGGGGTGTATAGACCTGTGGGCTGACGAATCCCCTTCGCCGTCTGACAGACTCGGCAATGTCGGACGACCCGTGTGACATCCTTCTTCAGACCTGGCCAGAAGAAGCGATCCTCAACTAACGCGATCGTCTTGTCACGCCCAAAGTGTCCCGCGGCCCCGCCCGCGTGCAGCTCCCAGATGAGGTAATCCCGAAGGGAGGTCTGGGGAACGCACAGGCGGGTCCCAAAGAACAAGTAACCCCCAGAAAACATAAAACCCTCGCGGGGTTCAGGTGGGTCCTTAGATAAGGCGGAATGGATATGACTAAAATCGGGGCACTCAGGGTAGTCCTGGCAAATGCGCTCAAATCCTTCAACTCGCGCGTCCATGGTATGGAGAATAGTAACTCGGCGACTCAACGCGTCAGCCGGTTTGTTCTCAACACCCGCGCGGTGTTTGAGGACATAATGGTACTCCTGCATAAACTCCACCCATTTGGCGTGCCGGTGTCCTAACTTCTTTTGCGAATCTAAATATCGTAGGGCCTGGTGGTCAGAGTACAAGACAAACTCCTTGTGTAGGAGATAATGGCGCCAATATCGGAGCGCTTGTACGACCGCGTAAAATTCCCGATCATAGTTGGAATACTTTTGTCGGGCGTCATTCAGTTTCTCACTAAAGTAAGCAACTGGATGACCCTCCTGACTCAGTACTCCACCAATGCCTACCCCAGACGCGTCACAGGCCACCTCAAAGGCCTTGGAGAAATCCGGAAGGCATAGCACGGGGGCGGTCGCTAGCCTTTCCTTGATGCACTCAAATGCTCTGGTGGCCGCTGCAGTCCAGGTGAAATCTCCCTTGCGGAGGCAGCTCGTAATCGGGGCCATGATCGAACTAAATCCCCGGACAAACCTCCGATAGAAGGTAGCAAGTCCGTGGAAGCTCCGGGCCTCGTGGATATTGGCCGGAACAGGCCACTCGCGAATGGACTTGACCTTTTCGGGGTCAACAGATATGCCCGACTGTGAGACAATGTAACCCAGAAACTGTACCGAAGATGTCAAGAACGAGCACTTTTTCAAATTAACATACAGATGCTCTTTTCGTAGGAGGTCAAATACTAGGCGAATGTGGCTCAGGTGCTCCATGCGGTCCTGGCTATAAATCAGTATATCGTCAAAGTAGACTACCAGGAACTTGCCCATATAGGGCCGCAAGATCTGCGTCATCACTCTCATGAAAGTACTTGGTGCGTTCGACAATCCGAACGGCATAACTAACCACTCAAATAGACCATCCTTCGTCTTGAAGGCTGTCTTCCACTCGTCGCCTTCCCTCACCCTGATCTGATGATACCCACTTCGTAGATCAATCTTTGAGAATAGCTGGGCACCCGCCATCGCATCAAGGAGATCGTCGAGGCGAGGGATCGGAAAGCGATACTTCACTGTGATCTTATTGATGGCCCTACTGTCGATGCACATGCGCCAACTCCCGTCCTTCTTTGGGGTAAGAAGGGCCGGAACGGCACATGGGCTTAGACTCTCCCGAATAAAATTCTTCCTAAGAAGATCGTCAATCTGTCGTTTTAATTCAGCATGCTCGGTGGGATTTAAGCGATAATGGGGCATGTTGGGCAAAGATGCCCCTGGGACTAAATCGATCGCATGCTGGATGTCCCGCATAGGGGGAAGCTCATCGGGGAGTTCCTCAGGCAGAATATCAATATATTCGGCTAGTAGGCGCCGAATATCTGGGTCCACACTCTCCACAGTCGTGGGGCTGCCGGAAGCCAAGGCGGCGGCCACCACAAACATGACTCCCGAATCTAAACTCTCACGAATAAAAACACCTCTCCTCACGATGTGCACCGGTCTCGTCGACCCTGCACTAATAGATGACTCGACTTGGCCCGTGGGGGGCTCCCTGGGCTGGGCCGGAGTAAGGGTGATCTTCCGTCCCTTGTCAAAGAAGACGCACGTGTTGGAGCGCCCATAACACGTGGCGTCACGATCGTAGAGCCAAGGGCGGCCTAGGAGAACATGTGCGACGTCCATCGGGATAACGTCACACCACACCTTGTCCTCTACGGACGCAAGCCGGACCGGAACAAGACATCTCTGTGTGACCTGAATGGCCGATTTGTCCACCCAGTGGACACGGTAGGGATGTGGGTGGGGCTCGGCGGTAAGCTGCATCCTATCCAAACCCTTCTTTGCCACGATGTTCACGCAACTACCGCTATCTATGGCGAGCTTGCAGGGACCGCCTGCGCTCTGAAAGTATGTGTAAAATATCGAGGTGCGTCGCCAATCTTCCTCAGCTCGAGGGGTGTGGAGGAGGCGGCGGATGACTCCTAACTCTAACGCTCTCTCCGCGTCGCTCTCCCAACCATCCTCGACCCCCGCGGTAATCTCTTCCACTACCGCCTCGTCATCCTCAACGCCTGTCTCATCACCGTCCTCCAATAATAAATTCCTCGTGGGACATTGAGCAGCAACATGTCCCCTGCCCGAACAACGGAAACACTGTCCGGGGCCGGGTCTAGGGCCGGCCGGCACAATGGCCTTGCCCTTCGCATCAGAGGGGATGCGGGTGGAGGTGTCAGAACGGTGTGGCGTCGGTCTCGATCCGGCGAGACGCAGGTAGCTCTCAAACTCGAGTGCGAGTTGGAACACCTGCTCGATCGTCTCTAACCGGTGGGGTATCAGTTCTCTTCGAATCTCGGCTCGAAGACCCGCTCTAAATCGGGACGCAGTCGCAATGGGCTCCTCAAGGATATCACTCCTCACTACCAACTCATCGAATCGGGTCATGTAGTCGGCGACGGAAAGTGATCCCTGCCGTAATGCATAGAGTTGGTCGAGGAGTTGATCGCGATATGAGGCGGGGAGGTACTTGTCCCTCAGCCGCTGCTTCATCTCATTCCATCGGGTGATGGGATAATATCCCTCTCTCTCGAGTGATCTCTCCACGCTAATCCAAAACATTTTCGCTTGGCCTACTAGTTTCATCCTGGCGAAACGAACTCGGCGTTCGTCCGTCATCTCGTACCAGTCAAAGAAATGGTCCATATCCAAAATCCAATCGCTAAAAGCTTTCGGATCAAGGTGGCCGTCGAAGGATGGCACATCAATTCGCAGGCGCCGAATAAGGTCATCTTCTACCGGAGTACGCTCACGGCGAGGTGCCACATAATCCTCATACGGCTCGTCAGAATCGTAATCGTGTCGTGCAAGTGGGCCACGCCTTTGTCGAGCCGGTGGAAAGCGCGGCTCGTAGGGTGGCCGCCGGTGATCCCTAGGGGCAGGGTCACGACGAAAATCCTGAGGGGGGTCAGGGATCCGCCTCTGTGGAGCGAGATCCGGACGTAGTGGTTCCCTCCCTGGGCGGCCAGGCAGAAATGGGTCCTCTAACGGCTCCTCATAAGGGGGTGCTAAGGCTGGGCCTCTATTAGTTTCCATTTGATCGACCCTAGCGTGGACTCTAGCCAAATCGTTCCTAAGGGTGGTGACTTGCTCAAGCATTAAGCGTTGAAACTCGGCAGTCGACATATCCGGATTCGAGCTAGTGGCTCGATCGTCCGTGAGATTTCGATCCGCCATAGGGGTCCTAAACAACCTACCACTACGGAGCATGCAGGAGTGTAACCTCCCTCTGATACCAAATGATGCAGTGGTAGACCGACTAAACTGAAATACCTCTAATATGCAAGCTAGCTATTATGGACCACATGTATTGTGCGCGTGTGAGCATGAGAACAATCCGAAAGCAAATTAGCTAGCGTTTAATTCAACAACACCACAAGGCTACAAACACGATCTCACAATTTAGGAGCAAATAATCTAATCAAGAGAGACAAATATGATTTGCAAACAAGCAAGGAGCGATTCAGTTAAATGCGTCAGCAAGGCCTAACAAGTCAAATGACTTATAATACGTCCACATATGAAATAACAAAGCATAACGAAAGTTCAACACTGAATATTAATACCAAGAAAATAGCCATCTCATACCATGCTTAGTTCGTACATGCGGCGGGCCGATTTAGGGAGGACGGGGCTGAAGGCCGATCCGGGAAAGCGGTGGAGCTTCAAGACTGGATCTGGAGGGAGGAGGGGCTGGGTTGCGAAGGTAGGGGGGCTGGGTATGTTCAGGGTTGGACGGGGGAGGAAGAGGGCTGCATGTTGGCTGTCGGGGCTGGATGTCGGGCTGGAAGGAGGAGGAAGTGCAGGGAGGTGGCTGTCGGGCTGGTCGGAGGGTGAGGAGGAGGTTGCTGGGGCTGTCGGGCTGGATGGAGGCGGAGGAGGAGGTTGCTGGGGCTGTCGGGCTGGATGTCGGGCTGGATGGGGGGCGGAAGTGCAGGGAGGTGGCTGTCGGGCTGGAAGGAGGCGGAGGAGGACGTTGCGGGGAAGGAGTTTACCGGAGAAGGATCGCCGTCGTCGCCATTAACTTCCCGAAGAACCGCTCCAGTTCCTGCGATCGGAAAGACTGCCGCTCAGCAATCTCCAATCCCCCAAATCAGCCCTAAGCATGTCTATATATAAGAAAAGCAGGGCATAAAATAACTAGGGCGCCCGATCGGACGGCAGAAATTGCACGACCCGATCGGGGGCTAAATACAACCCAAAACTTAAAAACTAATATATCAAATTTATTCGCGACGACCCTCCGGGCGCATCCGCGGACTCGGATTGTCCGCCCGGGTCATCGATCACCGCCTCCTGCGGGAATAAACGCGTGCGTGTCGCCGATCGCCATCACAATCAATATGATTATAATCCCTTGTCTGTTACATAGTAAGGTCTGTTACATTTTGGATGTGTATTCTCAGAGAAAAACTAACCATGCAATAAACTGCAATAGGAAACAATCACTTCAAACACAATCAATGCACAATTACTTACAAGTTACAATACTAGATCCCTATGGAACTAAACTTTGTACAAGGTAAAACAAATGAAAAGTTTTTACGATCTGAAATTAAAATTCTAAACGTGGATCAAACAGTTACTTAGAACTGTAACAAAATCGAAGCTAAAGTTAGTGAGATCTTCTTGATCAATAATATTCATATCAAATACTAATCTTTACGAGTAGGTTTTGGGGTTCATTGGATTTACATGTATGGTATAAACACAACCATCAAGTTAGGCCGGTATATTAGTTTACTTATAAAATAGGGAGTTTCACTAATAACGTTAGTGATCATGAACTTAGGTAAAGACAGTTAAGATGGAGTCTTAATCAATCCAAATATTTTCGTAAAGTTTCAACGAATATTGAATTTCATAATTGAAAGAATCGTACATGTTCACTAGAATAATAGCATGTTCACTAGAATAATAGCAGTATTACTAATCCATGGCGAAACTTCAATATTGATAATTGAAGGTCTCACTGTTAAGTCTCCCTTAAAAAAAACAACTTTACAATGAAGGAAACTGTCAAATCATATAATTTATTTATCACTCCTGTACTCATTGCACTTAACCACTTCAATCACCAAGTATTTAGGATCAAATCTACACTTAGAATAAAGAAACACTCTTCAACTCAGCGCAGTATTTATGCACATTAAAACTTAGCAACAACATTCATCATTGCTAACACTCTAACTGTAATCACCAGAGTACTTACGTAGTTAACCATCATCTTGTAGTGCATTATCATGCTTTGATTTTGTTTATATCTAATAGTGCGTGTCTCTACTTGGCTTTGTTTCATATTTTATCACCCAAACACATTATTACTTTACTCTTTGATCTTTATATCCCCATTATCTAAATCAGATCAACACGAGTTTCTCTCTTTATATAATGATTTTCTAATATCTCTCAATCTACCTAACTCTTTCAAAGTCCGCTCTGATATTAAATTTGCAGTAACAAAGATTTGGCATAACTAGAAATTTGGATCATCACAAAGAAGCTTAAGCTAAATTGATCTCTAATCATCAATGAAGTCTAAATCAACAGTGAAAGACTTCAATATACTAAATCCATTAAACCTCTGTAGAGAAGGAAGACTCTAAAATATCCAAACTTATATTCACATAAGCTAAACAAGCAGTAAGAAGAGCAAGAAGTCAAGCTTATGAAGAATTTTATAGGCGACTAAATACCAAAGATGAAGAGCGTGACATATATAAAATTGTTCGAGTTAGAGAAAGAAAGACAAGAGATTTAAGTCAAATAAAATGCATAAAGGATGAGACAGATACAGTTTTGACGATTGATGTGGATATTAAAGAGCGATGAAAAAGATACTTTATCAACTCTATAATGAAACAAAGAACAATGAATAGAACTTGGAAGAATTAAGTAAATCAGAGAAGTATAAGAACATAACGTTTTATCGTAAAATTCAAGTATCAGACGTAAAAGATGCTCTAAATAAGATGAAAAATGGAAAGCCGGTAGGGCCAGACGATATACCCATCGAAGTATAGAAATGTTTAGGAAATGAAGGAATTTTGTGTCTTACATGTTTTTTCAATAAGATACTGAAGTCAAAGAGAATGTCAGACCAATGGAGAGAAAGTATCTTGGTATCTTTGTATAAGAATAAAGGGGATATACAAAATTGTGTTAACTACAGAGGAATTAAATTGATGAGTCATACCATGAAACTATGGGAACAAGTAATAGAAAGAAGAATAAGACGAGAGACTAATATCTCCGAGAATCAATTTGGATTCATGTCAGGGAGGTCAACCAGGAAGCTATACATCTCTTGAGGAGACTCATTGACAACTATCGAGAAAGAAAACATGATTTGCATATGTTGTTTATTGATCTTGAGAAGGCTTATGATAGAGTTCCAAGAGAAATCTTATGGAGAGTCTTAGAAAAGAGAAAAGTGTAAATATATCATATATTGACACAATCAAAGATAAGTATACAAATTCAGTGACAAGGGTGAGAACATCTGGAGGATTAACACAGGAATTCCCTATCACTGTAGGCTTAAATCAAAGTTCAGCTTTAATCCCTTATCTCTTTACCCTTATCTTAGATGAGCTCACCAGACATATCCAACAAGCAATACCTCGGAGTTTACTGTTTGCGGATGATATCGTTTTGGTTGATGAGACACATGAGCGTGTAAACGCAAAACTTGAATCTTGGCAAGATACTTTAGAAAAGAAGGGTTTTGGGTTGAGAAGGGCAAAGACGGAGTATATAGAGCTTAAATTTAGCAGTACAAGAAAGACAGATGACTTCGTTATTAAGTTGGGTGATCAAGATATTTCCCGTAGTGAGTGTTTTAAATATCTTGGATCGATGGTTCAAAAATACGGAGGTATTGATAAAGATGTGACAGAATCCAAATGGGTTGGCTGAAGTGGAGAAGCGCGTCAGTGATCTTACGTGATCGTAAAGTACCACTAAAACTTAAGGGCAAGTTCTATAATACTGCAATTAGACTCGCGATGCTCTATGGTTTTGAGTGTTGGGGAGTGAACTGTGTACATGAGCAAAAAATGGGAGTTGCGGAGATGAGAATGCTTAGGTGGATGTGTGGACACACGAGATTGGATAAAATTAGGAATGAAAGTATCAAGGATAATACAAGAGTAGCACCAATTGCAGAGAAGATGTGATAAGCTCGTCTAAGATGATTTGGACACGTACAAAGGAGACCATTAGAGGCATCTGTTAGGCGTTGTGAGAGTCTAGTCACTAGGCATGTTAAACGAGGGAGGGGTACACCAATAAAGACTTGGAATGAAACTGTAAGGAAAGACATGATGTACTTAGGCATTAGTGAAATTATGACAAAAGATAGGGCACAATGGCGACAAAGAATCCATATAGTCAACCCCACTATAGTGGGATAAATGCTTGAATGTTGTTGTTGTATATTCACATAGCATTATATTCGTTCAAAACATGACTCTAACACAATGTTGAAATGTTTGTTGATTGTATCAATTGAACGTAAAATGCACACACACACGCAACGTCCTCCTTAAAACAGTTGACATTTGTCCCACTATATAGTCAAGTATAGGGTTGAGCATATTATTCGAAACTCGAAGGTCGCTCGAAATTCGCTCAAAAATTGAGCCAAATCGGAATTGAATAAAATTGATTCGACTCAATTTGAGTCGATTCAATTTGACTTGAATCTGATTTTGAGTCGATTTCGAGTCAGCCTTGAATCGCTCGAAATATGGTTTGAATCAACTTGAATTAATTAAATATATTATGTATTTATTAATATATTCTTATTTTTAAATTAAAAACAATAAAATTTAAACCTAAATAAAAAAAAAGATTTTAAGTATTTTGTTTGCTAAATTTATAGGTTGTACAATTTAATTTTGAGCAAACTAGGAATAAAAAGAAAAATTGCTCAATTTTGAGCTGACCCGATTCGATTTTGAGCCGACTCAACTCGAAATCGATTCTAGTCGATTTTGAGCCGAGTTCAAGTCGAAAATTTCGATTTCGATTCGGGCCAAAATTGCTCGAACTCGACTCGATATCATCCCTAGTAGAGTAAATAACGTCCTCCTTAAAATAGTCTTAGCATCGGCCTCTACAAGATCTCTTGCAATCTTAGGTTTCATCAAAACGACGGTGGCCGCAACAAGAGTTGCTAACATTGTTGCTCTCCTACATCTACGACGCTTCTTTATTTCATTCATCTACATATAAACAAAGATGCAATAATAATTAATCACATAGAACCACGCACCTACGCAAACACAAGCACACATACACATACAACCATACACGCATACACATACAACCACACACATACACAAACACACACACACACACGTAAACACACACACACGTAAACACACGCATACACAAACACAGACATACAATGATACAACCACACACACATACACATACAACAACAAAAACACAAACACATACAAAAAAACACAAACACATACAAAAAAACACAAACACACACACATACCCACACACAAACACACACATGTACACAAACACACACACGTACACATGCAACCGCACACGCACACACACATACACACACATACTCAAACACAAAAAAAATAAACACAAACACTGTTGGATTGGTGACACCTCACCGATCCGTGGGATCAAAATTACCTTAATCGGAGGAGCCCGGTTTTTTGGAAAGATATTAGGAGAATCTTTCATATTTGGCCAGTTACCCAATTATTGAGTCTATTCCTAATTTGCGATATTCTCCAAATTAAGAGACTGATTCTCTCCTATATATTGGGCAGCCCCCCCCCCCTTCTCACATCAAGCAAGCAATTAGCAATCCGTGAGATTCATTCAGTGAGAGAGGGATTCATCCGGGCGCGGAGGCGGCGTCTTGTTCCGGCGGCATCAGTTTCTACGTCGGCGACGGCCTCAGGCGTGGCGGCGACTGAAGGCGGAGCTAGCAGAGGCGGCATCCGGTCGGATCCAGTCGGATCGACATTAGGCCGGCTTCCTGCGGTGGTTCCAGACGCGGCGGTGGCGATTCCAAGCGACACGGCGGTGGCGATTCCAAGCAGCGGCTCTCACTTTCAGTTTTTCAATTCTCTCTTTATTGTTTGCGGTCTCAGTTGTAATCTGTAACTCCTATTTTGATAGTGGATCTTTTCCGGCGCGCTCTCCCCGTGGACGTAGGAGCTCCTCTCCGAACCACGTAAAACTTTTGTGTGTCGTCTGTGTGCTTGGATATCTCGTTCTGTGTTTTTTTTTGCGCGATTGTTTTGCTCAAATTAATTCCGTTGCGCTACCGCGGTACTCGATTCGATTGCATAACAATTGGTATCAGAGGCAGGTTCCGCGGGGGTGATCGTCTGGGCGTTCTGGTTCTAGATCTGGGTCAACGGTAGGTGACGACAAGGTCCACTCCATACCTTCTCAAGATCTGATCCGAGAACATTTTTCTGATCACTCAGTAGCACTGCGAGCAAATCAATGGCGGCAAAATTCGAGATTTCCAAGTACGACAGCAAGATCGATTTCGGCTTATGGCGGAAGCGGATCAAGGCGGTTCTCGTTCAGCAAGGACTCCACAAGGCGCTACTCGGCAAGGAGAAGTCCGGCGTGAAGAAAGACGAGGAATGGGAGGAACTGGATCTGAAGGCCATCAGCACAATCCAGTTGAGTCTCGCCGACGAGGTCATGTACAACGTGGTCGACGCTGACACCACTGTAGACCTATGGAAGAAATTGGAGGAGCTGTATATGTCGAAATCTCTCACAAATAAGCTCTATGTGAAGAGACAGTTATACAGCTTAAGAATGTCCGAGAGTAACAAGCTGCTAGAACACATGAATGCGTTCAACAAGTTAATCTCCCAGCTGCGGAGCATGGACGTAAAAGTCGAAGAGGAAGACCAGGCGCTTCTACTACTTTCTTCTCTACCGAAGTCCTATGACCATCTGGTCACCACGATCCTCTACGGAAAGGATACGCTCAAAATGGAGGAGGTGATGACGACGCTGCTATCGAACGAAACGCGGAGCAAACCTGGCCCCAGCACCAGCGAAGGTTTGTTCGTGAAGAACAAAGAACCGGTCAGAGGGAGATCGAGAGACAGAGGGAAGAAATTCAATCGGGCTAGGTCTAAGTCTCGGGACAAGAAGAACCAGTGCCACTACTGCAAGGAAGAAGGGCACTGGAAAAACAATTGTCCGAAGAAAAAGGCGAAAGAAAAGAATCAGGAACAACAGCAGACGGCTGTGGCGTCTGACCCCGAGAGCGATGCTGACGTACTCCATGTACACTCCACCCTGGATACCACCGACACGTGGATCATGGATACGGGATGCTCGTATCACATGTGCCCGAACATAGAATGGTTCACTAGCTTCAGGCAATGTGACGGCGGTCGCGTTCTGATGGGAAATGACTCGGAGTGCAAGACGGTCGGGATCGGCAGTATCAGAATTAAGATGTTCGACGGAACAATCAGGATCCTTACTGATGTAAGATACGTGCCCAATCTGAGGAAGAGTCTAATTTCCCTAGGCACTCTAGAGGCGGCTGGGTGCTCATACACCGGCGAGGGAGGATATCTGAAGGTCAAGGCGCTCTGGTGATCATGAAAGGAGAGCGCTCTGGTACTCTCTACAAGCTGATCGACACTACCATCGCCGGCGACGCGGCGGTTTCTGAGACGACAGATGAGGATTCCTCTCTGCTGTGGCATGCCAGACTTGGCCACATGAGCAAGAGAGGACTGCTGGAGCTTCACAAGAAGGGCCTACTGAAAGGAGTCAAGACATGCAAGTTAGACTTCTGCGAGACCTGCGTTCTCGGGAAGCAGCATAGAGTGAAGTTCGTGACATCCACGCAACGGAGCAAGCAGGCACTGGAATATATACACTCATACGTTTGGGGTCCTGCCCCAGAGCCGTCTCTTGGTGGGGCCAGATACTTCGTGACTTTCATCCACGATTTTTCGAGAAAAGTCTGGATCTACTTTTTGAAGCACAAGTCCGAGGTGTTCGACAAGTTCAAAATCTGGAAGACGATAGTGGATAAGCAGACCGGGAAGAAGGTGAAGTACCTTCGATCTGACAATGGTGGCGAGTACACCTCAGCAGAGTTCCAGGAATACTGCAATCAGGAGGGCATCACCCGCCATCTCACCATTCCCGGGACACCGCAGCAGAACGGTGTCGCAGAAAGGATGAACAGGACGCTGTTAGAGAGAGCTCGGTGCATGCGTCTGTTCGTCGGCCTACCAAAGTCCTTCTGGGCCGAAGATATTAACACGGTGTATTATCTAGTGAATCGATCCCCATCGATGTCACTGAATCTGAAATCGCCACAGGAGGTTTGGTTAGGCAAGTCGGTCGATTATTCCGATATCCACATATTTGGCTGTCATGTGTACACCCTAGTGCAAGACTCTGAAAGAACAAAGCTAGATGCTAAGTCCAAACGGTGCATCTATCTGGGACGAAAGACCGGCACGAAGGGGTTCAAACTGTGGAACCCGGACACAAAGAAGGTGGAGGTCAGGCGTGATGTGATCTTCGATGAGGCCTCTATGCTCAAAAAATCTGAGGCTCAGTCTAAAGAGGTGGAGGAGACTCCAGTCACACCCCTAGAGGTGGAGCTGGAAGGGAGCGACCAAGCTGACGACCACGGTGATTCCTCTGACCCAGAAAATGCTGATGATGTGCAACCTACGGAAGCAGATCCGTACTCTATTGCTAGAGAAAGGGCAAGGAGAGAGGTCAGACTGCCTCTCAGGCTACAGGACACGGTAGCGTACGCTTTCCAGGTGATCTCCACAGATCCTGGATCTTATAAAGAAGCTGTAGAGAGTAGAGAGTTCTCAGTGGAAAGCAGCTATGGAAGAAGAGATGGAGTCCCTTCGTAAAAACCAGACTTGGGACTTGGTTCGTCTGCCCAAAGGGACGAAGGCAATCAGTTCCAAATGGATATTCAGGAAGAAGGAATCTACATTCGGCAAAGACCAGTGGAGATACAAGGCCAGATTCGTTGCCAAGGGGTTCGCGCAGAAGAAGGGTGTCGATTTTGATGAAATATTCTCACCCGTGGTAAAACACTGCTCCATACGGGTGCTTCTTGCGATGGTGGCAATGAACGACATGGAGCTAGAGCAGATGGACGTGAAAACGGCGTTTCTTCACGGCAACTTGGAAGAGGAGATCTACATCTTGCAGCCTGAAGGGTTTGTTCAACCCGGTGACGAGAAGAAGGTTTGTAAACTAAGAAGGTCCCTCTACGGTCTGAAGCAGACTCCAAGAATGTGAAACAAGAGATTTGATACGTTCATGGTTTCACAAGGATTCAGTAGGAGCCAGTACGACAGCTGCGCCTACTACAAGTTTCTGGCAAACGACGACGTTCTGATTCTGATGCTATACGTCGACGACATGCTGATTGCGTGCAAGTCAGCTCAGGAGATCCAGTCTTTGAAGCAGAAACTACAAGCTGAGTTTGAAATGAAGGATCTGGGTCAAGCACAGAAGATCCTTAGCATGGAAATCAAGCGAGATAGGAAGCGGGGCATGCTTTGGCTTTCTCAGACATGGTACATTCAGAAGGTTCTGGAGAAGTTCAATATGACTGAATCTAAGCCCGTTTCAACCCCTCTCGGGCAACAGTTTAGATTATCGTCACAGCAGTGTCCAGACACAGAGGGAGAACGACAAAAGATGCTCGAGGTGTCGTATGCTAGTGTGGTAGGATGCTTGATGTACGTCATGATCTGTACGAGACCAGATATCGCTCAGGCTGTGAGCGTAGTCAGCAGATATATGGGGAATCCGGGGCGACAACACTGGGAAGCAGTCAAGTGGATTCTAAGATATCTGAACGGAACGAAAAACGTCGGTTTGCTGTTTAAGAAGAGCGGAGTTTCTAGAGTCCGAAAGGGCTACGTTGATTCCGACTATGCGGGCGACCTCGAACGAAGAAGATCTACCTCCGGGTACATCTTCCTTTGTGGTGAGGGCCCCATCAGTTGGAAAGCCACTCTGCAGGACATTGTGGCTTTATCTACGACAGAGGCTGAGTACATTGCAGCAGTGGAAGCTGCGAAGGAAGCTATCTGGCTCAAAGGTCTCGCCAAAGAACTCAGGATTTCTCAGGAAGCGGTGAAGCTGTACTGTGATAGTCAGAGTGCGATTTGTCTGGCCAAAGACCCGGTCTATCATGCCAGGACAAAACACATTGATGTGCGCTACCACAAGTTGAGGGAGTTTGTTGCTGGCGGAGACATTCAGTTACTGAAGGTGCCCACAGAGGATAACATTGCGGACATGCTGACCAAACCAGTGACGGGAGTCAAGTTCAAGCACTGCCTTGACTTGGCTCATATTGGTGCATGTTAATTTGGGCGACCCCAGGGAGAGGGGGTAGTTTGCCGGAGGGAGGAGATCCAAGCTGCAGGTGGAGTTATGTTCTGTGAGGCGTCAAGGTGGAGATTGTTGGATTGGTGACACCTCACCGATCCGTGGGATCAAAATTACCTTAATCGGAGGAGCCCGGTTTTTTGGAAAGATATTAGAAGAATCTTTCATATTTGGCCAGTTAGCCAATTATTGGGCTTATTTCTAATTTGCGATATTCTCCAAATTAAGAGGCTGATTCTCTCCTATATATTGGGCATCCCCCCTTCTCACATCAAGCAAGCAATTAGCAATCCGTGAGATTCATTCAGTGAGAGAGGGATTCATCCGGGCGCGGAGGCGGCGTCCTGTTCCGGCGGTATCAGTTTCTACGTCGGCGACGGCCTCAGGCGTGGCGGCGACTGAAGGCGGAGCTAGCAGAGGCGGCATCCGGTCGGATCCAGTCGGATCGACATCAGGCCGGCTTCCTGCGGTGGTTCCAGACGCGGCAGTGGCGATTCCAAGCGACGCGGCGATGGCGATTCCAAGCAGCGGCTCTCACTTTCAGTTTTTCAATTCTCTCTTTATTGCTTGCGGTCTCAGTTGTAATCTGTAACTCCTATTTTGATAGTGGATCTTTTCCGGCGCGCTCTCCCCGTGGACGTAGGAGCTCCTCTCCGAACCACGTAAAACTTTTGTGTGTCGTCTGTGTGCTTGGATATCTCGTTCTGTGTTTTTTTTTTGCGCGATTGTTTTGCTCAAATTAATTCCGTTGCGCTACCGCGGTACTCGATCCGATTGCATAACAAAACACAACCATCGAGTTTAACCGAAGCAAAAAATTTATATATCACATAAAAAAGACTTAACCTTTGTATGTGAGTTTAACCTTTGTTATTTCTTTCTTGGTCAGGTAAAACAAGTCTGGCTAGCAATTTCTTCTAAAGCCAAAAGCTTTCCTATTCTTTGAACTGAAAAAAGACTTGAGATTTCAGATTAGTCTCCAGCACGTTGAAGACCATCACTCTTTTCTTCACCTGGATGAAGTAATCACGGTAAAGGTGACTGTGAAAATCCAACGGTCTGGAAACGATGGAGATTGATGGCCTTATGCGTTCAAACGGATTCAGAATAGGGACAAAATGTCGATCTCACGAAGGAGGAAGCGTCGAAAGCATCATCTCTAGTCAAAATGAAGATTGCGACTGGAGATTGAAGTCGGCTGATCGAGATGAGTGATGAAGTCGCAGGCTGTGGGTTTGGTTTGGAAACATAATCGTGATTCCTCCTCTTTCAGCAAGAGCAAGAAAACTGGTGCTTCCACTTCCGCCAGCGATCAAAGAAGAAGATCGATTGCTAGTATCAAAAAACATATCACGTAGATCTACTACTACCGCAGGCTCTAGGGAAAAACCGAAGCAAAAAATGAAATATACCTGCTGCCGGCAGATACAATCGACGCCGAAGAGGGAGGAGTCGCACGCCGTGTATGGATGGCTCGCCGGAGAAGAGGTGGAAAGAGAGAATTCGCGGGGGCAGAGTGGCGGATCGCGAGCGAGAGTCACGCGGTGCCGGAGTCGCGTTGTGCGGGATCGGAAACGGAAGGCCGGAAATGGAGTCACCGATTTGCGGGCTTTTTTTTTTTTGGCAGATTCCAACCAATTGAATCATTTTGACACTTTGCACCTGAATTCTTAAATAAGGCGCTTTGCACCCTCATTTCTCTAATCTTTGGCACTTTGCACTTTATGCTTCAATTCAATGAGCATTTCTGTCCAAATTATCATGAAATCACTAAAATTGACAATTTACACCCCGAATTCTCTAAATTGACAATTTGCATCCCGATTTCTTTACATTAGCATTTTGCACCATGATTTTTTTACATTGACATTTTGCACCCCGATTTCTTTACACTGTCATTTTGCACCCCCAATTTTGTATGCCTTTATATTTGAATATTATAGCAGGATTAATAATTAATTAATTATCAATTACAATAAGAGGTTAACATTGGTCGGACAATATTACACCAAACAAGCAGGTTTTTTATGTCTCATTTTTAATATAATACTCATGAGATCGGCCTCACAAACTAGCAGACATTTAAAGAACTCATATTAGAACAGAGATTTAAACAACAAATATTTAAACAAAACAACTCATATATCTTTAAGAATCAAAACACAACATTGTCCGGACCAAAACAGCCCATATTACAGCTACAATTAAAACAAAGTTGTTCGGATCAAAACAACTCATATTACAACTACTATTACAACAAAATTGACCGTACCAAAACAACCATTATTACAATAGAGATTTAAACAGCCACAATTACACGATCATCTTCCTCTTTCCATGATCATGATCACGCTTTCCTACTCACCTGCATATCAATATATTAATGAGTAAAGAAGCAATCCAATAATACAAAATGACAAAAGAGAAAACGATGAATTAACATATTACTTGTTGCTTTGATCTTGTAGTTATTGTATCTTGACTGTTGGGGGCCTCAACACAACTCTTCTTGGTATGTTCTTTCATTCCACAGTTGGAGCATGTGTACTTCATTTCATGTCTATTTACTCCATATTTTTCCCTGGTAATTCATCTTCCTCTTTTTTCGAGCATGTTTAGATGGTCTTCCGGGCTTCTTGTCAATATTACACTACAGCACAATTGGATTCAAATTGGCTAACGGCCACTCTTTATGTGATTTTATGAGATTCAACATGTGTTCATATGCTCTCATAAAAATTTCTTTTCTATACAAATGGTCAACATAGTGTTCAACATTTTCTCTCTGATAAAATATGCATGATGTTGCATGCACACAAGTAATACATGTTAGATCTCATCGCCTGCAACTAAAACTTCTCGAACCCAAATTAGCCGTCCATTTGTCTCTCGTCCACCCTTCAACTTCAAATTTGTCATGTCTATTCCACACTGAGATGTAATTGTGTGCATTTTTTTGCTATTTTCTAAAGTTCGTTATATGGAATGACATATATCTCCATTAAACTTGAAAATTTTGTCTCTTTGGGTGTGTAGCCTCTTCATGAGCAACACTCTTATAGTCTCTAACATGATAATTATAGGCTTATCTCTAGCCTTTAAAATCACTTTGTTGAATGTCTCACATAAATTATTTAATAACATATCATATTTAGGCCAAGTGCTGAAGTGAGATTTTGCCCAATGTCTTCCATGTCTTTCTTTAACCCATTCGTACGCCTTTTTGTCACATGCTTTCAACTTGTCCATCTCGCTATTGAAATCTACAAGCCTAGTGGTGGATGCTGCATTCCATAGCAAATCTTTTAGCTGCATGCCTCTATATTTTTGTTTGAAGTCGTTGTACATATGCTGTAAACAAAACCTATGTTCCGCATTTGGTAATAACTCAGTAACTACCTTCATTAGCCCTTTCTGCTTTTCTGAAATTATTGACCATGTGTAGGTATTTTCAATGCACAAGTCCTCTATTAGAAGACTAGTAAACCATCTTCAAGTCTTTGTATTTTCTTTTAAAACAACAGCATAAGCAATGATAAACATATTATTATTACCATCAACCCTAACAACGCATAATAATACTCCACCAGTTGATGTTTTCAAATGAGTCTCATCTAAACCTATAATAGGTTTACATCTGCCATAAAACCTCTCTTCAATGCATCCCAACATATATATAATCTTTTAAAAATACATGTTTGTGAGGCCACATCATGCTTTCATCTAATTTTAATTGTAGTTCCAGGATTGGTCCTATAAATCTCCTCGAAGTAATCCCAAAGTTTTGCATATTGCTCCATCTCTGTGCCACTAATTAATTTAGAAACATGCTTTTTGACCCAATACATCTTTCACAAACTTAAAAGATGTTTTATTGTCCTTCTGCATTATTTCTCACATCGAACTAGTGGACCGCTCTAAATTGCTCCTAATGTTGTGTTCATACTTTCTTGTAAGAAACTTAGAGTTACAATGTTGGAAGTTTGGAACTCTATAACGTATATGTTCACATTTGATCGTTTTAACTTAAAAAGTTTTATCAGTCTTTGACATGAACGAAGCAAACATAATTTAACTACAATCACATGTTACCTGAATCTTGTCACTACAATTTTTAGTGAACTTTAAAGACTTTCCTTGTTTTGTAGCGTACAATCTCACGACATTCCGAAATTAAGAAGCACTATTGAAACACAATCCCACGCCGAACTCAAAATCAGAATCATTTTCATCGCTCGATAAACTTGCATTCCTTTTCGTGAACTATATGAGGAATGACTACCGGGCTCCCTTATATGTATTCCGACGATCGTTTTCATAGGTTATTTTGTTTCCACTCTTTCACCGAACACTTCAATTTCATCCTCTACATTATCATCGTCTAACAAAGCATCCACCTCAAATTCACTATCATGCAAATCATCACAAAATGACGAAATATCTTGGTCTGATTCCTCATCCATGCATAGTGAATCACTACTACTATCAACATCAAATTCATCTTCATCAATCAACATGTTTTGCCACTCAACATCTCTAGGACTACACATGTGGATTGAATGTGAACTTAATAGCCAAAACGTAAATCTCAATAAAAAAATAGACATAGGAAATCTGAAAATAAATATGGACAAAATGTGAAAATAAAACACAGACAATACCTCGTATTTGGGGATGAATGGGTTAAGTATGCCCCTAAATGAACAACGAAATCTGGAAAAAGAGGAGAAAATCCTAAATGAGAATAAACAAATTTAAAAGCAAATTTATGTTTAAAAACAAATTTAATACAACTAAAATTTCATATAATACATCCAACAAGTAATTTTCTACACTCGATAACCAAATAATTACTCAGCACATAGTTTAGGAGATTGCATAGTTTAGGAAATCAGGCTTCAGATAACACAAAAACCAGAACCACTACAAGTTATACCTAAAAATCTCCTTTTTTCAGACATCAATCTAATGGAGAATAAAACCATGTTCCTCCATGAATTCAGCTAAAGCAAATCTCTCAACATTTACACTTCCCTAACAATTCTACAAACCAGTATCTCCAAGATCACAGATTTCAATCCCTAAACCAACCAAAAGAATTAATCTACAACAATTATAGTACCTGAAGTCGGAGAAGAAGCCCGATCGCTGTTGATTTTCACGAGCACAACACTCCGACGAGCTTAACGTTCCGACGAGCTTAACGTTCTGACGAGCTTAACGCTCCGACGAGCCCAACCTTGGAGGATCTCAGCTTCCACGAAAGCACGACGCTCCAACGAGCTCAGTTCTTCAGCGGCTTCAGCGCTTCCATGGATGACCTAAGTTATCCTTGCTGGAGAGAATATGTTGGGCTGGAGGGAGAAGTGATGGAAGGAAAGAAATCTAGCCCTAATATCTGTGATTTAAATCAGATAGACGAAAATGTCCCTCTAAAAAATATCCTGAGGTGGAAAGTGCCAAAACTGTTCAAATGGAGGGTACAAAGTGCCTTATTTATTGTTTCAGGATGCAAGGTGTCAAAAAGGTACAATTGAAGGGTGCAAAGTACCAAAAATATTCCAATTCCAATGGAATTGAATTCAAACCTCTAATTCCAGCCAAATAACGGAGAATTTTGTTTCTGTAGCTGCTTATGATACTAACTTCACTGTTTTTTCTTCTCAATAGTTGTTCTAGTTTGCAAATTTGGGAGGTGTTTATGTCTGAGGCTATATTTGGCGGTGTTGTCACATAGTTGCATCCAGCTATTTTTGTTGCTAAGTGTCGGCCCACTGCACAAAAAAGTTGGTGCGGGCGGTGGCAAGAAGTCACTGTTCGAGATAGGCAGCAACGCTACAGGTCTGGAAAAGACTGTAGCGCTGCAATTCTTTTAAAAAAATTAAATTTTAAAATTATAATATATGCATGCACAAAGAAGTTTCGCAAGTCATACCGTGTAACTCGGAGACCCAGTGATTTAAATATGACCATTAATTTCACTTCGTCTTCAATCTTATCCGTCCATTTTGAAGCTACCATATTGTAACATGGTCTGTCAATAGAAAATCCTCCCAAAATCCCGTTCCTGGAAATCTCGGTATCCCCGATCCCTCCCTATTCGTTGAACACCAAAAACAATTTTTGGTTGTCGTTGTCGGCAGCCTGTGTGGAGCCCAGCAGGGTCGCCGGACCCGGTGAACCCGTCGGGGGCAACCAGACGAGTTTTTTAGGGTCTCACGGGTAAGGCCACCGCCAGCGGTGGCCCCACCCGCTCGCTGGCGGTAGCCCTGCCTGCTCGCCGGCGGTGGCCCTGCCCGCTCGTCGGCGGGCAACCCCCGACAAGTTCGTCGGGCCCCGGTGAACCTGTCGGTGGGCTCCGATCAGACCGCTGTCGGCTCTACCGTCGGCAGCTTTGGGAAGCAGTGAAGGCGGAAGGAGGTATCGGGGGACATTTCACATTTTGTTTTTTATATTTTTTTAATTTAATAAATAACTTATAACAATAAAATATATAAATATAAATTAAAAGAAAATGTATAAATATAAATTTGAGAAATTTTAAAAATTATAAAAATAATACCCGTTGGGGGCGGGCAAAGCACGCCGGGACTGTTTATTAATAACATTATTTGTATTATAATGTTAATTATTAACGCTAATAATATATATTGATAGGGATTGACTCCATTTTATAGCTTTAGGGGTGCGCATAACAACCCCAAAATGAGATCATGGGGTTGACTAGTCAACCTCATGATTCCCTTCATGATGGGAGAAGTGGAGGGCCCACTTTCTCTCATCTTTCATCTCCTCCATCCAATTCCCCCATCTTTCTCTTCCACCAAAAAAAGATCCACAAAAAGGGGAAAGAGGGGAGAGAGAGAACATCGCGGCCGTCGGCCGGCGGCGGCCGGCCGGCGGCGGCCAGCGGCGGCTGACCGCCTGACCGCCGCCGGCCATCGCCGGCCACCTCCACCTGTCCACCGCCATCCGGTGGCTCGCCACCCGAACCTCCATCGTCCGATCATGACGCGCTACCACAGCCGTCCGATCTAGGGGAAACCACCCACTAACTCACTACGTTAGTGGTGGGGCCCACCATGATCTCCCCCTGGAGCCTATAAAAGGACCCCAGGGGCTCTTCATTTCTCATCTTTTTTCCTCCTACGATTCTTCTTCTTCTTCCTCAGGTGAGAGCTCTCCCGCCTCCTCTACCAAGTCGGCCTCCGCTCGCCGCCAGCCACCAGCGGCCACCATCGGCCTCCAGCGGCCACCAGCGCCCGCCATTGGCTATAGGCACCCCATCAACGCGCAGTTAGCAAGGAGACGCCCAAGATCGGAGGAAGTCGAGCAAAGAAGACAGTCGAGGCCAGCAAGCGCGCACCGCCCTGAGCGCACGCGCCAGAAGCATCCTGCTCATTCCACCATTTAAGTCACTACCGCGGAGCAGCCTGTTGCCCGCCGGAAGCTATAGTCATCCTTTCTCCCCGCAAGTTGTAACGGGAGCGGTTTGTCGCCCCGATTCACCAAAGCATACTATAATCACCGAAAGCTAGTGGAATTTGACCGGCACAGACCCAGTCACGTGGTTTTTTACCCATTTAAGGGGTTTTTCCACGTCATCAAGACTTGTGTCTACTGTTCATCTTCAATGACTGTGTGCGCGCTCGACCGTTCCGAGACCTAAGACGGCCCAAGAATTCCGGTCCGACCGGGACGTCGAGTTAGTCTGCAACAGTTTGGCGTCGTCTGTGAGAAACATTCCCAACATCCTTCAGAAGACAAGTCACTCATCTTTACCACTTCCAAAGCTCAGATTCCGTGGCGAAGAGAAATACTCGCACCACTGAAGGATCCGCACTTGGCAGACACATCGAACCAGCACGATCCCACTCACTAGTGGACGTGCCACTAACTGCCGAAGTAGCTTTCACCCCCGTCATCGCCCTAGAGGGGGGCGTCCGCCAAATGGAAGAACAACAAACGAAAATGCTGACATTACTACGAAACATGGGAGCACCTCCTGCTCCCCCGATGCCGCCAGCCTCAGCAAATCCTCCGCTGCAACCAAACCCAGAAAGGGTCCAGGAAGAGCTCGAGGATTATTCTGACGCCGCCGGCTCTACTCACCCAGCTCAAAGAGGAGTAAGAACAGATCATCTTCATCACCACCTCGCCGGTGACATTCACCCCCCTCCTCTCGAAAGATTTACTCGGGAGGAAATTCGAGAAGTTATAGCCGAAGAATACCGCCAGGCTGGAAGAAGAGACTTTCAGGCTCACCGACCGCTCTGCCAAGGCTCCCCCTTGACGCCGCAAATCCTCGATCATCCCATTCCACATGGATTCAAGCTTCCAAACATCGAGACGTTTGATGGGACCGATGATCCACTAGAACACATCAACCACTTCACCACCATCATGAGGATTTACAATGCTCCAGACCAGTTACTCTGTCAAGTGTGTTGAAGTATGAGACCGATCGGTCTGGCGGTCTGAGCATGGCGGGTTGCAGACCGCGCGGTCTAGCGGTTACCTCAGCGGGTTGATTGCTTTGTGTTGCTGTCTATGGTCCAGGCGGTCTAGCGGTCTCACAAGTCGGTCACTCTCTCTGGTTGTTGCCGTGCGGTTAGCTCCTCTATCTAACCGCGCGGCTTATGCGGTTTGTGTCTGTATAGTCCGCTTGTATATTTTTAGTCCCACATCTCTTATTTGTATTCTCTCTTCTCTCCTCCATTCTATATCAGGGAGGTCATACCTTTGTAATAGACATCTTTTTCTGATAATAAAGTTTCAGTTATACCCGTCCGGCTTGTTTTTAGTTCGTTTTCTTACATGGTATCAGAGGCATCGATCTTTGGCTCCTGATTCTGTCCGCCCTGTTCGCGCGGCTTTCTTCCTCTTTGCGCGGACTGTTTCCGCGGCTTGTTTCTTCCGCTTCTTTGCTCGCGACCCGTTTCTCGCGACCTGTTTCCTTCGCCTGCTTGCGCCCTGTTCGCGCGGCCTCTTCCCTTCCTTGTCATTGCCCTCTGTGTGTGCGCGACCTGTTGCCTTTTTGCTTCTGTCCGCGCGACCTGCCTCTTCTTCGCGCGGCCTGTTTCTGCTGCTTGCTTCTTTCTTGCGACCTGTTCTAGTCGCCGCTCCCTCCTTCTCTTCTCTAGTTGCCGCGACCTGTCTCCGCGGCCTCTTTTACCCTGTTTGCCTTTTGCATCCTGATATCCTCCTCATCTGTTCGCGCGGTCTGTCTGCTAACCGCCCGACTTCTCTCCCTCTGATTGGTTCTGCGGCTTGGTCGTGGCTTCTCTAGCCGCTGGTGTCTGCCATCGTGACCGCTGCAGATCTTTTTCTTCCTATCCGCGCGATTTCTCTCTGTTCGCGCGAATTCTTCCTTGTTTCGGCGGCCTCTCTGCCCTTCTTCCTTCGCCGCTCTCTCTTGTCCCTGCGACCTGTCACTAAGTCGCAGCGGCTTGTTTCTTTTCTCTCTGCGGCTCTTCCCTTAGCCGCTCCTGCTTGTTAGTCGCCGCGACCTCCTCTTGCGTCGCGCGGCTTGTGCTTCCTCTTTACCTTGTTCTGCAACTTGGTCGTGGCCCTTCTTGCCGCTGGTATGCTGACACCGTGACCGTTGCAGCTTCTTCTCTCTGCCCGCCGCGGTTTGGTTTTGTTCGTGCGGTCTTCTTGCTCTCTCTATCCGCGCGGCCTCTCTTCTTCTTGCGCGGTTTCCTGTGTCTCTCTCTATGGACAATTCCGATATCTCTACCTCCACCCTCTCTCGGCCGTTTGCCTCTGTTACCACCACTTCTGGTATTGCCCATGTCGTTACTCAAGGAAAGTGGCTGATTGACTCTGGTGCTACAAATCACATGACTGGCAACCCTCAATGCTTCTCTCTCCTCGAAACGCATGATCGGTTGCCCCCAGTTCTTGTTGCGGATGGTTCCCCTTCCCCGGTTCATGGGACGGGCATGGTTCAAGTCACCCCGTCGCTTAGCTTGCCGGACACCCTCTACGTCCCGAAGTTTCCTTGCAACTTAATATCTGTCACTACTTTATGCAAGCAACTTCAGTGCTCTGTCTTATTTACTCCTACTTCTTGCTCTTTTCAGGACCCGAGGACCCAACGGACGATTGCTACTGGGACTGAGAACGACGGCCTCTACTTCCTCGACAACGTTTCCGCCCTCTCCGCTTTCTCCTCCTCTTCTACAGATCTGCTTCAATGGCATCTTCGCCTTGGGCATCCTCCTCCTCGGATTCTTCGTCAACTTCTGCCCCACCTACCTCCTACAAGTCCTCCCCTCAACTGTGAGGCATGTCAGCTTGGCAAACATCACCGCTCCTCTTTCCCGCCAAAGCATGACCGTACCTCTTCTCGCCCGTTTGATCTTATTCATTCTGATATCTGGGGTCCTGCTCCTACTCTCACCATTGGTCGGGGTAGCTCTTACTTTGTAACCTTCATTGATGATTTCTCTCGATGTACCTGGGTATATCTTTTAAAAGATCGCTCTGAACTCTTCTCTGTATGGCAAACCTTTTATAACATGATTCACACCCAGTTTGATATTTCTATCAAAGTCTTACGCTCTGATAATGCTAAGGAATATCTTAGTCATGAGTTTTCCTCCTTTTGTTTGAATCATGGTCTTATCCATCAGACCACCTGTGTTTACACCTCTCAACAGAATGGGGTTGCGGAGCGTAAAAACCGTCACCTCCTCGATGTCGCTCGCTCTCTCCTGACGCAGATGCAAGTGCCTCGCTCCTACTGGGGCTATGCTGTTCGCCTGGCCTGCTATCTCATCAATCGCATTCCCTCTACGGTTCTCCATGGACGGACCCCTTTCTCTCTTCTCTACCCGAGCAAGGAACCCTTTTCTCTCCCTCTCCGTATCTTCGGGTGTACGACCTTTGTGCATGCTCCGTCCGCTACACGTGATAAACTTTCCCCCCGTTCTACCAAGTGTGTCTTTTTGGGTTACTCTACTACTCAAAAAGGCTATTGTTGCTTCGACCCCGTTCTGCGTAAGCAGTTTGTCTCCGCGGACGTGACCTTCTTTGAAAATGCGTCCTACTTCTCTCCTCAATCTCCTCATGATTCTGACTCTCCTCCGCTTCACTCTGTTCCTTCCACACATCTCGACGTCTCTACTCCCATCTCATCTCCTCCTCCGTCTCCTCCTCTTTCCGTTATACCACCTCCTCCTCCTGCTTCTCCGCCGCCGTCTCTCTCCAGTCCCGGGCCAGCCTTCTCCGCCACGGACGCTCCGGTCACTGAGGAACGCGATGCCTTGGATCTTCCCATTACTCTTCGCAAAGGGGTGCGAGCGTGTACTCAACACCCGCTTGCGGCCGTTGTCTCCTATGATCAGCTCACCCCTTCTCACAGGTGTTTTGCTCTGGCTATCTCAGCTACCACCACTCCTCGCACCTACCAGGAGGCCCTTTCTATTCCTCATTGGAAATCTGCCATGGATGAGGAAATCTCCGCTCTTACTGAACGGGGTACCTGGACTCTTGTTCCTCCTCCGGTGGGTACTGCTGTGGTCGGCTGCCGCTGGGTGTTTGTTGTGAAGTTTCGCCCGGATGGAACTGTGGATCGCTATAAGGCCCGGCTCGTGGCCAAAGGCTTTACTCAGACATATGGGGTGGACTACTTTGATACTTTCTCTCCAGTTGCTCGCCTCAGCACCATCCGAGTTCTTCTCTCGGTAGCGGTCAACAGGGATTGGGCTGTTTCGCAGCTTGATGTTAAGAATGCTTTTCTCTATGGGGATCTTCGAGAAGATGTCTACATGGAGCAACCTCCTGGGTATGTTGCTCAGGGGGAGACTCGTGTATGCCAGTTGAAGAAGGCCATCTATGGCCTAAAACAGAGCCCTCGGGCTTGGTTCGACAAGTTCAGTGGTATTGTGGCTGCCATTGGCTTTGCTAGAAGTTCGGCTGATCACTCCCTGTTTGTTCGCAAAACCGCATCCGGTCTGGTGGTTTTGGCGGTGTATGTGGATGATATTCTTCTTACCGGTGATGATCAGGCTGGGGTAGACTTGACAAAGAAACACCTTCGTCAACACCTGGTCACAAAGGATATGGGCTCCCCGAAGTACTTTTTGGGGATAGAAATATCTCAGAAGCCTGGCTCGTTGGTTCTCTCCCAACGGAAGTATGCTCTTGATCTTCTACAAGAGGCTGGATTGACTGGTGCCAAACCAGCCCGGTATCCCATGGCTACTGGAGAAGACAAAACTTGGGAAGATGACTCGCCTCTTCTTTCTGATGCCACGTGTAACACCCCTATCCGTCACATAGCATATAACAGTAGGTCCGGCCGGGGCCCGACGCCATATACTACGGACAGACCGGTTGGTTACGCGTTGAAACCATACAACTAATCAGAGCGTCCTACACAAGACCTAGCGGAAGCAAATTTAATTAAGTTGCAAAAGAATAAGAACCCTGCCAAAAAGCATGAATGTCCACTACAACCCAGGAATGAGTACATACACAAAAGAGAACTGGCCTTAGGGCCTTACAATGTTCACTTAACAAAGTAGTGTCTTCCAAACCTCGGCACGCAGGCCGGCCACACATGAGTACAAGAGGTAAAACACTCAAAACAAGGCCTTCGAGGGCCAGCACAGTAACTTGGGCTTTAGCCCGCTATTTACCTCTCGGCTCCGCAGCACCTGCAAGCAACAACCCACCGCACGGTGGTAGACAAAGGCAACGGTCAGCAATGCTGACCAAATTATAACGATTCCGCCCCCAAACCGGGGCGGCAAAGCTTCTTCCCTGCACTTGTTAGCAAAACACACAACACAGCCAAACAAGCATCTCATCATAGGTGCACGCCCTCACGGCCGTACACCCCGTGCTCTCAGGGCACTTACTCGGCGAAGCCAGTCCGAACCCCGTCCGGTCCTCGACTCCACCACCACCCCCAGGATGGCAATCTTTGTGAGCATTTAGTCTTCTCAGCCGCAGCCTAGACTCGATCTCCAAATCTCAGTAAGTCCCACGTAAACTTTAGGTCGCTTTAACCGAGCAGGTGGAGCGGGTAGAGGGCTACTAGTCCGTTGCTCACTCCGCCACTGCCATTTGGCCCTTTGGCGCGGACTAAGCTTTCCCCAGTCCCAAATAACGATCAAACACGGTACTTAGCCCTGCTAAGTACCCGGTTGGCTCCCAGGCCACCGATATGACAGAACTACATTTCCGTCCAAGATTTCCGGGTGCACCTCGGGTTTCATCCCCAAGGCTCCCTGCCGCAATCAAACATGATACATAGCCCCGCTATGTTCTCGGCTGGCACCCAGGCCACCGAGATGGCAGAACTTCGTTTCCGCCCAGATTTCCGGGTGCACCTCGGGGTTAATCCCCAAGATTCCCTGATGCATTCTACCGCATAGCAACCCGAAAACAACCACAACGCTCGGAGTCTTCTCCGGCTAAAATATGCATAGCAAAACATCACCGATCCGGAACACACGTCCGGGTAGGCTTCACACAACATGCCTATGTCCGTACTACGATTCCGGACTCTAACAAGGGGGACTTTACTTATCTACCCCAAGGAATACCACGATCTCGCCACACACTCGCGGGAGAGGGTTTTCCCATGCAAAGGAAGAAGAGCTTCACATGCTCAAGAAGAGAATCGTTACCCTCGCATTTTTCCGCGGCGCCATGAAGATGTAGCCGGATGGAAAGCTTTGCCTCGCCCTTGCCTTCGAGGATCCGGACTCGGATCGCGAATCGGTGCTCCGGTGCTCCGCCGGCGGCCGGAATTTGGGCTCACACCACCAAAGGAGTTCTCCCCTCTCTCTAAGATGAAGAAAGAGAAACTCAAAGTGAAAATGAGGGTTTCTCCCCCCATTTCCCGACTAATAACCCCCCAGGAGCATCCCCCACCGTCGGATCCAGATCCAAGGGAACGAACGGCCGAGATTAGATCCAAAATCCCAAAAACTGGGCCGAACACGGCTTGACACACGGCCGTGTGTCTGGCCGTGTATCTCATTCGCCGATCGACACGGGTCTTGACACGCCGTGTTCGAGGCCGTGTGCCCCACACACGGCTTGAGACACGGCCGTGTGTCTCAGGCCGTGTCGTTCTCTGACTCGAGACTGCACAAAAACGCATTCGACCACTGAACACGGGTAGGCACACGGCCGTGTGCCTGGCCGTGTGCCCCTGAGATGACCTCAAATCGAAAAGTGGTCAACATGAAAGTTGTAGATCTCGTCGAGACGAACAAAATTCATGTTGACCATTTTTCCACCCGACACCGTTTTGACCCTCAAAACGGTGCCCGAACGCGATCATCTCCGAGGTTGGGGTCTTACAACTCCCTCCCCCTTAAGAGAATTTCGTCCCGAAATTAAGAACAGAGACTACACAAAATAAACATAACGAGTACCTGAGGGGAACAACTCGGGGTACTCCTCGCGCATCGTCTGCTCTCGCTCCCAAGAGAGCTCCTCGCGCCCGCAGTTATCCCAACGGACCTTCACCATTCTGATTTCTTTGTTCCGAAGCCGCTTGACTTCGAAATCCTCAATAGTTATGGGCTTGACTTTCGTTGTCAACCCTTCCTCAACCGGTACTTGATCAGCCGCGATCACCTGCGAAGGCTCTTGCACCGCCTTCCGCAACACAGAAATGTGGAACACATCATGTAATCCACTCAACTCCACCGATAGCTTCAAACGGTATGCCGCTTCGCCGACTCGCTCCAGGACCTCAAACGGCCCAAGGTATCTCGGACTCAACTTTTTCAAGCGTCGAATCCGTGAGACACCCTTGAACGGCTTGATCTTCAAGTACACCCAGTCGCCCACCGCGAACTCCACGTTCCGGTGCTTGGCATTGTAGTACTTCGCCTGCCGGTCCTGAGCGATCAACAAGCGCTCCCGAATGATCCGCACTAACGAGGTAGCACTCTCCACCTCCTGCTTCTTGTACAACCTTGCCTCACCCGCTTCAAGCCACGATAACGGCGTGCGACACTTCCTACCATACAGGGCCTCGAAGGGCGCCATTTGTATGCTCGCTTGGTAGCTGTTGTTGTACGCGAACTCCACCAAATAAAGATGGTCTTCCCAAAGCTTACCGAAGTCCAGGACACACATGCGTAGCATGTCCTCCATCGTTCTATTGACCCTCTCGGTCTGCCCATCCGTCTGCGGATGGAAAGCTGTACTGAACTTTAACTTTGTCCCCAACATCTGCTGCACCAACCTCCAATCATTTGACGTGAACCGCCCATCGCGATCACTCACAATGCTACGAGGCACACCATGCAGCCTAACAATATTGTCAACGTACAACTTTGCCAATTTCTCGACTGGATCATCCTTCCTATGCGGAATGAAATGCGACACCTTAGTTAGCCGATCTACGATCACCCAGATGGCGTCGTTCCCCTTCTGCGACCTTGGCAACCCGTGCACAAAGTCCATAGATATATCGTCGAATTTCCACTCCGGTATAGGCAAGGACTTCAGAAATCCTCCCGGCTTTTGGCACTCCGCCTTCACCAAGGCGCACGTTTGGCATTTAGCCACGTACAACGCCACATCTTTCTTAAGCCCCGGCCACCAAAACAACTTCTTGAGATCACGATACATCTTCGTGCTCCCTGGGTGGATTGAGTACTTGGTATGATGAGCCTCGTACATCAACTCCGCCCGGAGGTTACCCCCACTCGGGACGCACAACCGATGACCCTTCCTTAACAAACCATCTTCCACTGAGAACTGGGAATTTGACCCATCTAGAGCGGCCTCCAACAGCTCCTTCATGGAGTCATCTAACTCCAATGCCTGCCGAACCCGGTCAGCCAGGTCATACTGCACCTCTGTCCAGTTTAACATTGCCTTGGCGCTCGTCTGCTTGTCAACGCAACAGATCTCAAGCTCCTCCAACTCCCGCACTAGCCGCTCATCATGCACCGACAACCAGTTGGCTCGGGCGGGAGCCCTGCGGCTCAGCGCATCCGCAACTGCGTTGCCCTTCCCGGGTACATAATGTATCTTGAAGGTGTAGTCCCCCAAGAACTCCATCCACCTCCTCTGCCTCATATTGAGATCCTTTTGATCCAACAAGTATTTTAGGCTCTTGTGATCGGTGTATATGTCGACCCTTACGCCGTAAAGGTAGTGCCTCCACAACTTGAGTGCAAATATCACGGCCGCCAACTCCAAGTCATGCACCGGATAATTTCTTTCATGCACCTTTAGCTGACGCGATCCATACGCTATCACGCTACCATGCTGCAACAACACGCAGCCCAAACCGCTACCCGAAGCGTCGCTATACACCTCAAAGCCCTCGGTCCCACTCGGCGAACTAAGCACTGGCGCCGTGGTCAATCGCCTCTTCAGCTCCTCGAAAGCCTGCACGCACTCTTGCGTCCATAAGAATCTCTGATCCTTCCTGGTCAACTTTGTGAGAGGTAACGCTATCCGCGAGAAGTTCTCCACGAAGCGCCTGTAATAGCCGGCAAGCCCAAGGAAACTACGGACTTCCGCTACCGAAGACAACACAGGCCACTCCCGTATCGCAACTATCTTCGCCGGATCCACCGCTATACCTTCCCCACTCACTATATGACCAAGGAACGCTACCGAGGGTAGCCAGAACTCGCACTTGGAGAACTTTGCGTAAAGCTCATTCCTTCTCAGAGTCTCCAACACCAAATGCAAATGCTTGAAGTGGTCTTCTTCACACTGCGAGTATACCAAAATATTGTCAATAAAGACGATCACAAAGCGATCCAGGAAGTCTCTGAACGTCCTGTTCATCAGATCCATAAACACCGATGGCGCATTCGTCAGTCCAAACGGCATGACCGTGAACTCGAAATGCCCATACCTCGTACTGAACGCCGTCTTTGGGATATCACATTCCCTGATCCTCAGCTGATAGTACCCCGACTTCAAGTCCAACTTGGAGTATACCGACGATCCGACTAACTGATCAAAGAGATCATCAATCCTCGGGATCGGGTACTTATTCTTTTCCGTCAACTTGTTCAATTCTCTGTAGTCGATGCACAGCCGCATACTACCGTCCTTCTTTTTAACGAAGAGGACCGGTGCGCTCCAAGGCGACGAACTTGGACGCACATAACCTTGCTCCATCAGTTCTTCCAACTGAGCCTTCAACTCCGCCATCTCCTTTGGCGCCAATCTATAAGGAGCACGTGACACGGGTTTGGCACCCGGCACGAGCTCGATCGTGAAATCAATCTCTCGCTGCGGTGGGGCTCCGGGAAGGCTATCCGGGAACACATCGGGGTATTCGCAAACCACGGGGATGCTATCCAACGGGGACTTTGGCTCCACAGCCCCCACTATCGCAAAGAACAGCTCTGCACCAGCACGAACCGCCTTCACCACCTGAAGAGCAGACATTAGTGTCTTGCTCGACCCCTTAAGCCCCTCGAAAGTAGTCTCCCGCCCTACACCCAGCCTGACCTCCTTACGGTCGCAATCGATCCAAGCCTTCTGCTCTGACAGCCAATCCATTCCAAAGATAACATCGAACTCTACCAACGGCAATAATGACGCTAGCAAGTCGAACTCTTTGCTCCCTATGTGAACCTTCACGGCGCACACCCTGTCCGCACGCATCGAGCACCCATTTGGTAGCAACACATCTAGCTTGTCCTTTGCCATCGAAGAAGGGACTCCGATGCGCGATATAAACTGTTCGGACAAGAAAGAATGCGAAGCACCAGTGTCGAACAGTGCTCGTGCCGGACTATCGCTAATCACCACAAAGCCTAAGCAAAAGACATTAGCTTAACAAGCAATAGGTAATAGTATTCTCAAGTCAACTTGCATAAATTAACTCATACCTGTCACCACATCCGCTTGCTTGATGGCCTCCTGCTGGCCCAAGTTGTAGACTCTAGGCTGAGTCGGAGCATAGTGGGACGCGGTCGACTCCACCGCTTTGCCCTTTTCCTCGTAGGTAGCTCCTTGTTTCCTTTCGGACTTTGAGCGTCCACTCCAACAGTCACGGGCAAAGTGCCCCGGCTTTCCACACGTGAAGCAAGCGCCCGGGTTCGATTGGTAGTTGCCCCCGAGGCACCTGTAGAAGGAGCTGGACCCGACGTCCTAGACTTCTTGGAGAATCTGCGGTAGCCCGACTTCGACATAATCGGCGTCTTGAACTCTGATCTCTTGCCACCAGATTCCCTCTCCTTCTTCGCTTGCACGTTTCTCATATCCTTCTCCAAGGACCGGGCCGAACTGACCAGGGTCATGAAACCCTGCGTCTTGGGGCCCGACAGCAGCAACCTCAAATCATCCCTTAGCCCTTCATAAAAGCGGCTCGTCTTGCGCTCCTCGTCTGCGAAGGTAGCGCCGGCATATCTCCCTAACCGAGTAAACTCGTGGAGGTATTCATCAACGGTGCTATCACCCTGCACCAACTTCTGGAATTCGCTCTCTAGCGCAATCCTCTGCGCCGAGGGGAGGTATCGAGCCATAAATAGTCTCGCAAACTCCTCCATCGGGATTTCGGCCAATGGCCTTCCCCTCAACTGATGCAGCTCTAGGCCCTCCCACCACAGCCTTGCGTCCCCATCCAAAAGGAACGTCGCTATAGTGGTCTTCTGCCACTCTTCAGTTTCCGTCGCAGTCATCACCCTGTTGACCCTTGAGAGCCAATCCTCTGCTTGGGTCGGGGTTTCTGCCCCCGTGAATACCGGTGGGTGAAAGCCCATCACGTGCTTCAGTTGTCTTTCAGTTGCTCTCCGCGGCAACTCTGGTTCCACCACAACTTGCTCAACCCTCCTTCGCTCTGCCGTCTGAAGCGGTACCTGTTCCACAGCAGGAGCAGGCTGCTGCACCTGCCTTACAGGCTGCGCATTGATCATTGCCATGACCGCTTCTGCCACCAACCTAATGGTCTCAGCAGACAAAGGTGTTGCAGGCGCATCGCTTGGCGCACTGCTCGCCTCAGAACCTGGCCGTTCGGACGGCCCAGCACCACTTCTGGTCACCTAAAATCGTGCAAAACACCGATAAGCGACCAAAACTTACTGCAAACAGCAATTATAGGAACACGCAGGTTCCTCAATCATGTGTATTTTCATTCCTAAGTGGACATTCATGGGTTCTTTTCATGTTATAACGATGACGCACACAATGTGCTCACCACCCCTTAAAGTGAATTCGTCCACGAATTCATTTAAGCTTGACCGAAACCAGAAGTCTGATACCAATTTGTAACACCCCTATCCGTCGCATAGCATATAACAGTAGGTCCGGCCGGGGCCCGACGCCATATACTACGGACAGACCGGTTGGTTACGCGTTGAAACCATACAACTAATCAGAGCGTCCTACACAAGACCTAGCGGAAGCAAATTTAATTAAGTTGCAAAAGAATAAGAACCCTGCCAAAAAGCATGAATGTCCACTACAACCCAGGAATGAGTACATACACAAAAGAGAACTGGCCTTAGGGCCTTACAATGTTCACTTAACAAAGTAGTGTCTTCCAAACCTCGGCACGCAGGCCGGCCACACATGAGTACAAGAGGTAAAACACTCAAAACAAGGCCTTCGAGGGCCAGCACAGTAACTTGGGCTTTAGCCCGCTATTTACCTCTCGGCTCCGCAGCACCTGCAAGCAACAACCCACCGCACGGTGGTAGACAAAGGCAACGGTCAGCAATGCTGACCAAATTATAACGATTCCGCCCCCAAACCGGGGCGGCAAAGCTTCTTCCCTGCACTTGTTAGCAAAACACACAACACAGCCAAACAAGCATCTCATCATAGGTGCACGCCCTCACGGCCGTACACCCCGTGCTCTCAGGGCACTTACTCGGCGAAGCCAGTCCGAACCCCGTCCGGTCCTCGACTCCACCACCACCCCCAGGATGGCAATCTTTGTGAGCATTTAGTCTTCTCAGCCGCAGCCTAGACTCGATCTCCAAATCTCAGTAAGTCCCACGTAAACTTTAGGTCGCTTTAACCGAGCAGGTGGAGCGGGTAGAGGGCTACTAGTCCGTTGCTCACTCCGCCACTGCCATTTGGCCCTTTGGCGCGGACTAAGCTTTCCCCAGTCCCAAATAACGATCAAACACGGTACTTAGCCCTGCTAAGTACCCGGTTGGCTCCCAGGCCACCGATATGACAGAACTACATTTCCGTCCAAGATTTCCGGGTGCACCTCGGGTTTCATCCCCAAGGCTCCCTGCCGCAATCAAACATGATACATAGCCCCGCTATGTTCTCGGCTGGCACCCAGGCCACCGAGATGGCAGAACTTCGTTTCCGCCCAGATTTCCGGGTGCACCTCGGGGTTAATCCCCAAGATTCCCTGATGCATTCTACCGCATAGCAACCCGAAAACAACCACAACGCTCGGAGTCTTCTCCGGCTAAAATATGCATAGCAAAACATCACCGATCCGGAACACACGTCCGGGTAGGCTTCACACAACATGCCTATGTCCGTACTACGATTCCGGACTCTAACAAGGGGGACTTTACTTATCTACCCCAAGGAATACCACGATCTCGCCACACACTCGCGGGAGAGGGGTTTTCCCATGCAAAGGAAGAAGAGCTTCACATGCTCAAGAAGAGAATCGTTACCCTCGCATTTTTCCGCGGCGCCATGAAGATGTAGCCGGATGGAAAGCTTTGCCTCGCCCTTGCCTTCGAGGATCCGGACTCGGATCGCGAATCGGTGCTCCGGTGCTCCGCCGGCGGCCGGAATTTGGGCTCACACCACCAAAGGAGTTCTCCCCTCTCTCTAAGATGAAGAAAGAGAAACTCAAAGTGAAAATGAGGGTTTCTCCCCCCATTTCCCGACTAATAACCCCCCAGGAGCATCCCCCACCGTCGGATCCAGATCCAAGGGAACGAACGGCCGAGATTAGATCCAAAATCCCAAAAACTGGGCCGAACACGGCTTGACACACGGCCGTGTGTCTGGCCGTGTATCTCATTCGCCGATCGACACGGGTCTTGACACGCCGTGTTCGAGGCCGTGTGCCCCACACACGGCTTGAGACACGGCCGTGTGTCTCAGGCCGTGTCGTTCTCTGACTCGAGACTGCACAAAAACGCATTCGACCACTGAACACGGGTAGGCACACGGCCGTGTGCCTGGCCGTGTGCCCCTGAGATGACCTCAAATCGAAAAGTGGTCAACATGAAAGTTGTAGATCTCGTCGAGACGAACAAAATTCATGTTGACCATTTTTCCACCCGACACCGTTTTGACCCTCAAAACGGTGCCCGAACGCGATCATCTCCGAGGTTGGGGTCTTACACCACGAGGTACAGACGTCTGGTAGGCAAACTTATTTATCTCACGGTGACCAGACCCGACATTGCCTATGCTGTAGGCAAGGTTAGTCAGTTCATGCAAGAGCCTAGGGAATGTCATCTTCAGTCTGCCTTGAAAATATTAGAGTATGTCAAAGCAGCACCGGGAAAAGGGCTTCTCTTTCAGAATAATGGTCATCTAAAAGTTGAAGCCTACTCGGATTCAAGCTATGCGGATGATAAAGGTGACCGTAAATCTACCTCTGGCTACTGCATATTTGTTGGAGGAAATCTTGTGAGCTGGAAGAGCAAGAAACAGTCTGTTGTCTCCAGGTCCAGTGCAGAAGCCGAATATCGGAGTATGGCGTCAACCACGTGCGAGTTAAAATGGTTGCGTGCTCTCATGCTTGACCTAGGAGAGGTCTATGACTATCCTCTTCCTATGTTCTGTGACAACAAGGCCGCTATATACATATCCCAAAATCCGGTCTTTCATGAGAGAACGAAACATATAGAAGTCGACTGCCATTTCATCAGGGAAGAGGTCTTGAAGAAACAGATTTGCACTCCGTTCGTCACCTTCGACAAAGAGTTGGCGGATATCTTCACTAAGCCGGTTTCTACTTCCTTCTTCCATATTTGTGACAAGCTGAGCATGATTGATATCTATGCTCCAGCTTGAGGGGGAGTGTTGAAGTATGAGACCGATCGGTCTGGCGGTCTGAGCATGGCGGGTTGCAGACCGCGCGGTCTGGCGGTTACCTCAGCGGGTTGATTGCTTTGTGTTGCTGTCTATGGTCCAGGCGGTCTAGCGGTCTCACAAGTCGGTCACTCTCTCTGGTTGTTGCCGTGCGGTTAGCTCCTCTATCTAACCGCGCGGCTTATGCGGTTTGTGTCTGTATAGTCCGCTTGTATATTTTTAGTCCCACATCTCTTATTTGTATTCTCTCTTCTCTCATCCATTCTATATCAGGGAGGTCATACCTTTGTAATAGACATCTTTTTCTGATAATAAAGTTTCAGTTATACCCGTCCGGCTTGTTTTTAGTTCGTTTTCTTACAAAGTGTTCCCAGCAACACTCAAAGGACAGGCTCGCACATGGTTCCATTCCCTGAGAGCTGACACCATTACTAACTTCGCAGAGCTGACCAGGCAATTTACTGACCAGTTCATCGCAAATCGGAGAATTGTTCGCGATCCCTCTCACCTTTCAGGCATTCGACAAAATGAAGGGGAGTCTCTCAGGGACTTCTTTCGCCGCTTCACCTCTGAGGCACTTCAAATTCCAGGCGTCGACCCCGAGCTTCTCAGAGGCGTCTTCCTTGGCGGACTCCGCCCCAACGGCTTCTATTCAGCACTCATGAGGGAGACCGTGCCCAGTTATCCAGATCTCGTTCATCGGGTCGAGGCCCAGATAGTAGCCGACGAAGCTATTGAAGCGCACCGACAGCAGTTTGGAGGAGGACAAAAAAGGAAGAAAGAAGAGGAACCAACTCTCACAAGACAAGAAGAACGACACCAGAGTGAGCGTCGCCACAACAACCGTCAACGAGACCTTCCAAGGAATGGGGGGCAACATCCATTTCAGGAATACACCCCTCTGAATACCACCCGCACAAATGTAATGTACGCCATTCAGAATGATCCGACCTACCAACTACCAAGAGCGTCGCAGCCAAACCCCAAGACAGACCAGATAAGATACTGCGAGTTCCACCACGCAACGGGTCACAACACTGAAGAGTGCGTCGGTCTCAAAGATGAAATTGAACGTCTTGTTTGCCAGAGGCTCCTCGGGAGATTTTTGCGAAGACATGCACAGATCCTAGCATAAGGAAACGGTGGAGGAAGGAATATGATAGGCAACATAGAGACCATCGTCGAATCCCCAGCAATGAATACCTAGGACGGACGCTCTCCCCGACGTAGGACGACCCTCTACAACACACCTGTAGCCCGGAATTTGCGTCGCATCCATCCCTCCGTATTTTAATTTTTTATTAATGGTGTTAATCGTCTGCTTTTTCCATAGTCTTGTTTTGCCACTTTAGAACAGTAAAATTCATGAGCTCAGGCTCGTGCGAACCAAGTTTATTTCCAAATACAATATCATATTTGTTTTAAGGAAAAACTATGCTTACAAACCAAACAAGCAGGTCCTTCAGCAACTTTGCCCCTCAAACGTCATGTCATCGCCAGAGCCTGTCCCCCTCGCGATCGCACCCGGATTGAGCACACACGCTCTCCGGTGCCCGGATTGAGCACCTACGTTCTCCGACGGTCGGATTGAGTACTTACACTCTCCGACGCCATTGCCAGGGCCTGCCCCCTCGTGATCGCACCCGGATTGAGCACATACGTTCTCCGGTACCCGGATTGAGCACCTACGTTCTCCGACGGTCGGATAGAGTACATTCTCCGACGCCATTGCCAGGGCCTGCCCCCTCGTGATCGCACCCGGATTGAGCACATACGTTCTCCGGTACCCGGATTGAGCACCTACGTTCTCTGACGGTCGGATAGAGTACTTACACTCTCTGACGCCATTGTCAGGGTCTGCCCCCCTCGTGATCGCACCCGGATTGAGCGCATACGTTCTCCGGTACTCGGATTGAGCACCTACGTTCTCCGACGATCGGATTGAGTACTTACACTCTCCGACGCCATCGCCAGGGCTTGCCCCCCTCGCGATCGCACCCGGATTGAGCACACACGTTCTTCGGTGCCCGGATTGAGCACCTACGCTCTCCGACGGTCGGATTGAGTACTTACACTCTCCGACGACACCGTGGGGGCCTGCCCCCCTCACGAAGAAGCCGCAAGCATCCCTCGCGTAAACTAAGTCGCGAGTGTCTCTCGCGCAAACTAAGCCGCGAGTAGCCCTCGTGCAATCTAAGCTGCGAGAAGCCTTTGTGCAATCTAAGCCGCGAGCAACCATCGCGCAAACTACGCCGCGAGCAGCCCTCGTGCAATCTAAGCCGCGAGCAGCCAACGCGCAATCTAAGCCGCGAGTGTCCCTCGCGCAAACTAAGCCGCGAGCAGCCCTCGTGCAATTTAAGCCGCCAGAAGCCCTCGTGCAATCTAAGCCGCGAGCAACCAACGCGCAAACTAAGTCGCGAGCAGCCCTCGTGCAATCTAAGCCGCGAGCAGCCAACGCGCAATCTAAGCCGCGAGAAGCCCTCGCGCAATCTAAGCCGCGAGCAGCCAACGCGCAATCTAAGCCGCGAGAAGCCCTCGCGCAATCTAAGCCGCGAGCAGCCAACGCGCAATCTAAGCCGCGAGAAGCCCTCGCGCAATCTAAGCTGCGAGCAGCCAACGCGCAATCTAAGCCGCGAGAAGCCCTCGCGCAATCTAAGCCGCGAGCAACCCTCGCGCAATCTAAGACGCGAGCAACCCTCGCAAAAGTCAAGCCGCGGTCGCAAACAGTGCAAATCAAGCCGTGAGCCAGCCTCGTGCAAGCACGACGGCAAACCAGCAAAACCGCAAGACAACCTCGTTCAAACTAAGCCGCGGTCACAAACCGCGCAAGGCAAAGTCATAAGCAAGTCTTGTGCGAGCCAAAGTCACGAGTCAAGCTCGTGCGAGCAAAAGTCATAAGCCAAGCTCGTGCGAGCAATAATCACGAGTTAGTCTCGCGCAAAATGACGTTGCACATCAAACTTACGTAAAACAGCATCAACCTCGCCAACTGAGGTATCATTAAGCCTCGATAAAAATAGAGGCGTCGTATTTACACTCATGCGCCTTGCCGTAATAAGTTTCCCCTTTCGGCCTTGTACAAGAAGTACTCGGTGATACACTCGGGGGGCAACAGAAACTCCACATCTCAGTAATCTCTTCTCTTGGGCGCTTAGTCCGCCATGCATGGTACACCTTGCGCACATCGCGTATGCAGCGTGCCTCGCGCACGCATCACTCACCAATCGTGCACGTTACATACCGTGCACATCGTACCTTGTGCACACGTAACATACCATGCGCCTTACGCACACAAGACGCAGTTGTGCATATCAAAGCAGGTACGAAAAGGCCCATAACGGCGATTCCAGAAGCGCAAGGCAAGCAAGAGCCCGCACGCACAACACGCGCACCCAGGTTGCTCGCACGCACCCGCGCGTACGGTCGCGCGCGCGCACACTCGCGCGCGCACGCATCGCTCACGCGCGCACCCGCGTGCAGGCCCGCGCGCGCGCGCACCCGCGCGCAGGGTCACGCGCGCAGGGTCACGCGCGCAGGGTCGCGCACGGGCGCACCTGCGCCCGTGCGCCCGCACGCAGGGTCAGTGTGCAGGGTCGCACGCGCGCACCCGCGCGCAGGGTCGCGCGCCCGCGCGCCCGCGCTCGCGCACCCGCGCGCCGGGTCGCCCGCGCCCACGCGCGAGGTCGCGCGCGCGCACCCGGGCCCGCGCGCGAGTCGTGTGCGCGCACCCGCGTGCGCTTGCTTGATTCCAGGTGCGCCTTTGCTCTCGCCCGCCGTTGCGTCAGCGCGCCTTTGCACCGTCAAGCGCGCGGACCCCCTCGCGATTTGATTCGCCGGCACCTTGCCCTAAGCCCCCGTCGCTGCTCCTTCAATTTGATGAAACGCCACCTTCGCCAATCGTATAAGTACGAGCATACCTTCGAAGCACCATTCTTCGCCTTCTCGGCCTTCTCTCCGGAGGAAGACATGGAAGCGGAGAAGAAGATGATTAAAAATTCTAAGTTGTCTCTCACACGGCTCACCAGCAACAAAGGATTTGGGGAGCAATTGATAGGGATTGTATCTATTTTATAGTTTTAGGGGTGCACATAGCAACCCCAAAATGAGATCATGGGGTTGACTAGTCAACCTCATGATTCCCTTCATGATGGGAGAAGTGGAGGGCCCATTTTCTCTCATCTTTCATCTCCTCCATCCAATTCCCCCCTCTTTCTCTCCCACCAAAAAAAAGATCCACAAAAAGGGGAAAGAGAGAACACCGCGGCCGCCTGCCGCCTGCCGCCGCCGCCCGACCGCCCGACCGCCCGACCGCCGCCGGCCATCGCCGTCCACCTCCACCTGTCCATCGCCATCCGGTGGCTCGCCGCCCGAACTTCCACCGTCTGATCATGGCGCGCTACCACAGCCGTCCGATCTAGGGGAAACCACCCACTAACCCACTACGTTAGTGGTGGGGCCCACCATGATCTCCCCCTGGAGCCTATAAAAGGATCCCAGGGGCTCTTCATTTCTCATCTTTTTTCCTCCTACGATTCTTCTTCTTCTTCCTCAGGTGAGAGCTCTCCCGCCTCCTCTACCAAGTCGGCCTCCGCTCGCCGCCAGCCACCAGTAACCACCAGCGACCTCCAGCGCCCGCCAGCGGCCACCATCGCCCGCCAGCGGCCACCAGCGCCCGCCATTAGCTATAGGCACCCCATCAGCGCGCAGTTAGCAATGAGACGCCCCAGATCGGAGGAAGTCGAGCAAAGAAGACAGTCGAGGCCAGCAAGCGCGCGCCGCCCTAAGCGCACGCCCAAGAAGCATCCCGCTCATTCCACCGTTTAAGTCACTTCCGCGGAGCAGCCTGTTGCCCGCCGGAAGCTATAGTCATCCTCTCTCCCCGCAAGTTGTAACGGGAGCGGTTTGTCGCCCCGATTCACCAAAGCATACTGTAATCACCGAAAGCTAGTGGAATTTGACCGGCACAGACCCGGTCACGTGGTTTTTTACTCATTTAATGGGTTTTTCCACGTCATCAAGACTTGTGTCTACTGTTCATCTTCATTGACTGTGTGCGCGCTCGACCGTTCCGAGACCTAAGACGGCCCAAGAATTCCAGTCCGACCGGGACGTCGAATTAGTCCGCAACATATATAATTTTAATTAATATATTAACTTTTATAATTAAATAAAATTAATGACGAGTAAATTGTTTATTTATTTTTGGATTTCGTATGTTTTGTGGACTATTTAATCATTAGTATCACTGTTTCTCGCATCACTACAAATATATTTTGTGGACTATTCCTCCACCGTTGTTGTTTCCCACCACTGCTCCTCCCATCATTGCTGCTTAGCCAAACAATGTGCGCCCTCATCATAAAGTGATCAAAAGTGATATTTGTGAAAATTATTTTTGATCTCCAAGACATCACCTTTAAGCTTTAAGGAGAGCAATAATTTCTCTATAGATCAAAATTTATGTCTGTGGAGGTCAATATTTATCTTCATGGAGATCAAAAGTGATCCTTGTGAAGATAATTTTTGATCGGCATAAAGTTCAGTAGTGCAGTTCGTGGTGTAGTTTGTAAAGATTGAAAGCCGTATTTTTATTCTTAAACAACTAAACGAAGAAAAAAAAAAAGGCAGCAGACCCCATATTTTTATTGGTGATGCTTTTTTTTTTCAATTTTTTTGAGCTATGTATGCAACATAGTTGATCAGTTTAAGGAATCTGAGAAGCAAGCACTCCAAGATGTCAATGCCCATGATGTATGTGTTGTTGACATGTTGTGATGCTAGCAGAGATATATTATTTGTAGGGTCAAGAGATCTAATATTCACCCTTAAGACCCGTTCGTTTGCACCGTTTTCATTTACGGTTTTCGTTTTGCTTCAAAACGAAAAAATCAATTGTTTTTGTTTTGGGGCAAAACAAAAACTTATGTTCGTTTACAAAATGATTTGTTGAATTTTCTCAAGTTGATCAACAAGGTAGTCCAAACACCAAATTAATATCTTCGGCACTACCCAGATCACAACTTGAACCGCGGAAAGTAGGAAGCAACTTAGATAACCAAACACACAGACAGAAGCAAGTAGATCAAAACTTTTATTAATCTTCTTTACAAGGCGAGGCATACATGGCGAGACATGATTTCGCCAGTATGAAAAGCAGAAAAACAAATCGGGCGGATAGCACACTGAGACCGCCGAGACCGCCGAGCTCGCTCAATCCGCCGCCAAACTGCTGATGAACAGAGGAACAAGCCGCCTATCCGCCGAGACCGCGAGGTCGCGCGGACAGAGAAGAAACTTGAGATAAAACTGATGCTGGTAACCGCCAATGCAGCCCGCTAACTCCAGCGGTCAGAACCAAACTCCTGGTTTGACACTGCTAGCCGCGCCACCTGCACACAGAAACCGGTTAAGCAAACAGCCAGCGCGGATACAACAAACGAGTCCGCAGCCAACACTCAAGCCCAACTTACTGTTCACTCTGCTACCAAATGAGGTGCCGGGGGGTCCTATTTATAGGCCGGGTGAGGAGTGTGGTCACCACCCTATGAGATAGAGTCACCGCCCCTTGGTCGCAGCTAGCAAAGCCATCCCGCCGAGTCCGCCCGCACGTGGTCAACCAACCTGCCAAGTCCAGGCGAGAAGCGACCTGCTCCTGGCAGTCCGCCCAGTCCGCAGGACTAGCCGAGACGCAAGAGCCACAAACCGAGTACAATGCCAGTCCGCCGAAGAGACGAACCAGCATCTGTCCGCAACCACCAGTCCACGACCACAGGCAGACCGCCCGGTCACAGCGAACTCTGCGGACACCAACCCAGCTCGCAATATCCACGACCACAGGCAACACGCCCGGTCACAGCGGAGACAGCGGATACAACTCCATCTCGCACTGTCCACAACCACAGGCATAAGGCCCGGTCACAACGGACACTGCGGATACCAGGCCAGTCTACCAGCTCCTAGGCCAGACCGCCAAAAGATGCAGCTCACCGCAACTCCAGATCAACCACTGATCGCGCGGTCTCCAAACCGCAGTCCGCACAGACCGCGGATACCACCTCCAGAGCTCGGCCCACTGCCGGACTCAACAAGTCCGCGCAGTTCGTACCCTAACCACAGCGAGCTACAAAGGATGCTGAAAAGCAACCCGCCGGACTAAGCCCAGTCCGCACGGTCAGTCCGCCCAGGTCGCCCGGACTGCCGATCACCCCCACTTTCACTTCACCAATTTCAACACTCCCCCTTGAAGTGAGAAGTGGTGATCAAGCCAAGCAGACCTCGTAGCCGCTGAAAAGGCCCCTTCGACAACGGCTTGGTGAAGATGTCAGCAAGGTTATCTTCACTCCGAACATGACCAACCATAAGAGATCCTTCCAACACCTTCTCCCTTATGAAGTGGTGATCGATCTCAATATGCTTAGTCCTGGCATGACAAACTGGATTGTTCACCAGCTTGAGAGCACTCTCATTATCCCCTCGGAGCAAAGTAGGACCTTGCACTTCCTCATGGACGTCCTCTACTAGCCTCCTTAGCCAAATGGCTTCCCGAGCTGCCAAGGCAGACGCCTTGTACTCAGCTTCCGTAGTAGAGACGGATACCGAGTCCTGCTTCTTGCTACACCACGAAATGCCTGCTGATCCACAAGTGAACACATAACCAGAAGTTGACCTTCGGTCATCCGAATCACCACCATAATCAGCATCCGTGTAACCTAGCAGAGAGAAACTCGCATCCCTTCTGTAAAGAAGACCCATGTCAGAAGTAGCCTTGACATACTTCAGAACGTTCTTAGCCGCTACAAGATGAGATTTCCTTGGCTCTGCCATAAACCGACTTACTCGACCAACAGCATAAGCTATATCTGGTCTAGTAATCGTCAGGTAGATCAAGCTCCCAACAAGAGCTCTGAACACCAAAGGATCAGGAAGAACTCTTCCTTCATCTCGCCGAAGCTTCAGCCCTTGATCCATAGGAGTAGAGCAAGTCTTCCCTTCAATCAAGCCAAACCGGTTCACTATGCGCTCAGCATATCCCTTCTGGCAGATAAGGATCCCGCTCTCCTTCCTATCCACTTCGAGACCAAGAAAGTGATGAAGCTCTCCCAGGTCTTTCATCTCGAAGCGAATGGCTAGCTCAGCTCTGAGCCTAGCAACCTCCTCTTCAGAATTCCCAGTGATGATCATATCATCAACATATAGCAGGACCAAGACATGAAGCTCCCCCTTCTTCTTAATAAACAAGCTGGAGTCCGAGTTTGAAGCAAAGTATCCACAGAATTGCAGATATTCTGCTATCTTCCCATACCAAGCTCGAGGAGCTTGCTTCAACCCGTAGAGAGCCTTCCTGAGCTTGCAGACGTAGTCCGGATGAACTTCAGAAACGAATCCAAGTGGTTGATCCATGAAGATGTCCTTGTCAATCTCTCCGTAAAGAAAGGCGTTCTTTACATCAAGCTGCCACATCCTCCATCCTTGGCAAGCAGCCAATGCAATCACCATCCGAACTGAAGTCATCTTTGCAACTGGACTGAACGTCTCCTCATAGTCTTCTCCATACTGCTGAGAGAATCCCCGAGCAACCAGGTGAGCCTTGTATCACTCAATGCTCCCATCAGCCTTCTTCTTCAACTTAAACACCCACTTGCAAGTCACAGGAGTGATGCCATCAACTCTGGGAACAAGATCCCAAGTTTCATTCTTCTTGAGAGCATCCATCTCCTCTCTCATGGAACCTTCCCACTCCTTGACTCCAGTGGCCTCATTGAAGCTAGCAGGCTCTCGCTCATCAAGAGGACCCGCAAAGAAACATGAGACATAGCTCACAGTGTTTCCTTCGCAGTAGCGAGCTGGAGGCTTAATAACCCTCTTTGACCTCCGAAGAGGCTGCTCCTTGCTAATCACCTCCGCTGCTTTTTCTGGTTCACTTCTGTTCTCCGGCAAGCTTAGAGCAATGCTCCCCCTGCTTCCTGACCCAGAAGCTTCTCCCCCAGAACTTGAAGCAACTGGAGCTGCTGGTGAGACAGCCAGCTCCACCTGATCAACAACATCAGCTACCTCCAGATCTTCATCAACCTTGCTCTCTGCCATCTCAACCGAGCTTCCTCCATATGACGTCAGTTCGTCAAAGACAACGTCTCTTGACACCACGAACTTCTTCGTCACCGGATCCATGCATCTCCAACCCTTCTTCCGCTCATCATAGCCAACAAAGACAAGCTTCCTTGCCTTTGCATCAAGCTTAGTCCTTAGCGCATCAGGGATATGCACATAGCAAGTTGATCCAAACACCCGAAGGTGTTCTACACTAGGCTTCTCCTTCAGCAACATCTCGAAGGGAGACTTCATGTTGATCGGACTCAGAGGCATCCGATTGATGACATAGGCAGCACAAGACATTCCCTCCGCCCAGAAGGACCTTGGGATACTCTTTGCATGAAGCCAACATTTGCAAGTCTCCGTCAGATGACGGATCTTTCGCTCCGCTACTCCGTTTTGTTGTGGAGTATGAGCACAAGTGAGCTCCCTCTGGATTCCATGCTTCCTGCAAAAGTTAGAAAACTCGGAGGAGACAAACTCTCCACCGTTATCAATTCTAAGCTTTTTGATCTTCAGGTTAAGCCTTCCCTCCACCAGCTCCTTGAACTCCACAAACAATCGGAAGGCTTCAGACTTCTCCTTCAAGAAATACACCCAAGTGTATCGTGAGTAGTCATCAATCAAGACTAGCATATACTTGCTTCCACCAAGACTAGCAGTCGCGGTTGGTCCCATCAGATCACCATGGATAACCTCTAATGGTGCTTTGCTTCTTATTTGTGACTTACCAAAAGGAAGACGATGAGACTTCCCATATTGACATCCAGCACAAACATGACCCTCACCGAAAGATGACAGCTTAGGCAAGCCTCTCACCAGGCTCCTACTTGACATAGCCTTCAGCTTATCCATCCCGACATGCCTCAGCCTCTCATGCCACATAGCAGCGCTATCGTTGGCCCTCATCCGATCAGCATAGGAGCTTGTTGATAAGACAAACAAGTCCTTCACTCTCCTTCCTACATGAGCAACATCAGCCTTAACCGCTGATACGTTGCGAAGGAACTTCACTTCTGTTGGCCCAAACAGAACGTGATAACCAGCATCAACCGCATTGGTCACAGAGAAGAGATTTTTCTTCATACCCGGTACGTGATAAACACTCCTTAACGTGAGTGGCCCCTTATCACTGCCCACCGTTACCATACCCTCCTTCTCTACTGCATAAATAGTATTATCAGCAGTAATGATAGCTTCGTTACCTGAGTATGCCTGCAGCGAAGAGAACTTTGACAAATCTCCGGTGAGGTGATGACCACACCCGGAGTCAACGATCCAGTCGTCCTTCATGTCACTGGTGGACAAAGCACGGACACAAGTGCCCGTCATGAACGCTCCACCCCAGCCAGCTTCCTCCTTGCTTGAGGAGGCTTCCTCCTTGCCTGCAACATGCCCAGGCTGCAGCTTGACCTTGCAGTCTCGCTTGAAGTGGCCTGGTTGATGACACCTGAAGCACTTCAGGTTCTTCTTCTAATCCTTCTTAGGAGCAAGGCTCCCCTCCTGCTGTTTAGAAGATGAAGATTCAACTCCAGCCGCAGTCTGCTTCTTCTTCCCTTCCCATCTCTTCTTCTTCTTCTCAGTGAAGAGAGCATCACTAGCTCCTTCAGAGACCGTCACCCCGGCCATCTGCCTTGCCAAGCTCTCCTGCGAGGCAAGCAGATTCTCCAGCTCCAGAAGAGAGGGCTGAGTAGCCCAGCCTTGAACAGAAGTAACGAAGGCCACATACTCCTTCCGCAAACCGCGTATTATGTGCCTCTTCAGCTTAGCCTCGGAGATCGGCTCATCAGGATCAAGAGCAGAGAGCTCAGCACACAAGCTCTTCATCTTCAAGAAGAATTTGGAGATAGAAAGATCTCCCTGAGTTGCCTTAGCCAACTCATTCTCTAAGAACTGTAGCCTTGCTACATTCTTCCTATTGAACAACCCATCAAGGGAAGTCCAAATCTCAGCAGCAGACTCACATCCTAAGATGTGATCAAAGAGTTCAGGTGACACCGCCCGCTTGAGAGCAAACTCAGCCTTGGCATTTGTCTTCCTCCACACTCTCACCTGCTCGGCTGTACCAAACTCAGCAGTTATTTCTACTTGATCATCTCCACCGACGACCTCCCATAACTCCTCACCCAGAAGATAGCTCTTCATGCACGACTTCCACTTCTTGAAGTTAGTCGGCGTCAGAAGCTCAATACCAAGACCTCTTGCAAAACCACCGTCCATGGCGCTAACTTGGTTATCCTTCAGAAGCACACAGAGCAACAACAAGCCTGTTGATCACTGCTCAAGCAACTGAACCTACCTCTGATACCATGTTGAATTTTCTCAAGTTGATCAGCAAGGTAGCCCAAACACCAAATTAATATCTTCGGCACTACCCAGATCACAACTTGAACCGCGGAAAGTAGGAAGCAACTTAGATAACCAAACACACAGACAGAAGCAAGTAGATCAAAACTTTTATTAATCTTCTTTACAAGGCGAGGCATACATGGCGAGACATGATTTCGCCAGTATGAAAAAGCAGAAAAACAAATCGGGCGGATAGCACACTGAGACCGCCGAGACCGCCGAGCTCGCTCAATCCGCCGCCAAACTGCTGATGAACAGAGGAACAAGCCGCCTATCTGCCGAGACCGCGAGGTCGCGTGGACAGAGAAGAAACTTGAGATAAAACTGATGCTGGTAACCGCCAATGCAGCCCGCTAACTCCAGCAGTCAGAACCAAACTCCTGGTTTGACACTGCTAGCCGCGCCACCTGCACACAGAAACCGGTTAAGCAAACAGCCAGCGCGGATACAACAAACGAGTCCGCAGCCAACACTCAAGCCCAACTTACTGTTCACTCTGCTACCAAATGAGGTGTCGGGGGGTCCTATTTATAGGCCGGGTGAGGAGTGTGGTCACCACCCTATGAGATAGAGTCACCGCCCCTTGGTCGCAGCTAGCAAAGCCATCCCGCCGAGTCCGCCCGCACGTGGTCAACCAACCTGTCAAGTCCAGGCGAGAAGCGACCTGCTCCTGGCAGTCCACCCAGTTCGCAGGACTAGCCGAGACGCAAGAGCCACAAACCGAGTACAATGCCAGTCCGCCGAAGAGACGAACCAGCATCTGTCCGCAACCACCAGTCCACGACCACAGGCAGACCGCCCGGTCACAGCGAACTCTGCGGACACCAACCCAGCTCGCAATATCCACGACCACAGACAACACGCCCGGTCACAGCGGAGACAGCGGATACAACTCCATCTCGCACTGTCCACAACCACAGGCACAAGGCCCGGTCACAGCGGACACTGCGGATACCAAGCCAGTCTACCAGCTCCTAGGCCAGACCGCCAAAAGATGCAGCTCACCGCAACTCCAGATCAACCACTGATCGCGCGGTCTCCAAACCGCAGTCCGCACAGACCGCGGATACCACCTCCAGAGCTCGGCCCACTGCCGGACTCAACAAGTCCGCGCAGTTCGCACCCTAACCACAGCGAGCTACAAAGGATGCCGAAAAGCAACCCGCCGGACTAAGCCCAGTCCGCACGGTCAGTCCGCCCAGGTCGCCCGGACTGCCGATCACCCCCACTTTCACTTCACCAATTTCAACATGATTTTCAAGTCCGTTTTGAAGCAAAACAAAAGCTTGTGTTCGTTTGACTCAAATGTTAAGTGCTAAAAAATTCATCGTGATTCAGCTAAAATCATAAAACCTACGGCATAGATCCAGCCACATCCTTCAATTCAACTCCAAAAATCATCATTCTAACAATAAAACCCTAGAATACATCACTATAGCAAGCATTCTCAGAATTCGTAAGAAGCCGCATTGAACTAATACAACTTTCTTGCTAGATCCAGCCACATCGTTCGTGTGAGGAGTCCGAAGCGATGGACTCATCGGCATTATCTACTTCCGACGACACCGCCGATGATCGCTCCACCGGCTACGGTGGCAGGATCAGGAAGAAGGTGGCGCTGGATTGGATGGAATGGGGAAGAGGGTGGCTGCACGTCGTCGGCGAGTTCTTCTTCCAGAGAATCTCTGCTAGCCATCTCGAGAACCGTTTATCCCTACCTCACCTTGACGGAATCACTTGCATCGTCACCGGATCCACCAGCGGAATCGGCCTTGAAAAAACTTCCTCGAGCTGGGCAGCCGCCGCCGCCGAGCGCTCATTGCGGAAAATCGCCAGGGAAGAAGAGAACCGTCTATTCTCAAAACCGCCCAAAACGGACCTCTTTAGGTCTGTTTTGAGGCCAGACAAATTTAGAAAAAATGAAAACAGAGCGTTTTCATCTCAAAACCAAAACAGTGCAAAACATAGCCAAACAAACAGTGCCTAATATTTGGAGAAGAAGAAGAGAGCAACGATTTAACAGTAGAACCAAAAAAGCTAAGGGAAGATAACTAACAATGTTTAGGTAAAGATTTTGGTGCCAAAATATATTTATTATTTGGGTGCTAGAGAGATTGTGCCGCCCGCCACAGACTAAGCCTCTTTGGGGGGATTTATTTTCAACGGTCAAGCGGTTACGACCGCATGAACCGGACCTTAATTAAGATCCGGTTCATGCGGTTATAACCGCTTGACCGGTGAAAATAAGTCCCCCCAAACGGAGCCTAAGGTCCTGTTTGGTTCTATTGATGGGTATCGATTCAGTTGAACAAAAACAGAGGTTGGTTCAAACACATGTTTGGAAGGGCTAATTAGCAGAATGTCGTTTATTATAATCCACAAGAGGACCTTCAGGTCGTTCACGACTATTTCGCATGTGGTTTTCCTGTATCTCATCCCTCTCGAAATCCTACGCGAGCGAGAAATGCGAAATACCAAACCTGAGGCCACATTGTGTCGTTGACAGCAATAAACAAGTTCTTCTCGCTAACGTCCATCCACGGTTCATCACGTCGACGTCCAACCCTTGTTCCGCGCTCAATCCTTTCTTCTTCGTCGACATCAGAGCTTGCTTTATTCGTTCTCCTTCCTCGATCTCAATCTTTGCAAGGTGAGCAGACTTTTGCACTTCCTAACCATTATGAGTGCTTGTTGGCTTCATGAACTTGTATCTTTCCTTCTCGGATCTATACTTAAACTTCTTGTGGATCATTTGGGTATAGGACTAGTGCATTATGGTTGTATTAGGTTCTCTTTTATACCTAAAAATGATTTTGTTTCATTATTGTTCATTCATATGACGAAGGATGTTATTTTTTCAAAAAAAAGTTGTTAAATGTGAAAACAAAAAAGGAGACCTATGGACCAATTGAGAATCAAACGATGCGATGCATCTGTGTGTGATTTATGCATCAAGGAGATAGAACTTGAGAATAGACACACGATCCATTTTAGTAAGGAAAGGCAGAGGTATTTGATGGCAAAACTTCAAGAGCCGACTAAAAAGAATTACGATATGATGCAAATGAAAAATAAGTGGGTTCAACTAAAAAATAATGAAATTTATGGCATGAGTTGAAGAGCGGAAAGACTGAGCTAGGTTGTAATTCATCAAGAAAAACAATGGATGCATTAGACAAGTGGTGAGCTCAGTGGCTAAAGGTGGACATTAATTGTCTTGCACTTTTCAGAGATCACAAGTGATGGACGCCATAACTGAAAATTGTGAAAAAAAATCGTTTGGCATTAATTGAAGCCCGTATGGAAAAATTTCCTTTCAAATGGAACCCTAAATCAAACCTAGATTAAAAAAAGAGGTGTTATTAGCAGTCCGACTTTCGCTATTCACAGTCCAATTCTAAGAAAAAAAACTCCTCCTTAACAGTTTTTTTTCTTCCTGTAATCGCAGGCTCTGTTTGGGAGGACTTATTTTCACCGGTCAAGCGGTCACGACCGCATGAACCGGACCTTAATTAAGGTCCGGTTCATGCGGTCGTGACCGCTTGACCGGTGAAAATAAGCCCCCCCAAATGGAGCAGTAGTCTGGGTCTTTTCGCTTTCGTCTCGGTTTTGCTCGCCTGACTTCCTCCTTCTGTTCTCGTGACCCTAGCATTCCCTCTTCTGGAACCCTTGTACTCTCGCCGAGTTCGTCGTTGAGTCCCTCGCCGACCGCCGACATATATCCTCTAAAGCGCCATGACTCTGGCGGCCTAGGGTTCCGCCTGGTTCAATCGCTCGCTGCCCCGGCATTCATCGGAGTCTCTACTCTAGCCTATGCTCGTTGATCAGCATAAATTCATTCATATTTTCAAGCAATCCATTATAAATTTTGGTTGGACTCCATTGTTTTCATGTTGGACCTTCAGCACACAAGCATTGCTCCAAGTTTTGCTTGCTTCTTCGTTCCCCTTCCACCATATCAAGCACATTATTGGGTATAATTTCTCCTCATCTTCTCAAAATTTTAATTATATTGCAATGTTGTAGTGTATATGTTTTTTTTATTTTATTTTTATTAGGGTATTGTGATTCATTTGGTCTTGCATAATATTTGAAATGCATCGTGCAATCAAGATATTGCCCTCACAAGTAGATGTTGGACGAGTCACTTCGTAACAAACACAATGCTTTGTAGTAGAGAGGAATTTGTAGAATGGGTTCATGACATCGGTCGACGGCTAGGATTTGTATTTAATATTTAGAGTGTCGATCCCCTAACAGATAGGCCTAAGCCTCGTGTCAAACTTGGATGTTGTTGCGGACTAACTCGACGCCCCGGTCGGACCGGATTAACTTGAACCGTCTTAGCTCACGGAGCGGTCGAGCGCTCACACAGTCAATGAAGATGAATAGTAGACACAAGTCTTGATGACGTGGAAAACCCCCTTAAATGGGTAAAAAACCACGTGACCGGGTCTGTGCCGGTCAAATTCCACTAGCTTTTGGTGATTACAACACGCTTGGTGAATCGGGGCGACAAGCCGCTCCCGTTACAACTTGAGTAGAGAAAGAGACTATAGCTTCCTACGGGCAACAGGCTGCACCACATAAGTGACTCAGACGTGGAAATGCGCGGGATGCTTCTGGCGCTTGCGCTCGGGGCGGTGCGCGCTTGCTGGCTTCGGATGGCTTCTTCCTTCGGCTTCCTTGAGATCTTGGGCGCCCTTTTGCTGTCAACGTGCTGGTGGGGTGCCTATAGCCGTTGATGGCAGCTGGTGGTCACCGGTGGCCGCTGGTGGCGATGGTGGCTGTTGGTGGTTCACGGCGAGCGGTGGCCGCGGTGGAGGAGGCAAGAGAGCTCTCACCTGAGGAAGAAGAAGACAACCCGAAGAAGAGAAAAGTGAAGAATGAAGAGGCCCTGGGGTCCCTTTTATAGCCTCCAGGGGAGGATCATGGCGGGCCCCACCACTAAAGTGGTGGGGTAGTGGGTGGTTACCCTCTTTATCGAACGGCGAGAAAGGCCTTGTAGGGATCGGACGGCGGTTAGGCGGGGAGACGGCGGCGGCCTGGCGAGGCGGCCAGGCGGCGGTGGCTAGGTCGGCTAGGCGGCGGTGGCTAGGTCGGCTAGGCGGCAGCGGCTAGGCGGGGAGACGGCGGCAGTTAGGCCGGCTAGGCGGCGACCTGGCGAGGCGGCTAGGTCGGCCAGGCGGCGGCCTGGCCATGCGGCAAGGCGGCGGCGGCTAGGCTGGCTAGGCGGCTAGACGGCGGAGGCCAGGCGAGGCGGCGGCGGCTAGGCCGGTTAGGCGGCGGCCTGGCGAGGCGGCCAGGCGGCGGCGGCTAGGCCGGCTAGGCGGCGGCTTGGCGAGGCGGCCTGGCGGCGGCGGCCTGGCTAGGTGGCCAGGCGGTTCGGCTAGATGGCGGTTTCCTTCCATGGGGAGAGGGAGTGGGTCCCGCTCCCCCATGATTCTCTCATCATGAGAGTTCATGGGGGATGGCCCACCCATGATCCACTTTTGGAGGAGATCATGGGAGGGTTTTTTCTCCTATAAATGATGGTGAAGCCCATCAATTGCCCCCCAAATCTTTGATGTCCGAGAGCGAAGTGAACGTGAGAGGAGAGATTTTTCTTACTTCTTGTTGTCATGGCGGTTTTTGGTGAGAAGGCTGAGGTAGCGACGGGGGCCAGTGCTTCCAAGGTATCTTGGTGGGAGGCTTGACGAACGACGGCGACACATGGAGGCTGGGCGCGCTCATGCCGCTTGCGCGCGCTGGTTGTGCGCGAAGGCTACGCGTGCTGGCGGGGTGTGCGGACCGCGTGCGCAGGCCGCGCGTGCTGGCCGCGCGCGCAGGCCGCGTGCGTGTGCGGGTCGCGCGCGCAGGCCGTGCGTGCGAGCGAGCGGGCCGCGCGCGCCGGCCATACGCGTGCAGCGGGTCGCACGCGCAGGCCGCGCGTGCAGGTTGTGAGCGCGCAGGCCTTGCGTGCAGCAGGCTGCGCGCGCAGGTTGCGCGCGCGCAGCAGGTTGCGTGCGCGAACAGGCCGCGCGAGCAGGCCGGGCGCGCGCACGCAGCAAGTTGCGCGCGCGAGCAGGCCGGGCGCGCGCGCGAGCAGGCCGCGCGCGAGCGCGAGCAGGCCACGCGCGCAGGCCGGGCGCGCGGGCGAGCAGACTGCACACGCAGGCCGTGCGCGGGTGCGGTCAGTGCTGCGTGGTCGTGTATCCCCCTGCTATGTGCATGCTTGTGTTGTCGTCCTCTTTTGTGTGTCACTTATGCTTTGGGTGTTTGGACATGCGGCTCCTTGTTTTTAGGCTGACCTTTTATTTTTTGTTGTGCACAGGTTTCGAAGCGCTCTTTTGGCCCGATGCGCTTGTGCTCTTCTTTGACTGATGATGGTGTTGATATCTGGAGGGCGAAGTACGGGCTTCCTGCTGATTTGGAAGTGAGGATTCCGCATCACGAGGAGCGGGTTCAGAATCCTCCTCGTGGTTGGTTGACGATCTGCGAAGTCTCCCTGAGGTCCGGCTTCCGTTTTTCGCCCTGCGAGGAGGTGATTGAAATCTTGAAATTTTACGGAGTGTCTATCTCCCATTTTGTTCTGGTTGGGATTGCCCGAATTATGGGCTTAGTCGTCTTCTTCCGCGAGCATGGGAGCTGGTTTTCTTTAGAGCAGTTCCGAGATTGGTATGATGTACGCTCTGACGGTGGCGAGCGAATGGAGGTGTGCAGCAACAAGGTTTGGTTTGAATTTGAAGCTCGTAAAGATCGTCGTCATGGCAAAACTTTGTTTGGATATGTCAAGCATTCTTGGGGTCTTCCTGAGGTATGGGATACGCTTCCCGACCGCTGCCGCCGTGGGAGAGGGAAGGAGCGGGATTTTTCCCCAGTGCTTGGATTTTCTGAGCCTCGTGAGCTGGCCAACCATCTCTTCAATATTTATGTCTACGTGGATAAAAAGCGGCTGCTGCGATGTGGTATCTCAGCGGACACAGTTCGGGTGGCGGAGGCTTCTCAAGGAGGGGGTCGTAAGAGGAAAGCGGTGACGACCCCTCCTGGCGACCTTGATGCGGTGGTGATAGCTTCTGATGATTCGATTCCAGAGGTGCAGATACCTGCTTCGCCAGTTCCTCAGGTGGCTGTTGGTACAGCGGCTCCGCAGATGTCCTCTTCCTTGAGGGCGATGAGCGATGTGGCAAGGGTTTGTCTTTTTTTTATTTTCTTTTGCTAATAGAGGCTAATTTTGCTCTTTTCTTTGTGCAGATAGAGACCCATGCACAGATTGCAGTCACCTGGAATGATCATTACATGAGTCTGAAGGACGGTATCTCGCCCTTCAGGAGAAGCTTCGGTCGACGACGAGTTCACTTGCCTCCCTAAGGGAGCAACATGACCGGGACATTGCACGGTTCCTCCGGATCGGTTCATAGCTGAATTTTGAGCTAGAGGATGCTCGCGCTGCTTTAGATGTGGAGAAGACTTTGGTGGAGAGGACCACCCAGATGTTGAAGCATTCGAAGGAAGAGACTTCTTGCTTGGGAACCCAGCTACAGGCAGCGCAGGAGGAGGTCTCAGGTCTCGAGACTCAGCTTCGTACGACGAAGGCGCAGGTAGAGATGTTGTCTTCTGATATTCATGCATCGGAGCTGAAGGCCACTGGGCTTGCGGAGTACCTGGAGTCACTGGACTATATGCGAGACCGTAGCCTGATCGCGGAGGAGGTTCGTGATGATATTTGGTCCAAGGAGGTGGAACCTCAGATGGATGACATGCGCGAGTTGGCACTACGTCGTGGTGTTTCGAATGCCTTTCGCTTTGTTAGCAAGAGCCTGGGATGTGACACATACTGTTTTAGCTTTGCAGATGTTTCTGAGGACGAGCATCTGATGCCGAGGACGAGTAGCGGTACTCATATCTTTACCATTGTATGCTTATATTTTATTGTACTTTGTTTTATCCCTTGTTTGAGCTTGGTTGTTGTCGTATTTAGACGCCGATTGTACTTGTATTATTTCAGCTTTGTTTTGTTATGATATTGTTATTGTTTTTATATCATTTTGGCCGCTTGTTTGCACTGATTCACTGCTTAACTTATACAGCTTAGGTTCGTGACTCAGAGTGAGTGTGGGATGCTTGCGGCTTAGTTTACGCGAGGGGCGCTCGCGGCTTCTTTGTGAGGTGGCAGACCCTTATGGTGTTGCGCGAGGGTTGCTCGCGGCATCTTCGCGAGGGGGGCAGGCCTCCACGGTGTTGCGCGAGGGTTGCTCGCGACTTAGTTTGCGTGAGGGATGCTCGCGGCTTCTTCTTGAGGGAGGCATACCCCCACGGTGGTGCGCGAGGGTTGCTCGTAGCTTAGTTTGCGCGAGGGATGCTCGCGATTTCTTCGTGAGGGGGCAGGCCCCCACGGTGTTGCGTGAGGGTTGCTTGCGGCTTAGTTTGCGCGAGGGATGCTCGCAACTTCTTCGTGAGGGGGGCAGGCCCCCACGGTGTTGCGCGAGGGTTGCTCGCGGCTTAGTTTGCACGAGGGTTGCTCGCGGCTTCTTCGTGAGGGGGCAGACCCCCACGGCGTTGCGCGAGGGTTGCTCGCGGCTTAGTTTACGCGAGGGATGCTCGCAGCTTCTTCGTGAGGGAGGCAGGCCCCACGGTGTTGCGCGAGGGTTGCGCGCGGCTTAGTTTGCGCGAGGGATGCTCACGGCTTCTTTGTGAGGGGGGCATGCCCTTGCAAGGTTGCGCGATGAGTAACGTCAGAGAATGTAAATACTCGATCCGACCATTGTAGGTGCTCCATCCGGGTGCCGGAGAACGTTAGTGTTCAATCCGGGTACAATCGCAAGGGGGTAGCCCCTAGCGATGGCGTCGGAAAGTGCAAGTACTCAATCCGGGTGCCGGAGAACGTAGGTGCTCAATCCGGGCGCCGGATAACGTATGTGTTCAATCCGGGTGCAATCGCAAGGGGGCAGGCCTTATCGATGGCGTCGGAGAGTGTAAGTACTCAATCCAACCGTCGGAGAACGTAGGTGCTCAATCTGGGTGCCGAAGAACGTAAGTGCTCAATCCGGGTGCAATCGCGAGGGGGGCAGGCCCTATCGATGGCGTCGTAGAGTGTAAGTACTCAATCCGACCGTCAGAGAACGTAGGTGCTCAATACGGGTGCCGGAGAACGTAAGTGTTCAATCCAGGTGCAATCGCGAGGGGGGCAGGCCCTAGCGATGGCGTCGGAGAGTGTAAGTACTCAATCCGACCGTCGGAGAACGTAGGTGCTCAATCCGGGCGCCGGAGAACGTATGTGTTTAATCTATGTGCAATCGCGAGGGGGGCAGACCCTGGCGTTGGCGTCGGAGAGTGTAAGTACTCAATCTGACCGTCGGAGAACATAAGTGCTCAATCCGGGTGCCGGAGAACGTAAGTGCTCCATCCGGGTGCAATCGCGAGGGGGCAGGCCCTGGCGACGACATGACATTGAGGGGCAAAGTTGGTGAAAAACCTGCTTGTTCGGTTTGTAAGCACAGTTTTACCTTAAAATAAATATGATATTGCCCTTAGAAATAACCATGATTTGCGCGAGCCTGAGCTCGTGACTTTTACTGTTCTAAGGTGACAAAAAAAAGATGATGGAAAATACAGACAATAAACATCATTTATAAAAGATAAAAATGCGGAGGGATGGATGCGACCCAAATTTCCGGGTGCAGGTGTGTTGTAGAGGGTCATCCTGCGTCGGGGAGAGCGTCCATCCTAGGTATTCATTGTTGGGGGTCCGACGATGGTCTGTATGTTGCCCACCATCTACCTTCCTCTATTGTTTCCTTATGCTAGGATCTGTGCTTATCCTTGCAAAAATCTCCCGAGGAGCCCCTGTCGGACAAGACGTTCAATTTCATCTTTTAGGCCGGCACACTCTTCGGTGTTGTGACCCGTTGCGCGGTGGAACTCGCAGTATCTTGTCTGGTTGGCCTTGGGGTTTGGGCGCAGTACTCTTGGTCGTTGGAAGGCCGGATCATTCTGAATGACATACATCACACTAGTGCGGGTGGTATTCAGAGGGGTGTATTCCTGAAGTTTATGTTGCCCCCCATTCCTTGGAAGGTCACGTTGACGGCTATTGCGGCGACGCTCACTCTGACGTCGTTCCTCTTGTCTTGTGAGAGTTGGTTCCTCTTCTTTCTTCCTTTTCTGTCCTCCTTCAAACTGTTGTCAGTGCGCTTCAATAGCTTCGTCGGCTGCTATCTGGGGCTCGACCCGATGAACGAGATCTGGATAACTGGGCACTGTCTCCCTCATAAGTGCTGAATAGAAGCCGCTGGGGCGGAGTCCGCCAAGGAAGATGCCTCTGAGAAGTTCGGGTTCTACGCCCGGAATTTGACGTGCCTCAGAGGTGAAGCGGCGAAAGAAGTCCCTGAGGGACTCTCCTTCATTTTGTCGAATACCTGAAAGGTGAGAGGGATCGCGAACAATTCTCCGATTTGCGATAAACTGATCAGTAAATTGCCTAGTCAGCTCTGCGAAGTTAGTAATGGTGCCAGTTCTCATGGAATGGAACCATGTACGGGCATGTCCTTTGAGTGTTACTGGGAACACTTGACAGAGCAACTAGTCTGGAGCGTTGTAAATCCCCATGATGGTGGTGAAGTGGTTGATGTGTTCCAGTGGATCATCGGTCCCGTCAAACGTCTCGATGTTTGGAAGCTTGAATCAATGTGGAATGGGATGATCGAGGATTTGTGGCGTCAAGGGGGAACCTTGGCAGAGCGGTCGGTGAGCCTGAAAGTCTCCTCTTCCAGCATGGCGGTATTCTTCGGCTATAACTTCCCGAATTTCCTCCCAAGTAAACCTTTCGAGAGGAGGGGGTCAACGTCACCGACGGGGTGGTGATGAAGATGATCTGCTCTTACTCCTCTTTGAGCTGGGTGAGTGGAGTTGGCAGCGTCAGAATAATCCTCGGGCTCTTCTTGGACCCTTTCCGAGTTTGGTTGTAGTGGAGGATTTGCTGGGGTCGGCAACATCGGGGGAGCAGGAGGTGCTCCCATGTTTCGGAGTAATACAAGCATTTCCGTTTGTTGTTCTTCCATTTGGCGGACGTGCCCCTCCAGGGCGGTGATGGGCGCGAAAGCTACTTCGACAGTCAGTGGCACGTCCACTAGTGATTGGGATCGTGCTGGTTCGATGTGTCCGCCAAGTGCGGATCCTTCAGTGGTGCAGGTACTTCTCTTCGCCATTGAATCTGAGCTTTGGAAGCGGTAAAGATGAGGACTTGTCTTCTGAAGGATGCTGAGAATGTTTCCCACAGACGGCGTCAAACTGTTGTGGACTAACTCGATGCCCCGGTCGGACCGGATTAGCTTGAACCTTCTTAGCTCACGGAGCGGTCAAGCGCGCACACAGTAAATGAAGATGAATAGTAGACACAAGTCTTGATGACGTGGAAAAACCCCTTAAATGGGTAAAAAATCATGTGATCGGGTCTGTGCCGGTCAAATTCCACTAGCTTTTAGTGATTATAGCATGCTTGGTGAATCGGGGCGACAGGTCGCTCCCGTTACAACTTGAGTAGAGAGAGAGAGACTATAGCTTCCTACGGGCAACAGGCTGCACTGCGTAAGTGACTCAGACGTAGAAATGTGCGGGATGCTTCTAGAGCTTGCGCTCGGGGCGGCGCGCGCTTGCTGGCTTCGAATGGCTTCTTCCTTCGGCTTCCTTGAGATCTTGGGCGCCCTTTTGCTGTCAACGTGCTGGTGGGGTGCCTATGTAACGCCCCGAAACTCAAAAGAGGGACGAATGACGTTTTAAGCCAAGGCTGGGACCTGGAGCAGGTGTCTCGGGCGTTACACGGGCGTGACACGGGCGTGTCACGCTAGGGAGTTTTCTGAGTCATGTACACGGACCATGACACGGGCACAGACCCGGGCGTGTCACATGTGACACGGGCGTGTCGGGTACCGTGTCGCAGACCGTGTCCTCCTCGGGAAGCAAGTGTTGGTAGTTGTACACGGGCCATGACACGGGCACAGACACGGGCGTGTCACATGTGACACGGGCGTGTCTGGTGCCGTGTCGCAGGTCGTGTCCTTCTCGGGATAAGAGTGTTGGTCGTTGCACACGGGGCGTGACACGGGTCGTGACACGGCCGTGTCGCATGCGACACGGGCGTGTCGGAGGCCGTGTCGAATGTCGTGTGCTGATTATCGCGTCGGTCGAGACGATGAATGGGTGACACGGCCATGCACACGGCCGTGTTGCAACCCGTGTTCGACCCAGATTTTGTAATTTTAGTCCGAATCGTGGCCGTTCGTTTCCTTGGCTTTGGATCCGACGGCTGAGAGTTAGTGCTGACGGTTTAAACCCGAAGTTAGGGTTTGAAATCCCTCATTTCATCCAAGTGCTTCTCTTTCTAAAGTGTAGAGAGAGGGGAGAGCAAGTGGAGGAGGAGACCAAGATCCGGCCACCGGTGGAGCGTCGGAGCTCCGAATCGCAATCCGATTCCAGATCCGCGAAGGCGACGACGTTGCGGAGCTTTCCAACCACGTAGATTTTTCATGGCGCCGCGGAAGAATGCAAGGGTAACGATTTCTCGTCTTAGGGCATGTGAAACCCTCTTTTCCTTTGCATAGGAAGCCCTCTCTCGCGAGTGAGCGAAAAGTTGGAGAGTTCCTTGGGGTAGATATGTAAAGTACCCCTTGTGTAGAGTCCGTATGCATAAACGGATATAGGCATGGTATGTGAAGCCTATCCGGACAAATTGGTCTGGATCGGTGATGTGCATTGCATTTTAGCCGGAGAAGACTCCGTGCCCTTTGTTGTTTTCTGGTTTCTACGGGGTAGATTGCAGCAGGGATCCTTGGGGAGTAACCCTAAGGCGCACCCAGAAAACTGGGCGGAAACGCTTTTCCGTCATCTTGGTGGTCGGGGAGCCAACCATAAACATAACTTGGTTATGTGCTTGTGTGATCGAACTTTGGGATCCGGGAGAAGCTTGGCCCGCGCGTACGTCTTAATATGACTATGCGATGTGAGCAACGGGCAAGTGGATGCGGACCCGGGCTATGCGGTTTGGTGACAGACATCTGAAAAAGAGACTGGTCATTGGCATGGTCGAGTGAGTCTTAGGCTTAGACTGGAAAGACTATATTGCTCATGAGTTTTGTCGTCCAAGGGATGGTGGTGAGACCACGGTTACGACCGGGTTCATCGAGTTAGTGCCCTGAGAGCACGAGGTTTGTGACCGTTTGAGCCCGCATCTGTGATGTTATGCTTATTCTCTATTTTGATGCTTATACTAATAAAGTGCAGGGAAAGAGCATCGCTGCCCCGATTTTGGGGGCGGGATCGTTATAATTTGGTCAGCATAGCTGACCGTTGCTTTTGTCTACCACCGTGCGGTGGATTGTTGCTTGTAGGTGTTGCGGAGCCGAGCGGTAAATAGCGGGCTAAAGCCCAAGTTGCTGCGCTGGCCCTCGAAGGCCTAAACTTTTGAGTGTTTTCTTATTTACTCATGTATGGCCGGCCTGCGTGCCGAGGTTTGAAAGTCATGTTTTATTAAGCAAACATTGTAACGCCTTAAGGCTAGTTGTTTTGTGTATTCAACATTCCTATGTTTTGGTTCAGTGGACATTCATGTTAGCAAGGTTCTTAACTGTGCAACTTAATAATTGCTTCCGCTAGGTGCTGTGTAGGACGTTGTGATTGGTTGAATGGTTTCAACGCGTAATCAACCGGTCTGTCCGTAGTATATGGCGTCGGACCCCGGCCGGACCTACTGTTATATGTCATGTGACGGATATGAGTGTTACAGCCTATAGCCGCTGGTGGCAGCTGGTGGTCACCGGTGGCCGCTGGTGGTCGATGGTGGCTGTTGGTGGTTCACGACGAGCGGTGGCCGCGGTGGAGGAGGCAAGAGAGCTCTCACCTGAGGAAGAAGAAGACAACCCGGAGAAGAGAACAGTGAAGAATGAAGACGCCCTGGGGTCCCTTTTATGGCCTCCAGGGGAGGATCATGGCGGGCCCCACCACTAAAGTGGTGGGGTAGTGGGTGGTTACCCTCTTGATCGAACGACGAGGAAGGCATTGTAGCGATCGGACGACGGTTAGGCGGGGAGACGGCGACGGCTAGGCCGGCTAGGCGGCGGCCTGGCGAGGCGGCCAGGCGGCGCTGACTAGGTCGGCTAGGCGGCGGCCTGGATAGGCGGCCAGGCGGCGGCGGCTAGGCGGGGAGACGGCGGCGGCTAGGCCGGCGAGGCGGCGGCCTGGCGAGGCGGCCAGACGGCTAGGTCGGCCAGGCGGCGGCGGTTAGGCTGGCTAGGCGGCCAGGCGGCGGAGGCCAGGCGAGGCGGCGGTGGCTAAGCCGGCTAGGCGGCGGCCTGGCTAGGCGGCTAGGCTGGCTAGGCGACGACCTGTCTAGGAGGCCAGGCGGTTCGGCTAGACTGCGGTTTCCTTCCATGGGGAGAGGGAGTGGGTCCTGCTCCCCAATGATTCTCTCATCATGAGAGTTCATGGGGGATGACCCACCCATGATCCACTTTTGGAGGAGATCATGTGGGGGGGGGGGGCTTTTTCTCCTATAAATGATGGTGAAGCCCATCAGTTGTGATAGAGGAGGCTTTACTCATGCTAGCCAAAATGGAAAGGACTTTGTGAAAACATATGAGAAAGATCGGATCTAAACGGTGTTGTTGCCCATTCCACTTACAGGGATAGAAAATCATCAGGCCTGGATGAGTGGACTATGGAAGTTAAATGTGGACTTCATAACCATGAATTCACATATTTAGAGGCTCACTCCTTTGCAGGCAAATTTGATATAAATGAGCAAAAAAAGCAGAGGACATGTACGTAGCTGGGGTTAAGCCTAGGAAATTTTTGTCGGCACTAAAAAATAGAAATTTTTCCACGTCTACCAACGTCAAGCATTGGTTTGAATGGGAGAATTGGCTCTAAGTGTAGCATTGGGTGAAGGGGAGAATTGATTGGAAGTGCGCAAAAAACTTACTCTAGAACTCCAGCGTCAAGAGAGCTTATACACCAACACGTATGGAAGTGAAAGAAGGCAGCATTTGTTACAATCTCTTGACTGCAACATAGTACCCACACTTTTGAAAAAATGAATGTCGATGCAAGATATGAGATTCATCATAGCATCGTACTACAATATTGCATTGGTTCATTATTTCAAATCCCAGTTTTTCACATTTCTCCCCCTGTATTCAACACTGCCAAAAATTAAAAAGATAATTTTATTGGGTTCGTAAATGAGTATCATTTCATTCAATTATTAATGGATGACAATTGTCCACTACCACAAGTTATATCAATGTAGCAAAAATATCATGATTCGGTAGCAGAAACATGAGATGTACCATATATGTAACGTTTCAGAGCAAAAGAATGTACCTAGCTGGCAATTTCTATCAATAATTCGAGTGACTACTGAAGTGAAGGCATGCGTTCCAATTTTTTAAATTGTATGTCTTCTTTTGTAAACAACATTAATTTTGATGCTCCTTTTTTGTTCAATATGTATAGATAACAAACAATGAAGATACTTTTTTTTTGGAGACTTACATTTACAATCCAACATTTTAACATATTCACAATGTAAAAAGATATATTTGGAGCTCTCTGTTTGGGGCAAACGCCGCCGCACGACGGGTAACCAAATGGCCGACAACAACGTTTACTCCGTTTGCACCCGATGCGCTATGGGAAATGGAGGAAAACGGAGGGATTTCAACCGCCCCCCCCCCCCCCTGATTCCAAAAGCCCTCCTTCTCCTCCCTCCGCCTAAGCAAAACGTCAAACCAAACGAAGTAAAAAATAATATATTTAATTGAGAAATTCTTCTTGTTGCGGGCAACTTAACGCTTCTGGTATGCCCTACTAAACTAGGGTGCCTTAGCCCGTGGAGCGGTCGAGTGCACACACGGCCGCGGAATAAGTAAAGAGGTGCACAAGACGATTCTAATGTGGAAATTAAAACAGCTCAACTGGGAAAAAAATCATATGACCGGTTCGGTGCCGGTCAAACTTCACTATCAGCATCACTTTATAAATTGTTGGTGAAATCGAGGGTGACAGACATCTCCTTGTTACAGCTTGGAGATGAGAGAGATTACAGATGCACTCGACATGCGACAGACCACCTCACGTGAAGCTCAGTTTCTATAACTTCCTGGTAGTGACAGACACTCTTGGATGCTGCACAGATGTCGAACATTGTTGCGGGCGTGTAGAGATGCGTTGGCGGGGGCTTGCAGAATGTTGTGCATGTATGAGACTCCTTGGAATGGTTGGTGAGACGTTCTTCCCTAGAGCGTTGTGGACTTAGATAACTTCTCGGGTAGCTCGACCGGAGACTGTGGCTCGTAAGAGGATTTTAGTAGAGCTCCGACATGAGGAAGAAAAAAGTTGGGAGGAGAAAAAATTAGAAATGAGAGGGGTTTGATAGCCTTTTTATAGGCTCCAGGTAGTTAGGGTAGTTATGCGGCTATCCATACACTGTAACCACTTAAATTACAAGGTGCAGACCATACTTAGTATAGTTTTCAACGAGTATTAATTAATATATTATATATATGTACACTATAATTTATTTATTAAATATTTTCCTCACTAACCATGGTGGTTAGTGGGTGTTTACCCACGAAACGGACAGCGACAATCGTGTCAAGATGAACGGACTGCGAAGAGGGACCCCTTTTGACGAGCGGCCATCTCGGTGGCGGGCGGTCGCCAGAGAAGGAGGAGGAGCCGCGACCGGCGGGATGTCCGACCGCGGCAGGCAAGGACGGCGACAGGCTCGAGTGCCAACTGCCCCCCTCGGCTGCGGGCTCGTGGCCGCGAGGAGAGGTCGAGGGGTGCGGCCGGAGGGGGCAGCCACAAGGTGAAGTCGCCTTTTGTGTCACGACCTTGCGATCGCTGGAGGTGGCCAGGGGGCGGGCACGAGCTGCGACAGCCCCTTTCGACCGCATGGATGGGGGTGGCTGCACGGTGCAGCCACCCCTTGTGTTCACGACCTTTCGATTGTGGGAGTTGGACGCGGGGTGGGGCTGCGAGGCTCGGGGGGGGGGGGGGGGGGCGCCCCTTATGGCCACGGGAGGCTGCTGCTACCTCACCGCCGGGAAGCGGAGGTGGCCGGTCGCAGGCAGTTTACACGCGTAATGGGATCTTGTGCGCGGATCACGCGCTTTAATCGCGCACGCGATTGTTATTTCCATGTTCCCCACTAAATTAGTGGGAATTATGGGTGACCGACTAATTGCACGTCATTTTCTTTATAAATTTGGTCTCAACACTACTATGCAATACATTGCTTTTTTTAGTGATCAAGAGTGCAGATAATTGTACTGATTTAAAATCAACCATTTTGCATAATCTATTAATTGCTAGCTTTAATTTGTAATTACAAAATTACATTGAGCTGCTCTATTCTATAATTATAATTGATTAAACCATGTATTATTTATAGCAAAGCGGGCGTGCGATTCACCAGACCTCTATCACCCCCAACTAACTTAGTGAGGGATCATGGGAATAACCATTCCGCGCACGATCGACGCGCCTGATCCTTGCACAATTCATGCACGTGATCCCGTCGCGTGCACGACTAACCGCCCGTGGCTGGCCAAAATGGTCGGCCGTCGCCACCCCCCAACAACCGGCTCCTCCCGGAGTCCCGGGCAGGGACGCTCCCGGTCGGCCTCGCGACCCGTGTTGCCGACGACCTCCCCGGCCGGCGGGCGTGGCCCCTCGCGCAATCGAGCATCGATCGCGGGCCGGCACCGCAGGCAGCGACCACGGGTTGGCACCGCGCCTGGCCTCCCTGGCAAGCGCACGGGTCTGGCCGCGACCGCTCCCCACGACCGCAAGACGGCGACCGCATGGAGCGGCTGGTGCCGCGGGGTGTGGTCGGTCGTGCATGGCCTCCCCGACCATGAGCGTTTCGCCGTCCAGCGCCGCAAGGTGTGGTGACACTATGGCAGGCAGCCCCACCTTGCGGGTCGTGGCCGTAAGGTGCGACGACGCCAAGGTCTATACGGCTTATGACCTCTAAAAAGGTGATGGAGTCTTGATTGAGTCCAGACATGTAGTCGGTCTCTTGCAAATATACAACATAATCAGCTGGAATAGCCGACCTTTTGACTCTTGAAGATCTCCGTAGATCTGATTGATCTAGTGGTTGTGGTGTTGTCTCCAATAGTGATGGCTCCTGAATGACTGATTCATGAGCCACACCTTCATGAGAGCTCTGGGTAGGAGGATCATTGATCACTTCTTTATAAGTTGGGATCCTAATAGGTAGGTGTTGAGCCACAACAGGTATGAGCCCACCAGGTTCAACACCACTACCTGAAGGTGCAGTCTCTTCCACCTCTTCTATCACAACTTTATGAGTACGGCTCTCATCAGTGTTAAATTCCTCGAGAAATCTAGCATTCGTTGCTTCTACTACTTTAAGCGTGTGAGAGGGACAATGCAATCTATAACTCTTTGATTTTTTTGCATAGCCAATGAAAAAACCACTGGCTGTCCTTGGATCTAATTTCTTTTCATGTGGATTTTACACCATAACCTCTACTTGACAGGCTCATATGTGCACATGATTCAAACTGGGCTTCAATCCATTCCATAACTCAAAAGGTGTTTTAGAAATCAACATGGATGAAATCTTGTTTAAGACGTACACGTCCGTTTTCAATGCTTCACTCCACATGCGAGGAGGGAGAGATGAGACACTTGTCATGCTTTTTACCATATACATCAAATTACGACTCCTTCTTTCGGATACTCCATTTTATTATGGCGTGGCAGTCATCGTATATTGAGCAATGATTTCGTGTTCCTGAAGGAATCTAGCAAATGGACCAGGTCTTTGGCTTTCTTCTATGAACCTACCATAATATTCACAACCCCTGTTAGATCTCACGATTTTGATGCTCAAGCCAGACTATTTCTCTACCTCTGCCTTATAGACCTTGAAAACAACGAGTGCCTTAGATTTGTCATTCAGAAGGTATAGATACATGCATCTTGTGAAACCGTCAATAAAAGTAATAAAATACTCTTGACCATTCATACAAGGGGTGGTATATGGTCCACAAATATCAGTGTGAATTAGCATTAGTTTTGAATTGCTTCTTCTAGCTCCCTTACTGGACTTGCTAGTATGCTTTTTCTTTATGCATGCTCTGCAGGTTCCAAAATCAGTGAAGTCAAGTGTCTGAATGATACCTTCCTTCACTAATCTTTTAAGGCGCTCTATGGAGAAGTGTCCTAATTTTCTGTGTCATAAGCTAGATGAATTGTTGTTTTTCACATTGATATAACTACTGTTATCATGCATTGTAGTGAATGATTGTAAATAGCTTAAATCTAGATCTAAACTATATAATCCATCTGTCAATATACCAGAGCCAACAGTTACTGAATCTTTAATAATAAGAAAGGAAATGTCTTTAAACTGAAAATCAAAGCCCGTAGGCGCTAATCTAGATACAGATAATAACTTTTTAGAAAAACTCGAAATGTAAAATGTCTTCTCTAGATCCAAAATGTACCTGGTCTTTAGGACGAGCGTGTATGTCCCAACACCTTCAACAGAAGACGACATCTTGTTCCCCGAATAGATGCAGAGTTCTCCTTCACTAGATTTCCTTAGGCTTTGAAACCCCTGCATGACAGTAGATACATGAATTGAAGAACCCAAATTAATCCACCATGTGTTATGAAAATTATGAGAATTCACAAAATTTGATTCATAACACACTAAAAATGTCATACCTCCAGTTTTAGTGAGTCATGCTTTGTACTTATGGCAACCCTTCTTCATGTGACCCTTTTTCTTGCAGAAAAACAAGTTGATAGTTTTGGTTTGTCCGATTTCTTTATGGAACCTGTTATCCCTTTGCCTTTATCAGTTTACCCTTTCTTGTGTGACACAAGATTCACCGATTCATATTTCTCCTGCTTCAGTCTGCCTTGTTCTTGAACACACATGTTCAAAAGCTCATTCACCGACCATTTTTTCTTAGATACCTTAAATGCGGTGTAGTCAGCGGGCAATGAAGTCAGAATAAAGTGGAACAAAAAAGATTCTAAAAAGTCGACATCTAAAGCCTTCAGCTGAGCAGCTATGTCTTTCATCTCCATAATGTGTCCCCTTACACTTTTTGTTCCTTCAAGCTTCATGGAACAGAGTTTTGTCATTAGGGTGCTGGCCTGAGTTTTATCCGAGCTGACGAACTGTTCATCAATGGCCCCCACCAGTTCTTTAGCAGTTCTGCATTCAGGGATAGATCCCTTTATGCTTTGACTGACGTGGGTCTTGATTACCATTATACTGAGACAATTGGATCTTTTCCATTGCTCGTACAAGGTATGGTTAACTGGTGTGCTCTCCGTCGAGGGGAGAGTCGGCTCCTCAACACGAAGAGCCATATCTAAATCCATGCACCCTAAGGCTAGAAACACCTTATCTTTCCATAATTTATAGTTATCCCCATATAGAGTGGGGATGAATTGAGTTAGGTCGATTACAATGTTAAAAATTGCAAAGAAAAACATAAAGACACGTGCTTACGATTAATTATAAAAGCAAAGAAAAATTAAAGAGCAATGAGCATTATGAAAGAATTTATTTAACAATTAACTCATGTTAATTGTTAATGATAAGAATCCAGTCTCTCTTTGGGCAAAGTCTGCTATCGCATTATATTTTATCTCACTTTATTTATATATAGGTAGGAAGGAATATATCATGGTTAATGGAATCTCGTACCTGTGGACATAGAGACCCGTTAATCTTGGTATATGCATGCTACTATAACCCACTTAAAATTCTACAATGTTATTTATTACTTCCCTGTGAGGTCGGGTAATAACTAACACAAAAATATAATTGCAATGTGCAAAAATTAGATCGAGTGATTTAAACACACCACATGATGTGTTCCATATAAATCACTTTATAGGGCTTATCAGAATGCTTTGGCTACTCCTGAGAAAATCGATAAACATTCATTCTAAGTAATACACTGGAGACGTTTGGAGCTCAACTCCAAAGAACCCGAATCCGATCACCAAACAATGCCTCCATAAACTCCATGAACTATAACTCCGCATCGCTTGATGTTGAAGTGTTTCCCTCCTTTCTTTATCCTTGCACCTCCATCGCGACGGGAAAGCCAAATCTTCAACACAAAAGTACCTCCAAAAGCACATGGCGCCGGCGGGTATGGTGATTGGATTCGGGTCAAGAGTGCAAGATTGTTCGTAGTCACAAATACATTCCAAACGAAGAATTAATATTACATAACCATGAAAAAAATATTACATCCATCAAAGAAATTGGCAGCGAACAACCATCACAATCTTTATCCACAACATTGAGCAGCCAAACAATAAGATTACGTTGTTTTGGAAGAAATCGCCACATAGTTTTCAAAGAAAAAAACAGCAAAATTTTTGGGAAGAAATCATCTCAGAATTTTAGAAAATACATCACAGATTTTTCAAAGAAATCTTCACAAATTTTAGTTGGAAAACACTGGATGTGAAACCCCCCTATATGCCACTGATACAAAATGTAAGATAACTTTTCTTGATCTACGACAAAGCATAGGGCGCAACGGAGATGGGAGATAGAGTATAGGAGTTTATACCTCCAGGCATAGAGACTGTATGGACGATCGGCTTTAGCAGAGGAAGAAGAAGAGTACTAAAGGTACGGGTTCCTTGCTCTGCAGTTCGGCCTCCGACGAACTCTGTCTCCCGGGAAGAACGGCGAAGCCGTTCAACATGTTGTGAAATTGGGACCGAATTCGCGACTACGGTAGTTCGCCGCGGATCTAGCAACGGAAGCTAGTCTGAGCAATAATATGATAAACGAAATTTAAATCCAAACAAGCACAATCAGACGACAAAATAATTACGTGGTTCGGAGTTTGGGCTCCTACGTCTACGGGGAGAGCGCGCTAGAAAGATCCACTAAAACTGATGAGTTACAAGATACAACAAGAAAAAACAGAAAACACTGAAAAAACACTGTCTATCTTCCCCACTGGAATCACTGTCTACTTCCGCCGCCTGATGTCGATCCCGCTTGGATCAGCCGCCTGAAGTCGCCGAACGCCTGGAGTCAACTTCTGGAGGCCGGCCGGATGTCGCCTCGCCTGAGGTGACCGGATGCACCGCCTCCATTAGCTCCGCCTGTATCGCCGCCTCTGCACCTGCTACCGCCGTCGCCGCTCCTGATTCCGCCGAACCTCTAGGGCCTACTGCAGGTGGCCGACCAGATGTCGCCTCGCCTGAGGTGACCGGATGCGCCGCAACCTTGCGCGCTAGATGTCGCCGCCTACTGCCGCCGTTCGCCGGAAGAACCGCCTGAAAAGCTCAAATCTCTCCCTCTCTGAATTCTCACTAGTGTTGTATATTACCGAATAATCTCATGGCTAAGGGAGGCTGGCCCATATTTATAATATGATCAAGAGTCATCAATATATGGAGATGAACACATATGGAGGTGATTGCCAAAACAGGGCTCAACCAAATAGGAAGAACATCCCCTAGATTATATCCCCCCCATAAAGCATTTCCATGTTTAGGACTTCCCCAAAACAGGAATAAAAAGGGCACACGGATCGGTGAGGTGACACAATCTCAACAAACTCCACCTTGACACCTCACGCGATGAACTTCACCTCGACGCCTAACGAACGTAACTCGACCTCCAACCTGGATCTCTCCGACTGGCGACTACAAACCCCCTCTCCCTGGGGTCCACCTCAATTAACATGCATTAGAATGAGTCAAGTCAAGACCGTTCTTGAACTTGAATCCTGTCACGGATTTTGTCCGCATGTTCACACTGATATCCCCCGTAGAGATCTTTCGCAACTCCACGCCTCCACCTCCAGCGAACTCCCTCGACTCCTTGTGGCCCACTCCGATGTGCTTTATCCTTGCACGATAGACCGTGTCTTTTGCTAGACAGCTAGCACTGTGCAACTCCACCTTCTCCTGAGTAAACCTGAGTTCCTTGGTGGGACTCCTGAGCCAGATGGCTCCCCTTGCGGTGCCTGGGGACTTCTGATATGACACTCTGCCCTTCTTCTCCACGGCTGCGAAGATTTTATCTTTGCCAAGGCCCTTTCTCTGCGCGAACTCCTTTGCAACGAAACTTGTCTTGTTTCTCCACTGGTCCTTTCTAGCTTTCCCCTGAGAGCGGTCTCTGCTCTCTAAAGCATTTCCATAGGAACCAGGATCTGAGGAACTGGCCTGAAAGACATATGCTACCGTGTCCTGTAGCTTGAGAGGCAGTCTGACCTCTCTCCTCGCCCTTCCACTCGCAATCGTGGTACCGATCAGTCTGTAGAGAGTACCATAACGCTCTCCTACTATGATTACCTGCGCGCCTCTTCTAACCTTCAAACATCCGTCGTTGCCGGTATAAGAATACCCGGCGGCCTCCAGAGTGCCTGGAGAAATCAAGCTCTTTCTCAAACTGGGCACATACCGAACGTTGGTGAGTGTCCTGACCACTCCGTCGAACATCCTAATCCTGATGCTACCAACTCCCAAAATCTCGCACTCTGATTCGTTCCCCATAAAAACACGACCACCTTCACACTGCCTAAAACTAGAGAACCAATTTTTGTTCGGGCACATGTGGTATGTGCATCCTGTATCCAAGATCCAGGAGCTTGAGGTCTCACCGCTGGGTGAAACATGAAGAACGTCGGCGTCGTTCTCATCCTCGGATGCCACCGCAGCCTGATGTGGCTCATGCGTCTATTCTCTAAACTTCCTCTTCGGGCACTCATTCTTCCAGTGCCCCTCCTCCTTGCAGTAGTGGCACTTCGTATTCCTGCCCCCAGACTTAAACCTAGGTCAGTCTTCTTCCTTCCCTTTTCCTCTCGATCTACCCTAGGTGGGGTCTTTGCTCTTAACAAATAAGCCCTCGTCTGCTCTATGGCTCGACTTGCTTCTCGTTTCGTTCGAAAGCAGCGTTGTCATCACTTCTTCCATCTTCAGGGTGTCCTTCCCATACAGAATCGTGGTGACCAGTTGATCGAAGGACTTCGGCAATGAAGACAGCAGAAGAAGAGTCTGGTCTTCCTCCTCGACCTTAATGTCCATACTACGCAACTGAGAAATCAGTTTATTAAACGCATTTATGTGGTCAAGAAGCGGAGTGCTATCCGACATCCTCAAGCTGTAAAGTTGTTTCTTTACGTACAACTTATTCGTGAGGGATTTTGACATATAAAGCTCCTCCAACTTCTTCCACAAATCCGCTATAGTCTCAATATCGACTACATTATACATAACCTCATCGGCCAAGCACAACTAGATTGTGTTGATGACCTTCAGATCTAGCTCATCCCACTCGTCGTCCTTCTTTTCGGACTTCTCCTTTCCGAGGAGAGCTTTATGAAGACCTTGCTGGACGAGTACCGCTTTAGCCCGTTTCTGCCACATACCAAAGTCTATTTTGTCGTCGTACTTCGGGACTTCAAATTTCATTGTCATTATTGTTCACCGGGGTCTGAAGGGTCGAACCTCCCTTTGATACCAATTGTTGTGAAATTGGGACCGAATTCGCGACTACGGTAGTTTGTCGCGGATCTAGCAACGGAAGCTATTCTGAGAAAAAAATATGATAAACGAAATTTAAATCCAAGCAAGCACAATCAGACAACAAAATAATTACGTGGTTCGGAGTTTGGGCTCCTACGTCCACGGAGAGAGCGCGCCAAAAAGATCCACTAAAACTGATGAGTTACAAGATACAACAAGAGAAAACAAAAAACACTGAAAAAACACAATCTATCTTCCCCGCTGGAATCACCGCCTGCTTCCGCCGCCTGATGCCGATCCCGTCTGTATCAGCCGCCTAAAGTCGCCTGTTGAAACCAAAAACTTGGTCTCTGTGGAGTCCGACCCTTGGGGAAGGGGTGACCTCACACCTACTACACTTGGAAGAATGTCACGGGCCGAAGACTTGGGAAACTAGGAACAGACCCTCGGCTCTAGCGCGGAGGTCCCACCACACACCCGGAAGGTCACAAGAACACTTCCCCTCCCTTACCAATGAGAGCTGGGTACCTTGGAGAGTTCTCTCAACTCTACCAAGAGGAAAGCTAGGGAGGAGGAAGCCAAAAGCCAATGCCCCTCCAAAGGTACCCAAGGGGGTCTATTTATAGTTTTTCCAAGTAGTCCTGGGGTCAAAATGACCAAAATGCCCCCAAGGCCAATTGGCCTTGAGCCAATAGCAAACCTCCACGCCAAGGGGTAACAAAGTAACTCCACGCCAAGGGCACAATGGTAAGAGCATGGCCAAAAGAAGCTTGGGCGAGCTGGCGGCCTCTGGCGAGACGGCGGCCTGAGGCGAGCTGCGGCCTGGCGACTGGCGAGAGCGGCAAGGCGGCGAGCTGCGGCCTAGCGCTTGGCGAGAGCGGCAAGGCGAGCTGCGGCCTGGCGCTTGGCGAGAGCGGCAAGGCGACGAGCTGCGGCCTGGCGCTTGGCGAGAGCGGCAAGGCGGCGAGCTGCGGCCTAGCGCTTGGCGAGAGCGGCAAGGCGACGAACTGCGGCCTGGCGCTTGGCGAGAGCGGCAAGGCGACGAGCTGCGGCCTGGCGCTTGGCGAGAGCGGCAAGGCGGCGAGCTGCGGCCTAGCGCTTGGCGAGAGCGGCAAGGCGACGAGCTGCGGAGCCTGTGCGAATAGGCGAGAGCGAGTGCTCAAAGGGGCCGGGGGGAGACAATTTTCATTCCCCCTACTAGTATATTTCCAAGCTAGGGCCAAAAATGGCCACCAAGAGTCCAAAATCTCTAAAAAACTTAAAAACTTAAAACTGGCTCTGCGCCTGCCAAAAGGGCCATACTCTGCGAATACGGGGTTGTACACAATCCCCGCTCTTTTCGAGGTTGGCACAAGCTCGGAAAGAAACATCCAACCCAACGTATTCGCTGAGTCAGCCTGTCATGCCAGCTAATGGAAGCCTGGGTGACGAGACAGCCTTGTGGTGAAAACACTTAGCCTCCCGAGGGGTCAACCTGTCATGCCAGCTAATGGGAGCCTGGGTGACGAGACAGCCTCGGGGTGAAAACACTTAGCCTCCCGAGGGATCAACCTGTCATGCCAGCTAATGGGAGCCTGGGTGACGAGACAGCCTCGGGGTGAAAATACTTAGCCTCCACGAGAGATCAACCTGCCCTGCCAGCTAGTGAGAGCCTGACAGCGGAATCATCCCGGAGCTAAAAGTACTTAGCCTCTACGAGAGATCAACCTGCCCTGCCAGCTAGTGAGAGCTTGACAGCGGAATCATCCCGGAGCTAAAAGTACTTAGCCTCCACGAGAGATCAACCTGCCCTGCCAGCTAGTGAGAGCCTGACAGCGGAATCATCCCGGAGCTAAAAGTACTTAGCCCCCATGAGAGATCAACCTGAACCCACCAGCTAGTGAGAGCCTGGCAGCGGAATCATCTCGGAGCAAAGGGGCTTGGCTCCCACGAGAGATCAACCTGAACCCACCAGCTAGTGAGAGCCTGGCAACGGAATCATCTCGGAGCAAAAGGACTTAGCTCCCACGAGAGATCAACCTGAACCCACCAGCTAGTGAGAGCCTGACAGCGGAATCATCTCGGAGCAAAAGGACTTAGCTCCCACGAGAGATCAACCTGAAACCACCAGCTAGTGAGAGCCTGGCAGCGGAATTATCTCGGAGCAAAAGGACTTAGCTCCCACGAGAGATCAACCTGAACCCACCAGCTAGTGAGAGCCTGGCAGCGGAATCATCTCGGAGCTAAGGGGCTTGGCTCCCACGAGAGATCAACCTGAACCCACCAGCTAGTGAGAGCCTGGCAGCGGAATCATCTCGGAGCAAAAGGACTTAGCTCCAACGAGAGATCAACCTGAACCCACCAGCTAGTGAGAGTCTGACAGCGGAATCATCTCGGAGCAAAAGGACTTAGCTCCCACGAGAGATCAACCTGAACCCACCAGCTAGTGAGAGCCTGGCAGCGGAATCATCTCGGAGAAAAAGGGCTTAGCTCCCACGAGAGATCAACCTAAACCCACCAGCTAGTGAGAGCCTGGCAGCGGAATCATCTCGGAGCTAAGGGGCTTGGCTCCCACGAGAGATCAACCTGAACCCACCAGCTAGTGAGAGCCTGGCAGCGGAATCATCTCGGAGCAAAAGGACTTAGCTCCCACGAGAGATCAACCTGAACCCACCAGCTAGTGAGAGCCTGGCAGCGGAATCATCTCGGAGCAAAAGGACTTAGCTCCCACGAGAGATCAACCTGAACCCACCAGCTAGTGAGAGCTTGGCAGCGGAATCATCTCGGAGCAAAAGGACTTAGCTCCTACGAAAGATCAACCTGAACCCACCAGCTAGTGAGAGCCTGGCAGCGGAATCATCTCGGAGCTAAGGGGCTTGGCTCCCACGAGAGATCAACCTGAACCCACCAGCTAGTGAGAGTCTGGCAGCGGAATCATCTCGGAGCAAAAGGACTTAGCTCCCACGAGAGATCAACCTGAACCCACCAGCTAGTGAGAGCCTGGCAGCGGAATCATCTCGGAGCTAAGGGGCTTGGCTCCCACGAGAGATCAACCTGAACCCACCAGCTAGTGAGTGCCTGACAGCGGAATCATCTCGGAGCAAAAGGACTTAGCTCCCACGAGAGATCAACCTGAACCCACCAGCTAGTGAGAGCCTGGCAGCGGAATCATCTCGGAGCTAAGGGGCTTGGCTCCCACGAGAGATCAACCTGAACCCACCAGCTAGTGAGAGCCTGGCAGCGGAATCATCTCGGAGCAAAAGGACTTAGCTCCCACGAGAGATCAACCTGAACCCACCAGCTAGTGAGAGCCTGGCAGCGGAATCATCTCGGAGCAAAAGGACTTAGCTCCCACGGGAGATCAACCTGAACCCACCAGCTAGTGAGAGCCTGGCAGCGGAATCATCTCGGAGTTAAGGGGCTTGGCTCCCACGAGAGATCAACCTGAACCCACCAGCTAGTGAGAGCCTGGCAGCGGAATCATCTCGGAGCAAACGGACTTAGCTCCCACGAGAGATCAACCTGAACCCACCAGCTAGTGAGAGCCTGACAGCGGAATCATCTCGGAGCTAAGGGGCTTGGGGACGGGGCATGTCACCTGAACTCTGCCACAATTCAACATCCTCAAAAGGGGAAAATAGTTGGATTACATGACCCCCCCAACCCTACCGGTCGGAGGTTGGACTCATTACAACATAAAGAAAAACAAGATACATGACTCCGCCGATGCGAGGCTTCTTCAGGGGGCCCGAGCATAGTGGTCATCCTCCGACTCCATCCCACTGGACACCTCCATCCTGCTCAAGCTTCCCATGAGAGCGACGGCTATGCGAGACAAAGGTGCACGAGCTCGGCGAACTGGCGAGAGCGGCGGCCTGGCGAGCTGGTGGCCTAGGCGAGCTGGCGTGAACGGCGGCCTGGCGAGCTGGCGGCCTAGGCGAGCTGGCGTGAACGGCGGCCTGGCGAGCTGGCGGCTAGGGGCGAGCTGAGCTGTCACCCCGAGGAGAAATACTTCGCGACATCTCCATGGTTCCTTGGCTAGACTTTATGAATTCCTCCCTTCCTACGAAGGGTCCGGGGTTGGGGAACTCGCCGAGATCGTCACCACCTCCCTGATCTCCAGCCATGACATTCTCCCGAGATTTTCTGTGCTGGTCACTCTCCACGCTCACCGCACCAAAATGTTGAAACCAAAAACTTGGTCTCTGTGGAGTCCGACCCTTGGGGAAGGGGTGACCTCACACCTACTACACTTGGAAGAATGTCACGGGCCGAAGACTTGGGAAACTAGGAACAGACCCTCGGCTCTAGCGCGGAGGTCCCACCACACACCCGGAAGGTCACAAGAACACTTCCCCTCCCTTACCAATGAGAGCTGGGTACTTTGGAGAGTTCTCTCAACTCTACCAAGAGGAAAGCTAGGGAGGAGGAAGCCAAAAGCCAATGCCCCTCCAAAGGTACCCAAGGGGGTCTATTTATAGTTTTTCCAAGTAGTCCTGGGGTCAAAATGACCAAAATGCCCCCAAGGCCAATTGACCTTGAGCCAATAGCAAACTCCACGCCAAGGGGTAACAAAGTAACTCCACGCCAAGGGCACAATGGTAAGAGCATGGCCAAAAGAAGCTTGGGCGAGCTGGCGGCCTCTGGCGAGACGGCGGCCTGAGGCGAGCTGCGGCCTGGCGACTGGCGAGAGCGGCAAGGCGGCGAGCTGCGACCTAGCGCTTGGCGAGAGCGGCAAGGCGAGCTGCGGCCTGGCGCTTGGCGAGAGCGGCAAGGCGACGAGCTGCGGCCTGGCGCTTGGCGAGAGCGGCAAGGCGGCGAGCTGCGGCCTAGCGCTTGGCGAGAGCGGCAAGGCGACGAGCTGCGGAGCCTGTGCGAATAGGCGAGAGCGAGTGCTCAAAGGGGCCGGGGGGAGACAATTTTCATTCCCCCTACTAGTATATTTCCAAGCTAGGGCCAAAAATGGCCACCAAGAGTCCAAAATCTCTAAAAAGCTTAAAAACTTAAAACTGGCTCTGCACCTGCCAAAAGGGCCATACTCTGCGAATACGGGGTTGTACATCGCCGAACGCCTGGAGTCAACTTCTGGAGGCCGGCCGGATATCGCCTCGCCTGAGGTGACCGGATGCGCCGCCTCCATTAGCTCTGCCTGTATCACCGCCTCTGCGCCTGCTGCCGTCGTCGCCGCGCTTGATTCCGCTGAACCTCTACGGCCTATTGCAGGTGGCCGGTCGGATGTCGCCTCGCCTGAGGTGACCGGATGCGCCGCAACCTTGCGTGCCAGATGCCGCTGCCTGCTGCCGCCGTTCGCCGGAAGAACCGCATGAAAAGCTCAAAGCTCTCCCTCTCTGAATTCTCACTAGTGTTGTATATTACCGAATAATCTCATGGCTAAGAGAGGCGGATCCATATTTATAATATGATCAAGAGTCATCAATATATGGAGATGAACACATATGGAGGGGGTTGCCAAAACATGGCTCAACCAAATAGGAAGAACATCCCCCTAGATTATATCCCCTCATAAAGCATTTCCATGTTTAGGACTTCCCCAAAACAGAAATAAAAAAGGGCGCACGAATCGGTGAGGTGACACAATCTCAACATCAGCAGGCTTGCGGGAAGACGGCGACGCGGAGGGTGCTGGTGAGGATTACCAGATAAGAAATCCGACGGTCGGCTTCCGACGAGATGGTGACGCATAAACGGCGGATGGGGACAAACCCTAGACTCGCGAAAGAACGGCTCGCGACTTATGGAGGTTGGGGAAAGATTAAAACCGGATGGATAATTATATGATGGGCTTATTATCCTTATATACCCCACATCCAGGGCCTTAAGCAAAACCCTGAACGATCCGGGCCGTCCATCCTCCCATCAAGAGGATCGTGACTAGAAACCTCGATCTAACTAAAACCACGCGTCACTCTTGGGCCATATACGAGTCACCACTTTATACTAATCACCCTAGCGAACTCATGCGAGTTGAATCAAATAGGTAATCTAACACACTTTGCTTTGAAGAAGAAGACGGGCTGCCGAACTCTCTGAACATTCTCCTACGTGCAAGACGTTCAACAAGCCCACACCGACAATTCTTCTGCACGGGCCCTGCAACACACCTCATCCAGACAAAGTTCAAGCGCGCCATCCACCAATAGAAAAAGAAAGATTTAAAGCGTAGCGAGTGGCAATTTGTTGCCCTCCGAGCGCTTTAGTGGTTTCTCCCATCCCCAAGCTGTAACGAGGTGCGGCCTGTCGCCATCAATTTCTCTGACAACTTTTAACTGTCGCTGATAGAGAAGTTTGACTGTCACAGAACCGATCGCGCGATTTTTTGCCCAGTTAACAATTTTTTTTCATGTTAAAAACGTCATGGGCTTTTTTTTTACTTACACCGTGATTGTTTGCGCGCTCGACCGCTCCATTAGTTAAGGCGGTGCAGTTTAGTCCGGTCTACTAGAAGCTTTGAGTTGCCCGCAATAATAACATTAGTTTTTGGGTGTTTGATTTGATTATGACGTAAAAAATGATCATTTTCATAGTTTTTATGTTTTGATCATGTGCATTGTATATAGTTATAAGAAATTAAACTGCAAATATAATTTTGATTTTTGAATTACGAATATAAATGAGTATCTGCGAATAACAAAAGAGTGGGAACATTTACGGACTGCTAATAAAGGCACTCTTTAGCAAAATTTCGGCTCGACGATCGTCGGCGAGTTTCACTCGGCGTCTCCCGCCAATCGCCAAGGTCACAAATACCTTCCGACCAGTGCACTTTCCCCTCCTACACCCTAAACCAGTCACCCGCCGCCCCTCTTCCTCCACCGACAAACCCTATTAGTGCCGCCCCTTTACTCCCATCTCCCCATCTATCAGCCTGCCCCAAATCCCCATCCTTCAGCATCCCTTGCCTCCCCATCCCGCCGGCCCGACGCCATCAACCAGCGATGCCCTAATCCCAGTCCCTCACCTCAGCCCTAAACCTAATTGCCTTCTCCGCTCCACCCCCCAGCTCACAACCTCACTCCCCTAAACCCTAAACCAATCCAAAATTCTTGCCCCAAATCGCCCTCCTATCCTCCCTGGATCGCAACGAAACAACTACCTCTGCGTGATATTAGTAAGGATAAATGTACATAACCCCTCTTTTCATTTGCTGTAAGTTTATTGGAGTCTTTTTTTGACATCACGATTGCTGTGGTTATTTAATATTATCGTTATTTCTTTATGTGAGTTGTTTTATGTGGATTCACTCTGAAATTATTGGGACGCTGCTAGGATTTATCTCACAATACTTTATGGTTTACTTGAATTTTGATGTGCAAGTCTTTCTTGTAAATTAGGTGCGACCTTAGTTATTAAAGACACAAGTCGCCCCAAAGCACACCAAGGTGCAAAGATGTCCTGGAGTCTAGGCGCAAGCCTCAAGGTGCAGGCGTGCGTTTGACGAAGACAAGACACAATCACATCCATTTTAAATAATTAGCTTTAAACATTATTTCATCTTCATTCTTCATCTATTCTACTATTTAATCATTCATTACTATCATTTATATCTCTTAAAAAATAAAATCAATGTGGTCACTTGCATCATATCTAACTCCCAACTCCCAATGCACAATTATTTTTCACAAAAATTAAATCAATAAAAGATTATTGAGTTCTTCATTATTTCATTATTTATTTTTTTATTAAAATTTTTTAACAAAAATCTCACTCGGACGTGTCATTTATATTCTAAATGCACAAATAAGACGCACGAAGGAGTAAACCTCTGCGCCGGGTGAGCCTTGAGCAGTTGAGCCTTAGGAGCGCCTTTAACAACATAGGGCGCAATGCATTATTTAGGCTCCTAAACCTCTGAATGAGATTAGTTTAATTGATAAAATATATTTGAATGAAGGAAAATCCAACAAGACTGGAATATAAAGTAGAACTTGTCATCATGATCCCCAGTGTTATGAAAAGAGTGGTTCAATATGTTTGAAAAAACTGATCAATCCTGAGTAAAGCTGATGCATTTCTACCATCTAAGTTTGCCGAAGCACTTGCGTGATTATTATATCAGCATAAGAAATACTATAGATCAAATATTGACCTCTAGCCATCAGGTGTCAACTACCGAGCTTTCAATAGTCCATATAAGAAAAAGAGTAGAGGTAGGCTAAAATTAGAGTTTCAGATCTTTCCCATTCAATGCTCAGTAATAAATCACAGTAGATGATAACTCTTAAATTAAATTAATTTGAGTTAAACAAAGGGATTGCCTATATCCAGTCATGACAAGTGAATTGTAAGACTGGTGCTATTTCTTATTCTACTGCGCCTTACTAGACTTTTTAGGAGTTGTAAAAGATAATCATAACTTGGATTGTTTGCTAGAGGTGCACACTGTTTTTTTCTCTGGAACACATTGTGAATTTTAAAGGAGAAAAACTAGCTTAGGTGGGAAGAATCTTTCTTTGATGAAATATTATTTTCTTAGAATCGGAGATCAAATAATTTGCTGTTTGTGGATGAATAATTCTACCTCTTTGTCTCTTTGTGTACATAGCTATCAACTCGTGTTGTATTCCTAATCACAATCAAAGGTGGAGATGATGGCATATTGTGCAGATATCTCAAAGTTGTCTCTTTTTTCATTCCCCAGAAAGTTTTATTGGAGGTATTCCACAAATGCTATTCTACATGCCTTCTCTGTCCACGTGTTTTAAACAGTTTTTTTAAAAAGTTTTAATTTTGTGAATGCTTTAACCTTTTTTCTCGTGACTTGCATTAAGAAAGTTGTACTTGATGATTTTCGGCTTGAGTTACAGATCAACCCAGCTTGCTACCAAGATCTCTTTAGGTCAGAAGAAGGGACTTAATGGTGCTTTTACTTGGAAAATGTTACAAGACCTTAAGAAAACCGACAAGGAGATTGGAAGCTATGCTACCTCACTACTTTTGGCATCAGACAATTACATTGAGGAATCTATTAAAGCAATCAAAGCAGGAAAAATTATAGCAGTGCCAACCGACACACTCTATGGATTTGCCTGTGATGCATGGTATGTGATGTGAAAAGGTACTTTTTTCTATACAATTTTTTCTACTTACAGCTGTGTTTCCTTAAAGGCTGGACGGGGATGAAAAACAGGTGTAAAATAAATTATTTACATGTAAATTAAATTTTATATTTGATTTGCAAGTTTATAAAAATGACATTTGTTTTATTATATGACATTTCCTTCATCATTCATTCGAACCATACTTTTGAGTCAGAGTGCGGACTAATTGTTTTTCTCCTTTGATTATTTTTTCTTTTGGGTATATTATGTGCCTTCTGCTGGGATGTGTGCTAGACTGCTAGTATATGATCATGATAGCAGTTAGACTGACTTCTGTTTAGTTATTTTGTGTTACTTTAAAATAATCGTTGTTACTTGTAATTAATGAATCAGTGAGCATTTATTTGTTAAATGTCTCGGACCTCTTTTGATATGGAGCGACAATCAATTCTGTTGAAACCGAAAAATCGGTTCCTGTGGAGTCCGACCCTTGCGGAAGGGGTGGTCGCACACTTACTTCTCTCCTCACAAGCCCAAAGGGTAAGGAAGAGGGACCGGGGACAGTCCCAAGGCTTCAGCACGGAGGTCCCACCACACCCCCGGAAGATCTTAGAGCGCTTCCCCTCCTTAGCCAAGTGCTGAAGCTAAGGTACCTCAGAAAGCGCTAGAAGACCGGACACAAGAAAGCGTCCCTTCTGAGGTACCCCTTGGGTCCTATTTATAGGAATAGTCGGGCTGCAAATAATGAAATAACTAGGCGTCACTGTTTTCGAGGACTGTAGGCAATCCAAGGGGGGTAACATGGTAAAAACACCCCCACAACTGAAAGACGAGCCGGCCCTGAGAAGAGCTCATTGAGTGGGGGCGGCGAGTATGGGCGCGAGAAGGCTCCTACTGCGCCGAGGCGAGGAGTGGCGGTTGAACTCGCCCCTCGCAACGCCGTGGACCTGACTCGCGCCGTGGACCGGACTCGCCTCGCCTTGAGCCTGGGAAGGTCGGGCCTGAAGCCCTTGCTCGCTGGTGACGGTCGCGTCGGTACTCGCCGAACAGGTACTGGACGAGCATGTACTCGGCCGGGCTCACAACGAACGACATTCTCTCGTCGGGCTCAGCTCCACGATCTTCGAGCTCGGCCCGACGATCGCCGAGCACGTGCTCGGCACGCTCGGCTCGGCATGCCCTGCTGGACTCACCTGAGGCCCGGGGGGCGGTCTGGGCCGGCCGGATCGGCTCCTGTGGTCGCACACTCGCTGGATGCGGGGTTGTACAAATTCAGTTAGACCAAATTATATTATTCAGGCCAGGCATATATGAGCGAAATAACCTACAACTTTGTAACATAAAACATGTCTCACACCTCTCTCTGATACCAATTAGATGTATGGGCAGGCTGAAAACGACACATTTATCCTAAAATGTACTCCTAAATGGGAAGCAACACTATGCAAATGCAAGAAGCATCCTGATTCAATTAGCACTAAATAATTATTCAAAATAAAACCAATTCAAAAACTCACTCGTTCATAGAAAATGATTTTGAAAAACAAATTTTAATTCACAAAATGTTTGAGGAGCAAAGACTTTTAAGTGTGCACAAAATAAGTCCTGCAAATCTAACGAGTTCACAATAAAAAATAGCATACAATCACACATCCAACAAAATATGATCCATATACACAATAATAGAAACTCCAAACTAATGACTTATGCATGCAGGCGGTGACTGAGGTCGACAGTGGAGGGAATTTGATGGTTGCGGGAGGGGATGCAGTGTTGGTTAGATTAGAGCGGGAGTGGGATTTCATGGCAAAGGGCTACAAGGGTGCACAGTTTGGTGACAAGGAGTGATGGGAGGCACTGGAAATTAGGCCCGTGCAAAAATATCTGAAGAACTGAGAACCAGACCGAAACCGAACCGAACCCGATGGTTCGGATCGGTTCTCGTTTTACACGGTTCGGGTATGGATCTAAAAAACCCAGAACCGCCGGTTCGGTTCTCGGTTCCCTTGGTCGGGTACCCGAGAACCGACCCGAACCAATAATAATTTTTTTTTAAAAAAACCCAAATTTTAAATGCAGAATCAGAAATATCTCTCTCACGGCTCATGCCTCACGCGGTCCGCCGGTCACGCTACTCAGGGGAATAAGGTATTACGTGGTTAGCCGGGTCGGGTTATTTACTTTTTTACTCTAGAATCAAGATCGAAAAATATCGTCCCTCACGCCTTGTCGCCATCATATATAATTTATGCATTCCCATGAGCTTTGTATTTGCTATTTGTTGGGTATGAGATTTTATTTGAAGGAGAATATCAAATGATTAGTTGTGGACACCTGTAATGTTAAAAAGATAATAAGCAAAGACTTAAATAGCACTGCTTCAATGCTTCTAGAAGCTGAAATGTAATGATATTAAAGTTAAAAAAATATGTAAACAGTTCTGGATATTTGAAAATCAAATTAGATTATTTATTCTTCAATATTTTTTTGAAGACGAGTAGAACCGAGAACCGAACCAGAACCGAATCGAACAATTCGGTTCGGATTCGGTTCTATATTTTAGAACCGTGGGTCGGTTCCGGTTCCAAAAACTTGGTACCGAACATACATGGGTCGGTTCCTGGTTTTGAGTGGAACTGAACCGATCCGAGTTGCACCCCTACTGGAAATACAAGGAGGGGGTTGGATTTCACGGACTACTGGAGGCGTGGGCTAGGGCGTGAACTGCTAGAGGAAATATGAATATATGGGACTGCTCGTGGGGGGGGGGGACTAGTAGGATCGGGATAATCAACTGGTGTCATGGTACTATTGAAAAAAAAGGGGATCGTGAAAATTGGGGATGGCGGCTGTTCAACTGCTGAAAGGGAGGGGGAGGCTCGACTACTAAAAGAAAGGCGGGAAGAAGACTTAGGGTCTGTTTGGTGCATATTATTTGGAGCTGCATACCACAGTTTTTCAAAAATACGCGCCAAACATAATTAAAGGCGCCTTTACTCCCATCACCGAGAGCTCTTTTTTATGCAATTTGTTTTTTTCACACAACAGATAGGGGGTCACGGTGCACCGCTCCAAAAACCGATTTTCCGATTCTTTCTTCATGCGAGCTGCTCCTCTTCCGCTCCTTCCAGCATCCACGCGTGTAGGCCGAAGATCTTCAGCCTCTTCTCACCATTTCTCCGTCAGCCACCTCCAAGGTACCTTCTAATGTTCCTTGTATTTCATGTCTTTAAATTTTTTCGAGTTCTAAGGTTTTCGGATCTCCTCTTTCGCTCTATTTCTCAAGTTCCTAGGGTTTTTTTCAGATCTGAATTTTTTTATCCTCAAGATTATTTCGCATCTCCACTTCTGCTCGGTTTCTCCAATATTACATTATTTCAGTTCCTCATTATTTCGGATTTGCTCTTCCTTCTCTCATCTTGCTCAGGAGTTCCGTTCCCCCAGCAGTAGTGGTGGTTCCAGTAGCTTATAATTTCCCTGCAATATTCAGTAATTGTTTTGCCTGCTTGATGAGTTAGGAATTTGTATGTGTTAAGCGTGTTTGTGTGTATAGGCGTGTTAGGTGTGTTCATGTGTTATGTGTGTTTGTGTTTGGATTTTTATTTGTTTGTGAATTAATAATTTGTATGTGTTGCAAGTGTTTATGTTTGGAATTTGTATGGTTGAATTAGTATGTATTTTGTATGGTTGAATTAGTATTTATTTTGTATGGTTGAATTAGTATGTATTTTGTATGGTTGATTTAGTATGTATTGTGTATGGTTGAATTAGTATGTATTTTGTATGGTTGAATTAGTATGTATTTTGATTGTGTGTATGTGTATGTGTATGTATGTGTTTGTTAATGTGTGTGTATGTGTGTGTGTATGTGTGATATATGTGTGTGTGTGTGTTTGTATGTATGTGTGTATCTATGTGTGTGTATATGTTTGTTTGTGTGTTGGTATGTGTGCGTATATGTTTGTATATGCTAGTAATTTTCTAAAGTTTATAATTTTTTTATTGTTATTATATGTCTTGTTATTAGATGAGTAAACAAAAAACAGTCGGAGTTTCAGCTTCATGGTAGTACGCCCAAGTTTATATTTTCTGTGATATATGTATTCGAGAAATCGAGCTGAGAAATCGACCAACCACTCACTTGCAATGAGGGTTGGAAAAACGTAATAGATAATTTCAAAGCACGCACAAGATTAACATATGATCGGGCTCAGCTAAAAAATAAATGAGACCAATTAAAGAAGGATTAGAAGCTATGTCGTGATCTAAAAAGAGGAGAGACTAGATTAAGATGGAATCCTATTAAAAACACAATTGACACATCAGATGAATGGTGAAAAGAAAGAATAGAGGTTAAAAACAATTTGTTAAGTTTAATGTCGTTTTGTTTTTATCAACTTATTTCGTTCCGCCAAAAAATTTCCGATTCTCAGGAATTGATTCCGAGCTTGAAGAGAAACTTGACCAGATGTTTAGCCAGGTTGTTGCTAATGGTGAGAATGTTTGGATACCTTCTACCGGATCTATGCCACCTGCATTTGGTCAACATGGCCATATTTCCAATAATATTGGTTCAAGTGACAAACATATTGTCGAGAATTTAAATGCGCAGACATTCGCATCTGATGATATCGGTTCTAATAGCCCAAAGTACCCAAATAGTAGTGCAACACCTTTATAAGGTTCGAAGAGATCATGCATGGGGAAACCTAAAGAGAAGGGTAAAAAGCAAGTAATGGAATTACATGTTAAACAACTAGTAGAGTCATCTAAAAGTGTTGCAAGTATTTTCTTTATGCCCACAAAACCACCAAATGTTTATTTGTTAAATGCAGTCTTGGAGGAGCTTGAAAAATATCTAGAGATCTATGAAGATTCACAATTATATGATTGGGCTACAGTTTTCCTATTGAAGATGATTAACATGGCTACATTTCTGGGAATACTAAGTGACAAAAGGCCTGAGTGGCTGAAAAATTATTACATGCATAACAACTCCTAATAGTCAGATCTTCCAATGTGCAGTTAACGATTCAAGTTGTAAATTTCCCCACCCACCTCCATGTACATAAATTTATTAATATTTAAATTTGATTAAATTTTTACTTCATTTCGTAATTAATAAATACCTTGAGGAATTTTGAAACCTTATCCAGAGACTTCATATCACTTATCTGATTTTGTGCGGGGTGATAGAACAGTTTCAGGACGGCGTGAGATTTTTAATAAAGCCCACTCATCACTTCGTAGTATGATTAAGGCTTCATTTGTTTAGGCATTTTCACGCCAGCGTTTGGAGGAAACGCCTCCGGACAGCAGCAAAACAAAAGGTGCCCGACGGCGTTTGCCGCATCTCTTCCTGCATCAAGGAGGAAAAGCCACGAGAATCCTCCATTTCAATCCCCGCCTGCCCCCTCCAGTCCCAAAGCATCGGTTCCACCCGCCGGTTGCGCCCGCCACTGCCGCGCCAAATGAGGCCTAAGAAAACCTTCGGTGTTTGGAAGAAGAAGTGGGGTATATTGAGAAAGATGTCACAATACACATTTTCAAAACAATGTGTTATTGTTGTGCCTACAGTGACCCTGCATAATTATATTCGGAGGCACCCCTCACATGTGGAGCAAAAGTTTATTGCATGTGATTTGGAACCTAATTTTGTGTCCACAGGCGCATGAGCATAAAGCAACTCATAACCAAAGAACCACTAATGCAAATCCAAACATTGACCATATAACAATTGAAGGAATTGGAGCAAATAAAATGTCTGCATTACGAGATTTTATAGTCGACCAGTTACAAAATGACCGCAAGTACAATATTTTTATATTTAAAAACAAAAAAATAATATCATATATTTCCTCATTATGCAGGTAAATATCTGCGGTGTAGAAGTGTTGGGATCAAATGACAATTGCAAAATTAGCTACTGTTTAATTTTATGATGTCTACAAACTCTGATCATTTAATATTAATATATGACAAATTTAAAATTTCATATTCTGCTAGCAATTACTTTAGTTTTGGATAAGCCACCACACAACTACTCTGTCAAACCGTATATGCAGAATGCAGCTTCTCTGTTCAAACAACTAGAAAAGCAGATCTTCCAAATAGTTTCACTGTTTCTCTCACCACTTTGCAAAACAGTTGATTTTCTCATCACTCTGCAAATCAGCTGCTTCTGCAGTCGCTACAGCTGAGTCAAACGGAGCCTTACAGAGGCCGATGAGTGTGGATAGGGGTCTATGCCTTGGAGTTGCACCAATGGGAAGTTTCCTGGCATTGCACCGTGGAAGGAGAGACCGAATTTTTTAAAAAACCTCAAATAACCATCGATGCCCTCACAGATGCCCTCACAGATGTCCTCCCTGTATGCATAAATAAGTCATAACTGAATAGAGCACCAAAATCGGATTGCCCATTTTGTGTGAGCTGACTGAGTGTCAAATAAAACTCAAAATAAATAATATAATATATGAAAAAGACTCAAAACAATCGTTCATACACATCTGTGGACTTGGATCGTCCGAACAGGTAGCGGATCATCGCCTTCTGCGAGAATACACATGCTTGGACCGACGATCTCCATCAAGATCAATATAGAGAAAAATGGATACAAACTCAAGAGGAAAGCCTCTCACCCAAGCACCGACTCTCACTTACAATTCTTGAGGGAAGACTTAGTATAAGTGTTCCCAAAACAACCCACCTTTTTATATAGAGCGGTTTTTATAAATGGAAGATTAATACATTTACTAAAAGAAATATAGATTCTTTTCCAAAAAAGAATTATAGATTCGAAAATAAAAGGTGAGTCTAGCCCGCATTAGTTGACATCCTTCCTATTCAATCGTGGTTTTATTTTATTGGGCGGATGATCATGCGTGTAACAATACTCTCATTTTGAAAATTGTTCTTTCCCTCAATATCGAGTAGGTTGAGACAATCATTATGATCAAAGGCTTCAAAATTGCCTTTGGTGTTTTCTTCATCTTCAGTGCAAAATAGCAAGCACATTCCTTTATTTGAGCATTTGTGTGCAAGGGAGTTTACTTGATTGCAACAAAAGCAATTTCCATGATGACGAAGCTTCTGGTAATTTATGTGGGATAAGGGTCGGGATGTGGGTTCATTTTGGGTGACAATATGGGTGGTGGCGAGTTTGTGAATTTGCAATTTTAGATGAAGGAAATAGCCTAAGTAGTATGCAGTAGTAACTAGTAAGTCCAAGAACATGAGTATCGATCTCAATAAAGTTGTCAATGTAAGCATTCACTTAGACTAGTGGACGACGCAGATGTGTTCAAAGGCGTTACACGACTAGCGGGTGTCGGATCGGCAAAATAATTTCTTCCTACAAGAGTGTCCATGAAAAGTAAGTATTGGTTTGTCATGCCTAACAAACTTAGTGGATCGCGTAACCTTCCATGTAGATTTGCAGACAATAATACCTTATGATTATCTAACGTGCTTTGAGTTCAAAAATTACTCGTCCAGAGCAATCCATCCTAAGGGGTCTGCGTCAACGAACATAAGGATGTTGATTTGACGTACGTGGATTTGATTGGGGATGCATGTGGAATTGAAGGAGGCGGGCTCTGCGATATTTCCGAAAGAAAATTGGTGGGAGGTGGTGAGTTTGAGTTGTGGTCGTTGTCAGTAGTGTTATCTGGCAACTAACGAGAAGGGTTTGTTTCTACCACACTATGATCTAAATGTTTGACATGGTAGTCTGAGTGCAATCCATGCATCCTGAAGGGAAGCAACCGAGAGAGTTAGTTCTTCTTCACAGACAACCATGGAATTAGTGACGTCCATAAAATGGAGGGACAATAGGAAGACGAGCGGGAGTGTACTTACTGCGGGTAGGGATGGTCTGGACGGCTTGTTGTGAGAGTCAAGTTAGCGTGTTGAGATATTGCAACACGCGATCGGGGATATGTTGGCCACGGGGGATCGTGAAGTTGTGGTATGCAGGAGGAAGTTTGATTGTTCTGAGACGAGTACTGAGGCTTGTAGCAAAAGCAGGGAAGAGTGGCCCAGGGAAAATTCATTGGGTTCCTGGTGCGGAAAATAGAGAGCCGTTGGGGCGGAAAAGTGTGGCTTGTGTAGGATATTGCAACAAAAGCTTTGCGATGGTGGAGTGGCAAACATCGCTAGAAGCAACTCGATGTAAGAGCTACAACCATCAACATAAGCAATGTGATGGAAGAGCAAACAATTTGTAAATTTTATATGCGTATTTCAGCCAATTGCTACATGATGAAGGATGCGGATAGAAGGCTAGTTGATGCGGGACAGGCATCACACCTGCCCGCCACCCTGGAGTCCCACCAGGGGGCCCACCTGGAGTCAGCACCCGACGACTTTCATCAGGGTCGCGGCCCGTACACCCCAATCAGCTCTCTGTCATGGAGTCACCACCATGCGACAGGTTGTTGCAAGCAAGGACATGTTGGACCAATTGATATATGGGAAGATCAATGTTGAGGGGAAGGAGGTGATACGCCATACAAACGTCATGGTAGGGCAGTTAGTCCCATCGAGTTAATTAGTGGTGTTGGTCCACAGTTTATCGAATCCCAACACTTTTCTCCCAAGCACAAGTGCTTGATTCCAATTCCTTATGACAAACATAGCATAGAGGTTCCCTACACTACAACTTTATATAGAGAGGTTTACATAAACTGAAGATTAATGCACATTTACTAAAAGAAAGAAAAGAGTGGAAATTAAAGACTGTCTTGGCCCATATTAGCGAACTACCTTGATCTCCAAAGTCAACTACGATCTCCCTTGATGGCGTTAATGTGCGTGCATGGACATGCAATTACCGTATCCAAAGTCCAAACCATCTAATCCACTCTGGATGATTGGTATCCATTCCATCAATCTTTCCAATATAACTCTGATTTTAGTGGAATCTCAGCCATCCAAAGTCTATTTCACTGTTGGGATGGGGTTAATTATGCAGTGCAAGTACCATGGTAGTTGGAGAGAATCTGATCCCATCATTCTAATGGTTTTATGATGTTGGTTAATTACTTTCTTGTTCAACCAAATCAACATTTTATTATTCTATGCTTCAGCCTACATGGAAGGGGAGCGTTGGCGGGTTTGAGGTTTGGAAGCCTCTTGCAAAAATGCAGGGTAAGATTTGCCTACATTTCATCATTGTGGTGGGACCCTTCCCTGGACCTTCACTGCACGGGGATGCTTTGTGCACCGGGCTGCCCTTTATGTTTCAACCTACATGGTAATCATCTTTCATTAGCTCACCTGATGTTTTGATAGTAAACAAAAAAAACGAGACTTATATCATGTTTGGCATTTTAATGTACAATAATTTGAATAAAGAGGAATCTTCTTATGCTATGAGGCACTTTGAAAAAGTTCTCCAATATTTTCATCCTCTTGCATCTTTTGACTTTTCCACTTCCAACTTGAATGAACCTAGGATTTATTTTCACCATCCTTGATTCAGTTTTTATTCTGTCTACTCTTGATTGTTCAGTTTTTGTTAATCTTATATAAATTATATATGACTAACCAGTTATGTGAATTGAACCTTCAATTTAGGAAATTATATTCTCAAACCAGCTTGCAATCTTCCTTAATGTGCTAATGGTGAAAGCCCAGCACTGTCTCAAATCTGTGAATTCGCTATTTTGACAGTTCATCTGCAGCAGTCGAGCGGATTTACAAAGTCAAAGGGCGTAAGTTGACCAGCCCTCTTGCAATTTGCGTTGCCGATGTTTCGGATATACCTCGGTTCGCCTGTGTGGATGGTTTACCAAACAGTTTGCTTGATAGTCTTCTACCTGGACCTGTTACTGTTGTTCTGAAGAGAGGTTGCCTTTGAGGACCATTTATTAGTCATTGATCTCATGTCCAATTGAAAATCCTCATAAGTGTATAACTTTTAGGTGATTCCAGTATTCTTGAGAAGACCCTAAACCCAGGTTTTGATTCCATCGGTGTTCGAGTACCAGATTCCAACTTTATTCGATCAATTGCTCGTGGTTCTGAAAGTGCATTAGCTCTTACAAGTGCCAACCTCAGCGGGCAACCCAGTAGTGTCAGCCCGACCGATTTTGAGCACCTCTGGCACCACTGTGAGTATGTTTTTGACGGCGGCTTGCTCAAGAGAGGTCGTGCTGGATCAACTTTGGTGGATCTAACTGTGCCAGGATCCTATAAGATTTTGAGATCAGGAAGGTGTGTACACTTGCTATTCACATGTAAAAATGATGCATCAGAGTAATTTTTCGTATTGTATCTGACAATGGAACTATTTTTTGTTCTGCAGTGCATTGGTGGAAACTACTGCAGTGCTTCATAGCTTCGGTTTAGATGAAGCAATTTGAGGAAAGGTTTGAATGCTGGAATCTTTCAGTCATTAATTTTGTAGTCCAATATAAAAAAAAATCATTTTTGTCTAGTTATAAATTATAAAAGTTAACCTTTGTTTCATGCTTCTAAAGAATGAGCACCTTTTAATCACAAACGAGCTCACTAAAAGTATAATTGTTTTGATTCCTTAATTATCGTGATTGTTTATAGTATATGAAAATGCATCAATTATATTAGTAGATTAGCTAGTAGTGTTGTGCCAAAGTAACGAGAGTACCGATATGAACTAAGCAATTCGATATGGTATTGGTGGTTCCCTGTTCGGGTCCGATTCAAGAAAACTTAGAATTGACCTCGTCGGTTCAATTCTCGGTTCTAGACATAGGGTATTAGGGACTCGACCCAAGAACATACTATTAAACATGGTTGGACCAAGTGCATTGTATGCATTTGTGCAAGAATTTCATCTGGATTTATTTTAGTTCATTTTGTTGGTTTTCTACTGAATAAAGGGGTGCAAACAAGCCGAGCTTGGCAAAATTTTCAAGCTCGAGCTCGTGCTTAACAAGCTCATTTTGCTCGGCTCGAGCTTGAGCTGAATGCCTTCTTATTGAGCCGAAGCTCGAATTTCGAGCTCGCGTCGAGCTCAGGCTTGACGAGCTCATTTTGCTCGAATTGAGTCGAGCTCGAGCTGCTCACGAGCTTTTCAGCTCATATGCCTTTTTTTATTCATTGTTTTAAAATGCACAAATAAAAAACTCATGAGCCGGCTCGCGAGCTGATGAACAACAATATGTGAGCTCGAGCTTGACTCGTAATCGAGTTCGAGCTCCACAGACTTGAGCTCGAGTCGAGCTTTTTTCGAGCCGGCTCATCGAGCTTTCGAGACGGCTTAACTCAACTTGCACTCCAAATATTAATCTCCAATTGATGTGTAATGTTGTTTTGGATGAGAAATTTTAGTGGAAGAAGTTTGTGATTGTCTCATCGTTCAAACTTTAGTGTAGAATGAGAAATATTTAGTAGGACGCCAACAAGAACTGAAAAAGGAACCCCGACCAGCAACAACAACACTCAAGACTTTATCCACTATAGTGGGTTCGGCTATATGGATCCTTTGTCACCATTATGCCCTATCTTTAGTCTTAATCTCACTAATAGCTAAGTGCATCATGTCTTTCCTTATAGTTTCATTCCAAGTCTTTATTGGTCTATCCCTCCCTCGTTTAACATGTCTAGTGGCTAAATTCTCACAATGCCTAACAGGTTACTTTAATGGTCTTCTTTGTACGTGTCCAAACCATCTTTGTCGAGCTTTTTTGCATCTTCTCAACAATTGGTGACACTCCTGTATTATCACTGATACATTTATTCCTAATTTTATCCAGTCTCGTGTGTCCACAAATCCACTTAAGCATTCTCATCTCTGCAAAACACAATTTATTACCCAACACTTAGAACCATAGAGCATCGTTGGTCAAATTGTAGTACGGTAAAACTTGTCTTTAAGTTTTAATGTTAATTTATGGTCACATAAGATCCCTGATGCGCCTTTCCATTTCAACCAACTTGCTTGGATTCTATGTATCACATCTTTTTCAACACCTCCATCTTTTTGAACTATTGATCCAAGATATTTAAAATACTCGCTGCGGGAAATATCTTGATCACGCATCTGTCCTTCTTGCACTGCAATATTTAAGCTCAATATATTGTCTTTGCTCCTCTCAACCTAAAACCCTTCTTTTCTAAAGTGTCTCGTCAAGACTTAAGTTTTGCGTTCAAACCTTTGCGCGTCTCATTGACCAAAACGACATCATCCGCAAACAATAAACACCAAAGTATTACTCAGCGAGCTCACTTAAGATAAGGGTAAAAAGATAAGGGCTTAAAGCTGAACCTTGATTTAAGTCAACAGTAATAGTGAATTCATGTGTTAATCCTCTAGATGTCTTCACCTTCGTAACTGAATTTGTATACATATCTTTGATTATATCAATGCATGATACATTTACACTTTTCTTTTCTAGGACTCTCCATAAGATCTCTCTTGGAACTATATCTTAAGTCATCTTAAGATCAATAAACAACATATGCAAATCTTGTTTTCTTTTTTGATAGTTGTCAATGAGTCTCCTCAAGAGATATATAGCTTTCATGGTCATTCGTCTTGACATGAATCGAAATTGATTTTTCGATATGCTAGTCTTTCATTTTACTCTTGTTTCTATTACTCGTTCTCATAATTTCATGGTATGACTCATTAATTTAATTTATCTGTAATTAACACAATTTTGTATGTCTCATTTGTTCTTATACAAATATATCAAGATGTTTTTTTTCATTGGTCTGACATCCTCTTTGACTTCAATATTTATTGAAAAAATATTTTAGTTACAAAATTCTTTTTTTCTCTAGACATTTTCATACTTCGATGTGTATATCGTCTGACTCAACCTCATTTTCATTTTTCATATTCTTTATAACATCATTTACTTCTGATACTTGGATTTTAGGATAAAACGTTATGTTTTTATACTCCTCCGAATTACTTAACTCTCTCAAGTATAGTTTTTTGTCTTTTGTTTCATTATAGAGCCGATCAAAATATCTTTTTCATTATTTTTTAATAGTCGCATTATCCGTCAAAATTGTATCTGTTTCATCTTTTATGCATTTAACTTGGTTTAAATCTATTGTCTTACTTTCTCTAACTTGAACAATTTTATATATGTTGCCCTCTCCATCTTTGGTATCTAGTCAGTTATAAAATTCTTCATAAGCTTGACTTCTTACTTTACTGTAGGTTTAATTTTTTTTTCTTGACGACTTTATATCTTACCAAGTTTTCATCATTTCTACAGCCGTAGAGTGTTTTATAGTTGTCTGTCTTTGCCTTCACTTTGTCTTGTACTTCCTATTTTCATCACAATGATTCTTTTTTTTGGGCGCACGATTTTTTGATTCTCCAAGTACGTTTTTTTCATTTATCCTTAAATGTGAACATAACTTCTCATGAGACACTATGATCAACATAAAAGTCATCAACTAGTTGTTTCATAACTGCTGTTTTGAAAACAATCTGCTTTTCCATCTTCAAATTCCACCACTGAATTTTTGGCAACACTTGTGTCCTTGTTTTAATTTTATTATATATAATGTGCACGTTCAACACCATTTATCTATATGCAGTGTCATTAAACTTTCTCCGGATATAACAGTCATTCGTACAAATTATTTTATCCATTTTATAAGTCATAAAATAATCAATTTGTGACTTATTTGGTCCGTTTTTAAATATAATTAAATGTTCATTTCTTTTCATGAAAAACATATTTTTCACAATTAGCTTATGTGCTATGACAGTCTAAAATAATTATTCATTTTTCATTTCTTTCTTCATACCCAAATCTTTCATGAATGACTATTTTCCTTCCCTATATCTTCTCTTATGAAAATCTCTTTTTGTAGGATTTTTCTTACTAAATCATCCATGTCTTTCCAAAACTGTATTTTTTTGTTCCGTTACAATTTTAGGCTTCATGCACATTGGTTTGTTCTGGTTCTGAAAAGTTGGAATATATAAGGACTGGTTTTTTCTTTTGAGTATAACCGATCCAAACTGGCGCGAGTTGCACCCGAGTTGCACCCGAGTTGCACCCCATATTAGCTAAGGAGAGTCAAAAGTGTGCATCATTTTGAACATATTGATGGAAATTGCTCAAAGTAATTTTGCATTGTCTAAGCTTAAAGCGAAGGAGATTCAGAGAACCGAGTTCACATAGTTGAGATAAGGCTATCGATGTTATCATTGTTCAAGTGTCAGAAAGCAAAAACTGGCCGGATCCAGAGCTTTCACTACGAACTCGCGTCAACACTTTTCCATTCTTCAAAAGCGCATTAGAATTAAAATAACTGAAACTTCTCATTAAGAATGGATCATCTCTCCGCCATGCAGCTGCTCTGTACAGATTGTAATATATCTCCTCTTACAGCACCAAAAAAAAAAACCTTTTTATATAATTACATCACATCTGCACACAACAGATACAGATTCTGATAGTTATTCTATGCAAAAATGTCTCAACCAATTTTGCAACTCTTTATTGGCCTCTCATCTGCATAATTGTGATCTTATCATCATAAAATTAATTTATGCTCTCATATTTGTTTTGTTAAATTTTAATCAGTTGTACCTCAAAGGCTAGGACACCGTGCGCCAATCCGTTTTCTGCTACGGAAGGATCCTGCTTCCGCAATCCATTCTAACCGGAAGATTCTCGACTATGAAAGATCTCTCAAATATATTGAAGTAGGTTGTCACTTATAAAATAAATTTTATTTTCCATCTCCTCATAATGGCATCGTTTGACACGGCTTATTTGCTCCGGTGAGTTTGGTCAACAACACCATTATCATAGAATGTATGTTTGGCAAGACTAAAGGTTATATGACTGCTATCAAGAAAATAAACTAGTTTTGGAGCATAACATGCATGAATTTTTTTAGGTGAGGTCGGGCGTTCACGAACTACGGTGAAAACGAAGGCAATATCTGATTTCCGAATTTCTTTTGATTTATCTGCAGTAACTGTTTCTTCTGATGCCAGAAATTTTTTGTGTGATTTTGAATGCTAGCAGAATAGGCACGGATTAGCTTGTGCCCAATTTTTAGGCTCAAATGAATGAGTTAAACCGTCATTCGCTAAGAATCATCTAACAAACATAATCCGTTTGAACATAAAAATGGATGATGTTCCTTGGGTGAGTGTTAACGAATGACATTTTAACCCCCATGTTCATGACTGCCGCCACCGTGCCAAATAGAGAGGCTTCATTTGGCATGGTGTTGGCGGTCGTAAAGGCATGGGTTAAAACATCATTAATTAAGGATCACTAGCAAACATCATCTGTTTGAACATAAAAGTGGATGAAGTTCTTTAGGTGGTTGTTAACAAATGACAAATTAACCCCCGTGTTCATGACCGTCATCACTATGTCAAACTGAGCCTTAGGTTACGTTTGGGGGGGGGAACTTATTTTCACCGGTCAAGCGGTTACCATCGTATGAACTGGACCTTAATTAAGGTCTGGTTCATGCTGTGATAACTGCTTGATCGGTGAAATTAAGTCTTCCCAAACGGAGCCTTAGGCTCTGTTTGGGGGAACTTATTTTCACCGGTCAAGCGGTTACGACCGTATGAACTTTACCTTAATTAGGGTCCGGTTCATGCGGTTACAATCGCTTGACCAGTGAAAATAAATCCCCCCAAACGAAACCTTAGTCTGCAATGACATTACTCTCTAGCTGCCATGGACATTCTCAATGCACACAATTTTCTCCAATGGAATTTTTTTTACTTTTTTAACCTTTCCTTACTTTGCTATTTTTTTTTTGTACATCAATTTATTGTATGTTATTTTGTTTGACTATAGTTTGGTTTATTAAAATTTTAGTTAATTTTTATTTTGTTTGAACAGTCCAGATCATTTTGATGGCTTAATGCTGGAATTTCTCTTAAAACCATCACATGTATATTTATCTCATTGTTAGGAGCACACCTTTGATATAGGCACATTATTGAAATTTAATTTGCTATTCATTTTTCTTTAAGAGCACATTTTGAATGTGAAAATTTTTATCCTCCTTGTTCCCAATAATTTGGTCAAAAAAAATAAAAATATCATCACCTCTTTTGATTTTTGAATGTGATAATATTTTGATCATGATTCACACCTAGTGGAAGATATGCCAATTTTTTTATGAGTAAAAATACAGTATTTTAAAGAAATAATTAACGGAATATTAATTTTTGTATTGTTACGGTTATTTTAAGTACTCATATGTGTATGTTTTGGGATAACAAAAATATAAAAAATATAGTTGCAATGGAGTTTCCACCATTAGCACACGTTCCTCTACGTTCAAATTATGTACAAAAAATTTGAGCCAACAACCACGTCTTCATTCTCGAATGGAGTGAATCATCTCTTCGCTCTACCACTTCCAAATCCCTACGCGTGCTCAAGATCATCCTTCCCGCACCTTCACCATCCGATTCTAAAAATTTGAAATCGGCGGAATTCCGGCTGGCAATCGGAAGAAGACCCATGGATTTAGGCAGTCGACCGAAGAGGTGCTTGGAGGAAGGAAACACCATACATGGAAGAAAACACCAAACAACGGCGGTCGGCGGAGGGCTTGGTGGAAGATGACTCTGGGCGACAGATCTGCAGTCAGCGACGTCGGGCTGGGAGGAAGGTAACATCAGGCGAGTAGTCCTGAGGGGCGGCCTAGGAGAATGAAGTGGGGTTTAGGGTTTCACTGGAGAATGGGGGTCACGGTGTGCGCATAAGAGGCTTTACCTAGACTGACAAAATAGGTATTGTTTTATTTTTGTGTGCTCCTATCTAAAGTATATGTGCCCTTAGCAATGCTATGTATATATGATATGTAGTATATAAGATTAATTACAGTGTTTGGAAGAATTGAAGGCCGCTTGGGTTTAATGCTTGTTCAATTACAGTTACGCACAATTGCTGTTGTTGGGCTGTCCCGTGTTGTGCTTGATATATGAACAAATGTTGCCTACAAGTAGATATGATTGTAATTTAAACTGTTAATACGAGATTTTTTTGAACTCAAATACGACTGTAATTTAAACTGAAAATACAAATCAATTACGATCATAATTGCAATTATGACTGTAATATAAACTAAAAATACAATCCCCGCACGATCCTTGTATATGCTGAGCGTACCAAAAATACAATCCCCCCACGAGATTTAATGTGCATTATTTTTTTTTATTGATTAAGATTAGATGGTTGGTGTTGCGGGTCACTCGGCTTTTTCCACAGTCCGGAGAATCGGACCGCCTTAGCTCGGATTCGAGTCGGACATGCAATCAGTTAAAGAAAACCAAACAATGGGCAAGAGATTTTTGACGTGGAAACCCCGTAAAGGGTGAAAAATCACGTGGTTGGAACTGTGTCGAGCCAAAATCCACTAGCTCCTTGGAGTGTTACAGAAATTGGTTTGATCTCGAAGGGCGACAACCGCTACTCTGTTTCAAGTACATAAAAAGAGGAAGAACGTCTAAATCCTCGGAGCCTTGATGGAAGCACTTCGGTCTTGAGATGGCGTCGAGCTCACGAAATCTTGGTGGGAGCGTTCCGGATGGAAGATCTTCTAAGTCCAAATGGATTCAAGAGGTTGCGCTCTCGTTGATGCGGAGTCTTGATGAGAGTGCTCTCGTGGAGGCGGTTAACGTCACTTGAGGCGTGAGGAATCCGTAGCGCAAGGAGGAGAGCATAGTGAATTCCAGAGCGAAGGATCGACCTAAGTCCACGATCTCGCCGGAAAACCTCAAAGCTCTTCCTTGCTTCTGGAGTTGCCTGACTTGAAATGAAGGTCTGGGGGTCTATTTAGGCTCTGTTTGGCTCAGCTGTAGCGACTGCAGAAGCAGTGGTGGGAAGCAGTGGTGGAATAATCAGCTGTTCAGCAGGGGTGGCAGAATCGTGAAACTGTTTGGATGCACAGCTTTTGCAGAACTTTTCAAACGGAGAAGCTGTTTAAGGCTCTGTTTGGCGGAGTGATTTGGTAAAATAGCTGTGCGATACACAATTTATTTTTCAAATTTTAAACACAAGCAACAATGGTACAAAACGAACATATTAAAACTTAATTCATTTTAAGTGTCCAATAACAATACTACAAAGTAAGAGATAGTTCTCAAAAGAGTTTTTCATTGTTAAAAAGCATAATCGTGGACCGTCATGCGATGAAACTTGTCCCTCAATCATCGCTCGTTACTGCAATCAAAATAAATACCAATATCAGGAATTTTGTAGCGGGCTTTACAATTATAAACGTAATCATGAGTTTACCTGGAATTGCGTAGTTGATCTGTAATGTATTCCTGATATTGGTCTTTGAGTAGCTCCTGTTCCTTCAAATGAAGATGGTGCGGGTATTCATAGTTTTGGATGATTGTTTGGTCGCAACTCATATGCCCTGGAAAGAAGCTTTCGTTTTCGTCGCATACATCAAACTCTGGGTCTGATCGGGATGGATGTCTTCTGATAAAGTTATGGAAGTGACATCGTAACCACCACAATGACCAATGTTTTGAGAATTCAAACTGAGGCATTTTGCTTAGTATGGCCCATTTTTTCTTCCACACACCAAAACTTCGTTCGATCACGCTGCGTAGAGAAGAGTGTGCTTTATTAAATATTTCACGTCGACCTTCAATTGGACGGTTTCGCTCGAGCAAAGTCGGTAAATGATATCTTGTTTCCGGGTAAGGTTTCAATAGCCCTTTTTCCATAGGATAACCAGCATCGAGAGATAATATTTACCTTCAATAAGTTATTAAAAAATTTAAACAATTGAAAAAAAATTATTCTTTAAATTAAACAAAATAAATAAATAAATGTTGGTACTACCTTCCGGGGGAAATGGAAATTTACTTTGTGGGCCCCTTACAACACGATGATATATGCGTGTGTCGTGCAGGCCTTCCCAACCAGGAACAACATATGTACACATATTGGCAAACCGCCATTACTTTTGAGTCGTGCTGCCATGACGACCAATATAAGCACTTGATTTTCAACGGGTATACAGCATCAACATGTGTACCATGTTGCTCCAATGCAATCTTTAAAAAATGGCATATATCGGTCATCATTTTGGATGTGCCCAGGAATTGAACAAAAATGTGCGGTCGGTGGGACTTAGGGATAAATTAGCAATGTTATGCGATACGCCCTGCGCTCCTTGAAGTTTTTCATTAGATTGCCCCACCCTCCTTATTGAAATGAGTAGTAGGTCTATTTCCTAAATCGTCTCCCGGATACAAAGATCACAAAATTAACATGGGTCTCCCAATTTGCACAAATCACGCCCATATACGTAAAAAATTAAATAAGCGCAAATCTACAATACACAAGACGTTCATGTCAAACACACAGCAAATACATATCTGGAAGATCTGAAACCAAATATACCTTTTTTTACAATGCTGCAAGAGAAATCTAGGGCAGATTTGGATATTTGAAACCCAAATGGCTTGATGCGGTGGAGAAGAGGGAAGGATTCCAGAAATCACAACTCTAGAAACTCTAAAATGCCATAAAGAAATTGAGGGGAAGAAAACCTGCGGTGGAGAAGAAGCCAAGAAGGTGCTGGAAGAAGGGCCGGCCTCGAGTCAGGAAGAAGGTGATTAGGGCCGGCCTCGACACAGGAAGAAGGTGAAAGAGGGCGTCGGGTTCTCGTTGGAGGGGGACTGCGAGGAAGAACTCGCCGGCTCCCAAACGAAGGAAGAAGGTGCAGGAAGAAGTTGCCGGGGCGAATCGTCGTGGAGCGGGAAGATGCGAAGGCGGCGTCGGGGCGATTCGTCGGTCGAAGATCCGTGGAGACGGGGGGAAAGAGAATCGCGGTGTTTGTGAGGAGCCATTCCGGACTTTATTTTTCACGCGGGATTCACGGCAGGGCAGCGGGGGCGTGGCAGCAGTCCTTATTTCGTTGTTTGGCGGAAAAAAATGCGGTGGATCGAAGCGGAGCCAAACAGAGCCTTATTTTTCGGAGGGACGTGTCAGTAATTGCACCGGGGAGTGTTTTGAATGATCTTCACGATCACGCGGACCAACAAAAGTAACCAAATTACCCTCTCTCCCCCGGGTAGTTTGGGCTGCCCAAAGGCGGCGATATGGAGGCAGCCAGCAATGGGGGGGGGGGGGGGGGGGTCGCGCCGGTGGCGCGCTACGCACACCTGCTCATCGCGCGGCCGCGTCGGTCCTTCGCACCGCACGCACGCAGGCTGCACACACAGGTCATGTGCCTTAGGGGCGAGCCCTGCGCACCCTCCCGTCTTTTTGGGTGCTCACCTTACTCGATTCGCCGGTCTGGTTGTGCCTTTTGTATTTGGGCTTGAGGTTTAGAAATGCCTAAATTTTCGCGAGTCATGATTAGCACTAAATTTCTAACATCTCCCAGAATGTTTCCGTTGTCAGAAGATCCCCTGTACTGCGAGATTTGGTCAAAGTCGAAGCTCGTTGTCTGTTTTGAGATACGAAAATTTGGCAAAATATTTACGCATTAAACGCTTTCCATTACGATTTCTCCCTTGAGGCCTATAAAATAGAGAGGGTTGTTTTGTTCGTCGTAGAGATTTTCGGTCCTGCGAAGTTTGGTTTTAGAGTTAGCGGATTTCAATGGTCACCATGTCTCCCTCGAAGAAGGTCAGCACCCTTTTCTCTCTTTTTGTTGCTCGGGAATGAGCAGCGAGGCGAGCGGAAGGAAGTGCCAACGATAGCGCCTCCTGGAGGGGTACTGGCACAGAGATGACAAAAGTGGTGGCGAGAGCGGAGGGCGATGGGCGCGAAGGAGCGCGAGGAGGTCTTAGATAGATTATAATTAGTGGTAGTCTAACTCACCTAGGGGGTGAATATGTATCTTGCAGTTTTGAAGAGCTCTTTTTTATTTAAACAGTTACGTAAGAAATAAAGCAAGTACACAAAAAACACACAGATTTATAGTGGTTCAAGGTCTGGGTACATTCACTTTCCCTCTACACCTATCTAGCTATGTGCTAGACTAGGCAACCTCCTCCAAACTTGGCTCAACAGAGCTTACAACATAAATTCCTCAAGATTTCTCATGTCTCCAACAAGACCCTACCTCAGGCACACAGACCCTACACTCAGGCTTATCAAGAAGCCCTACCTCAGAGTTCTTCAACTCCTACAAATCAGAAACCTTTCAGGTTTCCTATCTCAAACTTGACTCAAGTCCTACCTCAGATTTCCACTAAAATCCTACCACTTAGGCTGAGAGTACAACCCTACAGCTCAGGCATAAGAGTCATTCAACTCAGGCACAAAGACCCTACAAAAAATATATTGAAAGAGATTACAACAGAAGTCTAATTTATATTTAAACCTTGAAGATTGAGACCTTCTATTTTTCTTGCTTTGATGATAAGATGTGGAGTTGGTCCCTGACTGCATGATCTTCAAGTTTTGCACGGGTTAGGGCAATCTTCACCTTGATCTTCTTCTTCTTGCAAATGAAAGAAGATCAATTTTGAGTCACATAATCGACTCTACTTGTTCTTCTGAAAGCCTTCAACAAGAACTATCTTCTTTTTCTTTGAGCAGTGTCAAGCTCTTTCTTGAGATTAGGTTTTGTGTAACAGCACTGTTCCATTGACCTAGAAGTTCCTCTTTATACTCTTTGACGGGAATAGAATAGTTTATCAAAGCATGAGCATGAATAGAATAGTTTATTGCTTTCGGCACTAGCGCCAAATTTGACTTCCACCAATCAGTACTGGCTCAGAGACATTATTTGAATCTTGTCAGCTGTACCGCTGAATATTGACTTCATTCTCAGTGGTATTAGACTTGGTGTTGACACCTGCGACTTTCAACGACAATTTCTTAATCTTCTCAACTGTACCGTTGAGAAGATCATTCATTCTCAGCAGTATTTGCCTTGGCGCTAAGATCAGTAACTCTCAGCGATTTCTGCATTCTTCTCATTGTCTTATAGATATAGCTGAGAACTATAAGGTGTCTTAGCTGTATAATTCAGCTTAGTTTTGATCAATATCTTGGAGTAAAAACCAAGTTCTCTGCATGCTCATAAAGTGGATATGCATCAAATACAATATGTTCTTAGCATTAGTAGTGATGCCACTTCAAATCTTGGAAGATCGAGGGCAATCTTCCCAACAGCCTGCGCGCGCGCGCGTGACCGGACTGGCTGTGCGAGCTCGCGCAGGAGCTATCCGTGCGCGGGAGCTCGCACAGGGGCTTCTCGCATGCGAGTGCGTGAACGCGCGATCTGCCGCGGAGCTGTTCGCGCTTGCGGGCTGGCGCGTGCACGTTTGCCTTCGCGCGGGCTTGAGCGGGGCCGTTCACTCGGGGACCACTCCTGCGCCGCTCTCCTGGCACGCTGGTTTTTCTTTTCCTTTGCTTGCGTTAGTGTTGACGCCCATTCTTTTTCGCATTTACCGAAGGGTGGCGTTCCGCGACGGTCGATGCGCCTCCCGTCAACTTTGAACCTTGCCCGCGTAGGAAGTTGGAGGAAACACTTTGGTATATTGTAGGACGTAGAGATCGTAATACCGTCCCTGCTGGAGCGTGTTCAGCGCCCTCCTGCGGACTACTTCGCGGTTACGGAGGGATGTTTGAATGCGGACTTCTGAATCCCTCCTGCTGATGAGGCAATCGTTGTTCTTCAATTTTGTGACGTGCCTGTGACGTGGTTCTCTTTTGCGGGACTGACAAGGATCTTGGGGATACTCTGCTTTGTTCGGGAGCACAACTCTCAAATGTCGGTCTGCCTCTTTCGTGAGTGGTGTGATGTCTGTCTTGGCCCGGGAGACCGAGTCGATGTGCGGAGCAACAAGAGATAGTTGTCGTTCGAGAACAAGACCGACCATCGTCACGGCGGGACGCTGTATGGGTTTGTCAAGAATCAATGTGAGCTGTCCGAGACTTGGAATGATCCTCCCGACCGTTGTCGTCGCTTGAAGCGAAAAGATCATGACTTTACTCCGTTGCTGGGCTTTGAGCGTGAGCTTGGTGCTCCTCTTTTCAAGATCAGTACGTTCGTCGTTGAGAAGCAACTAGTTCTAGCTGACCTTTCGACGGACATAGAGCGGATCTGTGCCACGCCCCTGGAGCACAACAAGAATAGGAAGCTGGACTATTCACAACATTCAGGAGAAAGTGGATCTCCCTCAGCTTCTCCCGACGCCGTCATTGATGTCACCGATGATTGTCCGGACGACTAGGTTGCTGATTTACCGCCCACGGAGACTGAAGATGCACCGGAGGTTCATGCGATCGTGTCAGCATCTCACGCAGTCCCTAAGCCGCCGTTCGACGCGGGGAGGGGGAAGAGCCGGGAGTGTTCTGCTTACCAGGCGCTCCTTCGAAAGATATGATGTTTGCCCAAAATATTTTTCCTCTTTGGTTTTGAGTTGTGCATGAGAATAATTTGTGTTCTGCGTTTGCAGCTTGATGAGACTCGCGACATTGCGCTCCTGTGGAACGACACTTACGTGTCCACGATGAACGATTTTCTTTCTCTGCGGGCGAAGCTGGCCGCGTCCGAGGAGTTGCTGGCAGAGGCCCAAAGGAAGGAGGTTAATTCTTGGCTGGTCAGTGTCGAGTCTTAGTTGTCATCTTCTCAGTCTGAGGTGAAGTCTCTTTAGGCCAAGTTGAGCACCGCCGACTCTGAGATCGGGTCTCTTTGCGGGAGGTTGACCTCTGCTGAGGTGACTCTAAAGGAGGCGGTCCGTTGTGCCGACACGGTCGATGCTACGATAGGTCAACAGGAGGCAAAGATCGAGCGGCTGAAAGGAGAGAACGCTCGACTGATTTCTGAGCGAGAGGAGGTCGAGGTCGTCCGCGCGGTTGCGGTAGCCAAGTACCGGTCTTCTCATGACTTCGAGGTGGAGTGGTTTTGCATTTCCGTGATGATGGCGACGGAGGTTGATCTGCTGGTAGAGGACGAGCGCGCAGCTGCGTATTCTTATGGCTTTGGCAAGGGGTTTCGAGCGGCTCGGAGGTTTCCGGAGCGCGATACCTTGGGCGTGGAGGATGTCTCGGACGACGATGCTGACACTGCTGCGGAGGGATGATCCTCTTGACTTCTTTTTCCCGAATTTGTTTTTATTTGTCTGTTTTTGCGTTGTAGGCGCGCTCTCGCGCCGGTACATGTTTTTTCTTTTGATGTCGATGTAGCCCCCGTGACACTTATTTTTTTGATTAGAGACTATTTTTGTTTTTAGATCTGTTTGCCTTAGTTGTGTTTTTTGGTGCACATACTTTTTCTTCTTGAAGAGTTGCGCGTTGCTCGCTTGCTCGCATTTTGAACAGGGATGATGGGGACCTTTTTCCGTGATTGTTGGGACAACTAAGATTCGTCCGGGCGGAAATGGCAAAGGGCTCTTACTCGTTTGGCTATAAGAGAACCCGAGTTCATCCAGGTGAAGATGGCGGAGAGCCTTTGTCTGTTTGCTTTTTAGGAGAACCGAGGTTTGTCCGAGTGGTGGTGGAGAGGAATCTTTGTTCGTTTGCGCCTCAGGAGAACTGGGGTTTGTCCAAGTGAAGGTGCAAATGAACCTCTTTGTTCATCTCGCCTGGGAGAACCGGGGTCCGTCTGGGTGGAGGTGGCGAATGATCTTTGTTCAGGAGAACCGTAGTTAGTCTAAGTGAAGGTGCAAATGAACCTTTGTTCATCTCGTTTGGGAGGACCGAGGTCCGTCCGGGTGGAGGTGGCGAAAAACCTTTGTTTGTTTGTGCCTCGGGAGAATCGGGGTTCGTCCAGGTGAAAGTGCAGATGAACCTTTGTCCATCTCGCCTGGGAGGACCGGGGTCCGTCCGCGTGGAGGTGGCAAAGAACCTTTGTTCGTTCGCGGCTCGGGAGAACCAAAGTTTGTCCATGTGAAGGTGTAGATGAACCTTTGTCCATCTCGTATGGGAGGACCAGGGTCTGTCCGGGTGGAGGTGACGAAAAACTTTTGTTTATTCAGGAGAACCGGGATTTGTCCAAGTGAAGGTGCAGATGAACCTTTATTCATCTCGTCTGGGAGGATCCAGGGTCCGTCTGGGTGGGAGGTAGAGAAGAACCTTTTTTCGTTCGCGCCTTAGGAGAATCAGGGTTCGTCCAAGTGAAGGTGCAGATGAACCTTTGTCCATCTCGCATGGGAGGACCGGGGTTCGTCCGAGAGGTGCAGAAAGGCTTACGCCAATCTTGCCTTGCGATAACCCGTTTGTGGTGGAAGGAAAGAACTTAAGCTCTATTGCTGAAAGGAAGATACAAGTGTTCGCGAGTCCACCTTCGCGGCTTATTCTTCAAGACGGAAATTGAGAAAGCAATAGATAGTGTGTGGCACTCCGAGCTAAGCCTTGCTCTAACTTCCTTGCCCCCTGTCCTGACCGGGGTGCGCTTGTTGAATGTAAAAGTCGCGCTGCCTCCTGATCACCTCGTGCAACACCTATCCCACCCGGGGTGGCGAACTTCAGCGCTAGGTGCGGGATGGAGGGGATCGGCTCAAAGAGTGCTTGCAGCTGGACGTCCGAAGATTGTGTTGTATGTTGAACTGGAGTTGACTACCACAAATTGGATGTCTCGGGTCGCCTGCCTAGGGAACTCCCCCAGAGTGACAGGGAGAGTGTTCGTTCCTCGTACGGGCACCAGGGCATTGTCGAATCCGTACAACGGTCCAGTTGCTGGCTCAAGGCGTTCTTGCGAGACATTCATGCTGATCAATGTGGATTCAAACAGGATTTTGACCGTACTCCCGTTGTCGACTAGTATCCCGCTAGCCCTAAAGCAGGGGTCGCCAATCCCTGTGCTGATGACGAGGGGATCTTGTCAGACTCTTCTCGTGCTGGGTGACAGAGAGGATTTGGAAGAGTGAGCTGGCAATGGTGCCGACCTCCCCGACCATTTACCTTCCCTCCTGCGCTCCTTGGCGTGGAGGGGACTGATCTCTCCTTGCTGGTATGGCGGGGGCTGACGGGGTACTTGATTTTGCAAGTATCTCCCCAGATGTCCTTGCTGGATGAGGCGCTCGATTTCTTCCTTGAGCCAGGTGCAATCCTCCATATCGTGCCCATTCTTGCGGTGAAACTCACAGTACTGTGTTTGGTCCCCTCGATTTGGGAGCAATGACTTCGAACGTCGGAGCATGCCAAAGTCTTAGATGGCTATGAGTACCTGCGCTCGGGACAATATTTAGTGGGGTGAATTCTTGGTGTCGGCAGGGGCCTTGGTCCTGGAGAGAAGTATTACATCGATCGTCGTTCCGGCGGTGCGTTGGAGGCATAGGTTCTGACTTCCCTCTTCCGCTTGGAAGAATCTTCAAATTGCTGGCGGTGGGCTTCGATGGCCTCGTCGGACGCAATTTGCGCCTCAAACCGGTGCACGAGGTCGGCGTAGATGAGGACTGTTTCTCTCATCAGAGCAGAGTAGAATCCGCTCGGGCGGAGTCCTCCGAGGAAAACATCGCGGAGAAGCTCCGGGTCGACTCCTAGGATTTGTCGTGCTTCGGTGGTGAAACGGCGGAAGAAATCCCTCAGCGATTCTCCCTCGTTCTGGCAGATGTCGGAGAGGTGCGAGGGGTCTCTGACAATCCGTCGGTTGGCTATGAACTGGTCAACGAAGAGGCAGGCGAGCTCCCCAAAGTCGTGAATTGCCCCCTTTTGCAGGGAGTGGAACCATGTGCGTGCCTACCCCTTCAGAGTTGTGGGAAACACTTGGCACATTAGCTGATCTGGCACGCTAATGAGGCGAGTGATTATCTCAAAGTGATTCACAAGCTCTAGGGGGTTCTCTCCCCCCATCGAAGGCCTTGAAATGTTGTAGCTTGAATCCTTGCGGGATGGGGTGTGCCATGACTTAGGGGGCGGACGAGGACCTAAGGTGGAAGTGGCACCGTGCGTCCGCGGGGCGGCGACATTCATGAGTGTATCCTTCCTCGATCATGTCTCTGACCCTCTTGGCGGGTGAGTTCGTGGTTGCCTGGTCGGGCGTCTATCTCCATCGACTGAGGGTTAGGCTGAGTGCCGACTCGGGGCTCCGACCTCTGCACGACCTGCATAGAGCTTGCCTCGTCAAAGAGTTCCTCTGCGGGGAGTCTTCTGGGTGATTCGTGCCCTGATGAGGGATGTGCCCTGGATCTATTATCATCGGATGCGCCCCGCGCATGTTTCCCAAGCGGGGAGGGTCAGATACTTCCATCCTCTGCAAGAGAGTGAGCATTTCGATCTGGCGTTCCTTCATTAGCCAAACTCGCTCTTCTACCGTGTTGGTGGAAATGACAACGACGACCGGTCCATTGGGTAGCAGAGTGTTGCCTGTGGGCGAGTCAGACATACCGATTTCAGGGCACTCTTCGGGGGTCGTGCCATTGGCGGTGCATGCACTCCTTGTCATTGCTGCTGGTTTGGAGGAATGTTGAGCTTTGTCAGAGCTTCTGGGAACACTTTCCCACTGACGACACCAAACTGTTACGGGTCACCCGACATTTTCCCCGGTCCGGAGAATCAGACCGCCTTAGCTCGGAGTCGAGCCGGAACGCGCAATCAGTTAAAGAAAACCGCAACAATGGACAAGAGATATTTTTGACGTGAAAAATCCGGAAAGAGTGAAAAATCACGTGGCTGGAACTGTGTCGAGCCAAAATCCACTAGCTCTTTGAAGTGTTACAAAAAATGATTTAATCTTGGAAGGTGACAGGTCGCTACTCCGTTTCAAGTAAAAAAAAGAGGAAGAACGACTAAGTCCCCGGAGCCTTAATGGAAGCGCTCCGGCTTTGAGATGACGTTAAGCTCACGAAACCTTAGTGAGAGTGTTTCGGCTGCAAAAGTTCACGGGGCTTCGTTAGGTTGCACTCTCGTTGATGCGGCGGATCCTAGATGGGAGCGCTCTCGCAGAGGCGGTTGACGTCACTTGAGGCGTGAGGAATCCGTAGCGCAAGGAGGAGAGCAAAGTTAATTCCTGAGTGAAGGATCGACCTAAGTTCACGATCTCGCCGGAAAATCTCAGAACTCTTGCTTATGAAGTTGTCTGACTTGAAATGAAGGCTTGTGGTACTATTTATAGTTTTCTGGAGGGGCGTGTCAGTAATTGCACCGGAGTGATTTATGCTGGCGAATGACGTCGCTTCGTTTCTATCACACGGAACACCAAAATTAACTAAATGACGAAAGTGCCCTTCCTTCCCCCTGGTGGTGGCGATGAGGGCCGTTGGCGGCGCGTACCACGCTAGCACGGACCTGCGCAGTGCGGGGCCGCGTGCGTGCTACCTGCGCGGAGTGCGGTCCCGACACGCACTCCTGGTCTTCTTGGGTGCTCGCGGTTCTCGGCGTGTCACTGGTCTGATTGGGCTCTTTTGTACTTGGGCTGGATCAGTTCGGAAATTTCATAGGCCTATCAGTTGGTGAATAACAAACACTATTTATAGGGGAGAGCACCCCTTTATTTTTAAATTTTATTTCATTACCAAAACCTCCCCTGGTTTTTCATTTCATTGCATCCATGAGAAAAATACCCCCTGGACACTTTCACCGAGGGGGGTGTTTTTGTGCATGGATTTATGAAATTAAACTTCAGGGGAGGTTTTTGTAATGAAATGAAAATTTTAGGGGAAGTTTTTGTAATTTCGAAAATAAGAGGGGTGCTGTCAGTAATTTAGCAAAGTTAGAGGGGAGGTCCCGATAAATGGCCCTATTTATTTTTAAATTGTTAATATAATAAGTTGTATGATTTTACGATTTAGGCTCCACGGTCATGAACAAATGATAGGTGATTTAGGCTCCGTGGTCATGAACATGGGGTTAAATTGCCATTTGTTAATGCCCACCTAAGGAACTTCATCCACTTATATGTACAAATGGATAGTGTTTGGTAGGTGATTCTTGACGAATGACATTTTAACTCATACATTTACGACCATCACCAACGTGCCAAAAGGAGCCTTAGTAATAAAAAAAAACACTACTTTCATGATAAATGAACAATCAATAATAGATTTATATCCTATTAATTATTACCCAAATCAAAATTACATATACCTTTGAGTAATGAACCAGAGTGTCAGAGGCCTAGCCGCTGGCCGAATAAGCTGTGAACTCCAAACTATTCAGGATAGGTTCAGCTGAACCAAGTCAATATCAGGCCAATACTTGTCAGCAAAATGGAGAGCAAATAAAATATCATCATATCACATCTCACTGTTAACTTCATAAGAATGAATCCATCCCAGCATTTTCAACAAGGGTGAAATATCCACACTGCGAGGGTTCGAGAAAAAAGCTCACCACGAGGGTGAAATATAGGCAAACCTTACCTTGCAAAGGTGAAATATAAACATGGACTAAATAAAAGCTCCTCCAGTTTGCTAGCACTAAAGCACAAAACCAGCAGGGGGGGGGATCACATATAAAATCCTCCCCCTTTAATACTAACACTACAAATTATCAGACAATCATATCAATCAAAATCCCTCAACATGGCCAATACTGAGAGAATGAGAAGCAGCAAAGAACCCAAGTTTGCCATTGGATTGAAGCTCTGGCCGCTGCTATCGGTGGAGAAGCCGACTCCGCCATTTCCAGAAGGGCCCAGCCCTCCCAATACCCCTCCAGTGCCGGACCCAGTCGGGGTCACCGTGCCTGGGTTTATTCCGATGGGTGTGGATGCTCCCGTGCCGGTTCCGCTGCCCGCACCCGAACCGGCGACTGGGGTCCCACCTACACCTGTGCCCGTGCTGGTCCCTGTGCCGGTGCTCGTGCCAGCAGCACTGAGAGAAGAAGGTTGAGAGCATTGCTTAAATGAATTGAGTGGAGAATAAAATGCTAACACATTATATGTAATAGATATTTCCTTTATACAGATATATTACCTTTGATTCAAAGAATGAGCTAAACAATGAAGTGACTTGTGTTGTTGCAACTGTCCACAAGAATAATTGCAGCCCAGTGCACAAAGCATCCCCGGGCAGGGAGGGTCCGGAGAAGCGTCCCACCACAAGGGTGAAATGTAGGCAAACCTTACCCAACATTTTTGCAAGAGCCTGCTTCCAGGACTCGAATCCGTGACCACACAAATATTTGCACAACTTCAAAAATTGTGGATATCTTTTCTTTTCCTCTCATTCTTATATATATCGGCGTTCCTCTTTTCCTCTCATTCGTATACATATCGGCCTATTTTCCAAGAATTATGGCTCCGTTTGTAGCGATGGAGGTTGGGAAAGGCAGTGGTTGAAAATCATCGTTTGGCACATAAGGAACTTAGTTCACTTTTATGCTCAAAACTAGTTTTCAATTAATGGTGACGGCCATAACCATTGTCATGCCAAATATACATTCTATAACAGTGGCATTTTTCTCCAAGCTCAACAAAGTAAAAAAGCCACTAGAAATGGAGCTTATATCTTACATATTAGACTAAATAAAGACAATGTATATTTGTGTCACAATAATCATATCATATGTCACATATAGGAGCATTTTATGAAAAAAATCTAATTAATTAACACATTTTCTCAATATCATCATCACAATATACTATTTTGAGACTTTTTGTTCCAAAGCGGGGTTCGCCATCATCATCTTTTTGGAGGCCGGACTCCTCTCCTAACCATTGTTGCTAAAGGCACAATAAGCAAAGGGGTTCTGGATCCTAGGCATAATAGGTGTGCGACTGACAAGGCCAACACAAAACCACATCACATTCTAAATTATTATCATCAAACATCAATCAATCTTCTTGACTAGATTCTTCTTGCTTGAATTCAAAACTATCATCTACATCTCTTAAGAAATGAGATCAATGCAACATCATATTGAAGTCTCAACACTCAATTATATTTCAACTGTTTATAGATTTCTTTTTTAATTGTGAAAAAAATGTTTACAAAAGAAATCTCACTCAAACGCATCTTTTATGTTCCAAAGGCACAAAAAGGCTGGTAAAGGCACCAACATCTGAGTTTGATGAGCCTTAGGCATCTTTAACTTCTACCTCGACAATGTTGAGGGCTAGCGACTAGTTCTCAAGTTCTGTGGAATCGACGATATTAGGATCAATATGCAACCTTTAATACATGAGATATATAACCTCCCTAGCTTTAAAATGATATAGAAAGGGGATCAGATTCTCTTTTAAAGCCGGTGGGTAAAACAGGCAAGCAATCATACAACTATAATGCCGGTGGGTGGATGAAGTTATAAAATTCAAAAAGCCTTTATTCCCCTCCCCTTCCCCTTCTCCACCAACCAAACAAATTAAACTAAAGCAGAGATGAATGGAGATTGGATGGTAAGCAGTACCACCAAACACTGACCCCAACCTCTATTCAAATCACAGTTTTCTAAAAGTATAAAGAATGGAACATGCTGAGTAAAGCAAAAAAAAAAAAAGGTGCAAAATTTACCTTGATGATGCAGGGAAAGCGCAGCCATTAGAACCTGGAAAGTGGAAGCAAACAAAAAGAAAAAGAAGTCAGATGTGTTGAATGATCAACAACAGCATGCCCAAAATCAAATATTTTCCTAAAACAACAAAAATCTAATCCTAATCTACATGACTGGCATCTAAAAGAAGCAGTTTGATGAAGAGGGGAATTAGACTGACTGGGATCTTGCTGAGTGAGGGATGCAGTTCCGGTGAAGTCACAAGCCTGCGGCGTTTGCCCTTTTCTCTGGTAGTAGCTATTGACAGCATAAGAACAGTGCGCTTTCACTGTGTTGGGATTATAGCAAGCCCCATTTTGGTTGATGGGGCCACAATCAGCGCCGGCTCCGCAAGCGTAGTCAAGCGCTTTCTGCAAGCTTGAATCACTGATATCCTGCCTGCATACACACCACGAGCAATCTTCCACCAAAAAAGTTAGAGATCCAGAAAACATTTGAGAAGTTAATAAGAAGGAAAATCAGAAGAAGAAGAAGAAGAAGAGAAGTGAAACTAGTAGATCTGCGCAAATGATGCGGCTGAGAATGAGGAACAGAGCAACAAACAGACACAGAAGAAATCTTAGAAAATTTTGGAGAGAGCAGGGAAGAAGACATAAAAGCTCACCTGAAATCCCAAATATGGAGGAGGCGAAAAGTAGAGAAATCAGTAGAGCTTCCATGAAAAAATGGTGGTGATGAAAGAAGGGAAGAAGGATTGGGGGAGAAGGGTAAGTGTCTCTGAATCTTCTTCTGTGAATAAGAGCTCAAAAGTACTTCATATAGTCGGTGAAATGGGGAAAGCTCGCTGCTTTGGGGTTTGGGTTTTGGATTTTTACCAAACGGTCATAAAAAAAACCCAAAAAGAAGGCCGAGGGGAATTTGAAGGGCATCATAATCTTTCAGCCTGGTTTCAGTGGGTGGGGTTTGGGCCCCCAACGGTCATATTCTATCTTCATTCTTCCTTTGCTCTATATTTCGGTGCATGTGCTGTGGCGCCAACGGATCTTTTGCTGGCTTTATTAATCGTCTTCTTATGCTTTCTCTGAATAAAAAAGCACTTTTTAGAGAGAGAAAAAACGGCTTTTGGTATAGTCGGCTCGATCTGCTATTTCCTTTTGAGGGGTTTAGAGGGTTAGGGGGTCTATTATTCCAAAAGTATTCATTTTGATATAAATTCTTTTAAAACAAACGGGCTGTTAATTTAACATTTGGCGCCTGCCGGTCCAGCCCACGTTTATCTACGTCCCACACGGATCATGGGAGCTGGCGTCATCCGCATTGCTCCGGTTTGAAGCACACACGTGTTGAAACATGAGCTGACTGGGAATATTGTCGGCCTGATTTTGCTCGGTTTTGGGGGACTTATTTTCACTGGTCAAGCGATTTACGATCGTATGTATCGAACATTAATTAAGATCCGGTACAACCGCTTGACCGGTGAAAATAAATCTCCCCAAACTTAGCCTTCATTAAGTTGTTATTAATAACAAATCAAAATTATGTTATTAGCAAATTATGATTATTATTTATTAGCAAATTTATTTTGAATATGATTACTCAATTTTTTTGAGCAGTGTTATGGACACACCATATTTGATTATGGACAGTCAACGGTTATGAACAACCCAATATTACTATGTACAACACAAACATACTATGTATAATCCAAATTATTATTGCAACCAAATACTAATAAGCAGGTGATTTAAGCACCTCCCTTCAGTGTCAACTTCTTCTTCCACAATGGAGGCTGTATCACTAGAAGGTTTTAAGTGATCAACAGGATATGAAATGTCTTTATACATCTGGTGGAAACTGTATTCATTAGCTTTCCACTATTTAAATAATATGTTTGCTCTTTCCATCACAATAACATTTATATGAAAAACAAGCTTTTCAACAGTTGCGAATATTTCAAATGAACTAATCTTTTCGAAGTTCATGGGAAGCTTGTCAAGTGAGATTAATAATGTGTTAATCAATTCTTCACTATCTGCGACGTCTCTGCTATATTTATCAGCTTCCTGTAGCCAAAAATTAAGATAATCGAGCCCATTTAAATGAACGAAAAGAATATCGCTCCGGCAACTAACCATTACAAATTTATGAGGGCGGAAGAGCATGGAGGAGCTCCGGTGAGAGAAAACCCTAACCGGGAGAGTTTCGTGCAAGAGGTTTGAACTGCGACGGGGGAGTTTCGCACAGGTGGTTTGAATGGCGACGGAAAACTCTAACACGGGCTGGGCTGTCCTTAGAGGCATAAATTAAAGAGAAGAAAAAAATTAACTTTAGGTATTTACACTTGTATATTGGTGTGGTCATAGGCAAATTAAATGTGTCCATAACACTAATCTTTTTTTTGACACAAAATATAAAATAATGTTAAAAAACTAAAAAGGACAAAATGAACAACGAAACTAAATAAAAATTACATAAACAATATTAAAATGGGAAATAAACCTAAACAAATAAGTTGAAAATAAAAACAGTAGCAAAAATAGAGTATGTAGAGAATATAAAATAAATCTGGCCGTAACGCAATGTCCTGTATACACAACGTCCCCCCTATAACAATCTAAAAGTAGAAATCCTAATAATTCGTAAGCACTATAAAAGTGAATGCTAGACCTCATCTAAGAAACTTAAGCTTCGTTTGGACTTATTTTCACCGGTTAAGCAATTACGATCACATGTGTCCGACCTTAATTAAGGTAGGATACATGGGATCGAATTAAGGTCGAATACATGTGATCGTAACCGCTTGATCGGTGAAAATAAGTCCCCCCAAACGCAGCCTTAGGCTCCGTTTGGCATGGTGGTGGCGTCGTAAACATGGGGATTAAATTGTCATTCGTTAACGCCAACCTAAGAAACTTCATCCACTTTTATGTTCAAATGGATGATGATTGTTAGGTGATCATCAACCAATGACAGATTTAACTCATACGTCAATGACACCACCGTGCCAAACGGAGCCTTAATTCACTTTTTTGAGTAGCTTTATTTTCTTGGTGGTGGCCATAACCACCGTCATGCCAAACATACATTCGATAATGGTGGCGTTTCTGCTCAAATTCACCCGAGCAAAAAACATCGCGCCAAACCGAGCCTAAGGCTCCGTTTGGGAGGACTGATTTTCACCGGTCAAGCGGTTACGACCGCATGAACCGGGCCTTAATTATGATCTGGTTCATGCGACCGTAACCGCTTGACTGGTGAAAATAAGTCTCCCCAAACATGTCCAAATAATTTCAGGGAAGCAGAATTGAAATATTTGTAGAAATTGAGATTTTCTGCCATTTATTAATCTACTCATTACAAAATATTACAGATCTATAAAGAAGGGCTCTTCTTTGGATTGGAGAGAGATGCACGCGGAGCCAGCGAAATTTAATTTGCGCACACTCTTCGCTGTCATTACAGCAGCCGCCAAAGATAAAGAAATCATATCCCAGCGTCTTATTCCCAGTCAGCATCGAAGAAACCCGCATCTTTCATCTCGGAGTAGTAAACATTCTCCAATCTCAAATCTTCCTCCTGCAGATGCAGATTTATTGAATAACAATCCCTTAGGATTCGTAATTTCGGCCACATGAACCACAGAAATGGATTTGGGAGAAGAATCACCTGGAAAAAATCAGCCAGGAATGTCACATAGAGGAGAGGAAGATAAGCTGAGTGGTAGCATAAAGTCACCAGACCGTGCAGCCTGCAATAGTGAAGAAGATAAGTTTTTAAAATCCAATACAGGTGATCAGATAAAATCAAAATATACGGGATCAAAAAAATGTAATCGTCACATGCACGATCGTTTTCTATCTTTGTTTGATCATATATGATCACATTTTCATTGTATGAGATCACAATTCGATAAGACATGATCTTTTTTTAACATATAAAATCACCCGGGGATGCTGTGTGCACCAGTTGGGGAGTCACTGTGTGACCTTGAGGTTATGGGTTCGAGTCCAGGAGGCAGCCTACCAAAAAAACAGGGTAGGGCTTGCTCTGTGGTGGGACCCTTTCCCAGACCCTCGCTGCGCGGGGGCTTGCTCTGTGCACCCGGGAACCAAAACTTTCCCTCGATTAGAACCTAGTTTGAAAATGAAGGTGTAAAGTACCAGAAACCAAACCCTGCTCCATTTTGTATCAGCACACAGGAGAAGAGTGATATTGCATTTATCAAGAACATGGCACAGATATAGTTGTAGAACGCCGGTCGAGCTGTACAAACAGAAAGGAATTGGGGTCGATAGTGGCGGCAAAGACGAAAAAATTTGGGGGAAAGGGGATGAGAAGTTACCAGGCAGTCTCTCTCTCCATTTAGAATGATGCATGAATAAGATCAAGCCGTATATTGCAGTGAGCAGCAGTTTATGGATGATCCACAAGCCCCATTTTACTCTATTTGATTGGCCAGGGCCATCAACGAACAATGGCACTCCAAAACCAAAAAGATATATAGACTGGAGAGAGTTAATAAAATATCTGAGAGTTTATACAGAATGAATTCTTTATCGACCAAAATGAAGCAGATGTGATGCTAAGAATATTAGTAATCTGGTAGAAAATGTGTAGAGGTACAAAATACATGCACAGGAACAGTAACTTAGCTTATTCTTAGATAAAGGCTCCGTTTGGGAGGACTTAGGCTTCGTTTGTTTCGGCGTTTTTGCCGGGCGTTTTGAGCAAACGCCGCCGGACGGCGGGTAAACAAACGGGGCGCCGGCGGCGTTTGCTTCGTTTGCACCCGCCGCAAGAAGAAAAAGTCCCTCAAACGCCGCTTTTCCAACCCCGCCTCCCCCCCTCCGGTTCCAACTCTCCATTTCGACCCGCCGGGAGCAAACGCCACTGCCGTACCAAATGAAGCCTTATTGTCACCGGTCAAGCGGTCACGACCGCACGAACCGGGCCTTCATGCAATCATGACCGCTTGACCGGTGAAAATAAGTCCCCCCAAACGGAGCCAAAGAAGGCCCAGTTTAACCAGTCAAGTCCAACCTTGGGCCCTGCTTTTCTTTGATTAATCACAAAGCAATTAATAATACATCTAGAAGAAGACTGAATTGGTTAATTAATCAATTATCATAGCTGAACACTCAGAAACTGGTAGCCCCGATCAAACAAGGTGCCAGTATGGCCAATTCAGGAAACTCCAGGCAGAAAGAGGGAAGAATCAACAAGGAGCCCAAATAACTCCTCAACCACCAGGGGTCAGGAGATTTCTTTGCAGCATCGCGCCCCATGAGGAGATGGATGAGAACCCCAAGCCGATATCGCCAGAGCAGTAAACATCACTCCTTCAATTGTTTTCTTCAACCATTGTATAAGCGCTAAAGAATTCGAAGGAAAACCTCGAGTATGTCCTCTTTAGGGTGGCTGCAGTTACCTGTCATCTTCCAATGGGGAGAGTACCCGAGTCTCTATATATAACCGGCTGTTCAAAGGCCGAGGATCTTTTTTCAAATTCTCTCCGGACCACTAAACCTCTTGTAGAGAGAAAAAATCCACCTTGTATATATGTTCACTTGTGTAGAATACAAAGAATGAATACAAATATATAGACAAGAAGAAGAGAGAGCAAGGCCCTATACACAATGTGGGACTAAAGAGGAGAGAGAAATAACAATAGAAAAACTAAATGGGCCTAGTTAAGTGGGCTTCTTCAACACTCCCCCGCAAGCTGGAGCGTATAGATCATATGCACCAAGCTTGGACAAACACTGATAGAACAAGGTGCTTGATAGGGCCTTTGTGAGAATATCGGCGACCTGATCAGTGCCTGGAACATGCTTTAACTCAAGTCTCTTCATTTGAACTTTTTCTCGTATGAAGTGACAGTCGACCTCAATATGCTTCGTACGCTCGTGAAACACCGGATTCTTCGCTATGTGTATGGCCGCTTGACTATCACAAAAGAGAACAGCAGATGAAGGAAGTTTTACTCCCAAGTCAGCAAGAAGGCTTTCAAGCCAGGTGAGTTCAGAAACAACCGATGCCATAGATCGGTATTAAGCTTCTGCGGACGATCTAGCAACCACGGCTTGTTTTTTACTTTTCCAAGTAATGAGGTGACCTCCAAAGTAAGTACAGAACCCACTGGTCGACCGCCGATCGTCCAGGGAACCAGCGTAATCGGCATCAGAATAAGCAACCAATGCTGGAGCCGAGGTGGAGGTTTTGTAAACAAGCCCTTGACCCGGAGCTGCCTTAAGGTACCGGAGAATCCGTTCAACAGCCTGGAGATGAGAGACCCGGGGAGCATGCATGAAACGACTGAAAACCCCAACAGCAAATGATATGTCAGGCCTCGTGACGGTTAGGTAGATCAACTTTCCGACAAGGCGTCTATAGTACTCCGGGTTCTGGAGAAACAGATCATTATCAGAGGCATGTGCACGGAGCTTGTGATTTGCCTCCATTGGTGTATTAGCTGGCTTACAACCTGTCTGGCCAGCATCTTTGAGGAGATCGAGACAGTACTTCCTTTGGGAGAGTACAAGCCCATCCGGTCGTCGCGCGATCTCAAGACCGAGGAAGTAGCGAAGATGCCCTAGGTCTTTGGTCTGAAATACGGTGCTCAGATGTTGTTTGACCGCTTGGATCCCCTGTGAGTCATCCCCAGTGAGTAGGATGTCGTCAACATAAACCAACAGAATTACAGTTCCTGTTGCCCGGTGTCGGGTGAAAAGGGAGAAGTCAGCAGAGCTCCGAGTGAAACCCATATCCTGAACCACCTTACTGAATTTGTCAAACCACGCCCGGGGAGATTGTTTGAGACCATAAATGGACTTCTTTAGAAGACACACATGAGACTCCCCCGTGGTCTCAAACCCGTGTGGTTGGCGCATGTAGACGGTTTCGTGAAGATCACCATTCAGAAAGGCATTCTTGATATCGAGCTGATGAAGGGGCCAGTGGCGATGTACAGCTACGGAGAGAAGCACACGAACGGAGTTGAGCTTGGCCACTGGAGAGAAGGTTTCCTCATAATCGAGACCCTGCTGTTGAGTAAAGCCACGGGCCACCAGTCTGGCCTTCAGGCGGGCAATAGTGCCATCCGGGGCATGTTTGATGACAAACACCCATTTACATCCAACCGGGTGTTGACCGGGAGGTAAAGGGACCAGGGTCCAGGTCTGGTTGGCCCAAAGGGCCGTCTTTTCTTCCTCCATGGCAGCCCGCCAGCCAGGATGTTGTCGCGCCTCCTGCACAGAGTTAGGAATAGAAACAGAAGATAATGAAGTGACAAAGTGGCGAAGCGGTGGTGAAAGGCGATGGAGAGAGACGTAATTTGCCATCGGATGAGCAGTGGAGGCAGGAACCGGAGCAGCAGGTGGCAGAGCATCAGAGGACGAGGCCGACTGCAGTGGGGCATCGGGAGTAGAAGAGCGACGAGAATAGACCCGAATAACAGGTGGAGTCGGACGGACCGGAGCCGGGTCAAGAGGAGGAGGCGAGGATGAGGAGCAGGGAACCGGGATGATAGGACGAACAACATCCGGAGCAGAAGAAAGGGGAACTATATCCGGAGCAGAGAAGAAGGGAAGATCTTCCCGGAAAGTAACGTCGGCAGAGACGGTAACCTTGCGGGTAGTAGGCGAATAGCACATATACCCCTTCTGAGTGCGAGAGTAACCGACAAAGATATGTTTGGCCGCACGGGGATCCAATTTGTCAGTAGGAGGGCCGAGATGGTGAACGTAGCAAGTACACCCAAAGATACGAGGAGTCACAGGGAAAGGTGGAGTGGACGGAAAAAGGAGGCTGAACGGAGTGGCATTCTGAAGAACGGAGGACGGTAGACGGTTGATTAGAAAGCAGGCGGTGGAGAGCGCAAAGTTCCAGTATGGTTTGGGAACCTGCATTTGAATCATAAGGGACCGAGCCACATCAAGAAGGTGCCGATTCTTGCGCTCGGCGACACCATTCTGTTGCGGAGTATACGCACAAGAGGTTTGGTGGATAATGCCGAACTCAGAGCAGAGGGTCGCGAAGTCATGACCAGTGTACTCGCGCGCATTGTCGGTACGAATAGTGCGAATGGGCGCAGAGAATTGAGTACCAGTCTCAAGAATGAATGCCCGGAAGACGCGGGGAAGCTCAGATCGATCGCGAAGAAGATACAACCACGTCATGCGCGAATAATCATCAATAAAGGTCACGAAATAGCGATAGCCAGAAATACTAGTAATTTTGTACGGACCCCATATATCGGAGTGTACTAAAATAAAAGGAGCGGAGCTCCGAGTACAATTAGAAGGAAATGATGCACGTGGTTGTTTGCCAAAAATACATGTTTCACATTGAAAAACAGGAAGAGATACATCCGGAAGAGCCTTCTGGAGGACAGGTAGAGGAGCATGACCAAGACGTCGATGCCAATCGGAAGAGGATACAGATGCGAGGAGAGTAGGAGAGGCGTCAAGAAGGTAGAGCCCGTTCTGCAGTCGTCCCTTACCAATGATAGTCCGCGTCTGCTGATCCTGTATCAGACAAGAAGAAGAAGTAAAGGTCACTGAGCAATGTAAATCAGAAGTAAGACGACCAACAGAAAGTAAATTGAACGGAGAGCCCGGAACATGAAGAGCCGAGCGGAGGTGGAGAGAAGGGGTGAGAGAGATATCAGCACATCCAGAGACAGGGACGGAGGCGCCATTGGCCACAGTAATGTACTTTGGGTGAGGGGAAGACAAGTACTGAGGTGGCCGACCAGAGGTGATGTGGTGAGTAGCACCCGAGTCGAGGATCCATTGCGGGCCAGAGGAAAGGCAGGTGATACCTTCAATGGAGATGGAGGCAGCGGAGGCAACTAAGGCTGGCGGGCGGCTGAGCAGGCCCTGAAAATGCTGAAGCTGGAGGCGAACCTCGTCGAGGCCTGGATGAGTGAGAGAAGAGTCGGTGGCAGCAACAGAGGCCTGCGGACGAGGAGGGCGACCATGCTTGCGATAACACGTGGCCTCAAAATGCCCATCTTTGCCACAGAACGAGCACTTAGGCCGAGGCCGTCCACCTCGACCACGTCCCCGAGAATCAGAGCGGCCTCCACGGACAGAGGAGGGAGGAGGCAGTAACGGTGGAGGTACCTGCTGGATAAGAACCGGAGAAGGAGGTCCAGACACATCCGGAGGCGGGGTGACTTTGAGAAGCATGGAACACACATCTGAGAAGGACGGAGTAACAGTAGAAGAGAGGATGTGAGCCTGAACACTGTGAAGGTGATGGGGGTAGCCGAGCCATCATCATGGCTATACCCACAGCTTCCTTTTGGACACGTTGGGCAGCAAGGTCGCCAGTAGGAGGCTGATGTTGGATCCACGCCTCGACCAAAGATCGAGCCTGAGCAACAAAGGAAGTCAGATCGGTCGTACCACTGCTATCGAGGGCCTGGAGAGCAGTGATAATGTCATACAGATGGTGCAGACTATCCTTGCCGGAGTAAAGGGTATGGAGCTCGTCCCACATTCCTTTGGCCGTCTCGTGGTACATGGCCAGGCGATAGGATTCGCTATCAAGAGAATTAAGTATCCATGTCTGCACAAGACCATCATTACGTAACCAATCATCAGTAGGAGTACCGGTAACCACCTGGGTCAAGTGATGAAGAAACCCCTTGGACTGCAGGACCCGGCGAACAGAATGTGTCCATTCAACAAAATTCTTCTTGCCAGTCAGAGAAATAGTCGTAATACGAAGTTCATCCCGAATGTCAGGAAGAGAGGCCGGTCGGTCTGTAGGAGGAATGGCCATGCCGGTTGATTCAGCAGAAGATCCCATAGAGGAGAAGCGGCTAGGAAGGCAGACCGGCAAGAGAGAGAGAGTCCGCGCGACTAGAGACAGCAAGCGGTCAGAGACAGTCCGCCTGGTCACGATGGAAAGATACCAGCGGCAGGAGGACGCCGCGACCAGAGGCGGATAGAGATCAGCAGACAGAGACAATCCGCACGGATAGCAGGAGAAAAGGACCACGACCTAAATGCGGGAGGCAACAGTCCGCACGGTCAGGCTGAGCACAGCAGCGGTCAGAGACAGAAGCTACGAGCGGGCAGAACGAAGAGACCGCGAGTAAAGATCACTCAAGCGGAGAGAAGAGACCGCGAGTACCAACACTCAAGCGGAAGGAGAAAAGGGGCCGCAGCGAGCAACAGCGAAGAGGCCGGGATGGAAGCTGCGAGAACCAGACCGCTGCGAGAACCAGACCGCTGCGAGAACCAGACCGCTGCGAGAACCAGACCGCTGCGAGAACCAGACCGCTGCGGCAAGAGGCAGGCCGCGGCGAGAACAAGGCCGCAGCGTAGAGGACCAGATTGAAGAGAGCAGGCACCGGCGAGAAGATGCAACGGCAAGAGGCAGGCCGCTGCGAGAAGAGGCAGGCCGCGCGGTCACACTAGCGACCTAGCAGATCACGACCAAAATGCGGAGAGGGAAGTCCGCACGGTCAGGTGGACAAAGCCGCGGATAGAGAGGAGGCGGGAAGGAGAAGCCCGGAGAGGAGGTCGCGAGTTACCACTCAAGCGACAAACCGGAACAGACCGCACGGGAAGAGAGCCCGTAGCGGATAGGATAAAGAAGTGGGGAGAAGAGGGCCCCACAGGACAGAGCAGACAGAGGCTATAAGAAGCCCAAGGAGGAGGGTGGAACCACGGAGAGGAAGAGGGAGCGGAAACTGAGGGACAGACCGCTGGAAGCTGAGCGGCCAGGGAGAGAAGCGGATAGGAGAGGGAGACCGCAGAAACCGCCCGACGCAGGTGGTTAGACACGGAGAGTCCGCCCAAGGAGACCTTTCCCTCTGATACCATGTAGAGAGAAAAAATCCACCTTGTATATAAGTTCACTTGTGTAGAATACAAAGAATGAATACAAATATATAGACAAGAAGAAGAGAGAGCAAGGCCCTATACACAATGTGGGACTAAAGAGGAGAGAGAAATAACAATAGAAAAACTAAATGGGTCTAGTTAAGTGGGCTTCTTCAACACCTCTAACGAAACTTGTACTTGACGTTTGGAAGAGGAATAATTTACACACTTGGATTAATGGAGGGAAGTAACGTTTGGAAGAGGATTAATTTACACACTTGGATTAATGGAGGAACTTCCGGGTAAAGTTCGCACATCTTTTGTGCGTTTTGATTTTTAATTTTCTTGTGTTGGTTCGGAGTTGAGTAATCACTTGATCGACTCAAATTTTCAGTGCTCCAAAAGGGTTAAAATATTTGGCTTTGACAACAATAATTTGAACACTTAAATCTATGGCAAAACAATGTGAAGACATAAGAGAACTCGATAGTGAAGGACTGGATCTATGCAAAATTTCAAGAACATGGATGTCCACAGTCGACCACCCTCGACTGATGATTCACAAACAACGCAAAAAAAACTAGCACACATTGTTTGCAGCCAACAACCACCCTTCAGCACAAAGTAAGAGCATTAATCAGATACGATCCAGCGAAAAATTCTAATAGCATAATATTTGTTGTTCACCCACAGCCAAGTACGTTTTGACCATTATCACGATACAAGACAAGATAGATATTAAGGCTTTGTTTGGAAAGGCGTTTAACTTTGGTACGTTTGGGACAAACGTACCGCTGCATCTTTTTCCTATTTGGTTTTCTGCCTATTTTTTAAATCGCACCCAAAAGCTGCGGGCATGAAATCCTCGCGTCCCCAAACCCGCAGAGGCTGCTCCAGTTTGTCGCGTTTGGGTCAAGGGAGGAGGAAAGCAGCGACGTTTCTTCTCCGGCATCCAGAGCTCGCGACGACTTCACCCGGCGTGTGTTCTCCGGCGATCTCCGCAACTCGCAACAAGCCGTCTACCATCACGACGACGTGTCTTCTTCGGTCCTCCGTGTTTCCTCAACTTCTTCATTGTTCTCCATCGAAGGCGAGCAGCAAGAATCTGGGAGCTCGATCTTGGCGTATTCGTCCTTGATGATCCTCCGTCGACCTTCCAGCCCCGACGAAACCTCCTAACCCGTTCTCCATCAAAGGAGACCATCTTGCATCCTACTAGATCAATCTTTCAGAGAAGCAATTCTCTTCACAGATCTGCTTTGTAATGTTATGTGCTCTGAGATCATCCCTGTCTAACAATTTGTTCCAGTCTGCAAATGTGAAATCCTTGGTTTTGTGTTCTAAGATCATCCCTGTCTAATGATTCAAAATTCTCAATTTTTTGTATACAAATTTTTGTTTTTCATGAATTTGTAGATACAAATTTGTTGTGCATATGCTGATGTATATATATTTATCAGTTTATGTATGTGTTTTTTTCGATCTGATAAATATCATAATAATAATATCACACCGCTGTTTTGTCAAATGATTTTCTGTTCTGAAAAGCTCTGCAAACACACACTATCCAAACAGATCTCCATTTGTAGCAATCAGTTTTCAACAGTTTCATTTACAAACTTGCATTTGCAACAACTCCTTTTACAACCGCAACCGCTCTCCCAAATGAAATCTAAGTAAATAACTAGCAAGCAAGATCGTGAACAATTAGAATGCATGAGAGATAATTTAGCATCATACAAGACGATAGATTATCTCCGGTTGCACGTTTGATGATTAGCCCCGCATCTTTCATTCCCTTCGGCATGTTGTGTGTAGATGATATTGGTTGACCTGATTCCAATGAGTCCACATCGTGTGTGGGACCTTCGTCATGTGTGGGTTTGCGTCACGTGTGGGTTTGCGTCACGTGTGGCTATGTCCCCGATTTGATTCCCCGATTCGGATTTTTCCCCGATGACTCATCTGATGTTTTGTCCCACAGAGATGCCACTTATACCTTTATATAATGTTTTCAAGCTGAATGTTTTCCCTCCAGCTTGAGAAAGAGTACTGGAGTTTGCGTATTTATTGTATTTTATATTTTTAGGTTATGTATTAGTGTCTTAGAAGAGTTGTGTCTTTAGTTCCACAATGACTATCGATGTTTGGTATGCCCTTCGTAATCTTTTATAAACCCCCTTTGAGGGATGAATAAATCACACCTTATTTTCAAGTCTTTTTTCCAACTGAGCGGACTTAGATCACCACTAGAGGTGTGATACTGAAGAGAAAAAGAAAAATAATAATAAAGGTGTTGGGCCTTCTTATGGGCCTTTGTATTGATTTTATATACAACTATTCCACTCTCACAGTCCGAGCCTCTTGAGAACCGGGATTTTTCTGGTTCTGGTAGACGGAATACCATATGTTATACAAGGAAATAAGTATAAAGAATTATAGTGCATCACTTATCATTAAGAACCCGGATCATTGTGATTCAAAGCATGACTGTCTCTATATATTTAATAGTGCTTACTACAGTTATATGTTTTATTTCTAACGCGTTTGAATCTCTGAGTTAACAAATAACGAAAGTAAGTGAAATTTAATTAGGGAAATACTTTATTCAGATGTTGGTGTGCACATGTAGAGGAATTGTGTAGGCAAGAGCCCTAAGAGGAGAGATATGGGAATATCATGGAAGGCCAACCGATTTAGTTCTTAACTCTATTGAGGCTCTAATATAATGGATCGGGAGCCCGACAGGACCCATCTATTTTGATATCATGCAACATAAGCGCTTGATATTTAGTAGGAGATATAAGGATAAGTCCAGTATTAATTTCTAGCAACCCCTAACACTCCAAGAGCCTCCCAAAGGCACAAGGCTCTCCATCATCAAGATCAAAGCCTTCACCTTCAATAATCTCTCTTGCAACTCTCTCCTATATGAAAGGAGATACCTTTAGTAAAAAAGGTTGTTGATCCATTGTGAACGGTTGAGTCATATGGAGATTTTAAGATTGCAACGAGGACTCAGAGTATTATCTGGATCAACATATGTTACCCTCGTACTTTTATCGGAGGAGCCGCCCGTCGCCAAGACCACCAGAGCGTGCATATGGAAACCTCCTTAATTAATTCATGTAATCAATTGGTATTAATTAATTAATTAATATTAATTAAATCTTATTTTTTGTTTATGGTTGTGTCCCCCCCCCCCTCCCTATATAGGAGGGGGTATGGGAGTGTTTGAGGTATATTGGATTCAGGGTTGGGCTCTCATTCTTGAGAGAGGGGTCATAGGAGGAACCAGCCTCCTTGATATTGGTAGGAGTTCGCTCCAGATTGTATCTGTATTTGCCGTTTAATCCAACCATGTCTCGTCCTTCGATCGTAGGCGTAACAATGATCCAACCTGCAGCCTCTGTATGCTAGTTCGAAGCCGCCGGGGATCATGCCACGATGAACAGTCGCTTCAACTCCATCAACCGTCATCTCGCTTCCATCGAACGTCGTCTCGACGATCAGGAAAACTGCCTTGAGTCCATCCACACGAGTCTACTGCTCCCCGCGACTCGTTGGAACTACCCGCAATTGCCTACTCTCTGCTCACAGTCCACGGCAACACAAGATCTAACCTACACCTCGCGGGAGAAGACTCCCTGCAACGACGATGTCGGCGTTGCACCTGCCCGACCATTGATGTCGTCGATTCCAGCGATGCCGACGCCATCGATCCTGGCGATTCCAGCGAGGATGATGCAGGCGGAGCCGGCTTCTCCCTCAATGGCACCTCCCGACCGTCGCTTCCGCCAGGCGATTTCCCCGCAGCTTCACTCGATGCCCACACAGACGACTCCCCCTGTCACCTTTGACGCCCCCATCTCCTCCTTCCCACGCGACCCTTACACTTCTCTCTCGAGCCCCCCACTTGCCTGGAACACTGCAGGGTTCACCGCCCAACATTTTTTGCTTTTTTCACCTAATTTCACCTGTATTTCACCTGTATTCACCCAACATTTATCTTGCTTCCTCCACAACCTCTTCATAATAGTCGTGTATCTAGCCTCTTTCCCATGTTGTCAGCTTCTCTCTCTCCCACTAAAAGACAACTCGCATCACATCCCTTTTATTTCTTTTTTTATGAACCACATCCCATTTTTCTACCTTTTGTTGGCTATCACCCCCCCCCCCCCTCATACTTTATTTCCCATCTTGCCCTCTCTTTCCCACCCAACATCCACATATTAGACATCCCTCTCATTCGTAAAGACACTGACAAACAATTCAGACTCGGCCTTGAGGACAAGGACGACTTTCAAGACCAGCGTAATGTTACCCTCGTACTTTTATCGGAGGAGCCGCCCATCACCGGGACCACCAGAGCGCGCATATGGAAACCTCCTTAATTAATTCATGTAATCAATTGGTATTAATTAATTAATTATTAATTAAATCTTATTTTATGTTTATGATTATGTGAGCCCCCCCCCCCATATAAGGAGGGGCATGGGAGTGTTTGAGGGATCTTGGATTTAGGGTTGGGCTCTCATTGTTGAGAGACGGTCATAGGAGGAACCAGCCTCCTTGTTCTTGGCCGGAGTTCGCTCGGGATTGTATCTGTATTTGTCGTTTAATGCAACCATGTCTCATCCTTCGATCGCACGCGTAACAACATATGGGGAGTTCTCTCCACCTCTAGCTCTTATTATTCTTTATAAACTGTATTTTTCATTATGTATGTCAGTTTCATATGTTTTCATTGGGTTGTGTGTATTTGACGACTAGATTATTATATATGGTGTTGAATTCATTTTATTTTAGAATGACTAGATTAATTTCTAGGGTTGTGTAACTCATCCAAGTTTAAGACGACTAGAATTGTTTTTATAGGGATGTAATTTGTCTCAAGGGGATTACTAGAGTACTATAGGGTTATGAATCTCAACTTATTGATAGAACAACTAGGTTTGTCCTAAGGAATCTACGAGACGAGGGATGTTGGGAGCATCATAGTGCAGTTAAGCGGGATGAAATGGTATAAAGTGATGTGTAGAAAACTAAAAATGAGGTGACCACCACTTGCAATTGTCTGAATTTAGAAGCGCTAACAAAGCTTCAAACGGATAGGAACGTAGACAGATGCAAATAGGAAAACAAATTATAATTAAAAAGAGCAAGTCTAAATGGCAAATGGGAAAAATTAAACTCCCATCTCAAACTCTCAAACTTGATACAAAGATTCTGCTAAAGGATTGTGTAATGAAATGAAACAAAATGATTAAATCGACTACAGTAAAGAATACCTTTAGTAGTACATCAGCTGCTACTATAACTCCTGATACCACAAATGTCCGTGTCAAAGCCTCCAAATCACTGGCACGGTTTCCTTGAAGTAAGAAGGCAATCAAGCTTATTTCTAGAAACAGCAATCCGGATTTTGTGAATAGTGATACTATGTTCCACGAAACCTCCTTAGTAGGTGTACATTGCCATGACTGCATTCCACAATAAATTATGAATAAACAGATAAACTATAAAGCAGCTGGTACACTGGTACAGTCAATATATTTCAGAAGAAACCAATATATTCCTCGCTGCCCCTAATTATTTAATATGAGTCAAATTAAAAAGACCAAACAAAAAATAATAGCATGGTGGGTGGCCTTCAATGTGAAAAAGCAATGATTGTTACTAGCAAAAGAAATTTTAAGCCTCAACGGCTGCATTTATGAGGAAAGATAGTACACCCCAACCACACCAAACCATCAACCAAGAATATTGGTGAGAACGTCATGTTTAGACCTATACAATCTAGAGGAGAGGTTGTCTAAACAAGGCTTATCCAAATATTCCTACTGTTCTGACTAAGGATCTGTTTAGCCGAAAATTAGCAAAGTGTACTCTAGCTAGATCGGGTGTGGCGAGTATTTGACAAAGTGACCTTGCTAGTTCCGGTTCTGCAGTAATATACAACCCAAAACACTGTTGAAGGGTCATTTTGAACGGCATCTTGAGTGTCGCATTCCGCAATAGCAGTCCAAAATGTCATTTCCGGTAGAATGGTGTCAGCCGAGCAGCTGCGCCAAGCATTGTCTAAAAGGATAATTAAAATAGAACTACATCTCTTGACAGATAATAGGGCAATTTTTTCTGGACCCTTTTAATTTAAGATTAATTTAAAATTTGTTGGAGCCAGAGAGGCCTTAGAAGAAGGTTATGAGGCCTTTCTAGCTGTTGAAAGAAGCTTATAAACACAGGCTAAATTATAATGTGAGACTGCTGAGCAGCTAGGACAGATAAATACAATCTTTTTCTTCTGATCTCAACCGGGTTAACCAGCTAGCTGCTTAATAGCATCAAACCATGAATCCACTGTTAACACAGACTTGTAGTTAATATCCAATTATGACTAAAAACAATTATAATCCTACCTCAATTGAGAAAACTTGGAGAAATCTCCGTGTAATCTTCAATCTTTATGACAACGGAATAAAATACTATACGAACAAGTCCGAAGCTATCCACTATTGTGAACAAAGACAATGCTTAACTTGTTTTGACAGCGGACCAAAAGAACTCTTATAAAGCTGATGATCAAGATGATGATGATAATGGAGTGATCCTTATTTTAAACATGGGGACTAGGTTAAGCGAAACCTAATAAGTAATAACTGATACATTAATTCGAAGAACCTAGGCCCAAGGATTGATGCCGGAGTAAACTTCTAAGCTTTGATGCTTGGTTTTATCAAGCCAAACATCTATGTATTTTTGGGCATTCACATTTTCCGATCAAAAAGCCATTGCCATGGTGTCACCTCAACACTGTCCCGCCCACATAGTGACAGACAAAATAAAAACTGTGGAAAGCATTGGCCAGATTGGCAAGATAGCACAAGCCCACAAGCTAAAGCAATCATGCAATCATGCAATCATGTGAAACGCCTAAGCTATGCCCTATGAAGGACTATGAACACGAACAAGAATTTGCATTGCATGAAAATATTGGATACAAACTCAGAAGACAAAGTCCCTCTAAGCACCTGGAGGATGAGTCCACCAAAGTACCCCTTTCTCCAAAGAGAGCCCAAAAGACTATAATCCCCAAGATAAAATGACTACTCACACTCAAGGCTCCTTATATAGATAGAAACTCCGCTACAAGACAAACACACTAAGGGACAGAACAACACAACTAATACAATATTATTATAAAGGTAAATATGTCATTGACTGTTGCAGGGTGAGGTCGATTGTTTTAGCGCACGATGGTGACATGTACACAACGTGTATCTGTATCAACGCACCCGTCCTGAAAAAAGACCTTGTCCCCAAGGTCGAACAAGAGGGGAAGACTGAAGTTGTCGTGTAAAACACCCCAGTTGGGTCACGACAGTGGGTGGGGTCATGACGAGAATAAGAACCAATGTGTGACTTTGTCAGGGTCTTTTGCAACCTGAGGAGCAAAAATAATGTCAACAAAAAAAGGGAGAGTGGTGGTGACGAGGTGCCAAAGAAAATGTGGCAAGATGATCGTTGTGTACGGAATTGGGTAGATAACCCCCACAAAGAGACATGGTCATGTGGCGAACCAGTTGAAAGGAAAGGACATGAGGAAGTAGTGAGGGAGAGAGAATGTGGGCCACGAGATGTAAGAGGGAGATGGGTGTGGATATGGGTGAACCCTAGGCAAGGTGGAGTACAGGAGATGTCTGTGATTAAGGGGGTGGGGAAGGGCGTGTGACGTAGAACACTGCACAAAAAGGGGGTTGTGGCTTGATGTTGTTGAAACGTGTAAGGGGATTGGCGAAAGGTTGCACAGTCGAAGGCGCAGTACAGGAGGCCAGCGGGGAGATGCATGGAGGAGGCCGTTGGGGAGTAGAGAGGAGGGCATGGGCGGTAACGATGCTTGAGGAAGGAGTCGGCGACGAAGTGAAAGCGTCATGGCAATGAGGTCATCCATGGCAGCTTCAATTTGATCGTATTGAGTGTGCAATGAGTACGAAAGGAGTGTCATGGCGGCGAAGGAGAGCAAGGGCCGATGGGATGTGGCAGAAGGCACTGGAGGGCTGTTGGAATGTTGCATGAGGCGTTGGAGGCTCGCAAAGATGCGAAAGGAGGTGTTGGAGGCTCGTGAAGATGCGAAAGGAGGTGTTGGAGGGAGGGCCGCACGGGTCGCGACTCGCGACCTAACCCCGTGGGGTCTCTTCTATTGCTCGGTGAAATTAATTAAAATCAACGCAAATAAGGGACTCATTTGCATCTCGACAAGGCTCTCAACCTTCATCTGACATGCAATTGCTCGTCATGATGATTTTTAGCCCTTTTTCCTTCTCCGATCAAAGTCTACACTCATCGCACCAAGATTTAGAGGTAAGGGCTCAACCACAAAGTTAAGAATGAAAGATGACTGAAGGTCCATTCACTCACTGATGACAACCACGAGCTCATAACGAAAAGAAAATGAACCGAGATTCTTTTCTTTGTAATGAACCCGATAAGCTACATCTATGATGTCCCTCCGTCTACCTAGAAGTGTAAGGAACTCCCCTCTAGTACCAAATGTTGTGCATGATCGGGGAAGTCAAGCTAGCTCGCATGAATCTTATGTGAGATCCTCAGGAAGTTGATAACTATACCTTCCACCGGCCATCTTGGGTCCTATTTATAGGCAAATGAGGTACGGGTAACGTGTTGGTAGTAGGTGGGCCCCACCCATATTAGAGACCTCTGAGCTTGGTAATGAGCTCATCATACCAAGCCTAAGATATTAATGGATTGTTGATGGGGCGCACACGAGTACCCCGCGAGTTCCTTGCAAGATCGTGCGAGGTCTACCTAATGATTGTCAATGATCTAGTGAGTGGAATAAAGAGTGAAAGTAGAGTGGGTGCCTAACTTTCCTTGATGAGAATGCCAGGAGGATGTAGCAGATGGCTCCGTAGAATGGTTATGCATCATGCGGCGAAATGCTTGTATCTCATCAACAAAAGGGTCATGGCAAGTTCAGCAAGATCAGTGCCAATACTGTGTATAGTCTCCTAAGAGACTCCTAAAAGATGACCAGGCCGAGAATGAGGTGGCCGGCCCTAAGAGAGACCATAGCCACGACCCCCTGGTGGAGCAGAACCTCCTCTCTAAGGTGGGAAGCCATGAATCCTGAAGCATGTATCCTGAGAGTGGCGAGTTTTCCCACAATAATCACAACTCAAACGATCCTTATGTGTAGACTTTGATCGTAGATCGGGGTTAGCACGAGTCCCAGAATTGTACTAAGTTGCAAGGGTTGATCCCTCAAAAACAGAGTCAAGCAGCCAAGTCTGTCGCCAGTTAAATGCTTATTGAACAAGGCTATAAACTTTTGAAGAGTGGGAGAATGTCCAAGAATCTGAACACTAATCTGATCAAAATCACAATGCAGTCCATATAAGATTTCAAAGATCATGTTACATTCTTCCCAAGCTCGAACCAAAACTTCATCCTTAGGTGACACTAGGGTGACAAAAATCAAAGTGATCATATTCTTGGTTGAGTGAATCTGAAGTACTAGACAGAAGAAGGACGGTCACACTATCTCGAAAAGAATATACTCCATCGTAGTTAGAAGGTTTAAGTTGCAATTCCCACAGCAAAAATAAGTGGTCAGAGCTCTTTTCAAAACATCTATTGTTGTATCCAAGAACAAGCACATGATAGTAAATGAATTCTTGATAGAATTTGAGAGCCAAGACATCACCAAATAATTCTTAAATTCTCATTACAATCACTCAGATGAAGTCAAAGCAGGTTCCCTGGTGGTGTCACTGACATATCCAAACATTCGTCAGCTATTCATGGCAAGGGTGATGGAGTGAGCCCATCGAAGGTGTTTGTGTCATCCAATTTCATAATAGTAACTTGAGGAGTGTTGTGATCATGATTTGCATGGATGGATCTCGCGGAAATCAAGGGAGAAGAATAGGCACCTCCTCCGGATGAGATTCCAGGTGAGTCAACACTCCCCGACATGGCAACCCAAAAATAGAAATCAATGGATCGTAGAAAATAATGTTTAGAGAGCTATAGATTAGGGTTTTTCATAGAAAAGGAAAAACATGAGATCGAACACGGCAATGGGACAAAGCGAAATCACAAAAGGTGATAAGAAATAAGAACCATTTCCTTACGAGTGGAGAGGATCGGACATTGGAGAGGGAGCCACAGCTCCATCGAGGGTTCTGGCCCCCTAATGTGCTGAACGATGCAAAACAGTGACTGGGGAGGTAGGGTTTTGATGAGAGTTGATGGGAAATCTGCGACGAGAAGGACGGAGGCTAGATGAAGGGCGTGCGGGAGGAACGAAAGAGAATCAGAGTTGATGACAGTGGCTGGAAGCAGGGCAACATGCAAAGACTGAATGAGAGAGAGTTAACTAGGGCTTTAATATCATGTTGGAAAGTATTGGTATTATTGAGTAATGAAAATACAAGGGTAAATACTCCTTTATATATAGGAGTAGAGAGTTATGGGAAAATACGAGTAAAGGAAGTACACGTCAAATATACTAAATGTTAACAAGTAGAAATATTTATCTCAAGGAACTCGACCCCTGAATATTGTTAGAGCCTTATTTTGCTCTATATGAATACTCATCCCAAGAGAAAATTTTATTTAACTATCTCAAAACTCACTCATCATCTACTCGCAAAGTGTGGAACACCCACTTTCGATTTGGGCATCAAGTTGTCTCTTAAGTAAGTTCAAGGATTACCCTTACCATAACTATATCTTATATTCTTATGGTATATGAAGAAGATCACTAGATGAATTGGCGCAATCTACAACAAAAGTAAGGGTAACTGTCCACAAGTTCACAACGAGTTACAAGGATAAGTAATCAAATTTGGAATCCCATTGAAGGCATCACCATTAAGCTCCAACTATTTTCAAATCAAAACATAGACCATGCAAGTCGTCTAGTTATGGCTCTGACAAGAAAAAATGTGTCAACTTAAGATACCATATGTCACAATTAATTATGGAAGCAATACAAACACTAACAAGAAAATCACTACAAGATGCTACAAACTTCGTTTGAAACTTCTCAGAAAGGTTCTTAGTCCTTATCCCTCTTTCCTTTGTTTTTTTTATATTTTGTGTTTATTGTCATAATACTATCTTAACTAAGATCAAAAATTTTAAACAGGTGGAGTTCATCAACAATTTGAGAAAAAGTACATAAATGTACTGCATCTAAATTTGTGGATCCCCAAGCTTTATCCACAAAGTATCCACCCATTGACAAAATTTTGTGCTTATCATCGACAAAAACATGGAATAAATTCACAAAGAAATAACAGTTTAAACTACCTTAGGTTACAACATGATAACCTATCTGTTTTAAATAGATGCTTAATCATGCCAAGATATACTTGCTCAAACCTACTTTGTCGTGAGTGATAAAGCCATGCAAGAAAAAATCTCATGAGGTGTAGCCTCCACTTTAAAAGCTTTAGATCTATTTTTATTCCTTATAATATAACCAAATCCCCATTCTCCTCATCTCCATCCATGCTACTAACATTTATTTGGCGAGAATTTGTTGTACTGTTCATGGAAGGAGGAGTATGGTTTGGGTGACACGATCCTAATATAGTGTTTGAAGATTGTATCTTCATCCACACATCATGAGAACCATTTTGTTCGGTCAACCTAGCCACTTGTTTAGCAAGATTAAGCAAAAGCACCGCATTTAAAAGATTGATTATTTGATTCTGTCTTTTTTTGTTTTTGGTTTCCTTTGAAAATCCAAGGAAAGAAATGGCTCCTCCAAATTTTGATGTCATTCTTTTGTTTTACTATGCACAAAGTATTAATCCTAAAATATCAACAAGATCTATATAAGTCATTATTGTTATGATAGAAATCCACAATAAGAGTTTGGATCGGTTCGGTTCGATTGGATAATATAATGTAGGATTCAAGATATTTTTTAGGGCCCCTAATTATAGGATTTTATTAGAAAGAGTGTCCCTTGGGGTATTTTACAATAAAATCAAGATTTCTTCCCTTTCTTGTCGATTCTTGGATGGTTCTTGAAGAGGACAATGCTCCTCTTCTTGTTTTCCCCATAAGGTTATCAACCTTCTCGAGATCTTCATGGTGTGAGCTTGAATCGACGGCGGTGATGGTTGCCAAGGCTTGGTCGTTCCATATAATAAAGGATAGGGTTAAATACTAGATTTGAAATATGAAGTTGATTGCCTCAATTTCCTCATGCAATTTTGACGTTTTGACATTTTTATTTTATGTTTTTTTACTACTGTTCTTGAATAGTGTCTTCTCATGCTCTCTTATGCAAACATATTGGTTTCTATTTTGATTAACATTGGAGCTATGCCCGAAATTGAAACACAATACTTTATAAAGTATGGTGAAGTGCATGGAGATACTCAAATGAACAATTAAATGTATTCAATTTGATTTTAGATCAATATTTCGTGCTTTTCAAGTACTTAATTATCTGCATTGCTTCCTTGAAAAAGTACGCTTCATAGACTATCTTATAAACTCATGTTAATTCTTACATATTTATGTTCTTACTACTAGAGCATAGTTCCAAAAGCTATATAATGACATTAATTCTCCTATATGCTTTATTTAATTGATTATGATCGTCTCATATGGAATTCAATGGTTAAGACCTCATGAGCCTTATGGTATGGGCATATCTTGAATGCTACTCATAATACGCGTACCTCAACCGAAGGGCTGTTCTCCGAGTGCTAAAAAACAAATAGAGCAATTTTCACTTTGCCTATGAACAACAAACGCCATATTTCTAATTATAACATGGCACGTAGTGTATCTATAGCATACTATATAAATACTGATTCAAAATCCCTTCACTCTATTCTTATAAAAATCTCATTTTGAGAGCACTCATCATGGGCATATTCTCATTCACGTGTGAGCGTAACTTTCGTAATGCGTGGTGAAACATAGGGCAAAATCAGAACAGCATGCGATCAAATTACCTACTATGAAGAGAAGAAAGCCCTAATTCGGTATGAGCATCGTACCTGGAGAACGCACCAAATGAGATTGAGAATACTGACAATCCAAAGGAGGGCATAATATGCTATCATAATGTACGACCGCCCATAACTGAGCTTAGCACAGCTCCGCCGCGCCTGTGACGCCAGGTACGCAACGAATAACACCGCCGGTACGACGAGCGCGACACTGAACAAGAGTCCGTGGCATTCCGCCGGCCACGAGGACGAACCGGAGCCTCCCCCCGCTCCGTCCGCCGGAACGCTGGCCTCGGGCGAGATCAGCAGGGTTCTCGTAGCCAATTCTTCCAGACCTGTCATTTGGTGGTTCCAAACAAGGAATCGTTGCGGAAAAACCTCGAACAGACAGTATCGAACCGGATGAGCACGGGATTGCGGAGAAAAGCGATTGAAGGACAAGATTAAAGCCCCTACAAAGTACGAGGACGGGGAATACAGGAAACCTAGTTTGGTGAAAAGGAGCTAATGGAGTTGGGAGGTTGGAGCCTTCAAGAGTAGCTTGTGTTTAATATGTAATTTATGGGTGCGTTTGGCGTGATTTATGGAGGCTTAGGCTTCGTTTGGCACAGCGTTTTCGTACAGTGCGTTTTTCCCAAACGTGATCGGACGAGTTTTTTCGTTTGTTTTTGCGCCATTTTTTCGAACCGCCGGCGTTTCAGCGCTGTGTAAATTTCCGCGTCCCGAACCCCTAGCCCACGCCTCCGGTTTGCCGCGTTTGGCCGGAAGGGGCGGAGCGTACGTCCAAAAATTTCCCGTCGCCGCCGGAGCTGACAACAGTGAGCAAAGCCAGTGGAAAACGAAACATCCCGCAGATCTCGAGGCATCGTTCGCTCTGAACAGCGTGAAAGAGATGGAGCCCTTGGAACGGTCTCTCTCCGCAGAAGGCTTGACGCTCTCCGCCATCCCTGGGAAAGGTCGTGGTCTCATCGCCGACAAAAACTTCTTCCCCGGTCCATCTCCTTTCCTCTGTCCACTGTTTTATTTTTCGTTTCTGTGATAAGTTGAGATTTGATTCAGGGGATGTTGTTATCTGTCAAGAACCTTATGCGAGCTCGCCGAGTAAAACCTCCATCGAGTTACGGTGTGATTGGGTGTTTTTAAAATTTATATAATTTTTTTTAAAAAATGTCAAAACATCACCGAAGTTTTGCCAAATGATTCTCTGTTTAGAACAGCTCTGCAAACACAGACTATCCAAACAGAATTCCATTTTCAGCATCCAGTTTTCAACAGCTCCTTTTACAAACCTGTCTTTCCAACAGCTCCTTTTACAACCGCAACCGCTATACCAAATGAAGCCTTAGGCTCTATTTGTTTGGGCGTTTTGATACTTCGTTTTGGGTAAACGCCGCCGGAAGGAGGGTAAACAAATGAATCTCCGGCGGCGTTTGCTCCGTTTCCACCCGCCCGCCTTGAGAAACGCCCTCAAAAAGCTCCGTTTGGAGCAGCCACCTCCCCCCTCCATTTCGAACACTCCGTTTCCACCCGCTGGATCGACCCACCACCGCCGAACCAAATTCAGAGGTACGGTTCATTTATTTTTCCTCCTTCCGGCGGCGTTTGCTCAAAACGGAGCAACGAAACGCTCAAACAAATGGAGCCTTATTTGCTCTAATAAATTTGGATAAAATTGTCATTGTCATACTAAAATTTTATGCTCCAGACTAGTTTCTTTTTTTATAACGGTAGTAACATTTGTCATACCAAACATATATTGACGATTTTGTCCAACTTCATCGGAGACAATAAGCTGTGATAAGCCACGTCAAACGCAGCCTATATCTCACCAAACAAAATAAACTTTATTTTGCTCCAATGCATCATCGCAGATCAAAACCCAGGAGGGGTAATTGCTATTCAATCTATATTTGTGGATGTGAGTTTGGACGTAGTGCTGAGCATCCGTGCCTCTGAATAATGGTCATCGACTTAAAGAGGGAAGGACACTGAGATCAAGCAAGGAGAGTCGCGAGCTCGTCTATACTATAGCGAGCTTGCCAAAGATTAGAGCACGCACCCACTGCAAACAAGTTCATTGTGTATGAGTTTACCTCGCCATGAGCTCTTCACTCAACTGAAAATGACCTGACTGCGAGCTCTATACGAACCAGGCCGATAAGTTCGCCGAGTGTGAGTCTACCTCACTGTCTTGCTTTTCTCTTATTCTGCCTGAGCTCGCTGAGCGAGCTCACTAGCAACATCTCGCGAGTAGGGCAACGTCGTCGGTCAACTCGCTAAATGTCCAAGAGAGTGTCTACTCGTATACCACCCTCAGGATTGTCTATAAATAGTATTGGGAGTGGTTCCCATCCGAGTCGGTAAAAACCACCGGGCGCGCTAGGTGCGGCTCGTGATTCTACCATCGAGAGTGCAAGGAATTTAAAAGGGCAAATTTCTGCAATTACAGAAATCTGGCAGAAAAGGTTGCAACCTTTTTCCTGCTGGTTTGGGCATGGGGCTGCAGCTCTGGTTTCTTGGAAACAATTTTTTGGACCGGTTCAACTGAACCGGACCAAACGTTTTTATTCACCTTTTTATTATGGCTGCAGCAAGGTTTTAGGGTAATATTTTTCCCGTTTCTCCTCCTCCCGTTATGAAAATTTCAGCGCCCCCAAACTATCGCACCTCTTCACGCTCCGTTCGCTGCCCGACGCCACCCGCTCGCCGCCGATTTTTGGGAGAAGGGTTGCCGCTGTTTTGGAGGAGGGCTGCCGCTGCTTTGGAGGGAGAGCCGCTGCCGTCTGCTGTGGAGGTTTAAAGCAGGCTGCCGCCGCCGCCGCCGTCGTGTGAAGACGCCGCCGCCGCCGTCGTGTGAAGACGCCACCGCTGCCGTGTTGCCGTCGCCGCTGTCCAGATTTTGTTGCCGGCCGGTTTTGTTGCCAGACTCGTTCGCAGTTTGGAGGTTGAAGGCGAAGTTGGAAGGGGCTTTGTTTAGCCGTCCTCCTTCGTGTTTTGGTGAACGTCATTCTTGACGTTGGAACGGATTGTTCAATCCGTCCGGGTAACGACTCCTCAACTTTGTTCTTGTATTTCTCTTTTGTCAAACTAGTGATTGTGTGTTTGGAAGAGAAGTGGTGTAGATCCTTTGTGGATCGTGTTTGTGGTGGAGTGGAGATCCTGTGTAGATCAGTGGAGGGAAAGCCTGTAATCCGTGCGTGTGTTTTTCACACATTTTTAGTGGAGGCTTTCGGGGTTAGACTCCGATCGTCCCGTGGTTTTTCGCTCAAGTATGGTTTTCCACGTAAAAATTCTCTGTGTGCTTTGTTATTTTCTGCATTGTTTTTGTGGTGTAGCGCTTGCTCGAATTGCAACAGGTGTCCTGGTCGGGATTTATTCGCTCACATTCCCAACAAGTGGTATCAGAGGGAGGTTTGTTCAGTGACCGAGCCGTTTCAGTGACAGGGCAGTTACCGGGCTGACCTATTGGGGTTTCAGGACGAGTCGATTGGGATCTCGGATGTGCAATTGGGAGTGGTAGTTTACGACCATTGGCCCGCTGGCTACCCTCTCCAGTTGTATACTTTGAGATAGTCGATTCAAAGATCAGTGGTCGGTCCGGCCAGTTGGCAAAGCAGGATGGAGTCTACATCAGGTTCAGAGCAGATGGTAAAGTTGAATGGTGCCAACTATCACAAGTGGCACCTACTGATGGAGGATTTGATATATGTAAAGGGTTGGCATGCTCCTATCTTTGAGGAGATGCCAAAGGACACGGACCCGGCAAAATGGAAGGTGGAGCATCGGAAGCTGTGAGGGTTCATCAGACGGTTCGTGGAGCCGAACGTCTACAACCATGCGGCTAGCATCAATGATGCAAAGGATCTGTGGAAGACTCTTGAGACGTTGTATGCCAAGAGCACGGGCATCAACAAGTTGTATTTACTAAAGAAGCTTGGAGAGTTCAGATACCGGGAGTGCTCACCCATTTTGGATCAGGTCAACGAGTTCCAGGGGATCATTGATCGTTTAACTGCCATGAAGGTGACATTTGAAGATGAGGTGAATGCATTGTGGCTACTCAAGTCACTTCCAGACTCGTGGGAGATGGTCAGAGTTTCTCTGATCAATTCTCCCCCCTAGGGGATTGTGACCATGGAGATCGCCAAGAGTGGGATCTTGAATGAGGAGGTGAGATAAAAGTATCAAGAAACTTCGGGCTCTTCTTCACGAGCCGACGTTCTCTTTACTGAGTCCAGGGGGTGAGGAAGGAGTAAAAGCCGAGGAAGGAAGGAGGATAGGAGTCAGAGTAGGGGCAAGTCGAAGACACGTTATCAGAACGTGGAATGTCACTACTGCCACAAGAAAGGGCACATCAAGAAGTTTTGTTATACATTGAAGAACGATCAGAAGAAGAAAGGGATTGCCACTAAGGGCAAGGATGAGGGTCACACGGCAGCCACTGTCTCGATTGAGGAGGACGATGTCATTATTGTTGGCGACGACGTCACAGCTGCACTTTTGTGTGACGACCGATGTTGGATCGTTGATTCTGGAGCTTCTGCACATGTCTCCCACAATAGGGAGTTATTTGCCACTTACACCACTCATGACTGTGGGGTGTTGAGGATGGTCAATGGAGATACGTCCAAGGTACTTGGGCGTGGAGACATGCACTTGAAGACGAGCACTAGAGCCCTACTAGTTCTGAGGGATGTGCGACATGTGCCAGACATCCGCTTCAATCTGATATCTGTTGGCAGACTTGGAGATGAAGGACACCTGAGTGTCTTTGGAGGAGACTTCTGGAAGCTGATCAGGGGATCACTTGTGATGGCCAGAGGTTACAGATATTCTGGTTTGTACTACATGGAGGGGAGGCCTGAAGCTGCTCAGGCCAACTCCGTCAAGGATGAGGCATCCACCTCCTTATGGCACAGGAGGCTGGCACACATTAGCCAAAAGGGGATTGGATGCCTGGCGAAGAAGAAGCTGATTTGTGATATGTCTGATGCTCACTTGGAGAGGTGCGACCACTGTTTGGCTGGGAAACAAAACAGGGTTTCATTCCACAACCACACATCCACCAGGAGATCGGAGCCTTTGGAGCTTGTTCACACTGATGTGTGTGGACCACTGAAGGTCCATACTAGAGGAGGAGCATCATACTTCGTCACTTTCATTGATGACCATTTGTTGAAGCTTTGGGTCTATGCCATCAAGACCAAAGATCAGGTACTCGATACTTTCAGGAGATTCCACGCTGAGGTGGAGAGACAGTTTGGGAAGAGACTGAAGTGCATTAGGTCCGACAATGGGGGAGAGTACATTGGTCCCTTTGACGAGTACTGTAGGGACCATGACATCCGTCATGAGAAGACCCCGCCCAAGATGCTGTAGCTGAATGGCGTAGCTGAGAGGATAAATCGGACACTGATGGAGAGGATTCGATGCATGTTATCTGAGTCGAAGCTGCCAGGGATGTTCTGGGGCGAGGCTCTTCTTACTGCAGCACATGTCAACAATTTCTCTCCGAGTTCAGCTTTGCAGGAGGATGTCCCTGATAGGGTCTGGTATGGGAAAGACCCCTCTTACAGTCACTTGCGGGTATTTGGCTGTAAAGCCTTTGTGCACGTCCCTAGGGACGAGAGATCGAAGTTGGATTCGAAGACCCGGCAATGTATTTTCTTGGGGTACGGCTACAGTGGAGAGTTTGGGTACAGGTTCTTTGATCCAGTTGAGAAAAAGCTTGTACGTAGCCGTGATGTTGTGTTCTGTGAGGATCAGACTGTCGGTGATCCTGAGGGGACTGTTGAGTTGGAGGTTGACTCTCGCACTGCTGCAGAGTCACCTATGGTTGGAGTTGACGATACTGAGGAGACTGCCGAGCCCGAGCCTGCACAGGGCATTGATATACTTCCGGATCATGATATCACCACTGATGGTGATCCAGGAGTCGCTGAGGACATTACTGATGATGTGCCTGCACCGGCCCCTGAGCCTGTCCTACAGAGGTCAGATCAGGCCAGGCACCCGCCCGCTAGATATTCTACATCAGAGTTCATATTGCTGACTGATGCGGGGGAGCCTGAGAGTTATTTCGAGGCTGTGGAGAGCACCGAGAAGAGTCAGTGGATGGTTGCTATGCAGGAGGAGATGCAGTCGTTGCAGAAGAACCACACTTATGACCTTGTGAGATTTCCTAAGGGCAAGAAGGCCTTGAAGAATCGATGGATCTTCAGGATGAAGCAGGGAGATTCCTCCACACCTCCCAGATACAAGGCCAGGCTGGTGGTGAAGGGTTTTGGACAACGACAGGGTGTTGACTTTGATGAGATCTTCTCTCCTGTGGTGAAGATGTCATCTATTTGTGTTGGTCTTGGCCTCGCTGCGAGACAAGACTTGGAGATAGAGCAGATGGATGTCAAGACCGTCTTTCTGCATGGCGATCTTGAGGAGGAGCTATACATGGAGCAGCCTGAGGGTTTCAATGTCAAAGGGAAGGAAGGTCTGGTGTGCCGCTTGCAGAAGAGTTTATATGGCCTGAAGCAGGCCCCGCGGAAATGGTATATGAAGTTTGACTTTTTCATGGGGGAGATCGGCTTCAAGAGGACCACCCTTGACCACTGTGTATTCTTCAAGGAGTATGCTCCAGGTGATTTCATCATTCTACTATTGTATGTGGACGATATGCTGATCGTCGGGAGGAACACTGCTCGCATTGCTGAGTTGAAGCGGCAATTGAGTTCCACCTTTGAGATGAAGGATTTGGGCGCTGCGAGGACAATTCTGGGTATGCATATTTGCCGAGACAGGGGAGCCAGATTGCTTTGGTTATCACAGGAGCGGTACATCCGTAAGGTGCTGCAGAGATTTGATATGGATCAGGCGAAGAAGGTGAGCGTGCCGCTTGCAGCTCACTTCAGGCTTACCACTGATCAGTGCCCCAGCACACCCGAGGAGATCGAAGTGATGCAGAAGGTTCCGTATGCATCTGCAGTTGGGAGCCTCATGTATGTGATGGTGTGTACACGTCCGGATATTGTGCATGCTGTTGGGACAGTTAGTAGATTATTCTCCAATCCTGGGAGAGAGCATTGAAGCGCAGTGAAGTGGATACCGAGATACTTGCAGGGGACGTCAGATTTGACGTTGAGATTTTGAGAAAGTAAGCCAGAACTGCTTGGCTACACTGATGCTAACATGGCTGGAGATGTGGATTCCAGGAGGTCGACGTCCGGATACATGATTTTATTTGCAGGGGGAGCCGTCTCGTGGGCGTCGAGATTGCAGAAGTGTGTTGCGTTGTCTACCACGTAGGCTGAGTTCATTGCGGTTACTGAGGTTGGGAAGGAGTTGCTTTGGATGAAGAGGTTAATCAAAGAGCTTGGTTTCACTCAGGACCGATACACACTCCTGTGTGACAGTCAGAGCGCTATCCACCTTGGGAAGAACCCCACATTCCACTCGAGGTCGAAGCACATCGACACTCGGTATCATTGGATACGAGATGTCCTGGAACAGAAGGAGCTTGATCTTCAGAAGGTGCACACTGATGATAACGTGACATACATGCTGACCAAGGTCGTGCCAAGGGGGAAGTTCGAGCATTGCGTTAGAATCGCCGGGATGGCGATTTCTTCCTCCTCGATGTGAAGGGGGAGATTTATTGGGAGTGGTTCCCATCCGAGTCGATAAAAACCACCGGGCGCGCTAGGTGCGACTCGTGATTCTACCATCGGAAGCGCAAGGAATTTAAAAGGGCAAATTTCTGCAATTACAGAAATCTGGCAGAAAAGTTGTAACCTCAAAAAGGAGGTTGCAACCTTTTTCCTGCTGGTTTGGGCATGGGGCTGCAGCTCTGGTTTCTTGGAAACAATTTTTTATTCACCTTTTTATTATGGCTGCAGCAAGGTTTTAGGGTAATGTTTTTCCCGGTTCTCCTCCTCTCCCGTTCAGAAAATTTCAGTGCCACCAAACTATCGCGCCTCTTCACGCTCCATTCGCTGCCCGACGCAACCCACTCTCCGCCGCTTTTTGGGAGAAGGGTTGCCGCTGTTTTGGAGGAGGGCTGCCGCTGCTTTGGAGGGAGAGCCGCTGCCGCCTACTGTGGAGGTTTAAAGCGGGTTTCCGCCGCCGCCGCCGCCGTGTGAAGACGTCGTCGCTGCCGTCGTGTGAAGACGATGCCGCCGCCGTCGTGTGAAGACGCCGCCACCGCCGTTGTGTGACGATGCCGCCGCCGCCGTGTTGCCGTCGCCGCTGTCCAGATTTTGTTGTCGGCCGGTTTTGTTGCCGGACTCGTTCGCAGTTTGAAGGTTAAAGGCGAAGTTGGAAGGGGCTTTGTTTAGCCGTCCTCCTTCGTGTTTTCGTGAACGTCATTCTTGACGTTGGGACGGATTGTTCAATTCGTCCGGGTAACGACTCCTCAACTTTGTTCTTGTATTTCTCTTTTGTCAAACTAGTGATTGTGTGTTTGGAAGAGAAGTGGTGTAGATCTTTTGTGGATCGTGTTTGTGGTGGAGGAGTGGAGATCCTGTGTGGATCAGTGGAGGGAAAGCCTGTAATCCGTGCGTGTGTTTTTCACACATTTTTAGTGGAGGCTTTCCGGGTTGGACTCCGATCGTCCCGTGGTTTTTCGCCCAAGTATGGTTTTCCATGTAAAAATTCTCTGTGTGCTTTGTTATTTTCTGCATTATTTTTGTGGTGTAGCGCTTGCTCGAATTGCAACAGGTGTCCTGGTCGGGATTTATTCGCTCACATTCCCAACAAGTGGTATCAGAGGGAGGTTCGTTCAGTGACTGAGCCGTTTCAGTGACAGGTCAGTTACCGGGCTGACCTATTGGGGTTTCAGGACGAGTCGATCGGGATCTCGGGTGTGCAATTGGGAGTGGTAGTTTACGACCATTGGCCCGCTGGCTACCCTCTCCAATTGTATACTTTGAGATAGTCGACTCAAAGATCAGTGGTCGGTCCGGCCAGTTAGCAGAGTAGGATGGAGTCAACATCAGGTTCAGAGCAGATGGTAAAGTTGAATGGTGCCAACTATCACAAGTGGCACTTACTGATGGAGGATTTGATATATGTGAAGGGTTGGCTTGCTCCTATCTTTGAGGAGATGTCAGAGGACACGGACCCGGCAAAATGGAAGGTGGAGCATCGGAAGCTGTGTGGGTTCATCAGACGGTTCGTGGAGCCGAACGTCTACAACCATGCGACTAGCATCAATGATGCAAAGGATCTGTGGAAGACTCTCGAGACGTTGTATGCCAAGAGCACGGGCATCAACAAGCTGTATTTACTGAAGAAGCTTGGAGAGTTCAGATATCGGGAGTGCTCACCCATTTTGAATCATGTCAACGAGTTCCAGGGGATCATTGATCGTTTGACTGCCATAAAGGTGACATTTAAAGATGAGGTGAATGCATTGTGGCTACTCAAGTCACTTCCAGACTCGTGGGAGATGGTCAGAGTTTCTCTGATCAATTCTTCCCCCCAGGGGATTGTGTCCATGGAGATCGCCAAGAGTGGGATCTTGAATGAGGAGGTGAGACGAAAGTCTCAAGGGACTTCGGGCTCTTCTTCACGATCCAACGTTCTCTTTACTGAGTCTAAGGGGAGAGGAAGGAGTAAAAGCCGAGGAAGAAAGGAGGATAGAAGTCAGAGTAGGGGCAAGTCGAAGACACGTTATCAGAACGTGGAATGCCACTACTGCCACAAGAAAGGCCACATCAAGAAGTTTTGTTATACATTGAAGAACGATCAGAAGAAGAAAGGGATTGCCACTGAGGGCAAGGATGAGGGTCACACGACAGCCACTGTCTCGATTGAGGAGGACGATGTCATTATTGTTGGCGACGACGTCACAGCTTCACTTTCGTGTGACAACCGATGCTGGATCGTTGATTCTGGAGCTTCTGTGCATGTCTCCCACAATAGGGAGTTATTTGCCACTTACACCACTCATGACTGTGGGGTGTTGAGGATGGGCAATGGAGATACGTCCAAGGTACTTGGGCGTGGAGACATGCACTTGAAGACGAGCACTGGAGCCCTACTAGTTCTGTGGGATGTGCGACATGTGCCAGACATCCGCTTCAATCTGATATCTATTGGAAGACTTGGAGATGAAGGACACCTGAGTGTCTTTGGAGGAGACTTCTGGAAGATGATCAGGGGATCACTTGTGATGGACAGAGGTTACAGAGATTCTGGTTTGTACTACATGGAGGGGAGGCCTTAAGCTGCTCAGGCCAACTCCGTCAAGGATGAGGCATCCACCTCCTTATGGCACAGGAGGCTGGCACACATTAGCCAAAAGGGGCTGGGATGCCTGGCGAAGAAGAAGCTGATTTATGATATGTCTGATGCTCACTTGGAGAGGTGCGACCACTGTATGGCTGGAAAACAAAACAGGGTTTCATTCAACAACCACACATCCACCAGGAGATTGGAGCCTTTGGAGCTTGTTCACACTGATGTGTGCGGACCACTGAAGGTCCAAACTAGAGGAGGAGCATCATACTTCGTCACTTTCATTGATGACCATTCGAGGAAGCTTTGGGTCTATGCCATCAAGACCAAAGATCAGGTACTCGATACTTTCAGGAGATTCCACGCTGAGGTGGAGAGACAGTCTGGGAAGAGACTGAAGTGCATTAGGTCCGACAATGGGGGAGAGTACATTGGTCCCTTTGACGAGTACTGCAGGGATCATGGCATCCGTCATGAGAAGACCCCGCCCAAGACGCCGCAGCTGAATGGTGTAGCTGAGAGGATGAATCAGACACTGATGGAGAGGATTCGATGCATGCTATCTGAGTCGAAGCTGTCAGGGATGTTTTGGGGCGAGGCTCTTCTTACTGCAACGCATGTCATCAATCTCTCTCCGAGTTTAGCATTGCAGGAGGATGTCCCTGATAGCGTCTGGTATGGGAAAGACCCCTCTTACAGTCACTTGCGGGTATTTGGCTGCAAAGCCTTTGTGCACGTCCCTAGGGACGAGAGATCGAAGTTGGATTCAAAGACCCGGCAATGTATTTTCTTGGGGTACGACTACAGTGGAGAGTTTGAGTACAGGTTCTTTGATCCAATTGAGAAGAAGCTTGTACGTAGCCGTGATGCTGTGTTCTGTGAGGATCAGACTATCGGTGATCCTGAGGGGACTGTTGAGTTGGAGGTTGACTCTCGCACTGCTGCAGAGTCACCTATGGTTGGAGTTGACGATACTGAGGAGACTGCCGAGCCCGAGCCTGCACAGGGCATTGATATACTTCCGGATCATGATATCACCACTGATGGTGATCCAGGAGTCGCTGAGGACATTACTGATGATGTGTCTGCACCGGCCCCTGAGCCTGTCCTACGGAGGTCAGATCGGGCCAGGCACCCGCCCGCTAGATATTCTACATCAGAGTTCATATTGCTGACTGATGCGGGGGAGCCTGAGAGTTATGTCGAGGCTGTGGAGAGCACCGAGAAGAGTCAGTGGATGGTTGCTATGCAGGAGGAGATGCATTCGTTGCATAAGAACCACACTTATGACCTGGTGAGATTGCCTAAGGGCAAGAAGGCCTTGAAGAATTGATGGATCTTCAGGGTGAAGCAGGGAGATTCCTCCACACCTCCCAGATACAAGGCCAGGCTGGTGGTGAAGGGTTTTGGACAACGACAGGGTGTTGACTTTGATGATATCTTCTCTCCTGTGGTGAAGATGTCATCTATTCGTGTTATTCTTGGCCTCGCTGCGAAACAAGACTTGGAGATAGAGCAGATGGATGTCAAGACCGTCTTTCTGCATGGCGATCTTGAGGAGGAGCTATACATGGAGCAGCCTGAGGGTTTCAGTGTCAAAGGGAAGGAAGGTCTGGTGTGCCGCTTGCAGAAGAGTTTATATGGCCTGAAGCAGGCCCCGCGGCAATGGTATAGGAAGTTTGACTCTTTCATGGGGTAGATCGGCTTCAATAGGACCACCCTTGACAACTGTGTGTTCTTTAAGAAGTATGCTCCAGGTGATTTCATCATTCTGCTGTTGTATGTGGACGATATGCTGATCATCGGGAGGAACACTGCTCGCATTGCTGAGTTGAAGCGACAATTGAGTTCCACCTTTGAGATGAAGGATCTGGGCGCTGCGAGGACAATTCTGGGTATGCACATTCACTGAGACAGGGGAGCCAGATTGCTTTGGTTATCACAGGAGCAGTACATCCGCAAGGTGCTGCAGAGATTTGATATGGATCAGGCGAAGAAGGTGAGCGTGCCGCTTGCAGCTCACTTCAGGCTTACCGCTGATCAGTGCCCCAGCACACCCGAGGAGATCGAGGTGATGCAGAAGGTTCCGTATGCATCTGCAGTTGGGAGCCTCATATATGCGATGGTGTGTACACGTCCGGATATTGCGCATGCTGTTGGGACAGTTAGTAGATTCCTCTCTAATCCTGGGAGAGAGCATTGGAGCGCAGTGAAGTGGATACTGAGATACTTGCAGGGGACGTCAGATTTGACGTTGAGATTTGGAGACAGTGAGCCAGAACTTCTGGGCTACACTGATGCTGACATGGCTGGAGATGTGGATTCCAGGAGGTCGACGTCCGGATACATGATTCTATTTGCAGGGGGAGCCGTCTCGTGGGCGTCGAGATTGAAGAAGTGCGTTGCGCTGTCTACCACGGAGGCTGAGTTCATTGCGGTTACTGAGGCTGGGAAGGAGTTGCTTTAGATGAAGAGGTTCATCAAAGAGCTTGGTTTCACTCAGGACCGATACACACTCCTGTGTGACAGTCAGAGCGCTATCCACCTTGGGAAGAACCACACATTCCACTCGAGGTCGAAGCACATCGACACTCGGTATCATTGGATACGAGATGTCCTGGAACAGAAGGAGCTTGATCTTCAGAAGGTACACATTGATGATAACGGGGCAGACATACTGACCAAGGTCGTGCCAAGGGGGAAGTTCGAGCATTGCGTTAGAATCGTCGGGATGACGGTTTCTTTCGCCTCGATGTGAAGGGGGAGATTTATTGGGAGTGGTTCCCATTCGAGTCGGTAAAAACCACCGGGCGCGCTAGGTGTGGCTCGTGATTCTACCATCGGGAGCGCAGGGAATTTAAAAGGGCAAATTTCTGCAATTACAGAAATTTGGCAAAAAAGTTGCAACCTCAAAAAGGAGATTGCAACCTTTTTCCTGCTGGTTTGGGCATGGGGCTGCAGCTCTGGTTTCTTGGAAACAATTTTTTGAGTTGAACCGGACCAAACGTTTTTATTCACCTTTTTATTATGGCTGCAGCAATGTTTTAGGGTAATGTTTTTCCCGGTTCTCCTCCTCTCCCGTTCAGAAAATTTCAGCGCCCCCAAACTATCGCGCCTCTTCACGCTCCGTTCGCTGCCCGACGCCACCCGCTCGCCGCCGCTTTTTGGGAGAAGGGTTGCCGCTGTTTTGGAGGAGGGCTGCCGTTGCTTTGGAGGGAGAGCCGCTGCCGCCTTCTGTGGAGGTTTAAAGCAGGTTGCCGCCGCCTCCGCCGTCGTGTGAAGACGCCGCCGCCGCCGTCGTGTGAAGACGCCGCCGCCGCCGTCGTGTGAAGACGCCGCCGCCGCCGTCGTGTGAAGACGCCGCCGCCGCCGTCGTGTGAAGACGCCACCGCCGCCGTGTTGCCGTCGCCGCTGTCAAGATTTTGTTGCCGGCCGGTTTTGTTGTCGGACTCGTTCGCAGCTTGGAGGTTGAAGGCGAAGTTAGAAGGGGCTTTGTTTAGCCGTCCTCCTTCGTGTTTTGGTGAACGTCATTCTTGACGTTGGGACGGATTGTTCAATCCGTCCGGGTAACGACTCCTCAACTTTGTTCTTGTATTTCTCTTTTGTCAAACTAGTGATTGTGTGTTTGGAAGAGAAGTGTAGATTTTTTGTGGATCGTGTTTGTGGTGGAGTGGAGATCCTGTGTGGATCAGTGGAGGGAAAGCCTGTAATCCGTGCGCGTGTTTTTCACAAATTTTTAGTGGAGGCTTTCCGGGTTAGACTCCGATCGTCCCGTGGTTTTTCGCTCAAGTATGGTTTTCCACGTAAAAGTTCTCTGTGTGCTTTGTTATTTTCTGCATTGTTTTTGTGGTGTAGCGCTTGCTCGAATTGCAACAGGTGTCCTGGTCGGGATTTATTCGCTCACATTCCCAACAAATTGGACCCCCATGACACATTTTGAGGCACGTGTACCCCCCCCCCCCAAGGTTCTTAAAAAGTTTTATGTGTCTCCCTTGTGTCGAGCTTAGCTCTAGTTTTGGAGGGAAAGTTTTATATACTTTCGGTAACGTGGCAAGACCTCCTCGTTGAAGCTCGTGAGTTCATGTTTGTAGACAATTCAAAAAGCTCTTGCCCTTCTCATCTCCCCCTAGTCTAAGTTCGTTCGTCGTCCCAACAGCAAGATAAGTAGCATTTGGTCCCTCTCGGTCTGAACCTCCTGTGAATCAGGATTTTTCTGGTTCTAATGTTTTTGGTGTAGCTAGAAAGGGAAAGTCCCTATAGCATCTCCTCACTCCAGCAGGAGTCGGGCTAAGTCTCGACAAAGTGAAGGTCATTATAGAGATGGTATCCCCCATAAACATCGAAGAGGTGCAACAGCTAACTGGTAGGCCCGCATGCCTGAGTCGGTTCTTGGCCAAGGTGAGAGATAAAGGCTCCCCTTTTTCAGAACTCCCCATTGTAACAAGAAGTTTGAGTAGACCGCTGAATGCGATTTGGCTTTCCAAGCCTAAAGCAGTAGTTGGTGCAAGCCCCTCTGCTTCAAGGGCCTCGCGATGAAGAAAATCACTTCCTATATCTCGAAGTAGGAGCCGAAACTGTCAGGTAGGTTCGAGTTCAGGAAGATGGGAAGCGGAAGTTGTGGATCTACTATACCAGTAGAGTTCTCGGGAAAGCGGAGCTGCGCTATCCAATCATGGAGAAGGCTAGTTGTAGGACCCCTCCCTCCCTCGGTCCAAGAAAGAACTGGCGCGACGAGGAAGTCCTTTCGTACACCACTGCCAATACACGACACCGAAGGGATGACGGAGGCACGCCCATCTCCATCACCTCCCTTCAGATTCCCGATACACGCATTGACGGTGATGTTAAGCGAACAACATAACACATCAGAGTATGGAAGCGAGTTCTCTAGCGTAAGACACTATTAAGGTGTTTTTTAGCACTTAGCGGAAGGTTTAATATCATCGTGAAAATTTAGTCGAACTCATTATTCAAGATTTGTAGGTATATCATCATTCTCTCTCTTGCCTCGTTCAGACTTTATTAAGATCGGGCATTTAAAAGATGTTATCCGATAAATTCATACATGTATAGTATTAGTTTGCACTTATGGCTTCTCATCAATACCTGGGTGCTACCTTTCACTTGCACTTGGTACATGTGTCAAGTGCTCATGACAAGTTATTAGAATCACGAAAAGAAATCAACCTCTATTACTAACAAGCATAGTATGGTATTATACAAGGGAAGAGATATTTTAGACTTCTATTTGGGTCGAGGCAGCCTTCCCAAGATTACCGCATATGTGCTTTGTATCATCCTGCATACGGTCTCAAACTCACGTAGTTCTAAATAGTTTCGCACGGGTTATCCTTCCAGACCGTCCTTCATATGGGTTGTCTTAGAGTAAAACTCATCAGCCATCTGATATCCCTTTGGCATGTTTCCCGAAGGCACTTTTCTCAAAGGAAGACCTAATTTCTGTAGGAATCATTTTCTCAAAGGGACATTATTCTCGTAGAAATATTTTCTCGAATGCAGTATTATTCCCGCATGAATATTTTCTGGAGGACAACATTATTCCTGTAGGAATATTTTCTCGATGGAAACATTATTCTCGAAAAAATATTTCCTTGAAGACAATATTATTCCAAAAGGAATATTTTCTCGAGGGCAACATTATTTTCTCGAAGGCAACATTATTCCCGTAGGAATATTTTCTCCGAGACAACATTATTCCCGTAGGAATATTTTCTCGAAGGCAACATTATTCCCGTAGGAATATTTTCTCGGGGGCAGCATTATTCCCGTAGGGATATTTTCTCGCAGACAACATTATTCTCGTAGGAATATTTTCTCGAGCGCGTAGAAATATTTTCTCGAGGACACAACATTATATTTTTATAAGAGGATGAGAAGAAAAACTGCTATACAAGCTTATATTTTCACCCAAAAATTAAAAATGAAAAAAATAAACCCTTATAAATTAAATAATATTTTTACCGGAGAATTTAATAGAGAAAATGGAAGAAATCTTTTATATATGAAAACAATTCAAGGAAAACAATGGGTAACCAAATCTCATAGTGAACACCTTCCTACCCAACATGAAACGTGTCTCGGTTTGGCTTGATGAACTTCACGGCCTCTCGATTATGATCTGAAATATCCAATAATACTCTTTCACCAACTTAGGTGAAATCAAGAGAGCATTATGCAAACAACTTGCACATATATATATAGAGGAATTATAGATAGAGAACCAGTTCTCTGAAACCTTACAGAGAAAACCAGCAAATTGACCCACTAAACAGCATTTTTAGAAAAAGTGATCAACATGAAAGTTGTAGATATCGACGAGATCTACAACTTTCATGTTGACCACTTTTTCTAAAAATGCTGTTTAGGGGTCTATTTTCAAAAGGCGCGAAGGGGGGTCCGCCCGATATATATATATATACGCGGACCCCCCTTCGCGCCTTTTGAAAATAGACCCCCTAAACAGCATTTTTAGAAAAAGTGGTCAACATGAAAGTTGTAGATCTCGTCGATATCTACAACTTTCATGTTGATCACTTTTTCTAAAAATGCTGTTTAGGGGGTCTATTTGCTGGTTTTCTCTGTAAGTTCTCTGAAACCGGTTCTCTCTCTATAATTACTCTCTATATATATATATATATATATATATATATATATATATATATATATATATATATATATGAGGTTACTCTAGTGCGGGCGTACGGGCGTACGGGCAAGGGTCAAGGAGCCTCCTTGACACTTGCTCCAAATCAAAAAGTGATCAACATAAAAGTTGTTCGGATCGCCGAGATCTACAACTTTCATGTTGATCACTTTTCGATTTGAAGCCTCCTTGACACTTGCCCGTACGCCCGTACGCCCGCACTAGAGTAACCCCCTATATATATATATAAACAATACTCTGAATATCAGCTACAATTCCTTAATTAGAGGAGTTCAGATAAAAAAAATCATCATATAATAATTGAAAACAATCTCTCGAGCTTTGACGCGTACTAAACCAAATATTTAGATATCAAGTCCAATAGGAGGGTGCCAACTCAAATCATCAGCTCGGCATGGTAAGCTTCATGGTTAGGGATGAGCATAATAATCGAAAATCAATAGTCGCTTGAAAATCGCACTAGTTTTTATTTGATTTGAACTTGAAGTAAAAAAATTCAAATCAAATCAAAATTGACTCAAAACCAATTTTGAGTTGATTTCGAGCCTTATATGAGTCACTCGATTTTGTTTTCCAACCGGCTCGTTTTATGATTTTATTAAAAAAATTAAATCTAGTGGCGCACTGCTATATTATTGATTTTTGAGTGAGGTGAAGTTTTGTGTGAAGGCGCATTATCTTAATTAAAAAAACAAGTTAACCAGTATAACTCTTAATTGGCTCGAAAAAGGATGGTAATTCAATAGTAAGACATAAATAATCATACCATCAATAATATCGAGACAAAGACTTATTTATTAAAGAATCTCACGATTGTATTCAAAGACAAAACCTTATTAATATATGTAGTGAAAATGCTACTATTATCAAATCTTAGAATGCAAATTCGCATGCAATGCCGTAATACAAAAAGAGATGAGAAAGCACAATTTGCAAATCATAAAAAACGAAACGATTAAATCCTTCATATAAAATCTTTCAAGAGTCAGACAAACCAATAACAAAATAATCAGTGATTGAGTCAAAAGCTGAAGCCTTATCCTGCTCAATAAACTCATAAAACATAATTGGCTTCTTGGGTTACAAACAGATTAGTTCATAATAATAACTATAATAATTACGTTTCAACCCATATTAAACAGCCTCTGGTAATTTATGTAGCCTCCTCTGGCCCCTACATAAATTTAAGAACATAGCAGAAATACTTAAAAGAAAGCCACAAACTTTTCCCGAGTGTGGCACTCAGCCTCTCAATCTTCACATAGATATTTTGAAAGAGTGGGTGATTCTTTAAAAACAAAAATGATTTTGATTATCTACAAATAGTAAATCACCATAAAAAACCCCTCATTAACTACCGTGCGTGTAGAGCACCCTTAGAAATCTTCACAAATTATTTTGGAATTCCAAATAATGAATTTATATTTATTTAAAGTGTAAGACCACTCATAAAAATGGTAATTTTCTATTGTAGGGTAGGAGTCCTATAAAAAATATAGGTTTAGGAGACTTACAAAAATATGGAGAGAGAGAGATAGAGAAAACAGGTTAATTGAGCTAGATCCGACGGTGATTGGATTATTGAGATAGATCTGACGACCTATATTATTTGAACGAATTTTAAACTCATGTTATTCGCAAGCCATACTATTTTTTTATATACGGTAGAGATGTATATATATACATGAATATAACTATAAAACTATATATATATACCTTGTATATATTTTATCTTATATATATAAGAGAATATAGGTATTTGGAGACACACCATAGAATGAATATTGATCATTAGATCATAGCAGAGAACATGGGAGGATTTGGAGAGAGAGAAGAGGGAGAGGGAGGGAGAGCGGCAGGAGAGAGAAGGAGAGAGAGGGTGGAGTGATAAAGAGGTAAAGAGGAAGAGAGAAGTAATAAATTATTTTTATAGATTAAAATTTGCAAAATTTTATAAAATAAAAAAAGGAATAATAATTCATATTTTTTTGCAGTCATTTTAAGTACTCATATGTATATGTTTTGAAAAAAAATAAGATTTTGGGTGCGTGCGCAGCCCGCTCATAGGCGGGCGCAGCCCGCTCATAGGCGGGCGCAGCCCGCTCATAGGCGGGCGCAGCCCGCAGCGACGCATCGAGCACGGGCGAAGCCCGTGCGCAGGCGGGCGAAGGCCGCCCGAGTGCATTGAGCACGGACGTTGCCCGTGCGAAGAAGCTCGTATATATATTTATATATAACTATATATAAAATATATGTATGTATATAGTGCATTGTTTGGAGCACAAATGTTTTCGATATTAGCACACCATTGATATTGGAACATCACAAAATTTATTTGCAACCAAATTTTTTAGGAGCATACCGACTTAATTTTTTAAAAAAAATCTTTTCGTGAATATAAACCATAATTTAGTACCTAATATTTTATCGTATTCATGAAAAACATTTATCCCAAAATAAAAATAAAACATAAAACAACCTCACCATACATTTAAAATTACACGCATTGCATAAAGACATTACATGTTTTGTGACAAATATGTTCACAATAAATTTATCAATCTATGTTCAAAAAATTAGGGTTATACCTCAAAGTGTCTGGGATGAAGAGATCCCACGGATCTTTTTTTGAAGTTGGAAAAGAGCCCAAATTTCTGGGCAGCCGATGGGAGATAGGTTGGGAGGAAGAACTTGGCAGACGCGCAAACGACAAAAGGCCGGACGTGGAGGAAGATGACACAAACCAAAGATTTAGAGAGGCGTCGACGTCGAGATAGGCATGCAGGGAGGGAGGAAAATACCCGACGGGAGAGAGGCTTCAACGTCGGACCAGGCGAGAGAGCGGCTTCGGTGTCGGCATCGGACCTGGAGCGACATCGCCATCGGACTAGAAGAAGGAAAAAATAGCGATCCTAGGAGGGGCGATGGGAGGAAGCAAAAGGGACAAGATTAGATTTCACGCCTACGGGGGAAATCAGAAGCATGGGATGGGTGCGTGTAACAACCTAAAAACACCTAAAATAATAAGATGTTATTTAACTTTTGGTGTGCTAATATCCATAATAGGTTTGTTCCTAACCCATATATATATAAACATAAATTTTAACAAAACCAACGGGCTACTATAGCCAACCGGCGGCAGAATTTTCGTTTCCTTCTCCGTCGGGTTTCCACGCCACTGCCTCTGACCTACTTACCAGAGGTGGTGCTCCTTCCAGGGGTGGTCCGGCAGCCTGGTGCCGCCGACCTCAGTCGAGAGGAAATAATAGGTACAATAGCGACAATATTAAGCTCGCAGGAGCTTCTACCACCAGCGGCGCTGCCGATCGTTGGCCTCCCCAAGGTGGTTGTCGACATCCTTCTGGCAAGGCGGAGTCTCCCAGAGGCTTAGAGAAGCTGTGGGGCCCTTACTGTGCTTGGTGGAGGAGCTTCCTATCCTTCTCTGACGTCGGCGAGGTCTCGAAACAATTATTTTAAAAATCCTCCGACATGTCCGATATGTCACTCGGCATGTCATTTTTTAGGGCAAAACGATATGTTTTTCTAAAAAAAAGATTATGTCGTTTTGTAAAATATAGATCGATGTCTTATTTTTTCTGCTATATCGGCCGACACGACTTTTAAATATATCATCCGTTATTTTATTTTATGTTATATTAGCAGACTAGAAATATATGTTTAAATCGTCAATAAATATTATGTTATTTATGTTTAAATCGATTAGACATGTAGTTTTGATTTTTTTTTAACCTTTTACTCTTGCAATCAATTATGTATAATTGTTTCACAATTTTTAATTTTGTATTACAAAAAATATGAAAATATCTAATACATTTATTAGTTAATTGCTTATATATTTTTAATATAAATTTATAAGTTTAAAAAGACTTATAATCAATTAAGAATTTTAACTTTTAAATCATCTTTATTTACAATAAACTTATTGTTATCAAAATAAAATTATTTTATACTATTAAATATATTTGATAATATATCATTTTGTATTTGTTAATAATATTTTATATAGATATTATTAAATTTTGTTTTGTAATATAAATGACCCATTTTTTTATCCATTTGTTATATTAATTATTTTCTATTTTATAAAATATAATTATAGTTAGTTTACATAAACTAATTTTTTTATTAATAAGACATGAATATATGATATTTTAAAATATCTTTGACATGTCTCCGACTTCCAATATCTGATATTTAAAAACTCAATCTGATATGTCTCTGACATCTGATATTTAAAAGATTGCTCGAAACCACCGTAGCTTCCCCGTTTAGGGTTGGTCTAGTGCTTTTGGAGGTGCCCGTCCTCTCCTCTAAGGGGGGAGGGGCCATTTATAGATGTGGTCGAGAGTTGCCTCCTCCCCCTCCCTTCTCCTCTTCTCTTGGTTACGTCAACCAGCCGGCCTACTATGGCGAAGCTGGGGAGGGTAGCTGGCATCACAAGAGTGGAGGCTAGGGTTGGTGTACTTTGATCAGGTTTAGGATAATCATTGTTAGAAAAACCCTAGTTGAGCCAACATCCCTCTCCTTCTCCTTCTCTCTTGGTCAAGCAATGGCTAAGGTTTGTCTAACCATGGTTGAACCAGGAGGAAGGGAGCAGCTGACGACCATCTACTAGAAATGAAGGCATCATTTCCTTGCTCTCATTAGGCAGCTATACGGGTTGGGTTTGGCTTAGCTTAGGAGAGATGGTGAGGCCTTAGTTTGGATTTTTAGGCTAGGGTTGGGATTGGCCATGGATGCCCAAGCAAAATAAAAAGATATCTAATTTCCACTTGGCTATCTTGGGACTTTGCTGGACAATTAGAGGAGAGTATGGGGGTTAAGGTTCATTAAGGTGAGTGGATCTTGAGTGGAGGCAGTTTTAAAAAGAGTAATTTTATGTGCAAACTCATTTTGGCTACGTACAAACCACGGTTATGTACAAACCGAAAAATTTTATGTACATTTATCTAAAATTTGTTTGCACTTAATAAAACTGGTTTCCACTTATCTAAAATTGGTTTGCACTTAACACCACTCAAAAAGGTTTGAGCAAAGTCAACCTTAGGTGGGGTCCCCCATGCATGTTAAGGTCCACATAAGTCTACATCGTCGAGTGTCGAGTCGTCATTGTGACAACGAAGCTGAAATCAAGCATTCACGTATTTTGACATTGAAATTGAACAAAACTAATTTTGTTGTACTCGCATCGATCATACAAATCTAACACAACTGACAAAAATCAATTCAGGGCTCGTTTGCTCAATATTTTAAAATGGTGTCATTGCGATGCACAACGTTGCTCAAAATGGTCATTTTCTTCAAATGACCTCGGATCAGAACAAAACGAGTTTTGTTGCACTTGTATCGCCTATACAAGACCAATGCAATTGACAAAGTCAAATCAGAGCACGTATGCTCAATATTTTACGTCATTATGCCTTAACCCGTCATTATTTTGCGGTGGAGACCGGGTTGTGATTCACTAGGACCCGGTCCAAACTTCTTCCTGGGTTCAATTGAACTGACTAGACCCCTTCTCAAAGGTGAGATGTTACACTGGCCTTCACGCTCAACACCTCAGCAAGGAACTTGAGGCCGTAATTTCAAGCTCACACCATAAAGGTAGTGACAGACCTTCCCCTGAAGACAATCCTCGAATAAGTGAAACATTTTAGTCGGCTCGCTAAGTGGTCTGTTGAACTTAGCGAGTTTAACATCGTCTACTTGCCACGATTGACAATCAAAGCGCAGACAATGACAGACTTTTTAACAAACTTCTCCCCTAAAAGTGAAGAGCAATATGGGAGGAATTCGTCTCATGACAAATGTTTGTAGATGGAGCATCAAGAAGGGACTCCATTAAAGTTGGGATCACCTTAGTGAGCCTGCGTGGGATGAAGATTATGCAGACGGTGGAAATTCTCTTTCCCATCACCAACGATCAAGTGGAGTACCAGGTTGTAACCGCAGGCCCCCGCTTGTCCAGGGAGCTAGGGATCCAAGATATTCGAATTCACACGAATTCTATGGTGATTGCATCATAATTTTTTTTGGGAGGGGGGGGGGGGGGAATTTCAGGCGACGGAACCAATTATCCTTCAATACCTTCTAAAGGTAAAAAAACCTGATTGTCACATTTAGATCATTCTGCATTCTTCATGTCCCAAGGAAGAAAAACAGCGCAGCCGATTAGCTGGCCAAGTACGATCCCAGAGTAGGAAGCATCCTGACCAAACTATTCAGGACATCCATCAAATGTTGGGGTGGTGAATCACTTCAGGGCCCCTTGTTTCTCACACCGGGTTAGCCCAAGTGAGCTTAGAGGCAAGGGAGTGTGAAGCAGCCCCTGTATGCATTCTTGTTCCTCTGTTTGAGGAGAGGTCGATGATCGTCGAGCTCACGCTTGAGCGTCGACCTCAGCTGGATCGTCAAGCTCACGCTTGAGCGTCGACCTCCGCTGGATCGTCGAGCTCTCGCTTGAGCGTCGACCTGAGCTGGATCGTCGAGCTCACGCTTGAGCGTCGACCTCCGCTGGATCGTCGAGCGTCGACCTCGGGTGAGATCGTCGACCTCCGGTCGACGCCCGATCGTCGAGCTCGGTTCTGCATTCGACGTTTTTTGAGTTGTTTTTCCCCTGAGTATTTATATCCCGTTTTTCGGGGATTAGGGTAAGCAAAGCAATTTCAGAGAGATTGGAGGCGTCGTATTTCCTGAAGAAGACGTATACTAGGTTTATCGTTGGAGGCGTCGTTCAGGGGAGTTTTTCCCTCGGGTAGTTTCTTGTCCAGAAGAAGGTGAAGGTAGGGTCGGCCTTGGCCTTTGTAACCTTTTGTAACCTGTAATCTTTTGGTGAATACAAGAAGGAGGAGAAGAAGGGGAGAGAGGACGTAGCCCAGTTTTGGGTGAACCTCTGTATTTGTGGTGTTGTGTTCTGTGCTTGTGTTTGCTCTGCATCTATTTGTGTTTTCTGTATTCGTCTTTGCCTCTTCTCGGCACGCCCGATTTCTTACATTTGGTATCAGAGGCAGGTTCGCTCGATTCTCAGATATGAGTTCAGGAGGTGTGCGGATCGAGATAGAGAAATTCGATGGAAGCAGATTTGATCTGTGGAAGATGAAGATGGAGGATCTTCTGGTGGATCGGGATTTGTGGGGGGCAATAGCTGATGATCCACCAACCGAGAAGGCTGCTGTGGATGTGGTTGCAGCCTGGACAAAGACAGATCGAAAAGCCAAAGGTCTTATCAGACTCTTTCTCACAGACTCTGTTTTGACAAATGTGATGGAGGAGACTTCCGGCCAAGGTCTATGGCGGAAGTTGGAAACCCTACATCAGAGCAAGTCCCTTGTGAACAAGCTGTTATTGAGGAAGAAGTGGTACAACCTGAAGATGCAGGAGGGTGGTTCCTTCTCGGAACACCTGACCAATTTCAACACGGTTGTGGGTCAGTTGATCTCTATTGGTGAGAAGATCTCGGATGAAGACAGGGCGATCACACTACTTTGTTCATTGCCGGATTCTTGGGACAACGTTATCGTTGCCATTGGGGGTAATGGAGACAGGGCACTCACTTGTGAGTCGGTGTGTGCTACTCTTCTTTCTGAGGAGACCAGGAGAGCAGGTTCTGAGAAGACCAACAAGGGTGCATTGAGCGTATCCAGATCTCGCCCTCAATGGAGGGACACAAAGCAAGGTGGATCTCGAGACAAGTCTCGTGGAAGGTCCAAGAGCAAAGAAAGGAAACCCGTCAAGTGCTGGAATTGCAATGAGGTTGGGCATGTGAAGTCTCACTGTCCCAACAAGTCCACTCAGAAGAAGGATGGAGGGTCAACTTCGGGTGCCAAGAAGGAGGCTGACGGTGGTGACATGTACATCGCAGCTGCATGTGTTGCTCATCAGGATGCGGATGTGTGGTATGTTGATACTGGAGCCTCTTACCACATGACCCCTCACAGGCACTGGTTTTGTGAGTATGAGGAGTTTGCGGGTGGTGATGTCATGCTTGGGGATGATACTGCAGTGCAGATCATTGGTCGTGGCAAGGTGAGACTGAAGATGGCCAACGGGACTACGAAGACCCTTCCGGGGGTGATGCACATTCTTGGGATGAGCAGGAATCTGATCTCGGTGGGATCTATGGCTGATGCGGGAGTTTGCTTCAGCTGTGACATGCACTCATGCAGGATGACCAGAGGGGCGATGGTGATCGCCAAAGGTGTTAGGCATGGAACACTGTACAAGCTACTTGCTGATACAGTGGTGCCTAGTGGGGCCTTCATCTCTGAAGGCCAAGAGGAGGACCAGGAGGAGCAGTCCAGGCTGTGGCACCAGCGGCTTGGACACATCAGTGAGAAGGGGATGTCGGCTGTGGCATCTGGCCAGATGGTGGAGGGTGTGCCCATGTGCACCTCGAGCTTTGGATTCTGCGAGCATTGCCTACTCGGCAAGCAGAACCGGGTTAGCTTTCAGGGAGCAGGGACTAGGGCCACTGGCCCTCTTGATTTGATCCATTCTGATGTATTCGGACCTACTTCAGTTCCATCCCTTGGTGGAGCTAGGTATTATGTATCTTTCATTGATGATTATTCCAGGTTTTCTTGGCTTTACTTTCTCAGGTCCAAGGCGGAGGTTCTAGACAGGTTCAAGGAGTTTAAGAACCTGGTAGAGAACCAGTTGGAGAGAAATGTGAAGGTTCTCCGTTCTGATAACGGAGGGGAGTATTGCTCGGACGCTTTTGAGCAGTACTGTACTGAGCAGGGGATTGCACGACAGAAGACCACGCCGTATACTCCAGAGCAGAATGGAGTGTCGGAAAGGCTCAATCGGACATTGATAGAGAAAGCCAGGTGCATGCTCAGTTGGGCTGGTTTGGGGAAGGAGTTCTGGGCTGAAGCGGCGGCTACCGCTAATTATTTGAAGAACAGGTCCCCCACATCTGCAGTGAAGGGGTGTACCCCCTTTGAGGCCATATTCAAGAAGAAGCCAAATTTGGCTTATGCTCGTGTGTTTGGGTGTGATGCTTACGTGCACATTCCAAAGGAGAAAAGGGGGAAGCTGGATATGAAATCCGAGAGATGCATCTTTGTGGGCTACAAAGAGGGCATCAAGGGATACAAGCTTTGGAACCCGGTGACGAGGACGGTGACGTATAGCAAGGATGTGGTCTTTCATGAAGCCCGTCCTCAAGTCACTACACAAGCGGACAAAGGGAAAGTTGCAGAGAGGTTGGTAGTGGAAGGGAGCATGGAGGAGGCCCCTCTGGAGGATGCTCGGGTAACTACTACAGCTGGTTCAGATTCTGACTCTGAATCTGATGTTTTGGAGGAAGTGAACTTTAGTGATGAGTCAGAAGAGGAAGTTGCCGATGTTCCACTTCTGAGACGCTCAACAAGGGAGAGGAGGGCACCACTCCGGTACTCCCTTAGTGCTGTTGGAGCACAATATTGTCTGAACATGCTTGGAGAAGATCCCATTTCAGCCAAGGATGCAAGGTCGAGGGCTGATGCAAATCAGTGGGAGCTTGCTATGGAGGATGAGATGGTTTCCCAGAGGAAGAATCAGACTTGGAGTCTGTGCAAGCTTCCAAAGGGGAGGAAGGCCATTGGGAGTCGATGGGTTTTCAAGCAGAAGGTGAAGGCAGATGGCACTGTGGAGAATTATAAGGCAAGGTTGGTTGCCAAGGGGTTCTCGCAGGTTGAAGGTGTGGACTACGACGAGATTTTCTCGCCGGTAGCCAAGCTCACTTCTATCAGGATGGTTCTCTCCATTGCAGCTGTGCATGATTTGGAGATTGAGCAAATGGATGTGAAGACGGCATTCCTTCACGGGAATTTGGAGGAGGAGATCTATATGTGGCAACCTGAAGGATTCGAGGCCAAGGGCAAGGAGGATCAGGTGTGCAGGTTGAAGAAGTCCCTCTATGGACTGAAGCAGTCTCCGAGGATGTGGTACCAGAAGTTCGACACCTACATGCTGGAATCAGGTTTTGAAAGGTCGAACTCGGACCACTGTATTTATATCCAAAGGAAGGGAGAGCACTACACTTTCTTGACACTCTATGTAGATGACATGCTGCTTATAGGGAATAGTGTTAAGATGATCCAACAAGTGAAGAAGCTGCTCTCGGCCAAGTTTGAAATGAAGGATTTGGGGCCAGCAAGTGTGATCTTGGGGATGCAGATTACCAGAGACCGAAGCAAGAAGAAGCTGTGGTTGGGGCAGCAAAGGTATGTCGAAGAGGTGTTGAAGAAGTTCAACATGGCTGACTGTAAACCTGTTGGTCTATGCCGGTTGGGGAGAAGTTATCTGCGGAGATGTGTCCCAAGACACATGAGGAGATGGAAGACATAGAGAAGGTTCCATATGCTAGTGCTGTGGGGAGCCTTATGTATGCCATGGTTTGTACTCGTCCTGACATCGCACAGGCAGTGGGAGTGTTGAGCCGGTACATGGCCAAACCTGGGAAGGAGCACTGGAACGCTGTGAAGCGGGTGTTCAGGTATCTTCGCGGCACTTCAAACTACTCTATTTGATTTGAAGGTGCTGTTGATGGGAGAGTCCTGGACGTGGTTGGACACGTGGACTCTGACTGGGGTGGTGATCTGGACAGCAGGAGGTCCACCAGTGGGTATGTCTTTACCCTGTTTGGTGGTGCTGTCAGTTGGATGAGTTGACGACAAGGAGTGGTTGCACTCTCGTCGACAGAAGCTGAATATATGGCCCTTACACATGCCTGTAAGGAAGCCATATGGTTGAGGAGGTTGTGCTAGGAGCTCAGTTTTGAGCAGGGTCCTGTGAAGTTGTGGTGTGACAGCCAAGGGGCTATCCAGTTAGCCAAGAATCCGGCTTTCCATGCTAGGACCAAGCACATTGACATCCAGTTTCACTTCATCAGGGAGAAGGTGGAGAAGCAGGTAGTGCAACTAGAGAAGGTTGACACTAAGGAGAACAGTTCTGATTTCTTAACCAAGGCTGTGCCTGTTGCCAAGTTTGAATGGTGTGCTACAGCAGTGGGTTTGAAGAAGAAGTCTGGAGGAGCTGCTCTCATGTGCTGAAGGTTTCCACCAAGTGGGAGAATGTTGGGGTGGTGAATCACTTCAGGGCCTCTTGTTTCTCACACCGGGTTAGCCCAAGTGAGCTTAGAGGCAAGGGAGTGTGAAGCAGCCCCTGTATGCATTCTTGTTCCTCTGTTTGAGGAGAGGTCGACGATCGTCGAGCTCACGCTTGAGCGTCGACCTCAGCTGGATCATCGAGCTCACGCTTGAGCGTCGACCTCCGCTGGATCGTCGAGCTCTCGCTTGAGCGTCGACCTGAGCTGGATCGTCGAGCTCACGCTTGAGCGTCGACCTCCGCTGGATCGTCGAGCGTCGACCTCGGGTGAGATCGTCGACCTCCGGTCGACGCCCGATCGTCGAGCTCGGTTCTGCGTTCGACGTTTTTTGAGTTGTTTTTCCCCTGAGTATTTATATCCCGTTTTTCGGGGATTAGGGTAAGCAAAGCAATTTCAGAGAGATTGGAGGCGTCGTATTTCCTGAAGAAGACGTATACTAGGTTTATCGTTGGAGGCGTCGTTCAGGGGAGTTTTTCCCTCGGGTAGTTTCTTGTCCAGAAGAAGGTGAAGGTAGGGTCGGCCTTGGCCTTTGTAACCTTTTGTAACCTGTAATCTTTTAGTGAATACAAGAAGGAGGAGAAGAAGGGGAGAGAGGACGTAGCCCGGTTTTGGGTGAACCTCTGTATTTGTGGTGTTGTGTTCTGTGCTTGTGTTTGCTCTGCATCTATTTGTGTTTTCTGTATTCGTCTTTGCCTCTTCTCGGCACGCCCGATTTCTTACATCAAAGATGGAGAATTGATGGAGATCAAGAAGCATTCACCCCGAATGAATCCATTAATCACCTACCTAACTGACTTGCGCATTTAATGCACTGAAGAGTATCACTCGAGGGGGAAAATAGCTAGCAAGCAATGAGGGAGCTGAACTCGACTACTGATGTAGAGGCATAGACTTAGCTCGACTCATGCACTCAATGTTTCGAAGAGCATCACTCGAGGGGTCAGTGACCAACATATAATAAGGAGCTGGTCTCGAATGTTGTTGTAGAGGCATGGACTTAGACCGCTTAACACACTCATTTTTTCAAAGAAAATCATGTAACGTCCCAAAATTGAAAATTAAATAAGATGTATATGTGGTCTGCGATTAGCAGAATTATATTAAGTATTGAAATAAAAACCTAAGCCCGTGCCTTTTCAGCCGACCCCCTCTCCCCCTTCCTCCTTTGTCGTGTGTGTGGCGTTGAACTGTTTGGGAGAAGAGGAAGGAGGAGGTCAACTACCCGCCTTTCTTTCGTGAGCTTGTGGTCGCCGATTTGAAGGTAGAAGGAAAGTGATTCCTTCACATAACCTATTGATATCCCCCTATTGCATAACTCTTAGCCATGTTGAGGGAACTATTAGGGCTTCACTTGTGCCTACCCTTGCTGAGACCTCCATTAAAAATCTATCGCAAACTGCGAGAGAGCTGCTATCATTGCGAAGGAGAGGAGGGGGAGGAGCTGTGCGAACTTGTGCTTCACCGCCAAAGATGAAGACCGAGAGCTACCTCTAGGGATTACTTCTTTTTTTCATCTCCCTAGTGGTCAATAGAGCAAGGGAGAACTCTCCCCTTGCTGTAGGTGGATGGTCTATCGGGAACCCTAAATTATCATCATATTATCGTAGTTTAGAGGTTACCGACCCATCTATGCGACTGACCAAGGGAGGAGAAGCCCCTCCCCTCCCTGTGAGGTGCCCTTATTATCATGAAGGATTGCCAAGCAAACCCATACTGATGAGTGTGTTGTCGAAGAACACTACGGGAAGCTGTTTGGAAGCTTAAATCAATGTGAGGAACCACTAGAGCTATTTCATTGGATTCCAGGCTCACAAAGATGGCAACAATCTATTTTCCTTGTCTTAGAGCATCTCCAATGAAGATCTTTATATTTAGAGATTCCCATTGTACCATGTTCTCTAAATATAGAGAACATAGTAGGAGCAACTCCAACCATGTTCTCCATATTTGGAGAACATGATATTATTTTATGTATTATTTTTATAATATGTATTATTTTAATATGGAGAACATGTTATACATAAATTATTTTATGTAACCCTTATTTTTATATGGAGAACATGGTATATATAAATTATTATTATTATAATAATTATTATTTTTGTATTTTTTTATAATATATATATGAGCTCGACGTTTCGTCGAGCTGAGCTCGACGTTTCGTCGAGCTGAGCTCGACGTTTCGTCGAGCTGAGCTCGACGTTCGCCGAGCTCAGACGTTCAGCTCGACGAAACGTCGAGCTCAACTCGGCGAAACGTCGAACTGAGTTTGATTCCACCAAAATACATATTAATTTTCATGATTTTGTTGTATTCGTGCGTTTAATCAGTAAAACGTTTTCTCTTCGTATTTGCATGATCAATACTAATTAGAAAGTATTTAATATTAGTCTTGTTTTGTAGGTCTCGAAAAAATAAATTTATTGATATATTACATGTCATACTTGAAAAAATATTGACGATTACGAATGATATATTGAAATTGATGAGTTTTATAATACCTAATTTTAAAAAATAAAAAATAATAAAAAAATACAATAAAAAGTTTTACAACCACTTCCATTTTATCTTTCCCGTCTCTAAATTTAGAGGGGGAGAGAGTCCATCGCCATTTTTAGAGCTCGGAATAACGAACGGTTGGAGTGAAATCATTCGCTATTTTTAAAGAATAGCGAATGATTGGAGATGCTCTTAGGACTATTATTTTTGTGTTTTATGCATGTATTGATTTTAGTGCAATGAGACTCCCCTCACGTCATTTCGGTTGATGACGGGGGACTCTGCTAGGGCGTGGATTTGTGACCCCAGTGTAGATTTTTGTGAGTCGCACATAGAGTCCCCGTCTCAATATGTAGTGATGAGTAAGGGTCCTCCAAGGCATGAGTTTGCGATCCTAACGTAGCTTTCTGCTTTTACTTATAGAGGAGGGCCACTTGCCGCCAATTGGCCGCTTTGTATGTGATTCTTTCAGTTCATTGTGAACCACCGGGTTAATCAGGTTTGCCCCCAGCATAAATGTACATTAGTGATCCGATGTGTGAGTTTGAATTTAAGCATACTTTGTGAACCCTACCTGTGACGATAAGCCTAAATCGGCAATGTTTATTGTGATGCGCACTGTGATTAGCCATAAGTGCGCAAACGAGAATGTACCATGATATTCATCATTGTGATTGCGGTAACTTGTGTGATTTCTTCGTGAAGACCCCATTCTTAGGTGGGCCTATGTTGAGCCCAATCGAATGATGATTTTGAGAGCTTTTGTAGTTGCATTTATGAGTTTTCTTAGCTTTGAACGTGTTTTCTATGTATGTTCGAGCCTTGTAGGGCTACGCTTGCAATCTACATTGAGAGTGCGAGGCAAATTATTCCTCTACCCTTCTAAAGGGATAGTTATTGGTTGTGTTTCCTGAACCAGTCCTCTGCCCAATCTAAAAGGGCAATTATAGGTTGTGTTCCCCAAACCAGACCCCTATCACTTAAAAAAAGGCAGTTGCAGGTTGTTTTTCTTGAACTAATTCTCTGTCACATCAAAAAGGGCAGTTATTGGCTGCGTTGCTCGAACCATTCCTCTATCACTTCTAATAGGGTAACTATAGGTTATAATTACCCCTGTTGTCACATTCGAGAACGCATGTCTAACCATCCATCGACCACTTCTAAAAGGGCAGTTGTAGATTTTGTCCCTCCTTGTGCTTCGATTGAGGCGTGTGAGAAGTAGCGAACAAACGACTAAAGAAGCGAACAAACGACTAGAAAACAAGCCGGAACTTTGAATAATTGAAATTTTATTATCCAAAAAGATATCATTTACAAAGGTATGACCTCCCTTTTATAGAATAGAGGAGAGAGGATAGAGTACAAACTAACAATGTGGGACTAAAGCTATACAACAGGTCTGGGCGGCTAGAACAACAGACCGGAATAGGCCGCGCGGTTAGACAATGTTCTAACCGCTCGGCAATACCAGAAGCAAGAAAGAGATGCGGTAGGAGATCGCTAGACCGCCCGGTTTCCAAGCCGCCGGAGATAAACCGTCAGACCGCCGGACACCACACATCAACAGCCTGGATATCAACCCGCCAGACTCAAACCGCCAGACCGCCCGGTCTACAACCCGCCAGGCTCAAACCACCAGACCGCCCGGTCTCATACTTTGACACTCCCCCTCAAGCTAGGGCATAGATATCAATCATGCCCAAGTTGTCACAAATGTGGAAGAAGGAAGTAGAAACCAGCTTGGTGAATATATCATCCAACTCTTTGTCGAAGGTGACGAACAGAGTGCAAATCTGTCTCTTCAAGACCTCTTCTCGGATGAAATGGCAGTCGACCTCTATATGTTTCGCTCTCTCATGGAAGACCGGATTTTTGGATATGTATATAGCGGCCTTGTTGTCACAGAACATAGGCAGAAGATAGTCGTAGACCTCTCCTAGGTCAAGCATGAGAGCCTACAACCATTTTAACTCACACGTGGTTGACGCATACTCCGGTATTCGGCTTCTGCACTGCACCTTGAGACAACAGACTGCTTCTTGCTCTTCCAGCTCACAAGATTACCTCCAACAAATGTGCAAAAACCCGATGTAGATTTACGGTCACCTTTATCATCCGCATAGCTTGAGTCTGAGTAGGCTTCAACTCTCAGATGACCATGCTTTTGAAAGAGTAGCCCTTTTCCTAATGCTTCTTTGACATACTCTAGTATCTTCAAGGCAGACTGAAGATGATATTCCCTGGGAGCTTGCATGAACTGACTGACCTTGCCTACAACATAGGCGATGTCGGGTCTGGTCACCGTGAGATAAATGAGTTTGCCCACCAGACGTCTATACCTCGTGGAATCGGATATAAGAGGTGAGTCATCTGTCCATGTTTTGTCCTCTCCAGTGGCCATGGGATACCGGGCCGGTTTGGCACCGGTCAATCCTGTCTCTTGTAGAAGATCAAAAGCATACTTCTGTTGGGAGAGAACCAACGAGTCGGGCTTCCGAGAGATTTCTATCCCCAAAAAATATTTCGGGGAGCCCATATCCTTCGTGACTAGGTGTTGACGGAGGTGTTTCTTTGTCAAGTCCACCCCAGCCTGGTCATTGTCGGTAAGAAGAATATCATCCACATACACCGCCAAAACCACAAGGCCTGATGCGGTTTTGCGAATAAACAATGAGTGATCGGCTGAACTTCTTGTAAAGCCAATGGCAGCCACAATGCCACTAAACTTGTCGAACCATGCCCGAGGGCTCTGTTTTAGGCCGCAGATGGCCTTCTTCAACTGACATACTCGTGTCTCCCCCTGAGCAACATACCCAGGAGGTTGCTCCATATAGACGTCCTCCTGAAGATCCCCATACAGAAAAGCATTCTTGACATCAAGCTGGGAAATAACCCACTTCTTGTTGACGGCCACAGAAAGAAGAACCTGGATGGTGCTGAGGCGAGCAACCGGGGAGAAAGTATCAAAATAGTCAACTCCATAAGTCTTAGTAAAGCCTTTGGCCACCAGTCGGGCTTTGTAACGATCCACAGTGCTGTCTGGGCGAAACTTCACAATGAATACCCAGCGGCAGCCAACCACATCAGTACCTACCAGTGGAGGAACAAGGGTCCAGGTACCCCTTTCAGTAAGAGTGGCAATTTCCTCATCCATGGCAGATTTCCAATGAGGAATAACAAGAGTCTCCTGGTAAGTGCGGGGAGTGGTAGTAGCCGAGATAGCCAAAGCAAAGCTCCTGCGAGAGGGAGTAAGCAGATCATAGGAAACAACAACAGCAAGCGGGTGTTGGGTACACGCCCGCACCCCTTTGCGAAGGGAAATGGGAAGATCCAGGTCGTCTTGTGCCTCAGGGACCGGAGCGTCCGTGGTGGAGAAAGCTGGCCCGGGACTAGAGAGACGGCTGCGGAGAAGAAGGAGGGGATATAATATGGAGAGGAGGAGACGGAGGAGGAGATGATATAGGAGGGGAGACGTCGATATGCGTGGAAGGATCACAGAGAGATGGTGGAGAGTCAGAGACAGCAAGAGGAAGCGGGGATGGAGAAGAAAAGTAGGATGCATTTTCGAAGAAGGTGACGTCCGCAGAAACAAACTGTTTGCGCAGAACGGGGTCAAAGCAACAATAACCTTTTTGAGTGGTCGAGTATCCCAAAAAGACACATTTTGTGGAACGGGGGGAAAGCTTGTCACGGGTAGCAGACGGAGCATGCACAAAAGCCGTACACCCAAAGATACGGAGAGGAAGAGGAAAGGGTTCCTTGCCCGGGTAGAGAATGGAGAAGGGGGTCTTGCCGTGAAGAACCGAAGAGGGAATGCGATTGATGAGATAACAGGCAAGAAGAACAGCATAGCCTCAGTAGGAGCGAGGCACCTGCATCTGCGCATTAGAGTGCGAGCGATATCGAGGAAATGACGGTTTTTACGCTCCGCCACCCCATTTTGCTGGGAGGTGTAAACACAGCTGGTCTGATGAATAAGATCATGTTGCATACAAAAAGACGAAAACTCATGACTGAGATATTCTTTAGCATTATCAGAGCGTAGCACTTTAATAGAAATAGCAAACTGAGTTTTAATCATATTGTAAAAGGATTGTCATACAGATAATAGTTCAGAGCGATCTTTTAATAGATACACCCAGGTACATCTAGAGAAATCATCAATAAAAGTTACAAAGTAAGAACTACCCCGACCAACGGTGAGAGTAGGAGCAGGACCCCAGACATCAGAATGAATGAGATCAAAAGGGCGGGAGGAACCACGGCCTTGCTTCGGCGGGAAGGAGGAGCGGTGATGTTTGCCAAGCTAACACGCATCACAGTTGAGCGGAGGACTGGTCTAAGGTAAGTGGGGAAGAAGCTGACAAAGAATCCGAAGAGGAGGATGTCCAAGACGAAGATGCCATTGAAGCAGATCAGTAGACGAGGAAGAGAAGACGGACAAAGCGGAAACATTGTCGAGGAAGTAGAGGTCGCCGCTCTCAGTCCCAGTAGCAATCGTCCGCTGGGTCCTCGGGTCCTGAAAACAACAAGTAGGAGTAAATAATACAGAGCACTGAAGTTGATTGCATAAAGTAGTAACTGAGAGCAAATTGCAAGAGAACTTCGGGACATAGAGAGTATCCGCTAAGCGAAGCGACGGGGTGACTTGAACCATGCCCGTCCCGTGAACCGGGGAAAGCGAACCATCCGCAACAAGAACTGGGGGTAACCAATCATGCGTCTCTAGGAGAGAGAAGCAGTGAGGGTTTCCAGTCATGTGATTTGTAGCACCAGAGTCAATCAGTCATTTACCTTGGGTAACAACGTGTGCACTACCTGAGGTCGTGGCCACAGAAGCAGATGGCCGAGAGGAGGCGGAGGTTGAGGAAGAAGTATCACCGGAGGGACGAAGATGAGGATGTTTCTGCCAGCAGCGGTCAATAGAGTGGCCGGTACGACCACAGTGAGAGCAGAGGAACCTTGACGGACCGCGCGTGCTAGACTAGCTGCGGCCACTATTGCCATCCCGCTGAACTTGGTGAGCATAGGAGTCCTGTGGAGGAGGGGAGGATAACAGAGGACGTTGGAGCAGTGAAGTAACAGCGGCGATGCGAGCCGCGGTGGCATCCAAGGTGGAAGACTCTGCTTCGCCCAAGATCTGCTGGCGGATCATATCAAAAGACTCAGGGAGCCGTAGAAGATAACAAACAACTAGGAGTTCCTGGAAGTGTTTGTGATGCTCGGCCAAGTTCGCGGAGAAAGGGCGATTCTGGAGGATTTCGGCGCCAAGAGCCTGAACTTGCTGATAAGCCGCAGCAGGAGACATGGAAGGGCGAGCAAAGAGATCCGCATAGAGAGTATAAATGTGGGATGTCTGGGCCCCCTTCGAGTAGAGAGCAGCAAGGTGAAGCCACACGGTCTTGACCGTCTCATCATGGCGTATGACAAGAAGACATTCATCGGAGAGGCTGTTAGCCAACCACGTGCGGACAAGCGCATCACTGGCATCCCAGTCATCAAATTCAGCAGAGTCTGGAGGAGGAGGGTCATCAGTGAGGTGATGACTTTTGCGCTGAGAGCGAAGAAGAAAGGTGAAAGAAACGCTCCAATCCGTATAGTTGGAGCCAACAAGTTTAGAAACCGTGCCAAGGTTGTCAGAGAGAGTAGGATGCGGCGCCGGAGTGGCGATAGGAGTGGTGGTAGTGGAGGTTTCAGAAAGGGCCATAGGAGAAGTCAGCGAGAAGCTGCGCGGTTAGAATACAAGCCGCGCGGATAGGAAGAAGAAGAGCTGCGGCGGTCACGATGTCAGACACCAGCGGCCAGAGAAGCCACGACCAAGCCGCAGATCCAAGCAGGGAAAGAAGTCGAACGGTTAGAAGATAGACCGCGCGAAAAGAAGGGAGGAACAAATAAGGCGAAAAAGGCAGCAGGTCGCGACGAACAAAGTGGCAGGTCGCTGCAACTGAAAGGCAGGAAAAAGGAGGTCGCGCGGACAGGGCGCAAGCAGGCGGAAGAGACAAGCCGCGAGAACATGTCGCGAGAGGAAGGGGCAAGCCGCGCAGACAGGGCGCAAGCAAGCGGAAGAGACAAACCGCGAGAACAGGTCGCGAGAAAAAGAGGCAAGCCGCGCAGACAAGGCGCACAGAATCAGGAGGAGAAGATCGAGTCCTCTGATACCATGTGAGAAGTAGCGAACAAACGACTAAAGATGCGAACAAACGACTAGAAAACAAGCCGGAACTTTGAATAATTGAAATTTTATTATCCAAAAAGATATCATTTACAAAGGTATGACCTCCATTTTATAGAATGGAGGAGAGAGGATATAGTACAAACTAACAATGTGGGACTAAAGCTATACAACAGGTCTGGGCGGCTAGAACAACAGACCGGAACAAGCCGCGCGGTTAGACAATGTTCTAACCGCTCGGCAATACAAGAAGCAAGAGAGAGATGCGGTAGGAGACCGCTAGACCGCCCGGTTTCCAAGCCGCCAGAGATAAACCGTCAGACCGCCGGACACCACACAACAATAGCCTGGATATCAACCCGCCAGACTCAAACCGCCAGACCGCCCGGTCTACAACCCGCCAGGCTCAAACCGCCAGACCGTCCGATCTCATACTTCGATAAGACGAAAGGAGGTTTCACATCTCACGTCACAGATACTTATTTACCTATCTTCAGAGCTAAAGTTATGTGATTCTTGGGTGTTAACGACATGTGCGTGATTGTTTGGAAGGTGACACTTAATGTGACAATTTGTTTTTTGTTCGCTTGTTTTGGGTTTACGTGTGTACTTTCATGAGAGCGATGTACTCACTCTGAAATCCACTAAGATGGCACGGGGGAGGAGTCGTTATGTTGTATTGGTCAGCCACATACTGACCTTCGTTTCCACCCATGTGTTCTTGGTTTTATGTGGAGTATCTCATAGTGAAGCCTAGTGGGCAAGAGCCCAAGTCATGTTGTGGCGGTGGAGTTTTTACCACTTTTGTATGTTTTTATTTGAAAGCCATGTAAGACCTTAAAGTCGGGTTACTTCAATACTTTTGAATTCTTAGTTGTTGTGTGCATTCAGAACCCCTTACGGTTAGTGTTTTTTAGCTTTCGCTTATGTTCTGTTTTAGCTTTGAAATATTTAGTATATTTTCTTATATCAATTGCTATCATTTGATGTTTGTGGGTATTCTATGTCGTGGGGGCCCGATCAGACCCATGCTATATTTTATTTACAGGCTAGAGATGTTATAAATTATAATTTGTGTCTGCTAGATCATTTGTTTCAAATGTGTAAGTTTAGATATGAGTGACTGAAGTGCTTTTAGGTCTTATTTCATGTACAACTTTATTGGAAAATGAATTTAGTAGTTATCCGTAAAAGAATTTTAACATTGGGTGAATTGTCAGTATGAAGTGGGTGTTACCAATGGCTTAGGTGTTGACCACCATAGTATTTCAGTAAGTATTGCGAGCCTTTAGGGCCACCCTTATGTGGAAACGACTAGTTGGATAAAAAGTCGTGGCCTTTATGATGTGAGATTTGTTGTAGTGCTCCACATGGCATTATAGTTATAGGATGAATGTAGATAGCGCCAAATCTTTGGCGACATATGGGTTAGAATTGTTGGTTTATCCATATACCGTGTGAAATTATCTTTGACATGTCAAAAAGGGCGTAAGTATTATGATTAATTAGGTTACTCATACACTTGGTTGTATGACGCCGAAGAGCGTAAGCGAGTGCAGAAGTTCATACTCAAGATTGATGACTAGGTAATAACACACTATATTGATAGTGATGGTGAATCTAGATTCATGTAACCTTGGTTTAATAAACTCGTCATAGTGGATGTGATGACATAATTCGTAATTTGATTCAAGGTTGTAAATTAACATCTTAAATATGCAATTATACTCTTATGGTGAAATGTTGACATCGTCGTTATATTGATGATTTTGGGTAGTTGACAAAAAGGGAAACAATTACCCCGAAGTAGGATAGGATTAATGAATCTCGCCTGATCAAATATAAATAACTTGTAATTTGTGAGAACACTTGGTGAGACTACCAGTGTGATATCAGATTAGAACTCATTTGCAGCTCAATTGGGACGAGAAGTGGTTTGAAGGATCCTTATCAAGGAGGTTGCAGGATCGAGTCCCGGCGTCAACAACCTGTCGCGACCGAGAAATAGACACAGAGAGGGGGGTTGGGGGTTGCATGGGCTGCAACCCGAACGATCTTTGCGAAGCTTCGCCTATATGGGGCCGGTCCTGGGTCGTCACAAATAAAAAGTGCACTTTTTGTGACGACCCATGCCCGACTCCAATTGGGACCACATCAACCGAGGGAGACACGGCAGGACCCAGCTGGCATCATCCGGGCTACAGCCCAAGCACCCAACCCATCTCCATGCCCAAAGGCTGGTTGTTGGAGGGCACAACCTTCATTTGATGAGGTAAACTCGATAGTTAAGTTGTGCCCTACAGGGACTTCTCAGAAGGTCTCCCATCTCAATACTACTCTCTCCCAAACACTCTTAACTATATAGTTCTTTCACATCTCAGTACCAATTGAGATACATCTTAATTGGCGATGAGGAGTGGTTTGAAGGCTCCTTATCAAGGAGGTTGCGAGATCGAGTCCCGGCCTCAACAACCCACCGTGATCGATAAAACAGGTGCGGAGAGGGGTTGAGGGTTGCATATGATGCAGCTCGAACGAGCTCAGTGGAGCTTCGCCTATGTGGGGTCGGTCCTGGGTCTTCACATGTGTTGCCTGCGAAAGTTAAAACTTTGAGTGGTCTTATAGTACCCTTTTATGAATAAGTTAGGTCTTCACCTGGAGTTTGTGGTAGATGTGATAACACATGTAGCATGTTTGCTTAAATGTTAGACTACGCGATTTTGATCGTGAATGTTGGAACAAGCATAGGCCGATCCAAACCCGCACCATGGATGGACAACATGAGGAGAAGCCCCTTCTGTGTGTTGAACCATGAGATCGATAGACCGCGAGTCTGGCTTGAGAGTCCGGACCGATAATAGACTCGGTGAACTTGAAAGTTGTGTACACCTACTTTTAGTTTGGGTGTTTTGTGTACTTCATGCTTGTGCTTTGGACCATAATTAGGCCTTGCATTAGTAAACTTTATGACTTGGATGCTCAAGAGTCTGAGGTGATTGTCCAGATAGGGAAAAGCCCAAGTGTGTTTGCGGGGTTTGGAGACCCTATGTTGGGAGTGCCATGAGATCAAGGGCTCTAGCTTAAGCTTAACGATTGACTCTATGAATTTATTCTATTGTGTATGTTGTGCACCAAATTTTGTGCATAATGATCACTTCAGGGCTTTGTTTTTAATAGTGGTGTGTTGAACCCTACTATTTCCAATTGGTCACTCGTAAAAATTAATCCTAAGACCGATATAGCTGCCATGCATAGGATATGGTGATTGTGGAGCTATGTGTCCTTCACATGTTGATTGCTTGCTTGCGATTTATAATGATTGCGCATGCATGTTCATTTGCTATTCTACTAGGTGATTGGTGAAAATGGTTGTTCTCCTCCCTTGTAGAAGACTTACACAATAGTGAAGCAACAACACTTATAATTGCCAATGTCTCACCAACACAAATGGGAGAAGTAATCGGTGTGTAAGACCCCCCTCTCAGAACATATATAAGACACGACCGAGAGGAGTCTTATGCTCAGAAAAGTCGCATTGCAGTAGTGCCAATACACGGGTCGACCTGTACCGCAAAATGTCTATCCTGCCAACTGAGACTAATATCATTAATGTCAACCCAACATAAAAATTACAAACAGAAGTCAAAATCCACACAAACATATAAGTCCAACCAGTATATCAATAAAAGAAGCAACAACAAGACTTCTATAATATCAGAGTATAAAATTACCCAAATGGGCTACAATAAGAGTCTCTCAAAAACTCACATCCGTAACGGACGCCAGCGATGGTATCGTCACGTCAGGCCCTGTTACCCTGGCCTGGCTGCCCTCCTGCACAACCTGCTGCTGCTCTATCTGTGGGGTTTTCCTCCTAAAAAGGAAGACGTTGTAACTGTTCGTCATAAAGAATAAGTGGCTATCACATCCGCTCCTCCCGACGACTCTTAGGTACCGAACGGAGAAATTAAAGAAAAAAGGTACAATATATATATATATATATATATATATATATATATATATATATATATATATATATATATATATGTAAGCAGTAGTACAAGCAGGTGGTATAAGACTAATCAATATCAGAGTATCCAACATGTACAGCAAGTGAGTAAATCAATCTACATTGGCAGTTCTACTATCAACAACAGTATATATGTATGATCCTACAACAACAAAACAACTCAACTTATATGAATGCTCATATAAACATATAAGTTAAGGATCGACTTAACAGTAAAGTAACTCATCATATAAGAGTGCCCATACAAATTTATATGATAAGAATCTTATGCGATGCAATGCAATGATATGAATGCACTATGATGACTCACCCATGCTCACACACACACACACACACTGTTATTTCGACACAAACTTGTAGTTCCCACTTTTTGAGCAAGTATCTAACCTCTCAGGCGTCATCCGTCGTGGCCAGACGGTAACAGTGGAGCGGGCTTCTCCACTACTAGGCGGGCATCCACACTACCAAGCCTAGGCCTCTGCACGTCTCAATGCTAAGAACACAAACAACAGAGCTCCATGCGTACTACGCCTCAGAGGGGTCTTGGGTAGATGTGCACCAAGAATACAACCCAAACTAGCCTACCGGTGTGGCACAGAAAGGGCCTCGGGAATGACCACCGCGGACACAGCCAAACCGTCCACTTGGCACGGAAAGGACGTCGGGAATGAGCACCAAGGACATAGCCAAACCGTCCAAAGTCTATCTGTCAACTCCCGTCGGTGTGACGACTAGCAAGCCCGAAGACCTGCCACATTATCCTTAACCCAAGGTTACGACAACGCATGTCGACTCACACTGCATGCAATTTCACATGGCCTTACCATCAACCATCCAGTGCTCAACAACACTCAAGGGCTCCGCACCGAGTCCCTATAATCACTTCAATCTAGTGCGGTCAAATACTCACGCACTTACTCCCTTTTCACAATTTCGTGCTTCAAGGCACTTAAGGGTTCAACAAGAACACAGGTGGCAAGGCACCTCATACAACGTACCAATCTCACACTGCTACCCGTAGGGAGACAACTCTAAGCAGTGGACTACTATACACATTCCATTAATCATCATATCACATGACCATGCATTAACCTCATCCAATTCCTTTCCACACGATCAAGCATTCACAACAAGTGTAACTCCATATGATAATCACAACAATATAATGATACTTCACATATCCATCAAACATGATAACATAGTTATAGGTTACACACGCAATTATCGGGCATCACACCCTCTTTCAAAACCTGTTTCATTCTCCTGATTATAATCAAGCACATCCTTACCGAATTTCACAAGAATATCATTTGTACGCTCAAATCGTATCAAGTATTTTGTTCACCAAATTTTCCCAAACCATTTGTTTATTAAACTCCTTCAAGCCATTTGTACAAACATGTCTCACCAAATCATTTTTTTACTTAAGGATCTAACAACCGAATCCTATCAACCATTTGTTTATCACGATCACACTTAAACTAAGTTCACCAAAACCTCATCATCTTCCTGTTACAACCTTCTACCGAGTCCAGATCTGATTATACACTAACCTGAAAACAGTGTTCACTTAAGTGATATTGTGCAGCAACTTCGACTGGACTTTCCCAAGGCTACAAAGTTTGTATTAAAACGGGTAACCATCCGTTGGAAAGGTCTTTCCAAGGACTACGACTTTTGTGTTTAGTCAAAAACTCAGATCTGGTCGTATCACACTGGAAAACGGCCTTAAAGTTCGTTGCGTGTAGAAAACAGATTTCTGCACGCATCTTAAAGCAAGATGAACGACATCAGTTCATCTTCTTCCTTTAGTTATTTGTTCAAGACTATATTCAGACTTTCCTCCTCCCTTATTCACCCTCAATAGACCTTTCTACTTCACGAAACCAAGTCCATCAACTTCACATCGAAGAGAGGAGAGGTTGGAGACTATCTATCTCTAGGACAAGGTCCTAGCATGGTCTTTTCCTAGGAGATCTTCATCTCTCACAATTCAAATCCCTTTGAGTCGACATCTCTCCAAGAAATAATAACTAGAGATCTAGCACCAAGGGAGAGGGTAGGAAGCTCACCTCGTTTCGGCCATGGATCTTGTTATCCTTCACGGCATCTTCCTCCTCGTTGGTATTGTTCTTCCCGGAAAGGTAGATCGGCTCTTATTCCAGAAAACTGACTCCGACAACTTCTTCACTTCCGACGGTTTCGGCACAGGAAATGGCTCGACATGGAGATGAAGTGACGACTAGGGTTTTCCCAAAAATCTCCTTTTATAAGAGGAATTAGGGTTAGACCGTCTGCCACGTGTCACCCTAATATTGGACCGCCCATTATTATTCAAATTAAGTCTTGTCAGAGGGACCGGGTACAAATAAGTCATTTGGCGCGTTTCCCGAAAACCCGGTTCAGTCCGTGTATAGGAATCCGAAAACAGTCTAGGCCGAAAAATACCCTAAGTCAAAATCGTCGAGTATACATACACTCACTCAACGAATCGTCGAGATTCGTCGTGACCACTCGACGCCTATAAAGTCCAGCACAGTTTTCCAAGTCAATTTGTCATTCGTCGAGTATTACTTGATAATTCGTCGAGTGGCGTCGAGACCACTCAACTCCTGCAAAGTCCAGAATAATTTCAAGTTAAAATCGTCGAATGACGTCAAGTTTACTCAACACACTCGACGCTTCATCGAATGGCGTCGAGATCACTCAACGCCTCTTTGAGTCCCGCAATCTTCTAAGTCCAAGCGTTGAGTTCGCCGAGTATCTCTCGACGATTCGTCGAATGACGTTGAGACCACTCAACGCACTCAACGCCTATTGGATCCAGAATTATTCTAAGTCCATGTCTTCTTGTGCGTTGAGTATCACTCACCGCCTTGTCGAGTGGTGTTGAGACCACTCAACGTACTCAACGCCTACTGCAACCAAGATAATTCTAAGTCCTTTTCTTCCCGTGCGTTGAGTATCACTCAACACTTCGTCGAATGGCGTTGAGATCACTCAACGCACTTGACGCTTCCCGAGTGCAGAAATATTCTAAGTCCTTTTCTTCCCGTGCGTTGAGTATCACTCAACGCCTCGTCGAATGACGTTGAGACCACTCAACGCACTCAAAGCCTATCCACCAGTCGACTCACTCAACGTTTTTTGAGTCCAGAATTCTTCTAAGTGAAATTTGCCCTACTAGTCGAGTATCACTCGACGCCTATTACCAGTGCACCCTGAGCCTGAGTCAACTTTTCTGACTCAAAACACGTGTGAGGGGTCTAGCATGAATCAGGACGTTACACGGTGAGGCTGAGATAGCTGTGATGAAAGATCAGTGCGTCAGTGCGACTTCTAGTGTGTCATCCATCCCCTTGGCAACTACACACATGTTTGTTATTAATGGAACGACTTATGGATCTCGTGATTGAGTGACTTCTTGAGTTGCTATCACATTTGTTCAATGATGTCAAGTAACTCGCATATGTACGAGATTGGTTATAATGGACTAAAGACCTCTTATTGATCTTAGGAGTTCCGTTGAAAATGATGGTCACTCTTATATCCTTTGTGCCCTTTAGGGAGACTAAGAGGTTGTGGAAGGAGCAGTGTCATGGACGCTTTACCTAATGCCCATTGTCTCAAATTTATGTGGAAAAGTTTATGCAACGTGTTTGGGAACTCTTTGTTTTGACAACTGCCTGCATCATACTGCGAGAAGACTTTGACGTTGAGGCAGAAGGAGTTGTCTGTGAAGGATTGTCTTCAATAATTTTTAAGACTAAACCGTTATACAGAGAATGTCATGGTGAGTGATAAGGACAAATCTTGTTATTTCTTTAAGGGCTTGTGTGATGATTGGAAGGCTACGTTGCGCACAAAGACATCTTTCAGTTTCCCATTTTCAAGCAACCCACATTTTCGAGTTTGTCATTCGCCAGATGCAGAGTGAGGAAAAAAAATATTTGAAAGAAATAAATTGCTAGCTATTGAATAAAAAAGAATACATGCTTTTGTAGAATCTAAGACTCAGAGCTCAAAAGGAAATTGAAAAAAAAGGCAAAAGTTACCCATTGTTTGCTTTCTTTGTGGGCGTCAAAGTCACGTCGCTCGTGGATGCCTATCTTAGTCTCTGAGAATGTAGTAATGATGATTTCTGTTAAATACCTTTTTGTTTTAAAGTAGCGTGCATCAGAGGTTTGTGTGCGCATATAATTATAATTACAAGAAACATTTTGGTACATTTTTTGGACATGTATTCTCTTTTATTTTGGATCCTTTCTAGAGGTTTATTCTCCTCTTTGGTAACTTCTATATGCGAGTCAACTATTGCTAATATGGTAGTTTGGTACTTGGTGCACGCAAATCATTAGTGTTAACGTTCACTCTAGTAGATGAGTCAGAATTTTGATATTGCATGGTTATGTAGTTGTGACCTTATATGAGTTTGACTTCCTAACATAACGATGATGCAAATTGATATTTGGGTCTCTTGGTAACTAACAACTATACGAAGAGCCGTTGGTATACCAAATTGTAGGTTGAAAGTGATTTTTTCAAAACTAGGTTGTTGGTACGATATTCTGAAATTTAATTATATGTCGTGAGTTTGTAGATTGATGATTTGATGACCTGGTCCTCAATGTGTGTTCAATTTATTGAAATTGATTATCATATTGGTGAAACTACATGTGTGTGCATGGTAAAATATTATAAAATAGGCCCCAGTCGATCTCGCAACCAGTCTCGATCTGCGGATAACTGCATAACCAACATAACCATCTTCGAGTCCTATAAATAGGGCCCCAGTCTCGATCTCCTTCATTTTCATCCTTTTCTCCTTTGCGCAAGTGAGTTCCACATGGAATCTAATCACCTTCGAAGACGCTCTTGAAGATCTTCAAGCACTTCGAAGATCGCTCGAAGATCTCCATCTGCCTTCAAGCTTTCTTCCTCGAGCCTTTCGCGCACAACACGCCTGACATTCAACGTCTCCAAGTCAACAACAAGTTTCACGCTCTATACTTCACCGCAAACTGCATGATACACCTGGCAAACATCAAGATGTGTATAACACGTCACTCACGATTCCAAGCACAAGCAAAATACCTTCCAGGCTCCCGAGCACAGTGCTCCCCATCGCGGTCAGGAAAAAGATTTAGCTTCGAGAGCGGTGACCTATAACCCTCCGAACGCATCTCTCTCTTTCTCTGTCCCTGCAAGTTGTAATGAGAAACGGTCTGTCGCTCTCGCATTCTCTCAAAATCCTGCAAGCAACAACTGATAGTAGAAGTTTGGTTAGCATAGTACCGGTCATGTGATTTTCACCCATTTCCGGGGTTTTTCACGTAAAAAACCTTCTTGCCACCAATCTCATTTCTCATTGATTGTTTGCCCGCTTGACCTCTTCGAAGCTAAGACAATCTAATTTAGACCAATCTACCAAGAGCCTCGAATGAGCCGCAATACAAATAGTAGTTGATAATGTTGATGTCTGTACATATTTGAATAAACGTGATGTTCTATTTTGATTATTACCAATTAAAGATTTCCAGGACTATTGTAGTCTCGATGTGTTTACAGGGTTAAGTGAAACTCGCAAGGAATGAGAATCAACGTAGTGATTTTATTCTCCTATGAGAGGTCGAAGCTTCTCATTTTGGGAAAAATATGACCCTTCTTGATGTAGTATAATGATTATGGAGTGTCAGAAATTAGAGTTCATGAGACTCTTTTAGTTGTGACCTAAGTTGGGATTTTCTATACGTCACAACACTTGTGCGCAACGGAAATAAGGAACAAGAAAACCCAAAAGATCTCAGATCTAGCGATGAACATTAATCAAAAAGCAAAACAGTAAACTAAAATTAATTACCTTTGTGGGATTGAGTCTATACTCAACCTAGATGCTCCAGGAGATTAACCAATCACTTTGCGGCTATAGTCCCTAGTGCAGAATATTGTCCGCACCTCTACAGGAAGTCCACACGAACAAGAGAACCTGTAGAATCTTGTCGCATAAGATCTAGGTCGGGAGAGAAAGCTATGCATCTTCACGGATTGCTAGGTCCGTTGCAGAAGAGGCGGCGACGACACTCGTCGGAATCAAGCTAAGCGGCGACGACGGTATCGACGGCGGGCGGAATGACTTCCGTCAGCTTTTAGGTCTCGGGTCTTTCGCACAGTGCGGCTCGTGTGTTTAGACAGAATTAATAGCTACACAGAAACCCCAAAATCCTTTCTATTTATACCCAAAGGAATAAACAGAATATTATGTCGCTATTCGCAGACCCAGGACTTAGAATCCAGCGTTTTCGACCAGACAACCCTTGTATTGACGAATCGTCGAGTATCAATGACATATACGACGAATCGTCGAGTATACAAACTATACTCGACGAATCGTTGAGTATTCATAAGATATTCGACGAATGGCATTGAGTGAACTCAACGCTCTCAACGCTCTCAACGCTCTCAACGCCAAACCCGTTGAATCAACACTTGACTCGACAAAGGCGTTGAGTGAACTCAACACACTCAACGCCAAAGTGCTAGATTCGTCAAGTCAACCTTTAACTAGACGAAGGCGTTGAGCGAACTCAACGCACTCAACGCCTGAGACTCAGACTCGTCGAATCAATTATTTGACTCAACGAATCGCCGAGTATACTCAACACACTCAACGCTTAAGTGTCATACTTGACGAATCAACTCTTTGACTCGATGAATCGATGAGTAAACTCAACACACTCAACACAATCATTCGACGAGTCAACACTTGACTCGAAGAAAGCGTCAAGTGGTCTCAACGCACTCGACGCTTCCAAAGCCTGGTGGAGCTAAGTCTTTTCAACTCATCATATGAGCATAGTCAAACTAAGCAAATCTCTAAATTTCTCCAAACATTTTTATGTGCGATCCTGATAGGCTCATACTGCGTTGACAGTGAGGCTACATACTTGATCACTTTCAGATCACAATGATAATACCAACACATAAGTGACGGGAGAATCTCTGTGCTAGATTGTACAAAAGAATTCATCAACATGTATTTCTGAATATAAGTCGATCTCCCGAGTGTTGAAAAAACATACAATGTTATTCATGATCTCCTGATTGGATGCTTTACCGCGATAAAGGTCATCTATTTCTCTGTGTAAAAGTGTAAATTAGAGTAACACAACGAAATCGCAAGTCCATAACCCATCCAACAATTTGAAAATTTATGTCATGTATCTCTACAGCTGAAGCCAAGAATGAATTTTGGGACAAACTTCATTAAAGGAGAGAGAATTATAAAAATCCCAAAACCAAAAAATTAATAAAATATATGTGTGATTTGCGGTTAACGACGCTGATGTACCATTGAAACAATAACTTAAGCCTTTTTAGCCAAGCGATAACACACACGACATTGGTGTTCATAACCTCCATGACATTGCAAAATTTTTATGTCTGGGCCCATGCCATAGATATGTGTCCGAGGCCCGAAAGATTTTGACGCGTGGTGCTAATATTAATTTTTCTTCTTTCAGTCATATCTTATATTTGGGCCGCGTTCTTTTCGCCTAACGCTTTCTCTCCTCTTTCAAATACAACATAAAGGGTTTCTTCATCAGCTTTTGCAATGCCTTCTTCTCTGGCGAAGTTTCGGGCTATTTTCAAAATCTCCAGCGTCATTCCGCGATTCTCAAAGGTAATGTCTTGTTAGATAGCTTTAGGGAACCATAGTGGATCACTCTTATTGTTCTTTATAAACCCTAACTACGCCATTTTTTTGAGGCGTACATTTTGTTTGTTTGAAGTGAATAGAAAAATGTCGTGTTCGGTTCTAGTTGTTATCTATTCAAGTGATAACTAAGATAGTTGAGTTGTATCCTAACTATTTTCATTGTATTTGAGAGAATATATATGTATCCAATGAAGTTTGTCTTTATGATATGCTAACATTGATTCTCTTGTACATTAGTTAAACTATTATGGTTAGGGTAGAGGTTAAATCTCATATTTTAAGCTCTAGACATTTTGTATCTTCTTTTGAATCCTCTATGAGGGCATTTGAAACTCATTTGTGCTTAAGTCTAGGAGGATCCTTTACTATTGCTATACCCCTGTTTACATTGTGTTTGTCGTTGTTTAATTTCACTAACACATCTGTATATGTAGAATTTTTTTAAGCCCTCAATTACATAAGTTCTGGTTGTTTAACATTTCTCTACATGGACTAAGGTTGTCAGGTTCAAGATCATATATGAGATTGTTTCGAGGTTGTATTGGATCGAATGGTAGGATTAGATTGAGGATCGCTTTACAAAATCTAGATCGATTTACAAAATATGGATCGTAGGATCGTAAAATCCTATTATCCGGATTGCGATCTTGACAACCATGATATGAACTGACATGTGATATGCAAAACGACTAATATTATTCCTGAATATGAATGTCGATGAAGCTTTGCAACTCCGCAGCTTTCATGATGTAGATAAACATTCATAATCAAAAGTAATAACCTCACAAAAACATTCATAATCAATCTTTATAGGATCATCATATCCATACAACAAAAAATAATCAACCTGTTAGAATCACCAGTTTTAATCTCATAAAAGAACATACTATCATCCACTGCCCAACTCTTCAGTAGTTGCAGAAGGGTAGCTGCATCTCAACCGTATACTCTTAAGCTTCTATCTTTCACTATGAAATTATACACATTACTTTTGGAAAAATCAATATTTTGTGAACCTCCAACTTCATCAACGAGATGATTATATGCATTCACAATCTTTATTCCAGCTTCAGTCATTGATCTCAAACAACACCCCTCTCCTCACTAATGACCCTATGAAATCAAAGAAGAAGTTAGATTTTTTTGCATTGACATGTGCGTGATCATGTTCCTCAATGAATTTCACAACTGTCAATTTTTTCCCTTCGCCATCGACATTAAAAACAATCATTACAAGACAATTTGTTCTGTCGTCCATCTGACGATATTTAACTGCACTATCTACAACTTTAAGAACTTTCCTAACACCAACCTTACTACAACAATACTCCATTGATTTTAGAATATTTGTACCCGATCATAATATTTGATGTTCTTTGCGAACACTGAAATTATTTCTATTTCTACGCGCATAAGCACAATATAATTTGTGAGCTTCATCCTCACTTTAAACAATTTGGAATAAAAGTTTGGTGTGTTCATCATGCATCAAACAAAATTAATATTACATAAGTATCTCAAATATTTCAGTTATCTTTGATGATATTTTTCTTATCCCAAATATTGAATATTACATGAATATCCTAGATATTACATAAGTATCATAAATAATTAAGTTCTCTCTAAGATATTATAGTACTAGCTGTCATAGCATAAATATTTTTCTTTTATTCTTCCCGAAAAAAATATGTAAGAAAAATCACCGATGAAGTTGAGAAAATGAGTTATGCTTACCTCGTTCATTTTTGACGACAACTACTCAGGCTTCGTTTGTTTCGGCATTTTTGCTGGGCGTTTGGGGCAAACGCCGCCGGACGGCGGGTAAACACGGGGTGCCGACGGCGTTTGCTCCGTTTGCACCGCCGCAAGAAGAAAAAGCCCATCAAACACCGTTTTTCTAACCCCCTCCGGTTCCAACTCTCCATTTCAACCCGCCAGGAGCAAAAGCCACAGCCCTACCAAATATCGCCCCTCAATCCCAGCAGATCGCGGGTGATTAATCCTACAGTAAATATCGCAGTCGAAGATGTTAATAATGGAGCAAATTAGCGTGCAGCGTCAAAATTACGTGGGCCCACAAATCCACTGCCCTACTTTTTCGTGTCCCGCGCCCGTACCTAAATATTTCGCGATTGACGCGCCTCCTCCTTTTTCGCGCGCGGTGTTGCGCCCGCCAGTTTCCGTCCGTCACTGTAACGCCTCGCCGAGCCTTCCGGGGGTCCTCACGCCGACTATCGCTCAGTACCGGAGCTCCTTCGACGGGACCGAGAACGCCAGTCGACACCCGACCGTCTTCCCCCGCCCGCAGGCGCACCTTCGCTCTATCGACTTCCCTCCAACTTCTGTTCTTCCCCGAAGGTCGGTAGACCGCCCACAATCACTCCCCGACCTTCCGGTGGCTGCTACGTACCTGCGTTGAGGATATTTGCGTCATCCAGCTTGTTTCATCTCCGTTTCCCCTGTTTCCCTCTTCCGACCAGTTTCCCCTGTTTCCCTTTTCCGACCAGTTTGCCCTAGACTCCCATCTAACTTACCCCCTGCTGCCGCCTGAACAAAGGATCACTCGGCCCTGGTAAGTGCAGGTATCACTCTCGCTCCCTTTAGTTACTAGTAAATTCATGCAATTAATAATTAAGTGAGCAATGTCTGTTTGTTTGCGTCATTCTTTTCTATGTTGCCCTTATTTTTCATATCGCATTTGAGTCGCAACTATTGAACGTGAAACTATTGTGGCAAGCTTTCCCGCTAAATATTTACGAAAAAAATGAACAAGCTCAATTTAGGAACCGATGTAGCCCACTCTTCTGGGATCATAGCACGACTAAATCATTAAGGGTTTTTTCTAATTGGATCTCAAAACCGTTTTCAAAAAAAAAAAAAGGTAGATCACCTCACCCTCCCTATGAGAGGCCCTTGTTGCCTTGAAAGATTGCCGAGCAAACCCGTACCGAGGAGTGCGTTGCCAAAGAACGTTGTGCGAAGCTGTCTGGAAGCTCAAATCATTGCGAGGAACCACTACGGCCGTTCCAATGACTTCGAGGCAAGCGCCAAGGGTAAAGATCTCCTTCCCCGGTCTTATGACCGTTATTTGTGTGCTTTTGTGCATGCAATGATTTTAGTGCAATGAGAGTCCCCTCACGCAATTTTGGTTGAGGACGGGGACTCCACTTTCATGGGGCGTTTATGAGAAGGAGACCATCAGAGAGAGAATCATGGTTGACGACGGTCTCAAGCGTGAATCGTCAAAAGATGTCGGCGTTTGGATTTGGAAAAAAGAATGGCCGGAGATAGTAGAAGTCGAGCGGCGTGGGAGTTATTGTCGTGTGTGTCGATACCCGTGAGAGGCCAAGACGTGTGGTATGTTGGGTGATGTCGCAGGAATGAAGGAAGAACAAAATTTTAGGACCGACAAAAACGAGATGATACTGGTTATTATAACTGGCCGCTGCTTTCTCTCGTGAATTTAACTGTTACGTAATGTATAATTTTTCAATATCATTATATTTTTCTATATAGATATAATAATTATTTCAATATAAATTGGAGATACATAATATAATTTTCACTGTATAACCCGTATTCAATGAGGTAGACTCAAGCCTAATTATAGGCCCGGGACCTTGGAAAGCTAGTCATTGAACAGGAAGTGTGGTGTCACCAAAGACAGTGGGAGCTCATCAAAAGCTTGCCCTTCTAGCAATCAGCTTGTTGGCGAGCTTTTCTAGTGGCCCGACAGCTCGTATCACCTAAAGACTTCAAGCTCGCACACGAGCTCTCTCTCGGAGGCGTGAACTTATACAACCCTCTAACGAGCTCCTTCTGAGCTTTCCAACAACCTCGCCGGATTAGAGCCCATCTTGTCAAGCGAGCTCCCCTCTCAGGTGACCCCGGTCTAGTGAGCTCGCCCAAAAGGGGCCTGGCTCAGGCGACCTTGCCTAAGGTACTCTCAATCAGCTTGTCTCTTCACCCGTTATTAAGGCAACCTAATCTCTAGAAACCTCTAAAGGAAACAAGCTGATTAAGAGTACCTTAGGCGAGGTTACCTGAGCCAGTTCCCTTCTGGTCAAGCTCGCTAGACCGGGGTCGCCTGGAGGGGAGCTCGCTTGGCAAGATGATCTTTAATACGACAAGCTTGTTTGTAAGCTCAAAAGGAGCTCGTTAGCAGGCTGTATAAGTTCACACCTCCGAGGGAGAGCTCGCGTGTGAGCTTGAAGTCTTCAGGCGATACAAGCTGGCGAGCCCCTAAAAGAGCTTGCTAGCAAGCTGATTGCTAGAAGAGCGAGCTCTCACAATATTTGATGATTCTTGGTCACTGAACAACTTTCCAAGGTCCCGAGGGCTATAATTAGACTTGAGTGTACCACGTTGAGTACGGGTTGTACAATGCCGACTATAGTATGTACCCCTAATTTTTATTGAATTAATTATTATATATAGAAAGCGAAAATGATATTGAAAATTAAATATTATGTAACAACCAAATTCACGAGGGGAAGCGACGACCAGTTATAATAACCAGTATCATCTCGTTTTTGCCAGTCTGAAAATCCCGTTCTTCCTTCGTTTCAGCAACATCACCCAACGAGCCACACGTCTTTGCCTCTCACGCGCACCGACGCATAAGACGATAACTCTCATGCCGCTCGACTTCGATGATATCCGTCCATTCAATTTTCTAAAGCCATACGCCGACATCCGACTCCGTCATCCTTCAATGGCTCACGCTCGAGATCATCGTCGACCACGAATTTCCCTCCGATGGTTTGCTGCTTCTCATAAATGCCCCACAAAGGCCCCTATAGGCCACCGTTGATGTGGACACCCTTTCCAATGGTTTGACCTGCCACTTTCATCCATCTCCATCTCCACGCTAAGAGTTCTCAGCGGTCGTGGCCGTCTTATCGAGAGTCGACTTTCATTGCTAGCAACTGTCGTGTAATCCAACTCATCCAGTTGCTTAAAATTAAATTTGAGCTTGTATGAAACTCCAAAACTATCTTTTTATTATCCATAAGTAATTTTATGTCATTTCACATGTGAAAATTCATCCGTACTAAGATTCGCTCCTTGATCACATAGAATTCTATTCTTGAAAATGGATTATCAACTTCATGAATGCCAATTTAATCTGAATTCGACGACGTGAGAAGATTTCAACCAGACTCACTTAATCTACATTGGGTTTGAACATTTATTTACATCACTTCAACATGAATAGGGCTAGTAATAGTCGATAATAAGATCAGATTTAAAGTTTATCCAATCGCATTTGGATAGTTTATGCAGGTCATGGAGGCTTTGCCTTCATATTACCAGGCTGCAACTTTAGTTGTTTTCCCATCACACCTCAACTCTCTTGCATGATCAAATGAGAACTTAGTAGCCATTCCTTCGGAGAGTTTCATTATTATACTGGTAAGCCTAGTGCCTAATGATTACAAAGATTGATTTCATAGTTTTATAAATATATACGGTAAAAGGAGTATGTTTGATTGTTCACTTGAATGTATTTGTTTTGTATCTTTCAAAACCCGGCTTCACTTACAAGTGCTCGAGGATTTATTACACTTTGGCCGAATGAGCCATTCCATATAGTTTTAGTGGAACGAAGAGGTAAATAATAACGTTTTACCTTCTATATCCACGGGTAAATGATTACGCATGAAGTCATGGAGACATGAAGAAACATCTTGCATAGTCGCATAAGTGTTTTAGGAAATTCTAGTTGCCTTCACTGCATTTCATATGTGTTTATGTTGGCAGTTTGTATTTATATGCCCATCTCCATGCCACTTTCACTATACTTAGAGCCTCAGATGCATATTGCTGGGAGGATAAGTGATGGATGATTCTGACTTGTGCTCAAGTTCGTTAATTCATATTAGTTTTTCTGTGTTTGTTATGCAATACCACCATATAGTTTTAGTGGAACGAAGAGGTAAATAGTAACGTTTTACCTTCTTTATCCACGGGTAAATGATTACGCATGAAGTCATGGAGACATGAAGAAACATCTTGCATAGTCGCATAAGTGTTTTAGGAAATTCTAGTTGCCTTCACTGCATTTCATCTGTGTTTATGTTGGCAGTTTGTATTTATATGCCCATCTCCATGCCACTTTCACTATACTTAGAACCTCAGATGCATATTCCTGGGAGGATAAGTGATGGATGATTCTGACTTGTGCTAAAGTTAGTTAATTCATATTAGTTTTTTTGTGTTTGTTATGCAATACCATCATAAGGGATATGTTAATGCGATTTCTTTCCAAGCAAGAGACAACTAGAATAAGAGGCGTGAGTGCAAGAAAACAGTGTATGGTCAATTAGCGCATATTTTAATAACTCTCTTTTCTTGCTCTCATGCCTCTTATTTTAGGAGTTGTCTTTTTTTTGAAAAGAAGTCGCATTAGCACATCCCTTTTGATGGTATTGCTTATCAAACACAAAAAAACCTAATAAGAATTGGCTGACTTGAGCACAAGTCAGAATCATCCATCCCTTATCCTCCCAACAATGTGCATCTAAGACTAAGTATAGTGAAAGTAACATTTATATAGACATATACATAGAAGTTGCCAACATAAACACAGATGAAATGCAGTGAAGGTGCAACGAGAATTTCCATAAACGCTCCTACGACTATACAAAATACTGCGTTATTTCTCCATGAATTCATGCACAATCAATTAACTGCACATATAGAAGGTAAAACATTACTATTCACCTCTTCTTTCCACTTAACCTATAGGGAATGAATTATTCTACTGAAGTGTAATAAATCCTCGGGCACTTGTTAGTGAAGCTGGATTTTGAAAGATAAATAAACAAATAACACATTCAAGTGAACAATCGAACATACTACTTCTACATATATATTTCTAAAGCTATGAAATCAATTTTTATAATCATTAGATAAAAGGATTACAAGTACAATAATGAGATTCTCTGAAGGAATACCCACGAAGTTCTCATTCGACTATGCAAAAGAGTTGGGGTGTGATGGCAAAACAACTAAAGTTGCATCCTGGTAATATGAAGGCAAAGCCTTCATGACCTACATAAACTATCCAGATGCGTTTGGATACACTTTAAATTTGATCTCATTGTCGACTTTTATTAACCCAACTCATATTGAAGTGATGCGAACAATTTTTCAAACATAATGTAGATAACGCGAGTCAGGTTGAAATTTTCTTACGCCGTCAATTTCAGATTAAATTGGCATTCATAAAATTGATAATCAATTTCAAAGAGTGGAATTCTATGTGATCAAGGAGAAAAACTTAGTACTAGTGGATATTTCACAGGTGAAAGAGCATAAATTAACTTAGGGAAGACAAAGAGATAGTTGAGGAGTTTCAGGCAAGCTCAGATTTATTTTTATGCAACTAGATGAGGTCAATTTCACGACAGTTGCTTGTATTGGAGGTCAATTCTCGGTAAGACAGTCACGACCGCTGAGAACTTCTAGCGTGGAGATGGAGAATGATGAAAGTGGCATGTCAAACCACTGAATAGGGCATACACGTCGATAGTAGGCTGTAGGGGCCTTCGTGGGGCGTTTATGAGAAGAAGACCATCAGAGAGAGAGTTGTCGTGGAGGTCTCGAGCGCGAGTTGTCGAAGGATGTCGACGTCTAGCTTTGGAAGAAGGAATAGCCGGAGATTGTTGAAGTCGAGCGGCGTGGGAGTTATCGTCGTGTGCGCCAGTGCTCGCAAGAAACGAAGACGCGACTCGTTGGGTAATGACGCAGGAACGAAGGAAGAACGAGACTTTCAGACCGATAGAAATCGGACGATACTGGTTATTATAACTAGCCGTTGCTTTCCCTCGTGAATTTGACTGCTATGTAATATTTAGTTTTCTTTTTCTATATAAGTATAATAATAATTTCAATATAAATTGGGGATATATAGTATAATCGACACTTTACAACTCGTGCTCAACGAGGCAGGCTCAAGCCTAATTATAGGCTCTAGGGCCTCAGAAATCCGGTCATTAACTGATAAGCGTCATCAAAGACAGTAGGAGCTCATCAAGAGCTTTCCCTTCTAGCAATCAACTTACTGGCGAGCTCTTCCAGGGGCTCGCCAACTGGTATTGCTTGAAGACTGCAAGATCGTACGCGAGCTCTCCCTCAGAGACGTGGACTTATACAACCCCCTAACTAGCTCTTTTTGAGCTCTCCGGATTTGAGCCCAGCTTTCCATGGGAGCTCCCCTCTCAGGCGAGCCCGGTCTAGCGAGGTTGCTCAAAAGGGGCCTGGCTCATTCAACTTCGCCTAAGGTACTCTTTATCAGGTCGCTTCCTTTAGAGGCCCCCAAAGATTAGGTCACCCGAGTAACGGGTGAAGGAGGCGAGCTGATTGGGAGTACCTTAGGCGAGGTCAGCTTAACCAGGCTCCTTCTAGGCGAGCTTGCTAGACTGGGGTCGCCTGAGAGGGGAGCTCGCTTGACAGGCTGAACTCTAATCTGGCTAGCTTCTTGGTTAGCTCGGAAGGAGCTCGTTAGTGGGTTGTATAAGTCCACACCTCCGAGGGAGAGCTCGCGTGGGAGCTTGAAGTTTTCAGGCGATACGAGCTAGCGTGCCCTTAGCAGAGCTCACCAACAAGCTGATTGCTAGAAGGGGGAGCTCTTAATAAGCTCCCACTGTCTTTGGTGATGTCAGACTTCCTGGTCAATGATTAGTTTTCTGAGGTCTTTTGGCCTATAATTTAGGCTTGAGTCTACCACGTTGACTACATGTTGCACAGTGCCGTTTATCCTAATTTATATTAAAATAATTATTATATCTATATAAAAAAGAAAATGATATTGAAAATTATATATTACGTAATAGGCAAATTCACAAGGGGAAACAACGACCAATTATAATAACCAGTATATTCTCGTTTCCGTCGGCCCGAAAATCCCGTTCTTCCTTCGTTCCCGCGACATCACGCAGCGAGTCGCACATCTTTGCCTCCCGTGAGCACCGACACACACAACAATAACTCTTGCGCCACTCGACTTTGATGTTCTCCGACCATTCCTTTTTACGAAGCCAGACGCCGAAATCCTCTGACGCCGACATCCTCCGACGCCGACATCCTTCGACGACTCACGCTCGAGACCGTCGTTGATTACGTCTCTCTCTCAGTTGGTCTCCTTCTCATGAACGCCTCACGAAGGCCCTTACAGGTCACTATCGACGTGGACTCCCTTTCTAGTGGTTTGACCTGCCACTTTCATCCTTCTCCATCTCCACACTATGAGTTCTCATCGGTTGTGATTGTCTTATCGAGAACTGACCTTCATTGCAAGCAACTTCTGTGAAATCCACCTCATCTAGTTGATTAAAAATAAATTTGAGCTTGCATGGAACTCCTCAACTATCTCTTTATTTTCCATAAGTTATTGTCTTTTAACCTGTGAAACATTCGCCCTTAGTATGATTCGCTCCTTGATAGCATAGAATTCTACTCTTGGAAATTGATTATTAATTTTATGAATGTCAATTTAATCGGAAATTGACAGTGTGAGAAAATTTCAACGTGACTCACTTCTCTATATTTTGTTTGAAAATTTGTTTACATCACTTCAATATGAGTAGGGCTAGTAATAGTCGATAATGAGATCAGATTTAAAGTGGATCCAATCACATCTTGATAGTTTATGCAGGTCATGGTGGCTTTGCCTTCATATTACCAGGCTGCAACTTTAGTTGCTCTACCATCACACCCCAACTCTCTTGCATGGTCGAATGAGAATTTAATGGCTATTCCTTCGGAGAATCTCATTACTATATTGGTAAGCCTTGTATCTAATGATTACAGAAATTGATTTCATAATTTTAGAAATATATATGATAGAAGTAGTATGTTTGATTGTTCACTTGAATGTGCGTTTGTTATCTTTCAGAATCCAGATTCACTTACAAGTGCCCGAGGATTTATTACACTTCAGCAGAATAAGCCATTCCCTATAGGTTTAGTGGAAAGAAGAGGTAAATAGTAATGTTTTACCTTCTATATGATCGGTTAATTGACGAAGCATCTTGCATTGTCACAGAAGTGTTTTTAAAAATTCTAGTTGCACCTTCACTGTATTTCATCCATGTTTATGTTGGTAACTAGTATTTATATGCCCATCTTCATTCCACTTTCACTGTACTTAGAGCCTTAGATGCACATTGTTGGGAGGATATGAGATGAATGATTCAATATTGTGCTCAAGTCAGTCAATTTTTATTAGGCTTTTTCTGTGTTTGATAAGTAATACCATCATAAGGGATGTGCTAATACGATTTCTTTCTAAGCAAGAGACACGTCCTAGAATAAGCAGTGTGAGAGCGAAAAAATAGAGTTTTTAAATGGCCGATTCTTGTCCTTATGACTAGATGAGTTATGTTTATATAATTCAATATCAAATTTAGGCTATGTTTGGAAGAACTCTGGCAGATTGAAAATCTGTTGCTGGAATAGAGCTACTTGTACAGAACTCTTTGAGAAGCTTTTTTGAAAAGCTGTTTGCTGTTTGGTAGAGCAGGGCCTACCAAAACATGGAATGCGATTAAAATTTCAAGCTATTAAATTTAAAGAAACAAGAATGAGCTATCTGGCGTACCATGATGCCGAAGGCGAGGCCGTCGATGATCATGTTCTGTACAGAGACAACATCGAGGCCGAGAGTTGTGAGATGACCCGCAAAAATCTCTGTGATCCCGCAGAGTGAATACTGAGATACGGAAGTAAATATCGCCGACGCCGCCAGTGCCCAAAGCCGCCGGTTCGTCGTCGCTGCCTCCGGCTTGAACTGGCCCACGTACCTGATCTCATCGATGTCCTCATCTCCTGTCTCTCCGCGTTCATCTCCGACGATAAGAAGCTTGGTTACCATCCGCTGATCCCAGCTATCGCCAGTGTCAGATTCGCCGGTGTCGTTGTCAGAATTGGAGTCACCGGTGTCGGAGTTGGAGTGCCGGTGTCAGAGTTAAAATCGCCGGTGCTCGGGGAAGAAGAAATGCGAAGGGGGATCGAGAGCTGTAGAGATGCGGCGAGGTCTAGGGCAATGGAAAAACAAAAAGCTATTTCTGAACCGCCAATGCTGACCCCTTACAGCTTCTAAAAAACAGCTCTGTCAAAATTGATTTTCGAAAAGCTGTGCATGTAGAGCTGTCCCAAACAGTTAAAAAACAACTCTGGCGGCTGGAATAGAGCTTTTCCAGCCGCCAGAGCTGTCCCAAACAGAGCCTTATAATTAGGGGTTCAAGTATATTACATTTGACACAAATAATAACCGGGTGATTGAGAGTTGGCATAATGAAGTTTGCAATTTGATACTTGAGAAAGATTATTTGGCAATGATGTCGTCTTGGAGAAGTCGACAATGAGTACTTGAGAACATGATATCGATGACCCAAACATGTGATTTATTGTGGGATCTGAAGGTGTATGTAGCGTTGAAGATTTAATGTGAGGCAATGAATAAGATCATTGTGTGATTGGCGGTTTGAAGCGTTGAAGTATTGTTTGGCTGTGGTCCTGCCAACAATGTGAGAGGAGAATTCTAACAAAGTTGTTGTATAGGGCGAAAAGTTGGGAGACAAAGATTTAAAATTTATTTTAATGGAGTTCAATTGCAACACCCCATCCCAGTTAACAACAAATCCGCCGTCCGACCGGGTCAGTGATATGAAGAAAACCAAGAAACAGTATTAAAACTAGTACATTGCAGACATAATTGAAAGAATTGAAAGAGAAAGCTTACAACGGAAGTTGCATAAGAATCTAAGGTTAAAAATGTACCTCAACCTGGTGATTTCATAGAGCCACTAAAAGAATAAATAGAAAACAAATAATTGCATATCTGAAAGTTTTTCAACAAGTCAGGTACAAGAAAAATCTTAAACGTTAATATTACAGATATCCAAATCTAAACTGTATGGTACTAAAAGTAAACAACAACTGAAAGGGGAATAAACTATAGGAGCGACTACATAATCACGCTCATCCTAGGCGCAGTTTTCCACCTGGGTCCCCTGTAAAAACATGCCCAAAAATGGGTCAGCCCAAAGAGAAAGTAAGAAAAACTATTCCTTGTAGTGACACTAAAATTGTTTAAGAATGAATGCATACTTTTAAAACCAGTTCTAGATTCCAGAAAAACTTGTACTAGTATGCTATGCATGCTCTGTCAAAATCTTTTAGCAACATAAATGTTTTGTTCTAAATTTACGTGCTCTCGTATTTTTACTCAAGTTCCGATTTTGATTGTCTAAGCATTTTCTAACTTTCGGTCTATTCATAAGTTCTAAGTGGGTCATGTTTACACCTCTATTTCATGCACTAAGCAAAGTAGTTCTTAACGCGCAACTGTAGACTAACGATCCGAGCCTGACTAACGAACTCAGGTGTTCTAGTGTCACGCGGACACAAACTCAGATCTACTAATGGCCATAGCGGGAACACCATCTCCCAAAATTCTGAGGCCCATAAGGTACTCTACGCCTTATGAGAAGGATAATGCGCCTCTATCCAACACGAGGGGGAAAACTTAGCGTGCTTACTAATCACCTTTGAGCTAGTACTACTCTGGTGGGGACATATCTTTTTAGTGTTCTAAGGGCCGTTCATCATCTTAATATGGATGACTAAAAGTTGTATTCATGCCTTCAGTTTTACATATTCGTGTCAATGTGTGTTTACTAGTAGAAATTCCGTATCGGGCACTAACCCGCGATCTAACTGACTTAGGGATTTGGAAAAGGTTATTATCATGCAACTAGTCACATTATGAATACTAATTTACCATTTTCCAATCTATACCTATTTGCTGGTGCAACTATACTATTTTATGCGGAAGTACACGAATATTTATAATGCTAACTACTAGATATGTCTAGCAAAAAAGAATTAGAGTTTCTTACCGTGTTGGTGCGGCGTTCGTACACCTGACGCAGCGGCATAACTTTATGCTACTGAAAAGGTTAAGTCCTTTTGATTCTGCCCTACAATCCCACAGGACAAATAAACTTCAAGTCATCGTTTCATTTTTATGAAAAACTCGAGGGCATGATGCTCCAAAGTGAAGGAAAAAGATTTACCACTCTTCTAAAACGAAGGGTCAGGGTTTCTGAAACGGAGGAGTTATTTTCCCTAATTTCTGCAATTGAAGGAAAACACAATAGGTATTATCCAAGGAGATGTAGGGTCACCGATTCCAAAATAAGCAATTCATCATATGAAAGGATAGAGGGGAAAAATTTCCCAAACCCGGACTGACCTTCTGTTGAAGAACAGGCCGCTGGAATCATACCAGTGGTAAATATAAGAGAAGACTAATCCTAACCCTTACTGGGGAAGGAACCAAAACCACTTCCACAGGAACGTGTCGGTTGCCTCCTTACGCAAAGAAAACGGCGTTAGATTACTTGGAAGGGGCGGAGTCATCCGCTATCGCCGTCGGCCTTGAATACGCGCGAAGGAGACGACGCCTTGTCCGGAAACAGGAAGAGGAAGGAGCCGCCCCAGTCCTCCTCTCGATCGTGTCGTGCGGGAAGAGGAAATTAAGGGAAAGAAAAAACCCGCTCGGGGAAAAGAAGTGGGGTTCACGAGAAGAAGAGAAAGAAGGTAGCGGGTTGATATCGTATCGCTGGAGCGGTTCTGGTAACCACCGATAGAGGTTTAAACCGACCCTCCTAATAATTTGAGATTTCACTATAATTACCAGCACGCCACTACTCTCAACTCTTAACGGAAACTTTATTAATCCGCTCTTGCTCTACCAAAATAAATTGCGTTAAACACAACCCAACACTAAGCTAACCCACAAAAACATAAAGGATTTTAACCTTACTAACATTGTACTTTGACAATATGCCGTCTCGATCAAAAATGCTTGCGATCAGACCCTGCAAATTAACGTATAACCTCGAGTCAAAAAATAACGGATGTTACAAATCTCCCCTCCTAAGAAAATTTTCGTCCTCGAAAATTACAAACATACCCGAGTCAAAGAGGAAAGCTTAATCTTCTACCTTCCGAAGCCCATCTTCCCTTTCCCAAGTGTACTCGGGTCGGCCACAGTTCATCCAAAGAACCTTTACAAATGGGATCTCTCTACTCCTGAGCTTCTGAATCCTTGAGTCCACTATTTTAACTGGTTTGACATTGATTCTAAGATTTGATTCAATTGGTGCTTCTTCGGTACTGATTATCTGATTAGGATCTCTAAATGCTTTCCTCAGATAGGAGACGTGAAATACATCATGTAGGCCACTCATTTCCTTAGGCAAGGCCAACCTGTATGCAACCTCACCAATGCGCTCAAGTACCTCGAAAGGACCAACGAATCTGGGACTCAATTTCTTCATTCTTTTGATTCAAGAGACTCCTAAAACAGGTCTGACCTTCAAGTAAACATAATCACCAACACTAAATTCCACTGCCTTGTGCCTCTGGTCATAATACTTGGCCTGACGATCCTGAGCTATCTTCATATGTTCCTGAATGAGCTTGATACGATCAATAGTCTTGTCAATTCATGATTCCCTGATGGCAGATCTTTATTCACTTTCAGCCCAACACAACGGTGTTCGACAACGCTTACCATAAAGAGCCTCAAACGGTGTCATCCCAATGTTTGCCCGATAACTGTTGTTGTAGGAGAACTCGACGAGAGTAACATACTTCTCCCACTTTCCTACAAAGTCTAGAATGCACATCCGAAGCATATCTTCCAAGGTTCTATTTGTACGTTCAGTCTGTCCATCTGTCTGAGGATGGAAGGCGGTACTGAAATGTAGCTTGGTGCCCAACCGCTCTTGAACGTGCTTCCACTCCTTAGAAGTAAACTTGTCATCTCTGTCTGAAACTATTGTCTTGGGAACACCGTGAAGTCGAACAATCTCATCAATGTATAACTGCGCTTATCTGGGACCCTGATCTGTCTTCCTATTAGGTATGAAATGGATAACTTTAGAGAGACGGTCAACTATAACTCATAAGGAATCATTCTCACTCTGCGACCTGGGAAGACCATGAACAAAATCCATCGAGATGTCCTCGAAGTTCCACTCTGGAATGAGAAGTGACTGTAACTTGCCTCCTGGCCTCTGACACTCAGCTTTGACTAACTTGCAAGTTTCACACTTTCCAACATACTCAGCAACGTCACCCTTCAAGCCCGACCACCACACTATCTTCCTCAGATCAGCATACATCTTTGTACTGCCTGGATGAATCAAATATCTTGAGTCGTGAGCTTCATACAGTACGTCCTCCCGAAGATGGCTAACATCAGGGATGCATACCTTACCATCGAACAAAAGTAAATCCTCACGAATACTGAATTTCTCCTTCTGACCTGCCTGAGTCAAAACCCAAATCTCTGACATCTTTGGATCCAAAGGTAGAGCTGTCATGATCCTATCCTTGATATCACAAGTAATCTCCATCCAACCCAACCTTGCAGACCCAAAGTTAGAGCACGACACTACACTAATCTCTAGCCTCTCCAACTCTTGCACCAGTTCCTTCTGCTGAGTAAGGAGAGAAAAACTTGATCCTCTACGGCTAAGAGCATCAACAACCACATTCGCCTTCCCTGGGTGGTACTGAATGTCCACCTCATAGTCTGACAGGAGCTCTATCCATCTACGCTGCCTCATATTGAGCTCCTGCTGGTCGAAGATGTACTTAAAACTTTTGTGATCAGTAAAAACTCACAACGGACTCCGTTAAGATAGTGCCTCCAAATCTTCAATGTGTGGATGACTGCTGCTAGCTCCAAGTCATGCACATGATAGTTTCTTCTCATGGACCTTCAATTGTCTAGAGGCGAAAGCTATGACCTTTCCGTGCTGCGTAAGTACACAACCCAAATCTTGACCCGATGCGTCACTATAAATCTGAAATCCATCAGACCCTGACGGTAAACTCAGAATCGGGGCGGTCCTTAGTCTACCTTTCAGCTCTTCAAATGCCAGCTCACACTCCACCGTCCAACTAAAGACTTTACCCTTCCTAGTGAGAGAGGTCAACGGTAAAGCTATCTTCGAGAAGTCCTTGATGAACCTCCTGTAATATCCTGCCAAACCCAAGAAGCTACGAACCTCCGTAATGGCCTTCGGTCTCGACCAATCCTTTATCGCTTCTATCTTCTTCGGGTCGACCGAGAGACCTCCCTGACTGATGACGTGTCCCAAAAATGCAATCTCTGGTAGCCAAAATTCGCACTTAGAAAATTTTGCATACAATTGGTTCCTCCTGAGGGTACTCAACACGGTCCTGAGGTGAACAACATGATCCTCTGCACTCCCTGAAAACACCAAAATATCATCTATAAAGACGATAATGAAACGGTCTAAGAATTCTCGAAAAACTCTATTCATCAGATCCATAAAGGCGGACGGGACATTGGTCAGCCCAAACGGCATAACCACGAACTCATAATGTCCGTATCTAATACTGAACGCCGTCTTCTGAATGTATGCTTCTCGAATCTTCAACTGATGATAGCCTGACCTGAGATCCAACTTTGAAAACGTATAAGCACCCTCAAGTTGGTCAAACAGGTCGTCAATCCTGGGAATAACATACTTGTTCTTAACAGTCAACTTGTTGAGCTCACGGTAGTCAATGCACAATCTTAGACTACCATCCTTCTTTTTCACGAACAGAATTGGTGCACTCTAAGGCGAAGTGCTTGGGCGAATAAAGCCCAGATCAAGCAACTCCTGCAACTGGACCTTCAACTCTTCGAGTTCTCTGGCAGCCATGCGGTAAGGGGACTTGGCCGGTGGTGCTGCTCCAGGTAGAAGATCGATCTGGAAGTCAATCTCTCTAGTAGGAGGGGCACCTGGTGATTCCTCTGGGAAGACATCAGAAAATTCTTGAACCACAGGTACCTCCCGCAACTCAGTCTTGGCTTCTGCATTCATCAACACTAGAAAGGTTTCACAACTCTTGCTGATGCATCTCACAGCCTTCAAGGACGAGATAATCAGTTTGACCACCCCCTTCATGCCCTGAAAAGTAACAATGATCTGGTTGGGTCCTTCAAATTGTATTAGCTTATCCCTGCAATTTATCTTGGCAGATTATGGAAATCAGGGTACATTGCGCACGATCATCGACACACGACCAGTGGTCGTGTGCACTATATCCGATGATCGTGCGCAGTATTCCTGCTTCCAAACGTCCCCGAAACATGCACACGGCCCCTAAACCCATCACCGATGTGTGCAGACATTTCAAACAAGCATAAAAAGGAGAACAACCAATAAAAACACAAAAATACACAACCACGGGCCAAAAGGTGCACTTCCTATGACAATAAGGATAAGATGAAATATAAACGATAATGAACTAAAAGTGAAGTGCAAGCATAAGAAAACAAGCCCAGATGAGTCCGAAAATAGGTATATAAAATGGACTCATCACACCCCCAGACTTAACTATTTGCACGTCCCGAGCAAAAAAAATCTAGGCAGATAGAGAAAGTTACTAACTAACAAAGAAATTGAAAAACAGAGTACCATGCGAAGTCGCATGCCCGCGTGAGTAAAAATACAATAGAGAAAATTTCTAAGTATGCAGAATAGTTTATATTTTTCACAATGCGTATCAAAATTTTATTACTACTCAAAAGTAGAATCACGGTGAATCATCTGGTCACGCGTAGGAAGAAAGTAGGCAGTCCACTAAGGTGAGCTTTGCCAAAGATCGGGGCTCTAGATCACCTACAAAGGAATCCACCAATGTCGGGGACCATACGCTTGCCCGTTTACACTCTCTCCACGACACTAATTCGACTCAAGCGTGAATCCGTAGGACTTAAGGATAAGAGATGGGGCTTGGGTTACGGTGAGGTAAACAAGGATAAATAGGAAGGCTAAACACCTAACCCAAATGAGTTATCCTAAAAAAAAATAATCCAACCGCTAACCACAATACAAACGAGTACGCTACACCCCCAAACTTAACTTTTAACATATGAGTGATAACCAGTCCATCCCCACAATCAAATCAAAACCTGCGATAGGAAGAAGCAAAGCTTCTACAACAACCTCTGCTTCTCTAAATTGCATTGGAACCTTGCACCTATCTCTGGCATGCAAGAGGGATCCATTAGGCATCATGACCTTTAACGATACTTCTTCTGGAAAGACTTCTAATCTCAACCTACGCACTAGGGATTCTGCTATAAACGAGTGCGAAGCGCCCGTGTCAAAGAGAATCTTGGAAGGTATATTATGAATCAAAAGAATGTCTACATGAATGATTGGTCAAGGAAAAAAAATGATAGTGTCACTGAGGCGGATCTAAATAAATTTTCTCTAAGGCAGACTTAACATAACTCATACCTGTCTGTTGAAGTCGAGAAAATCCCGACCTCAGAATCGGACTAGGCAGCCTAAGGTTACCGGTCTCGCAGTGAAATTGGATGGCCCTAGATGCGAAAGGGACGAGCAAAAGAAACAAGACCCCAGGCGCTGCGGCAGGAAGGTCCCACCACGTACCCGGTTGCTTAGGTGAAGCAACCCCTTCTCAACCAGAATTACCGAGCTAGATACGAAGGAGATGCGCGAGCTGGAATTCGCGAGTAACTATCCGAGAGTTTCCGCGCTCTTCTCCTTCGTACCCCTGGGGTCCTATTTATAGGGAAATCCAAAGAGGGGGGGGGTCTTACTTATACCCCCACCCCGGCGATCGGGCGACTTTCTGTGGAGCTCGCACGGGACGGGCGAGTATCTCGCCTTAGTCGCCACCTGGCGAGTATGCGTGGGGAGCTCGCCATACTCGCCCATACCTTTTGCTGGCTCGCGGTTTGATCTTGACTTCGTTCTTGAATCGTTGACTTTGACTTCTGGTGACCTGGCTGTGGTGGGGCCTCCCCTCGTCGAATACGGGTTGTACACTGTCACCACATTCTCTTGCTCCTTTGCCTCCTGCTGGCCAAGCCCATAAGCTCTGGGCTGTACTGTACCTCATACCGGAGTCTGCCTTACTTCAGAGCCCATCGGTGCATTTCCTTTATCAGCTCTGCTAGGACCACCGACCTCAAACTTTGACCACAGAAGGAGTTTACGATATGAAACTACAGTAGCCAAAGTAATTAAAATATGATCAAAAACTTAAGCTTAGATTATCTGAGTCACACTAGCTCCCTGACAATAGCGTGCTATGTGTCCCGGCTGATGCAATTTGTAACAAACCCCTGCGGTAGCCAAACACTCTCCTAAATGTGCCGATAACACTTAGGGCAAAGAGGGTAATCCTTGATCCTGGTCCCAGTCTGATCACCTTTTCTGGGCTCCTGACCTCTGCTTCTTGTTCCAGTTTCTACCCTGGTTATTCTCGTTATGTTACTGCTGAGGCGCATCCTGAGGTGGCTTCGAACGGAAATTGTTGTGTTTTTGTACCTTTTGCTGGTCAGCTTCTAACTTCCTGACAGTGCCCACTAAACTCTTATAATCTGCATTGACCATTGTCATCAACGACTGCCTCAGCGAATCACGTAAACCGTCCACAAAACGGCTGCACTTCTCGTTCTCATCCCCCTGCATCGTGCCCGCATAACGAGAAAGATGGGTCAACTCTCGTTCATAAACCACCACTGTCTTGTCCCCCTGGATCAGCTTAAGGTACTTCTCCTGGAGACTGCAACGCTCGGACGGGTTAACAAACCAGCTAGCCAATGCTGACGAGAATTCATTCTAGGTAAACATGTCTGCGGTACAACTTGACAACATGGGTAAACATAAACCATTATGCTAAAGAATAAGGAAATCTAGGTAGAGGCAAATGTTACACTAAAGCACTTACGAGCGGGGTCGTCCGCCAATTGTCTGGTCCACCACTGACGGGCCTCTCCTTGCAGGAGAAAACCCACTAACAGAATCTTTTTGTTCTCTGAGCACTCCATCACCTCAATCAGTTCACGGGTCTTAATCAGCCAATCATCAGTCTCCATTGGCGTCTCTTCTCCAGTGTAGTTGGAGGGGTGAAGATCGCGGAGGTTCCTCAGATAGCGCTCCAACCCTAGATCCCCTGCAGTTTGCACTGGAAGTGCGGCTGGATCTGTAGCAGGCAGTGCATTTCTGAATTCCACCATGGCTAAGGCCACCGCTCTAGCAATAATAGCGGCCATATCTGCTGGGTCTGGCACTGCTGGTGCTGCTGGTGCTGTAGGTGCTGCTGGGGCACTATTATCATCCATAGCTATCTCAGGTGTAGTATTCTGGCGAGAAGGCTCGCCGGCCTCAGTAGTGCGCGGTACCTATAACACGCGAGAAAAGAAAATATTCATTCCTGAGAGAAATACAATAAAGGATCTATCAAAAAGGGCAAACTTAAACGCATGTACAACCGAGAATTTGATAAAACTCGGAGACACTATAGTCGAAAGAGTAATAAAGGCGAAATCTTATGGCTTTGTGAAATTTTTTAGGTCATGAGATCCTAAACCTGCCTCTGATACCAAATTGTAACACCCCATCCCAGTTAACAACAAATCAGTCGTCCGGCCGGTTCAACGATATGAAGAAAACCAAGAAACAGTATTAAAACTAGTACATTGCAGACATAATTGAAAGAATTGAAATAGAAATCTTACAACGGAAGTTGCATAAGAATCTAAGGTTAAAAGTGTACCTCAACCTGGTGATTTAACAGAGCCACTAAAAGAATAAATAGGAAACAAATAACTGCATATCTGAAAGTTTTTCAACAAGCCTGGTACAAGAAAAATCTTAAATGTTAATATTACAGATATCCAAATCTAAACTGTATGGTACTAAAAGTAAACAACAACTGAAAGGGGAACAAACTATAAGAGCGAATCCATAATCACGCTCATCCTATGCACAGTTTCCCACCTGGATCCCCTGTAAAAACATGCCCAAAAATGGGTCAGCCCAAAGAAAAAATAAGAAAAACTATTCCTTCTAGTGACACTAAAATTGTTTAAGAATGAATGCATACTTTTAAAACCAGTTTTAGATTCCAGGAAAACTTGTACTAGTATGCTGTGCATGCTCTGTCAAAATCTTTTAGTAACATAAATGTTCTGTTATAAATTTACGTGCTCTCGTATTTTTACTCAAGTTCCGACGTTGATTGTCTAAGAATTTTCTAACATTCGGTCTATTCATGAGTTCTAAGTGGGTCATGTTTACACCTCTATTTCAAGCACTAAGCAGAGTAGTTTCTAACGCGCAACTGTAGACTAACGATCCGAGCCCGACTAACGAGCTCAGGTGTTCTAGTGTCACACAGACACAAACTCGGATCTACTAATGGCCATAGCGGGAACACCATCTCCCAAAACTTTGAGGCCCATGAGGTACTCTACGTATTATGAGAAGGATAGTGCGCCTCTATCCAACACGAGGGGGAAAACTTAGCGTGCTTACTAATCACCTTTGAGTTAGTACTACTCTGGTGGGGACATATCTTTTTAGTGTTCTAAGGGCCGTTCATCATCTTAATATGGATGACTAAAAGTTGTATTCATGCCTTCAGTTTTACATATTCGTGTCCATGTGTGTTTACTAGTAGAAATTCTGTATCGGGCACTAACCCGCGATCTAACTGATTGAGGAATTTGGAAAAGGTTATTATCATGCAACTAGTCACATTATGAATACTAATTTACCATTTTCCAAGCTATACCTATTTGCTGGTGCAACTATACTATTTTATGCGGAAGTACACGAATATTTATAATGCTAACTACTAGATATGTCTAGCAAAAAAGAATTAGAGTTTCTTACCGTGTTGGTGCGGCGTTCGTACACCTGACGCAGCGACATAACTTTATGCTACTGAAAAGGTTAAGTCCTTTTGATTCTGCCCTACAATCCCACAGGACAACTAAACTTCAAGTCATCGTTTCGTTTTTATGAAAAACTCTAGGGCATGATGCTCCAAAGTGAAGGAAAAAGATTTACCACTCCTCTAAAATGAAGGGTTTGGGTTTCTGAAACGGAGGAGTTATTTTCCCTAATTTCTGCAATAGAAGGAAAACACAATAGGTATTATCCAAGGAGATGTAGGGTCATCGATTCCAAAATAAGCAATTCATCAATTGAAAGGATAGAGGGGAAAAATTTCCCAAACCCGGACTGATCTTCTGTTGAAGAACAGGCCGCTGGAATCATACCAGTGGTAAATATAAGAGAAGACTAATCCTAACCCTTACTGGGGAAGGAACTAAAACCACTTCCACAGGAATGTGTCGGTTGCCTCCTTACGCAAAGAAAACGGCGTCTGATTACCTTGAAGGGGCGGAGTCATCTGCTATCGTCGTCGGCCTTGAATACGCGCGAAGGAGACGACGCCTTGTCCGGAAACAGGAAGAGGAAGGAACCGCCCCAGTCCTCCTCTCGATCGTGTCATGTGGGAAGAGGAAAGGAAGGGAAAGAAAAAACCCGCTCGGGAAAAAGAAGTGGGGTTCACGGGAAGAAGAGAAAGAAGGTAGCGGGTTGATATCGTATCGCTGGAGCGGTTCTGGTAACCGCCGATAGAGGTTTAAACCGACCCTCCTAATAATTTGAGATTTCACTATAATTACCAGCACGCCACTACTCTCAACTCTAAACGAAAACTTAATTAATCCGCTCTCGCTCAACCAAAATAAATTGCTTTAAACACAACCCAACACTAAACTAACCCACAAAAACAAAACGGATTTTAACCTTACTAACATTGTACTTTGACAGTATGCCGTCTCGATAAAAAATGCTCGCGATCAGACCCTGCAAATTAACGTATAACCTCGAGTCAAAAAATAACGGATGTTACATCAATGACACTCACAACTTATGACAAGGAAGTTGGTTTATATGCATTTCTAGTTATCATGTTACAAATCTTCATGCCTAGTTTAATTAATATGCTTCATTAATGCATAATTAATAGTTGAGTCGATTAATGCGTGCCATTAGTATGCTAGTTGTTAGTCAATTAATGTGTTGTTAGTATGAGACAATTAATATGTCATTCTGTTTGTTGTTAGAGTCAAATAATGTGTTGTTGATAGTTGAGTTAATTAATGTGTCATTAATATATTAGTTGTTAGTTGGGTCTTTTAATGCATGTCATTAATATATTAATGAATGATTAAGTCTTGTAATCTTATTTAAGTACCTCTTAGAGGATGAATGAAGTATGCAAGAAGTAATTTATTTCTCTTGTCTTCTGAATGAGATTATGGTAGCTCTCCCTCTCTCTCTCAAGAACACACTGCTTAGACAACCATTGTTTTGGCTCCATAATATCGTCCCCCATCATTCCCTCTTCTAGCCGTTCCTCCAATGACTTGTTCGACTTTCTACGGTTTTGCCGATAAGAACTTGATATCAAATCCATTTAGTAACCCGATCCTCCTACCATGCTTCAACCATCGTACTTCCTATGAGTATCAACAAAGTGGAGGATATCACAACCAAATGAGCAAGCTTATGAAACTGATGTGCACTTCCATGATGAGTTGACGACCTAAACCATTGCTAAAGTTCGTCACCAAGAAGCTTAAACACGACTTCAAGTCATCGTTGCTGCACTCTTTTACATAATCGACAGACTCACGCCATAACATGGTATTAGTGTCGCAATGCCCACACATGAGGGACTATTCAGTAGCTCTCACGACCCCCAGAATCTCTCCAAACATTACGACACCAAGTACGGAACCACCACTCCCGAGTCATTACTTTTGACGACTGCTACCTAGCCGAAACCACAAATCCTAACCCCAACAGTTCCCATTCTGCAAGTTCTTCAATCGTTCTTAATCATTCAAGGCCACTAACCACCCTTGCCTTAACTTCAGTCACTAGCGATCACGATCACCGCCATTGTTTTAAATGTCCTCCGACATGTCCAACATGTCTCCCGACATCTATGAAGCACCGACACTCTAAAATGGCCAGAGTGTCGGTGTCCGACACTCCGACACGCGTCCAACACGCCGACATGCTCGGACACACGTGTCGGAAGTACCGGACACGCATTTGTTCGGGACTCGCGTGTTCGGCTAATTTGGACACACGAGTCCCGTGATCGGGTTGATTATTTTATCCCCGATCGTCTCCGACTCTTGACATTCCATATTTATCTTCTTCCGATTAGGGCATCTGCGATTGCTCGACGCTCGGCTCTTCCTCCCTCAATCTGCTTCAGGTCTGCGGCTTCCTCTTCCTCCCTTCCTCTTCCTCGCGCCTCTGCGGCCACCATCGATTAGCGACTGCGGCTCGGCATCTGAAAGTGAGGTGTTAGATCTGGAATATTCTAGAGGGGGGGGGGGTGAATAGAGTATCCTTAGAAACTATTTGAACTTTTGCAGTAAATAAAAATTGCAGAATGAAAAATTAATTAAGCAAAAACAGAGCAGTCCTAACTAGCACAGCCACAACAAGAACAAAAAAAAAGGGCAACCAGACAACACAAGAACTTATAGTGGTTCCCCTACCTGGGTACATCCACTCTTTTACCACCCTGGTAGGAATCCACTCAGATTTTTGATCAGGTGCCTGACACCAATGAGCTTTTGATCAGGTGCTCAAAAACCAAACCTCAAGTCTTTTAGTTAGGTGACTTGCAACCAGGAATCACTTTTGAAAGGAGTAGAGAACCCTTTATACAGTGGGGGGGATGAGAGAGTGATTATGTCTTCTCTTTCTCAATTATACAACTGAGAAAACTCTGTGGATTTGATGGTAGCAAAAGCTCCCCCTGAGATAGTGAATAGATTCAGGTGGTTGGAACTTTGCTTCAGGGTGATAGGCCTTCAGGCTTTTAGCTTCAACCAGAAGATCTTCAGGAACTTCTTTGACTGATGCAGTAGTTGTTGTCCTTTGAAAGTTCCTGAGAGGATGACAGAAGAAGACTCCTGATTTGAATAGTTGTTCTTCTTCTTCTGAAAGCTTTTCTTCTTCTGGTCTAACAGTTCTTTCTTTCTAGCACTTTGTTGTCAAGAGAGAGCGAGAGCAGAGAGATCCTTGTTGCGAGACGATGGTGTTCTTCTTTTCCTGACTAATTTTCTGTGTGTCTGTGTGTCCGTGTGTTCTTCTGAAAAAGAGAGAAAATCTCTTTTATATTTTCCATATCAGTTTGCATTTGAAATTTGAATTTCTTCTGCATTAATTGCTGACAGCCTAGAGAATGATCTGCATTAATTTATTTCCCCAACTGTCCCACGAAAAAAAACGGCAAATAATAATCCTGAGGAAGACCATAATTAATGCTCCGTCTAACGGTAATATTCAGAGAATATTTTAGCATTAATTACTCAGGAATTATTGCATTATAATAGGGACAGAAGGATGAAAATAACCAAGTCTGGATTCGTCGACCTGAGTCGACAGTTCGTTGAGCTGAGATCCAAGATCGTCGACCTGAGATCCAAGATCGTCGACCTGAGTTTGATTCTTGACTTAGAATATTTGAGATGTTCTCTGGCGTTGAGAGTTGAAGCATATGATCCAGAGTTAGTCGACCTGAGACCTGAGAACTGAGTTCGTCGAGCTGAGATCCAAGATCGTCGACCTGAGTTTGATTCTGGACTTAGAATATTTGAGATGTTCTCTGGCGTTGAGTGTTCAAGCATATGATCCAGAATTAGTCGACCTGAGACCTGTGAACTGAGTTCATCGAGCTCAGCTCAGAGAATCATTCTCTGATTTCGTCGTGCTGAGCACGACTTTCGTCGACCTGAGTTCGACGAATGTCGAACTCATTTTACTGAGTCTTTGAAATCTCTAAGTCTTGAGTCTCTAGCAGTCTGTTGATGGCTGGTCCAAGTGATGTTGACTCTAAAGACTTGGCCTAGACTCTAAGACACAACCATGACCCTGACTATACATGTTGGGTCATAAGATCCTAACTTAGTGAACCTAGCCCAAATCCTACTAGGGATCCAACAACATCCATCCTATTTCTCGGCATCGATCAGCGACTGCGGCTCGACATCCATCCTATTTCTCGGTATCGATCAGGTCTGCGGCTTCCTCTTCCTCCCTTCCTCTTCCTCGTCGATCCGCGCCTCTGCGGCCACCATCGATCAGCGCTTGCGGCTCGACATCCATCCTATTTCTCTTCATCGATCAACGACTGCGGCTCGGCATCCATCCTATTTCTCGGCATCGATCAGCGACTGCGGCTCGGCTCTTCTTCATGTATATCCTACTTTCTGGATATATTCTCGGCATCGATCAGCGACTGCAGCTTCAGGTTTGCGGCAAGCTCTTCTTCAGGTATATTCCCACTTCCTACTCTATTTTTTAGCATTGAAAATTGCATTTAAGAATATAGTAGTGTTATTTTTTTGCTCTTTGTTCTAGTCTAATATTAACAACCTTCAAAATCAAGTTGTTCTGGCCTTCAAATTATTGATAAATATACTCCGACACTCAAAATCAAGTTGTTCTGGCCTTACTTGCTCTTTGTTAAATATACTTGATCAGTTTCTTTACTTGCTCTTTGTTCTGGCCTTCAAATTATTTTTTCATTGGAATCATGCTTATCCTCATCAAAACCCTTAAATATACTTGATTTTGCGTATCTTCACGCATGTTGTTTTCCTTAGATTTTTTTCTATTTATAATATACTTATTGTGAGCACCAGACATTGTGATAATATTGCATTGAAGAATATAGTAATGTTATTTTCTATTAGATTTCTTATAATGTGGATAATGTCTTACTTGATGCATATTATTATTTCAATTGTGCCTATATTTGTTGCTTTTATTTTTTTTTGGTAGAATGTCTTTAAGCAAGGATAGTAATAGTGGTTTACAAGAGCCTATATCTGTTGATGATGATCCAAATAAATCGTTATGGAGGTTTGTCACTAAGCTAGCTACTCATGGTGAGGCGTGAGACAATTTATCTTGGAAGTGTAATTTTTGTGAAAAAGGTTTTACAAGTTCATATAAGAGTGAGAGCACATTTGTTAATGCTTAGTGGAAAAGGTATTGGAAAATGTGTCAAAGTACAAAAGAGTGATTTCCTCGAGATAAAATTTAGAAAGAGAGTTGAATGCTAGAATTGCAAGTCTTACTCCTAAAAAAATTCCTTTGTCCCTTTCTAGCATTTCAAGTATTGAAGGTGGGTCCTCTAGTGGGGTTGATTATTTTACTAAAAAAAGAAAAGTTGAAAGTGGTGGAAAATGAGCTCTTGAAAACGCATTTAACTGTAGTCAACGAGAGCAGTTAGACTATGAGATTGCGAGAATGTTTTATTCAGCAGGTTTGCCGTTTAATCTAGCAAGGAATCCATACTTTATATCCGCTTTTACTTATGCTGCAAATTATAATATTGCGAGTTATTTACCACCAAAATACAATTTGCTTAGGACAACCTTGTTGCAAAAGGAGAAATTAAATATTAATAGATTGTGTGCACCTATCAGAAATATGTGGAAGGAGAAGGGTGTTAGCCTAGTGAGTTATGGATGGAGTGACTCCCAACGACGATCACTTATTAATTTCATTACAGTTAGTGATGGAGAAACAATATTTTTGAAGGCTGTTGATTGCTCGGGTGAGATAAAGGATATGAATTTTATTTTTAACCTATTCAAAGAGGTTATAAATGAAATTGGACATGGAAAAGTTGTCCAAATTATAACTGATAATGTTGCTAATTGCAAGGCTGCGGGACAACTAATCGAACAAGAATTTGAGTCCATTATTTGGACTCCTTGTGTGGTGCATACTCTGAATCTTGCTTGAAGAATATATGTGATCTAAAAAATTCGGAGGTCAATAAGATGTTTATTTGGAATGTAGTTGGATACCAGAAATTGTTTCAGATGTTTTGCAGGTAAAGAATTTTAGCATGAATCATTTCATGAGATTAGCAATTTACAATGAGTATGTTAACTTGAAATTGTTTTTGATGTTTTGTAGGTAAAGAATTTTATCATGAATCATTCCACGAGAGCAATTTACAATGAGTTTGTTAACTTGAAATTACTATCCATTGCTGATACAAGATTTGCTTCAATGATTGTGATGTTAAAAAGATTTAAGTTCATTAAAAATGGTCTCCAAAATATTGTGATTTGTGATAAATGGAATATTTATCGAGATGATAATCAAGGAAGAACAAGGTTTGTGAAGAAAAAAGTACTAAATGATTCATGGTGGGACTCTATTGATTACAACCTATCCTTTACGGCTCCAATTTATGATATGCTAAAGTTTTGTGATACAGATAAGCCTTGCCTTCATTTAGTGTATGACATGTGAGATTCTATGATTGAAAAAGTGAAGAAAGCTGTTTATGATCATGAGCTTAAAAGGTTAGATTAGCAATCAACCTTTTATGATGTTGTTCAAGCAATATTACTTGATCATTGGTCAAAGAACAACACTCCTCTTCATTGCTTAGCACATGCCTTGAATCCAAAGTAATTTCTAACTTTTCATGTCTTTTTTATATTTATATTAATGTTTAATTTTTATGTTATTAATACTTGCGTTTCTTTTTAAATTAGGTATAATAGTGAACAATGACTCAATGAAGATCCTTCAAGAGTTTCTCCATACAAGGATAGTGAGATAATTCAAGAAATTAAGAAATGTTTTAGGAAATACTTTCCGGAGGTTGAGGAGCGAACACAAGTGAATTTAGAGTATGCAAAATTTGCATACATAAATGAAGATTTTAGAGATTTTGATTCAATTCAAAGCAGATATTTTCTGGATCCCAAGATTTGATGAGTTGTTCATGGAGCAAGTGCTCCTATTCTACAAAGTTTAGCCTTAAAGCTTCTTGCACAACCATCCTCATCATCATGTGCGGAGAGAAATTAGAGTACATATTCTTTTGTGCACTCAATGAAAAGAAATTGAATGATATCAAAGCGTGCAGAAGATCTGGTTTTCATACACAACAATTTATGTCCGCTTTCAAGAAAAACTCCACAATATACACAAGGAGAAACAAAGATGTGGGATATTGCCGGAGATGCTTTTGATACATTTGAAGATGTTGGTATGCTGGAAATTGCAAATCTCTCACTAGATGAGCCGTACTTTAAATCAGTTGTTTTTTTAGACGATGTATAATATGTAAGTATGAGTATTACATTTTTATATGCTAAGTTTGTTCATTTCTTGTCTATTTATTAGTATTTTGCAATTTCTATAATTATAAAATATGAATTTAACAAATGTGTCCCAACGTGTCGAATGTTAGTAGTTTAGGAGAATGGACGAGTCGCGTGTCGCGTGTCGGTGTCGGTGCAACATAGCCCGACATGTCATTTTTAAGGACAAAATGATATGTTTTCTAAAAAAAAAGTAGATAAGCAAGTATTGATAACTAGCACATGCCAATTGACAATATGTGCTCCTATAAAGAGATGCTTATTTTATGCATTTGTATTGCTTTTCACAATAGATAGCTTTTGCAAATTCCATTTTGTTTTTCTGTTCGTCTCTGCTTTGATTTTTCTTTAATGCTTATGTACTTTAAACCTCATTGATTGATTAGTGTATTCTCTTATGTGGTGCACAAGTTACATTTGTCTTGATCTAGCATGCTATTTAGCATTTAATAGAAGATAAAGTCATTCTGCATGCTCTTAAATAAATGATTTACTTGGATGATTGCTAATATTTTTGATATCTTCCATTTGAGAATATAGGCCTAATGGAAGACAACTTAGTTAATAGTTATTGGATTATTTTTGGTTTATTATGATTTTGTAGAAGTATTGGCCCACATTTGCTTAGGAGCTGATGGACGTGTCAGTGCCTTTGATGGTGTTTTTGTTGGATGTTTTGCAGATCTTCTTACTCCATGCTTGCAACCTATTTGTTTGTCGAGGGATACTCGCCCATATGTTCGGTCGATTTCATGGTCTCCTCCAGGACTTGCACCTAACTCAGGGTTAGTTGTTATTTTTTATCTCTATATATGTTTCTTCTGTTATAGTGTTGTGGCCATACCACTACGTACTACTTGGATTGTATTGTGCATATTGTAGTAGACATTATTCTTTAAGCACATTTTAATAGTTTTCATACTATTGTGAATGCAGATGTTTTCTTGCTGTCTGCACCACTGAAGGCCATGTAAAACTTTTCCGAGCACCATATTGCGAGTATAGTTCTGAATGGATTGAGGTGTGCAGTTAAACAAAGCCCATTTGCACAGCTTTAATGAAGATCTCTTTTGGTCCTTTGCATTTTCATGTTCTTCATAGTGTGCATTCTTTTCTTTCCTTTATATTGCAAATGTGTTTAATTTCTCCTTATTGATATAAACATAATTTTTTAGGAGGGTAGTGTCTGTCCTTATGTGGTAGTTGTATACCCTCCAATTTTCACTTGATGACTGACAGATGAGGAACAAAACAGTATATCCCATCTAGCCTCAATTTTTCTAAGTAGAAAAATGAGTTATCTTTTAAAGAATGTTCTTTTAAGGGATTAATAGAGAGCGATTTTGAAAAAAAGTTTTTCGAGGGGATATCTTTACCTTTAAAAGTTGAAGTTTGATAAATCTATAGGATATTCAGAGATGGGCGGTGGATCTTGGATAATGGAAGTATACTTGATAGATTAAAACCCAACAGTTTCATACAATTCTGTGACTCTTAGAGAGAGGACATTACCAATTGAAAGAAGTGCTTTTTTACTTGTCAATTTCTTAAAGGAGACTAAAATTGATTGTATTGATTATAAATTAAGCCCAACTAGCTCTTTCAATGGATATTTATAGGAATAATATGCCATAGTTACCAATACACTTATTCAGTATTCTGCAATGAATCCAAAAGGTAACGTATAAATGCCTTGAATAAATATAAGACTAAACATTATTAAATCTTCCAGTGTCTAATCTAATATGATACTACTAGAATATATATAATGAGGATTAATATCTTGATGGACTTCATCAGTGTGCCAGGTTGAGGAGGATCTCTCTTATGGATAGATTTTAAGTCGTGGTGCTCCATAAAACTTGAAGTTGAACGAACTAAGTTTTAAATGTATCGTTCTTACATGACATTGTTAGTATTTCGGTGTTCTATTTTCTTCTTCTCTTGTAGCCTACCCCTCCTATATATAGGAATGGGTACTTGTAACAACCTCATCCGTTAAATAACATATAATAGAAGGTCCGGCTGGGGCCCCACATTATATGCCACAAACAGACTGCGAGGTCACAGGTTAATACCAAACTACCATCGCACCCTAACCCAGAGCATTCTAGCGGAAGTTAGCTTGCAAGAACTCATCCAATGAATGTCCACTACTAATATATAAACAACTCATTTATATATAGATAACACCAGGAATGTTTACAACTCAAACGCTCACGGCCTTAAGGCCTTACAAGTTGCTCTTTACAAAATAAGGTTTCATACATCGGCACGCAGACCGGCCACACATGAAATCCAAAGCTTCGCACGGCCTTCGAGGGCCTACCAGCAGCAGTAACACAAAGGGCTTCAACCCGCTCAATCCAATCAGCCCACAACACCTGCATATGGACGTCCACCCCATGGGTGATAAACAAAGCAACGGTCAGCATTCAGCTGACCAATTATAACGACCCTACCCCTTACCCGGGGCAGTGGTTCCTTCCCTACATGCACAACATATATATATATCACACACATCATCACAAACGCCGGCCTCAGAGCCAGGCGCTCCGTGCACTCAGGGCACGATTATGGTGTACCGAACTCCTCAAGGTTCCACCACCGATTCGAGGTGTTTAGCTTGTTGGCGGAGGCACTCACCTCGCGGCAACTGTGAGCACTATCCATCGACCTACATGCGTAGTGCAACATGTCGGGAAGGTCCGAAACCCCCCATTTGCAATGCTACCCATCGACTGCTCACCCGATCCTAACACTGAACCTGTTGGATGGCCCACCAACTCAGAGGTTCTCAACTTGTTGGTTATGGGCATCAGCCGCCAAACCCTTATTGGAGGCCTCTCGCACTCATCCACTCAGAGGTGCTCGCAATCCATCTCATATCCATCTCATAAAACAGGCACACAGTGCCACTTTCCATTCTATCAATACAGCTCGTGCCGAGCATACAACCAAAGGGGCTATGCAAAGCATCCTTCTCACAATTCACAATCGTCCTTACAATCTCCGCAAGCTAATCGATTTATACACGGAGTCTTCTCCGGTTCGCAGCATCACCAATCCATACATCCATCCAGATGGGCTTCACACAGCATGCCTATTCCGTACTACACACTTCCGGATCTAAATGCAGACTCAACCGCTGGAATCGCTTACGCTTTCCATCTCTTGGTGGAGGATCTCATGCACATGCATAAAGTAGGACTTCACTTGTCCAAGAAGGAGATCGTTACCCTTGACGATCGCTTCGGAGCCATGGAGAAACTAGCCGGATGGTAATCACCGCGACGGCCTTGCCTCCACAACGCTGAACTCGGCTCTCGATTCGGACCGCTGAAGCTCCACCGGCGGCCGGAAAGCTTCTCCTTTCCTCCTCCAAGCTCTCCTCTCTCTCTTCTCTTTAGAAAGAGAATGACCAAGGATTGAATGACAACTTCATGCCAGTCCCGGAGATAAACCCAGCTGGGAATACCCTGGACCATTAGATCTAGGATGAGGAAAACGAACGACCACAAATCGCCTGAAAAGTCTAATTTTGCGGCTGACACGACCCGTGACACGCCCGTGTCACAGGCCATGTACTGCAAGCGGTACACGAACCGACTCACCCAGACCAGAGCACGGGCCGAGACACGCCCGTGTCAAACCCCTGACACGCCCGTGTCAGTAAGTACATGCCCGTGTTGAAGGGCGTGTCCTTCACTCAACACAAGATTGCCAACCCGAGCAGAACACGGCTAAGCCACACGCCCGTGTCCTTGGCCGTGTGCCAAACACGCCCCTGTGACACGTCCGTGTCACAAGCCGTGTACCACACTCAACGCCACTCCACTCAACGCCACTCAACGCCGCCCGGTTACCAACCCGAGCAGGACACGCCCTGGGACACGCCCGTGTCCCAGGCCGTGTCGCCTCTCGACGATCGCCGACCGTGCTATCTCGAGAACTCGACTCGACACACCCCGTAAAGGACACGCCCTGGGACACGCCTGTGTCCCAGGCCGTGTGCACTGGACACGCCTGTGTCCCAGGCCGTTTCACCCAGCCTGACCCCATTTTGGGATTTGGGGTGTTACAATACTTGTGTTAATTCATTATTTTTTCATTTAACATGGTATGAGGGCCCTAAACAACTGCTTCCACATTCACCCGCTTGCTTCGCTTCCACGTCCGCCTATCTTGTTTCCCCATTCGTCTCGCTCGATCTAGCTAATGATTGGCCTGAAACCTCTGCCGATCATCTCCAACGCCACCCTCTATCCATTTGCATAACTACTCTCCCTTATAATCCCTCTTCCGTGAGTCAAGTCCCGACTCCTTGCCGATTTGTGTCCGGGCACCAAATCTCTTGTGATGGGTAACCACCACTTTGACGCCTTATCTCCTCCATATTTGAGGAGATGATTCTTTCTCCTATTCTCTATCATATATTTTGATTTTTTTATCCGTTGGTTGGATCACTTTGTTGGATTTAGAGTTTCCCTCTTTTTGTGAGCAAAATCTAATTTTGTTTTTGTTTATTTTTGGGCGTTTCTTTGATTTTTATTCTCAGATCATCGTATGTCAGGAGTGTACTCTCTCACAACTTCATTTGGAGTGGGTGTCTCTCCCTCTCCCTTGACTCCTGTGACCTATTAGGGCTAGTCTTGATCATAACACCCATCAGATTACTACTATACGATTGGATGACTCCAATTATGTACGATGTGCTCGCTCTATCATCCTTGCCCTGAAAACTGACAAATGTTTGGATATGTTAGTGATGCCACTATGGATCCTGCTCCCACTTCACCGAATTGGTTGCAATGAGAGTCTAAAAACTCCCTAGGCATGTTGTGTCTCACGATTGCTAAATCCATTGCTCGTAATTATTTGTTCTTGGATACGATTGTAGATATCTGTTGTGGAAATGACACTCAAATATTCCAACAATGTCAGAAGATATTTCTTCCGCGACAGAGTGACCATCTTCCTTTTGTTTATTACTTAGAGTTTACTCAAGTATAATAGGAATACAATCACTTTTCTTCGCTCACTCTTGTGTTCCATGAGGACGAAGTTTTTGTTAGAGCTCAAGAAGAACACAATTGAATATTTGAATTGCTTCATGGGTTGCATTGTGATTTTGATTAGATCCGTGTTCAGATACTTGGACGCTCTCCGTCACCTTCACTTCCAAAAGTTTACAGCCTTGTGCAATAGGAGTTTGAAAGCTGGCATAGTTGTCTCCCTAAATTTATTTCAGAAGGATCTGCCCTTGTTGCTCAATATAGTTCTGGAAGTCGCCCTACACCGTGACTCCAGTCCAAAATTTATGGACAATGGCCACTTGGTTTGTGATTATTGCGGTAAGACTTGCCACACCCGAGACCCGTGCTTCAGGTTTCATGGCTTTTTTGCTTTAGAGAGGGGGATCCGTTTGACGAGGTGCTTGGTTGGGTTGTCAGGGAGGGAGGAGGGTTCAATTGTGGATTACGGAGGGGCATGCACTGAGGAAGTCCATGAGAAGCAAGGTTGTGCTCAAACCAGAGCATGGTGGTGTAAGAAAAAGTTTGTCATGTGAGTCCATCTAGAGGATTAGAACGATGATTGATTTTTCGATGGCATTGATGCATGCTTCGGCCATGACATGAGTGAGGGGCATACACCAGCATGTGTCAAAGGTGTGAGAATAACAACCAATGGTGGTCTGGGCGACTCCTAATAGGAGCTCGATGTAGGTGTCGAGAGTTCGATTCAGATATAAAACTAGATCAATTATCAAAAACAGGCATTACAGAGGCTCAATATGCATGTATTAACGCGTCGTTCAGAGCTGAGAATTATCTATCGTGAAACCTTTGGCCGAACGAGGTCCAGATAAGCATATATCAACGTCTTGGTACCTACCGAGGCATGATGCAACCACAAAATTATTTGAATTGGAGGCCCGATATGGAGGAACAGATCAAAAGCAACAAGACCTAAACGTGAGCAACGCGCAAGATCGCATGATTGATGAAAGCTAGTGCTTTTAGCCTAGAATGTTGGCGGCGGCCTGGGTGGAGGGTGTTAAGGGCCTACTCGGAGGTTGCCAAAGGAGAGTCCGGAGGTGGAGATGACAGTGACGGAGATTCTAAGGAGCCTTGACCGCGGCTGCTTTTGTGGGGCGTGCTCGAGAGATAGAGAGAGAGCTTACAAGATCTCTTTTAGGGTTTGGGAAAATAAACTTTTTTTCTTCGTACAATTACAAGGCCCAATGAGTCCTTTAAATGAGACTTACAACATACCTTAATGAAAATACGAGACAAACTTGGACATGCGACTAAAAAACGCACATCATAAAGACACAACATAAATAACGGTGCCATATAAGGGCGCGACTTTAAGACAAAATAAATACATAATAATAAATAGTGTCATAAAAGGACCCGTATCATCTCTCTCACAAGTTTGTCCTCAAGCTCGAGGGAGATCAATGGTGTCTGCATTAGCCGATACCTTCATCATCAAAGTCCTCGACGTGCAGATAGACTAGCCGTTTGCACCTTTGGCCGCGACTGTACTGCTCGTCGTAGTTGAAATATAAGCCTTATGTGCGCCATTCCATCATCAAATTCCAAGATAGTTTACAGACTGATGGGGCTGTGGATGGCCCTCAGAACAGCCTTGCTGAATGCCCATGTCCGTGGGCAAATAGCCCTCTTGTTCCAGTGGAGGTGACAGTCATATAGCTTGGACAGACTCATTGCCTTCACTAATTCTGGAGAAGCCTCAAATTCAACATCAAGTCGCAGGAGTTCGTGAAGACCGGCATTGAAGATGACGACCTGCATCTCTGGGGGAAGTGTGACATGTGTCAGAAGAAGTTGAAACTGGTCCAGATAATCATCCACGGAGCCCGTCTGGCGGAGTGTCGTGAGGGAACCAAGGGGGTTGCTATGGATTGGAGGGCCAAAACGCAAGTTGCAAAATCACTTGAAGTCGTCCCATGTCAGACCCGACTGATCAGTGAGGAGACGAGTGACCAAAAGGAAGATCGAATTGAGAAGGTGGAAGGAGGCCAGAGGAAGCCATTCGATTGTCGAAGTTTGTTGATGACCAAAGAATTGTTCACACTTGGTGAGTCAGCCCAAGAGATCTATTTTCGTATCGTTGGCGGGGAATTCCAACCAGGTATAGCGCGACGGAATGACAGCTTCAGAGCATAATAGGGTCTGCGGTGGCAGCTAATGGCTGATGAGCGGCAGTAGCAGAATTTGACTGCTGTTGGCGTTATCTGTGGGTAGGGTGGCAATCTATGAAGCATGGACAATTCAAAATGCCCATCGTGTCGGTGACGTAGAGTCCGACACTCGTCCGACACTACGGCACTCTCCGACACTCGAGTCGGAAATCCGACAAGCTGGCTCACGCGGGACACGCGTGTCCCGCTCAATCGAACACGCGTGTCCCGCTCAATCGGACACGCGTGTCCCTAAGTTAGCTACTCATGGTGAGGCGAGTGACAATTTGTCTTGGAAGTGTCTTTACTCCCTTCTAGCATTTTAGGTAGTGAAAGTTGATCTACTAGTGATGTAGATATTTTCTCTAGAAAAAGATTGAAAGTGGGGAAAAAGTTAACATGAGAATCCATTATTTTTACTGATGATATATAATGGTAATGTGTTAATGTTCTATATTTTTTTGATCATTTGTTAAGTTTTGCATTTGAATATTTGATGAGTAATATTTAAACATGACTTAATTTATTTAAATATTCATTAATTGTTTATTTTTTTATTTTTTGTTAGATGTTTTAGGATTTTCATAATTATAAAAAATGAATATTTAATATGCGTGTCCCAACGTGTCAGAATATGGTATTTTTTGAGAATTAAAGAGTCGCGTGTCGTGTCGTATCACGTGTCCCGTGTCGGTGTCGGTGCAACATAGGTGGCAACCATGAGAAGTGCTGTTGTTAGTCCATTAAGCTTGGCGGTGTGGGTTTCCATGTCATTCTGATGACGTGCGTCGGCGTCCCGAAAGCGTCCTTCTACATCCTGAAGGCGTGCATCCATGACGGATATAACTGCGTGTAGCCGGTTCATAGCCTCAGCCGAGTCTCCCATATTGTGGATGGAGGTAGCACGAGATAAGGAGCAGGTGACAGAACGAATAGATTGCTTGGAGGCAACTGTTTGGGAGTTGCAGCGAGAGTCACGTCATCGCTTAATGTTGACAACAAAATATACTCCGATCTTTGTTATCTTTACTTTGGAGGCAAAGCAATTTGTTGTGGACCGACTGATTTAAGACTTAAATAAATGTCAAGGCCGCTTAATTGACAGCCAAAAAGAGAATTTAAATTAATTCCTCTTCCTCACTGCACAGGGCTTGAGAGAACAAGGTGGAACGCTAAGCGTGCATTTCCTTTTGCAGTGGACGTAATCCCGTTGTTTTCTTGTGCATGAGACATATCGAGCGCAATTCCCGTGCGGAAAAGTAGCGAGACTTTTGCAATCAGCCGCGGTATGCCCTACTCACACGACTTCTGCTGCGGCCGACTGGTTCAGGGAACATTGACGAGGTGCTGGATGTCGAACACAGGCGCCGAATGCCGCGCACAAAGGCTTGTGTCATTGTGGATTTGTTAAGCTGGACGTCGATGGATAAGAGGATCTGTGTTGGCGTGGAACAAACAACTGCTTTGGGGTCAACGAAGTAGAGAAGATGCTTCAGAGGCTGCTGCCAGGGTCGATGAAGACATAACGTGTATGAAGTGCTGTGTGCTGGTTGTTGATGTCGTCGAAGGAATAGCGAATGGTGTGTTCTGAACAACAAAGGCTGAAACAACGGAGCGACGACCGTTCCAATGGAAGTTGGGTTGAAAGGATTGACACCTATGATACCGAGTTGTGAAGGGCCTACTCAGATGTTGCCGGAGGTGAGGCTGAAGGTGGAGATGACGGTGACAGAGATACTACGGAGCCTTGACCGCGGCTGCCTAATCAGAACATGCTCGAGAGAGAGCTTCCAAGATCTCTTTTAGGGTTTGGGAAAATAGACTTTCTTTCTTCATACGAATACAAGACCCAATGAGTTTTTTAAATAGAACTTGCAACAAACCTTTAATGGTAATAGGAGACAGACTTGGACATGCGGCTAAAAAAGACATCTCATAAAGACACGATATAAATAACGGTGCCATATATGACACGATTCTAAGATAGAATAAATGCATATTAATAATAAATAGTGCCATAAAAGGACCCATAACAGAGGGTTGAATGTCAATCTGAAGGGAAAACCGTCAGTAAGCTGTTAGATGAAAAGGTACTACCCGTGACCAGTTAGACTGATGTTACCCCTAGAGTTTCTAGTAGGTAGATTCTAGAGGAGAGAGAGCGAGAGCGAGATAGATAGATAGATAGAGATAGATAGAGAGAGAGAGAAATACGAAGGAGTAACTCCAAGGCCAGTCCTAGGGTTTATAAGTGATCTAAGGTAATGTTTCAACTTACAATATCTGCAATACAGTCCTAGCCTCCTAGGGTTTTTGAGGTATAAATACCTTCCTAACAATTGCACCTTTGTCATAGAATGGAACTCAAGGACTACTTGGAAACTCCCTTTATGCTGGTTTGGTGGAGCACTTAATTTATTCTCATTTTTTATTAACATTTTTACTACACAGATCTATAATGGAAAATTTCCTCCGTTTCCATATAAACATTCCAGATTATGAAATTAGAGTCATGTAACGGTCATTATTTTTTCCTAGTTGTCATACATCAAATTCTTTTTCTTTGGATTTATGTACTATATAACTTTCACAAGTGTATATTGTTGTTCCTGCTGCTATTATTGTTACCTCCGTGATGATTGCTTTGGCTCTTGTAGGTTGTGGATATATCCGATCTTTTGTTTGATCATATAACTAGTATCGACCACAGAGAGCAGCATGACCCATGTTTGGGGATTCGTGAAGTGAGTTTGCATGGTTTTTACTGTTAATAATTATAATTTTCTCTTTAATTTTTGCCCATCGTACATTTTTTACTTGGTCTCTAAACACCCCCTAAACCTTGCTCACTAACCACACACATACACGCACCATAATAAGTGAACATAATGACTCTAATTTCATCACCCCCTAAACCTTGCTCACTATGTCCTCATCAATTCTAATTACAAGTGCATTGTTTTTTAGGTAAATGCCAGTGAGATTTGCAGTAAGCAGAGTAGATTGAATGATAGGTTTATTCTATCTGTTTGCAGAAAGTCTTCCAGAAGCAGGAAGAGAAAGGGTCCAAGTAGCAGGTTGATCTTCTTATTCTGACATAATGATTGCTCATTTGTTGTTGCATGACTGCATTACCTTATTTTTACATCAACGCAATTTCTGTTATTATAGTTTATGACCTAAATGTTTCTTATGAATTACATCAACAATGTAAGATTTGTGTTTGGTAATGGACTCACAATAGAGATATGAAATTTTTTCTTATAAAGTTGAAACGTTACTTATATTTAAAGTGGAATGATTTTATCATCATCATCATGCCACTTTTAGTATAGAAAAAAAGAGGGCCATCATTTTACTTTTCAACGATAGATGAGGGGAGATCTTCATTGTTATTGCTCTTTGGGGGGAACCAACCCTTTAAAATTTGGTGGGAGTTTGTCTCTAAGTTTGTAATGTTCTTTGTTTTAGGGTGATATTCTTTCTTTTGCACGATCTGCTTTCTCCACCCTCAAGTTTCATCACCGTCGTATGTTCACTTATTTTGTTGCTTTGATTTGTCAAAATAATTATCAGGAAGTGTTAACCCCAAAATCGGCAATCCTCTCCAAGGTGCCCATTTTTTCTGCTTTTCTCTTACAGGTTCTCATCCGCAAGGAGCAGACTACCCCTGATGTCCACCGTGTCCGCGCAAGGCGGACTGCCGAGTCTAAAGTCGCTCAAGGACGGATGCTCCGCTAGCCGCCCGCCAGGGGCGGCCTTCGTCCATCTGCCGGGCGGACTCCCCATGGAGTCCGCCCAGGCCGCCCGCAAGGGGCGGCCTCCGCCAGCTGGGCGGACTCCCCCTGGAGTCCGCCCAGGTCGCCCGCTAGGGGGAGGCCTCCGCTGGCCGCCCGCCAGGGGCGGCCTCCGCCAGCTGGGCGGACTCCCCCTGGAGTCCGCCCAGGTCGCCCGCTAGGGGGCGGCCTCCGCTCACCGCCCGCCAGGGGCAGCCTCCGCCAGCTGGGCGGACTCCCCCTGGAGTCCGCCCAGGTCGCCTGCTAGGGGGCAGCCTCCGCTCGCCGCCCGCCAGGGGCGGCCTCCGCCAGCTGGGCGGACTCCCCCTGGAGTCCGCCCAGGTCGCCCGCTAGGGGGCGGCCTCCGCTCGCCGCCCGCCAGGGGCGGCCTCCGCCAGCTGGGCGGACTCCCCCTGGAGTCCGCCCAGGTCGCCCGCTAGGGGGCGGCCTCCGCTCGCCGCCCGCCAGGGGAGGCCTCCGCCAGCTGGGCGGACTCCCCCTGGAGTACGCCCAGGTCGCCCGCTAGGGGGCGGCCTCCGCTCGCCGCCCGCCAGAGGCGGCCTCCGCCAGCTGGGCGGACTCCCCCTGGAGTCCGCCCAGGTCGCCTGCTAGGGGGCGGCCTCCGCTCCGTCAGGGGAGGACTCCCCCTGGAGTCCGCCTAGTTCGCTCAGGATCCGTCTGCTTGCTCCTCAGGTTGCTCAGCCTGCCTGCCCTCTTCTAGCTGCCAACCGGAAGTCTGCCCCAGCAGAGAAAAAGCCAGTCCGCGGAGTCCGCCGAGGTCGTCGACCTCATTTTCTCAGTCCGCCGAGTCCGTCGATGATGACGTCACTGGGCCGGCTTCTAGAAGATTCTCCCCGGGCCTATAAATAGCCCCCAAGGCCTCTCATTCAGGAGGCGCGAGAGGAGAACTGCCACCTTGATCAAAGTCTGCGGACTCAGTTTCCCAGTTCGTCAAAGTTGATCAAGCAAGATCTGCGACCTCAAGTCTCCAGTTCTCCCAGGTCGTTAAAGGCTGTGGACTTAATTTTTTCTGTCAGCAGCAGGCAGCTTGAGCAGCCTCCGCAGCCTCCGATTTCCAGTTCTCCCAGGTCGTCAAGGGCTGTGGGCTTAGTTTTTTCTGTCAGCAGCAGGCAGCTTGAGCAGCCTCTGCAGCCTCCGATTTCCAGTTCTCCCAGGTCGTCAAGGGCTGTGGACTTAGTTTTTTCTGCCCTCAGCAGGCAGCTTGAGCAACATCTGCAGCCTCAGTTCTCCAGTCCTCTGCAACCTCTTTTACTTAGTCTCTGACAATTCTTTTTCTCAGCCGCCAGCTTCCCCTTGTACCCTTTACTATTTCTACATGTAATGGTGCAATAGCAAGTTGTAACCCTACTTGATTAAAGGAAAAGCCCGTCGCAAGAGTGACATTCAAGCCGCGGCGGGCGAAGTCTGCTGTTGCCGCTGCTAGCGGCCTCCTCTCTTCTTCCCTCCTCTCTCGGCATCAACCTGCAAAGCTAACCATCAAAGTAGCTGTCTGCTCGACAGTACCTGAGCAAGCTTCTCCTCCATCCTCGCAACCCTTCTTCCTTCACCCTTATCTTGTGAGATCGAACAACCCGTTAACTGGTCGGTGTCGCATTTCGCGCATCAACAGTTAACACGCGATCTTCAGATCTCGATTAGACAGTGAAAGCAGTGGTTACTCATGTCAGACCATCAACTAGCCGAGAATCTTGCTCCAAGTCCCAGTGATGATCCTCTTTGGGAGGCCTTAGAGCAATCTCGCAGAGAAACTGCCCAACAGTTTCAAGCCATCAACCGTACTCTAGCAGCTCTCACGCAGCAATTGGCCGCTCAATCTTCAGCAGCGCCAGTTCCTCCAGTCAATCCAGCACCAACATCAGAGACTCCTCAAGTCTATCCACCGGCTTATCCTCCGGTCTACCCTCCTCTTTACACTCCAACCTTTCCGCAAGGGCCTGCAGCTCCTTTGCGATCTCAGGATGATGAGTTTGCAGCTCGTCAAAACTTCTTCCGGTAAGCTGCCCGGGGAAGTCCAGCTAGATTTCTGAATTTTCAGGGAAGTCATCCCTTCTCTTCAGCTCCTGCATTTGCTCCTCCTGCAGCAACCTTTTTCTCCTATCCTCCTGCTTCTTTTGCAGCTACTGCTCATGCTCCTTACTTTCCTTATGCAGTAGAACAAGAAGAACCGTCGCCGTTTACAGAGAGTGTTCGGCACGAACCAACTCCAGTCAACTTTAGAGAGCCACGGTTGCCCATTTACACCGGGGAGACTGATCCAGTTAAGCATCTTCAAGCTTTTGAATCAGCCGTTGCTCTCAAGACCCTCTCCGATGCTATCAAGAGCAAACTCCTCGTAACAACCTTTGATGGTCAAGTGAGAGATTGGTTCTATGGACTTCGTGCTCAGTCCATCTCTACCTTCGCTGATTTGCGAAGGGAGTTCCTGCTCAGATTTTCTACCTCTTCGAAGAGGAAGGGCGGTCCAGAAGCCCTCTTTGAGATCAGACAGCGAGATAATGAGACTTGGTCTCATTTTGTGGATCGTTTTCAGAAAGAAATTTTAGACATTGAAATCGTTGATCAAGAAATGTACCGAGTGGCTCTTATTCACGGCCTGCGTGAAGGTCCACTAAAGTTTGAAGTTAACGTCCGAGCACCAAGAACTTATCAAGAGTTGATCGACTTAGCCAACTCGTATATCCGCGGTGAAAAGAGCAACCCCAGCTTCGTCTCCAGGCTCGTATCGGAGAAAAATTCTTCTTCTTACAAGCAGCCTCCGAGGTCTCCTCGGAAAGACTTTCCATCTCTCTCTAGGAAGGCAAGAAGATTTCAGCATCATCATCAATACCCCTCCCAAGGCCATGATCGTACCCAAGAACGACTGCTACCATTGTCAACATCATCTCCGCTAGCAGCTGCAGTTCATCAGCAGCAAGAAGGTGACCTGCCAGAGTTTGAGCTAGTTGAGGTCATGCAAGAAGTTGGCCAAATCATGAAAGATAAGACATATTCCAAAAAGCCCTACCAACCGGCGAATCAGAGATCAAGAAATTCAGATCCGTTCTGTGAATTCCACAGAGAGAAAAGTCATTTAACTGAAGATTGCAAGGCCCTTCGGCGATTGGTTGAAAGATTGCTCGTCTAGGATAAGATCAACGACCTGGTCAAGAAGATTGATTCTTCGAAACCTTCCACCTCCAAGGGCAAGGAGGTGGCTGAGGGTCAGCTGGAGTGCATAGAGATAAATGATGAGGGCCGTCTGGGGCCCATTGATATTCCAAGTGAGTGCATCGATGTCGTTGACGAAGGCGACCTTGGAAGACTATTCTGAAGCAAAAGGGGACACATTTCTTGCGTCCATATTCTTCTCTTTGTCAAAGAGATCACTAAACCAGCGAGATATCGCCAAGTCTTGCTCAGTGCCCCCTCGAGATTGTCCTCTGGCGTAAAACCACAATGACCACGTATGATGAGGAGTTTCTCATATGTGTAGTGGGGGCCGTTCAACTCTCGTGCGGAGGATGACGGAGCTTCGGATCCCGGCCGATGTCTAGCGCAGTGCGAGTGCCTAGGGGAGGCCTCCTGCGATAGTTCTATCGTGCTCCGTTAGGGATACGTTACAGTTACGATGATCTTTGCTTGACAAGCAATGACGATCAAGTGTAGCCTTGTCTCTTCGATCATCTCACAACTGTGACGGCCGAACACTCTATGGTACTCTCGATCCGTGCCTCCGCGGGACTCACAACTTCGCTGATCAATCCGCAGACAAGCAATAGGCCACTTGGCGCAACTAGTCTAATTGATCAGCGATGCTTGTAACCCGAGGCAAGAGAGCAGTGCATCTGTCGGTTCGTCCTAGGATCTTTTGTTCTTGTTTCTTTGTGCCCTTCTAAAGGATGTGCGGCCAGCCCGCTTTGGTTAGGACTACACCCTGGATGACTTTGGCAAGTGATGCATAATGCCCACGGGGAACACTTGTGGCAGCATTACACCTTTTTAATTCATCCCCGGGGTATAGCCCCTCTTTTCTCTTTTTACCTTCTTACAGGTTAACAGGTTAAATCCAACCTACTCTAAGGATCTGCAATATCTTTCTTGACTTATGATCATCTTATATGCGTTGCCTGCATAAGCTTTTATCAGATGATAATCAACAAGTTCTCTTAATCAGATGTTAGCCACACATCATTTATTCAAAGCATATGGTTCTTCTTGATTGACAAGCCATGCCATCATAAATCTAATTTTGGATTTTCTTATTTGTTGATCTGGATTTCATGTTGGCATTATATCTTGATCACGCGAGACAATCATTATCGCGGTTTGATCTTTACTCAGTTGATAGCAGAGTTTGCCAGGTATCTCTTCTGTTATCCGATTATATCTTATCATATCAACAATCAACATTCGCGGGTTCCTCTCAGGTACTTGCAGCTTATTTTCTTTTCCTATCTGCTTACTCACTCTCTTCTTGCAGAGACTAGCAGACAGTAGCAAGTTCCACTCAGGTACTTGCAGCTTATTTTCTTTTCCTATCTGCTTACTCACTCTCTTCTTGCAGAGACTAGCAGACAGTAGCAAGTTCCACTCAGGTACTTGCAGCTTATTTTCTTTTCCTATCTGCTCATTCACCCTACTTTTGCAGAGACTAGTAGATACCAGCAAGTCCCCTTCAGCTCAGGTACACGCAAGATGTACCTCCTTTTGCCTGCACTAACTTTTTCTTCACAGGTAAAGGATAGGCACTGACAGATTTTTCCGAGGAGAGACATCAGGTTCTATCTCTCCCAATCTCTAATTTTTGCTATCCTGATTTCTGAGGGGAGGATCACGATTTTTGTGGGTCTCCTACTTTTTCGAAGTTCCCTTCGGAACTTAAAAAAGTGCGGGGATTATGTTAACCCCAAAATCGGCAATCCTCTCCAAGGTGCCCATTTTTTCTGCTTTTCTCTTACAGGTTCTCATCCGCAAGGAGCAGGCTACCCATGATGTCCATCGTGTCCGCGCAAGGCGGACTGCCGAGTCTAAAGTTGCTCAAGGACGGATGCTCCGCTAGCCGCCCGCCAGGAGCGGCCTCCGTCCGTCTGCCGGGCGGACTCTCCCTGGAGTCCGCCCAGGCCGCCCGCCAGGGGCGGCCTCCGCCAGCTGGGCGGACTCCCCCTGGAGTCCGCCCAGGTCGCTCGCTAGGGGGCGGCCTACGCTGGCCGCCCGCCATGGGCGGCCTCCGCCAGCTGGGCGGACTCCCCCTTGAGTCCGCCCAGGTCGCCCGCTAGGGGGCGGCCTCCGCTCGCCGCCCGCCAGGGGCGGCCTCCGCCAGCTGGGCGGACTCCCCCTGGAGTCCGCCCAGGTCGCCCGCTAGGGGGCGGCCTCCGCTCGCTGCCCGCCAGGGGCGGCCTCCGCCAGCTGGGCGAACTCCCCCTGGAGTCCGCCCAGGTCGCCCGCTAGGGGGCGGCCTCCGCTCGCCGCCCGCCAGGGGCGGCCTCCCCCAGCTGGGCGGACTCCCCCTAAAGTCCGCCCAGGTCGCCCGCTAGGGGGCAGCCTCCGCCAGCTGGGCGGACTCTCCCTGGAGTCCGCCCAGGTCGCCCGCTAGGGGGCGGCCTCCGCTCGCCGCCCGCCAGGGGCGGCCTCCGCCAGCTTGGCAGACTCCCCCTGGAGTCCGCCCAGGTCGCCCGCTAGGGGGCGACCTCCGCTCCCCGCCCGCCAGGGGCGGCCTCCGCCAGCTGGGCGGACTCCCCCTGGAGTCCGCCCAGGTCGCCCGCTAGGGGGCGGCCTCCGCTCCGTCAGGGGCGGACTCCCCTGGAGTCCGCCCAGTTCGCTCAGGATCCGTCTGCTTGCTCCTCAGGTCGCTCAGCCTGCCTGCCCTCTTCTAGCTGCCAACCGGAAGTCTTCCCCAGCAGAGAAAAGGCCAGTCCGCGGAGTCCGCCGAGGTCGTCGACCTCATTTTCTCAGTCCGCCGAGTCCGCCGAGGTCGTCGATGATGACGTCACTGGGCCGGCTTCTAGAAGATTCTCCCCGGGCCTATAAATAGCCCCCAAGGCCTCTCATTCAGGAGGCGCGAGAGGAGAACTGCCACCTTGATCAAAGTCTGCGGACTCAGTTTCCCAGTTCGTCAAAGTTGATCAAGCAAGATCTGCGACCTCAAGTCTCCAGTTCTCCCAGGTCGTTAAAGGCTGTGGACTTAGTTTTTTCTGTCAGCAGCAGGCAGATGGAGCAGCCTCCGCAGCCTCCGATTTCCAGTTCTCCCAGGTCGTCAAGGGCTGTGGACTTAGTTTTTTCTGTCAGCAGCAGGCAGCTTGAGCAGCCTCCGCAGCCTCCGATTTCCAGTTCTCCCAGGTCGTCAAGGGCTGTGGACTTAGTTTTTTCTGCCCTCAGCAGGCAGCTGGAGCAGCATCTGCAGCCTCAGTTCTCCAGTCCTCTGCAACCTCTTTTACTTAGTCTCTGGCAACTCTTTTTCTCAGCCGCCAGCTTCCCCTTGTACCCTTTACTATTTCTACATGTAATGGTGCAATAGCAAGTTGTAACCCTACTTGATTAAAGGAAAAGCCCGTCGCAAGAGTGACATTCAAGCCGCGGCGGGCGAAGTCTGCTGTTGCCGCTGCTAGCGGCCTCCTCTCTTCTTCCCTCCTCTCCCGGCATCAACCTGCAAAGCTAACCATCAAAGTAGCTGTCTGCTCGACAGTACCTGAGCAAGCTTCTCCTCCATCCTCGCAATCCTTCTTCCTTCACCCTTAGCTTGTGAGATCGAACAGCCCGTTAACTGGTCGGTGTCGCATTTCACGCATCAACAGGAAGAATGCAGATTGTCACTTGCTCATTTGAAATGAGGAGTTGGCGTCATGAACTTTGAGGAATCTTGTTAGAGCAATCGTGGTCCCTTGTATGAAGTTTGTAATTTGGCTTTGTCTGGTTTTGTCTAATTTGAACTTTGAATTAAGTTATGATGTGGAAACAAAGTGATGTAGGGTAGGTTGTAAGTGTGGATACCCTAATGTGCAACCTTAAGTGGAGTGTTGTGCGCTTAACGACAAAATCTAATGGGAGTTAAATGCAATAGAAACAGTCTGATTGTAAATTTAATAGTAAATAATTAATTAAAATAAAACAACCTGGAGCATATTCGTTCACAGAAAATTGAATTTAGAGACACGTTAATTCACAAGCGCGTGAGTCGCAATATTTCAAGCAAGCAAAGAATAAATTCCTCAAATCAGACAATTTCACAAGAAAATTACATATCACATCTAGTAAATATAGTCTAAGGATACCAAAATAGAGAACAGACCCCCAAACGATGACTTAAGCGTGCAAGAGGGAGCGAAATCCAGTAATAAATAAGATCCAATGTTGCTGTAAATAGACTAGTCGTCGAAAATGAGGAAGGGGGAGTGGCGTCAGGATGGTCTAGAGGTAGGATCAGAAATGGAAGTGCATGAGGAGGTCAGAAGCAATGGTGGAGGGGATATCTGGGTCGATAGGGGAAATAGAGATTGGAATCTGGGTGGAATGATGTGGTGGACTTGGCTGTGGCGTGTCGTGGTTAGGGCGAGACCGGGGATTGTAGTTAGTGGAAGCAAGAGAAGTCGCAGACGGGCTTGCTGTTTGCAAAAGTAAGAGGAATCATAGGTGGGATTTCGGTTAGCGAAAGCAGGAGTCGCAGGCGCAGACTTTCAAAAGTGGTCGTGGAGAGGGAGAAGGCGGCCGGGGAGGAAGAGAAGGCCGGAATGACGAATCCTTGGAGTCTCACCAAGGAGGACCTCACGGAGTCCCACAACTGAAGGAAGGACCGCCGGTTTATGAAACAAAACCAAAATCATCGACCCTCCAACCGTGGCCTGCATGCGTGTATAAATAGTACATAATTGAGAGGACACCCAGATTAAATGACTCATAATGTCCGAACCGGGTATCAGATATTACTCAAAAAATAAAAATAAATACATGAAATGATGAAAAAGACCCGGAACAACCATTCCGACACATTCATGGACTCAAATCGTCTTAACGGGTGGCAGATCACTGCCTCGTGCGAGAATAGACTTGTGGGTTGGCGATCCTCCATCACATAGTTTATCTTAGGGCTGATATCGAGTCGAGTTCGTGCGATTTTGGCTTGGCTCGAAATCGAAATTTTTGACTCGAACTCGGCTCGAAATCAAAATCGGTTTTTAGTCGAGTCGAGTCGACTCGAAACGGCTTGAAATCGAATCGAGCCGGCTCAAAATTGATTAAATTTTCTTTTTATTCTTAGCTGGCTCAAAATAAAATTAGGTAACCTATAAATTTAACAAATGAAACACTTAAATTTTTCATTCTTTTTATTTATGTTTAAATTTTGTTATTTTTAATTTTAAAATAAGAATATATTAATAAATACATAATATTTTTAATTAATTCGAGTTGATTCGAATCATATTTCGAGCGATTCAGGGCTGGCTCGAAATCGACTCAAAATCAGATTCGAGTCAAATTGAATCGACTCAAATTGAGTCGAATCAAGTTTAACCGATTCCGATTCGACTCAATATTCGAGCGACTTTCGAGTTTCGAATAATTTGCTCAGTCCTAGTTTATCTTATGTAAATATTATCCAAAATATTCATTTATAGTAAAAATTACATCATGTTAATGTTTATGTTTTCTTAATCTGTTTGTTTTAGTCTTTTAGATGGCCATGGATAGGAAAATATTGTTTCTCTACACTATGAAAAGATTTTTTTAAGAATAAGAAAACCTAAGTGCTTTATTCATAGGGTTTTCAAAAAAGAAAATAGAAAATAAATGCTGGCTATAATTCTTGTTTTCATCTCTTGGAGTGCTTTAAAGTCGGTTGGATGGATGGATTTTTTTGGGTATTCTCGCATTATCATTTTCTTCCAATTTTCTGCTTATTTTTATATATTTACATGTGTCTTTTTTTTCTGGACTTGTATTGTATTTTATTATCTGCAGCTTTGAGGATTGGCATACTCATTCTGAAGGCGATGCAGCCTCACACAGATCAATTGCGAATATAAGTAGTCTGGACTCATATTATAGCAGGAATGGGGTCACTTTGCAGGTAAAGTGAAACAATTTGTAATACTGGTTTTTAAAAATTACAAAATTTCAAGCTTTTCGTTCAAGCACTTGTCTATGTTGAGGTGTTTGACTGCTTTCTTCTAACACTTTGTTTCTTGATGAAATTCGTGTTTATTGCTAACTTCTTATGCATGTATTCTGCACACTCACCCACCCACCAACTCCCACACCCACACCCACACCCACACATATATATTTGTATACATACAAAGTCGTTTACTGAACCTCTCATTTAGTAGGTGTATTTTTGTACATGCTTGTTATGAAATGTGAAATCTGAGGAGTGTTTTTTGTAATTTCAAAAGATAAAAGAGGTGCATCCTGTAATTATGTAAACTCCAAGGGGAGATTTGGTAATCTTTCTTTCTATATATACATACATATATGTATAATAACATATATGTACTTGCACATATATATAATATACATATACACATATTCTAATAGATATGTATATGTGCATATAGATATGCATATGCACGTGTGCATATGTATATATATATATATATATATATATATATATATATATATATATATATATATATATGGAGACACGGGGCTCCGCCCCTATGGCTACGCGCCACAGTACACTGTCCACGACGGCGGGCTTCGCCCGCACCCGGCTGGCTTCGCCAGCCCACGACGGGGCTTTGCGGGCTGCAATGCGAGTGCCCGACACGTGGCTCCGACAGAAGGCGTTGTTAAGTTTATAGAGATAATGGGTTCAAGCGATAGTTTACAGAGATAATGGACTCAGAGGAGTTGCTATAACGTAAAAGCAGAAGAGGAATTGCTAAAACCAGAAAACTATCGCGAAAGTTGTCCTCATCGCTGGGAGTAAAAGATACGTTACTAAAACCCGCATACATTTTCTCTTTCCAATTTACTAAAACCCGCATACATTATAAGGTAGAGAATATTGACGGTATCCTCGTAATACAATCAAACATCATGTAAACTTGTCAATCTCCTCGTAATTAGATCAAATATCTCCTTGTAGACGATGTTTTTAGTGTACACGCCTGTATGACCGTCGACTGCACAGTTCTTGACCAAAATCTTTGTTGTACTTTCTGAGACCCCCCGCGATAATGCAACGTACAGTTGGCCATGACTGAACACATGGTTTGGCAGGAATATTCCGACATTACCTATTGTCTGACCCTGAGATTTGTTAATTGTAAGTGCGAAGCTTAAACGAACTGGAAATTGCTTCCGTGTTAATTCGAATGGCATTTTAGCGTCCTCTGCACTTTTGAGTGGCATGCGTGGAAGAAACACCCTGAGGCCTTTGAACCTACCTCCTAGGATATCCGCTTCGATGACATTTCTCCCGAAGGTTCTACATATAAGCCTCGTGCCGTTGCACAATCCGATTTTTGGGTCGACGTTTCGGAGTAGCATAATAGGTGCGCCCCTTTTCAAGGACAACTTGTGGGGAGGTAGATTTCCCGGATTAATAGAGTTCAACAATTCAGGTAGGTATAAGTTTCCAATGTCGTCACTGACAGAGTCGAAAGAGTAGTAAGTGGTTTCCTCCCCAGGAAAAAGATGTAGGCACTTTGTATTTAGCTTGTTGACATCCTCGTTAAGAGGAGTAATGATAGCCCTTGTTTCCATGTAAGTAGAGTCGTCAGAGTTGAAGTGATATTCCTTCAAATTAGGGAAAACATAATTTATTAAGTCAACAATAGAGTTCTCTCCTTCCCACGGCATAGCCATATTGTCGGGAATTCGAATCATGTCGTCGTGAATGCAAGGTTCCTGTCCATCCCCAACCCTAAGTAAGAACTCAGAGAACTGAACATCATTTCGAGCTCTCATATTGTCTGTTAACTGCAGCAAATGGACATCAGACCATAGAAAGGATTCGATGATGCTAGCACGAATAATCTGTAGTTTCGTACCGTTGATCACAACTGGCATAACCTGCCGAAAGTCTCCTCCCAATATAATCACCTTCCCACCGAAAGGTTTATCGTTACCAAGGACATCTCGAAAAGTACGATCAACTGCTTCAAACGCTTTTCGATGCGCCATAGGAGCTTCATCCCAAATGATTGCAGATGCTCGTTTAATTAATACACACATTTCTGATTGTTTGCTAATATCACAAAAGTGTTTTTTATCGAGATTGATCGGAATTTTCAGTTTAGAATGAGCGGTGCCCCCTCCTAGAAGCAAGTTTGCTGCAATGCCCGAGGATGCAGTAGCTAGTACAATGTTCCCCTCATGTCGAAAGGTCGACAATAATGCTCGATATAGAAACGTTTTACCAGTTCCTCCGGGCCCATCGACAAAGAATATTGCACCCTTCTTCTGTCTCATGTAATCACTAATAATGTGGAAAGCAGCAAGTTGTCCATCATTAAGATTGTTGACGGTTGCTAAATCGGCTATTGACACCGGGATAGAGAGTTCGTCTGTGATCAGGCTCGAAATGTTAGCAAAATCATGCATGTCTCCGCATGTGCGAGGCAAATCAAAAGACAGTGTACTCTTATTATACTGATGCAGCATGGTATCCAAATCGTGGAGTAATTTGTTAGTTAAGAAAGTAGTATTTGTAGTGCTTGTACTCTTATAATCTTCTATCATAGCAGAGTAGTTATCATCCCATAACGTTCGAACGTCAATTGGTTCACAGTATAGTAAAATAGTTGCAAAAAGTCTTCGTAGAGCAGATGGCATTTTGAAGCCACGTGCCTCTTCCAAACAATTAGAAATGCTACTATCTTCCTCGAGAAGCCCCAAAAGCTCAGCTGCTGCTTTGAATGTTGTACATTCATGACCATTAATCGTTCGTAGGTGCGCAAAGGACTTAGGTCCAGGAATGTGATTCAACAAAATACGAAGATAGAATCTTTCACCCTCACCGGGAGATACGGCGTATAAACGACCCACAACCTTCCGAGCTCTGGCCCTCCTGACCCACTTTCGAGTTGCGAGCAGCCATCTGTAGTGTTTTGCAAAATCAATGTACAAATATGCAGTTCCTTCGAGACCGTCATTGTATACATTGAAAAATTCAGTTAGCATAGTTTTTGAATTTCTATCGTCAGCCAACACTTCTGAAACAGATTGGTTAATCCGATACTGAACTTGATGTTGATTAGGCAAGTGGATCTGCAGACGTACCACTGATGGATAGGTTTGATACATTTGGAACTTAAATAATTTCCACAGTGCTTCTGGTGCACAAATCCAACGGCCGTCCACATACTTACTGACTTCGTCATAGTTGGGACCTGGTCGCACCTCAAATGACACTAAGTCTGGGCCCTTGTACACATATTTATATAGGTATTTGATGCTCTTTATGCTACTACATATTTCAACATTGATATGACAGTCATATCTGAGCAATAGCCAAGGGTTATACGGAACCACCCATCTATTATCGATTATCAAATCCGCATTCCTGCCTAGGCCAATGCGTCTGTTGTCATTCCGACGACGATATAATGGGTATGAATCCATCCCATGAGTGGTGTGCTCTGCATATTGCTTCGGAAAGCCCTTCTTGCAAAGATTATTTTTCATGCACTGTGCATTTGGCATGTAATGACCACATGGACCATGTATCATGTGTTTTATAACTGCATTATATAGGTCTGGCTCCTCAGTCTGAATTGGTATTTCTGCCCTGACAATAGAGTCGTAATCTTCAGGATTATTTAACTTATCACTGTCTTGAAAAATAATGAGCATGTGTGCATGCGGTAGTCCTCTCTTCTGAAATTCGACCACATGGACGTGTGCGATAACCATACCCAAAATACCTTTACGAAAAATGTCATCTTTCAAACACTCAAATTTAGCATTGAAAATTCTGGATACTAAATCCGGACGGTCCTGATGCATTTGTCCAGGGCACAACTCTTGTGTTATTTCCCTCCAGGAGGGATTGCAGGTCATTGTTAGGAAGACGTCTGGCCTGCCAAAATTACGCACGATAGCCATAGCGTCCTGGTATCGTTGGTACATATCACGCGGACTACCAACAAAAGAAGACGGCAAAATAGTTCTTCGTCCAATTGCAGCTGCAATTAGTTTACGTAATGTATTAGTGGTATATTGAATTAATGTTAGCGCACGTGGAGGTGGCTATAGATGTAACAGTTTATGAAAAGGCGTACATGTGTCATTTTCTCCGACATTTAAACTATCTTGTAAACCTTGGTATAGCTCAGCACGTACATCACTCTGATGTGACCTAATCCATCTGAGTTTTTGTGTTTCAACTTTGATGTAGTTATCGACTACATATTGATGCAGCAAACGTCCTGAATGGAGAAGCATTGATGGCGTACTTCCGCGGATCTAATAAAAAATGTATCGTAAGCAAACATAATTAAAAATCACAATAAGCGCAACAGATTTTTGTTCGATGAGGTCACCTGTAGCAAATACGCGTAGTAATCACAACAGCTTATTCGTTCTGTGCGAGGTATTTGCTCATCGTCACGCCACCCATAAGTTCCGTAAGGAAGCAACAATGGATACTGCAATGGGTCGTAATAGCCGGAATATTCCTTGATAGGAACCAAATGACCATCAGTTGTCTCAACAATTATGTCTCTTTCATTTGTTTCCATGAAATCCTCTCCACCAACTAATATTGCAGCGACTTGTGAGGCAGTCGGAAGTGAATATTGTCTCTCTAAAGATGGTCTTTCCTTAATCAGTAACCTGCACTGTTGTATGTTAGGGTGCCTTGCAAGTTGCCTGAAGATTTGGACGAATGGGTTAATTGTATTAAGTATGTTGGTGATCCTTTCAATCAGTCCTTCATTGAGCCCTGAATTTTCACTCAACCGATTATTTAATTCGTGTTCAGTATCATAAATGAACATTTGTAGGTATCGTGGACGACTTCCGGGTGCAGGTAGAAGAGAACCAATTCGGTGATACATTGTTCCGTGTGCCCTGAAAGTGTAGACTCCACGATTAGCACCTGGTATACGTTCGTTAAGTGTGACCCCCAATGATGTGAAGGAGAAGATATGGTTGTAAGCACGTATATGTTGTCTAAAAGTGCGCGCCGCTGCGCTTTGTTCAGTAAAGAGATTAAGTAATTCTGTGGATTCTGGAATGTGATTTACATCTACCCTACCTCCAGAACAACACAAAGCAGAAGTCTCCTTGTGGAATAGCTTTGCATGACAATATGGACATGCAGATGGGCGCAAGAGATGAAGCTCTGGAACTCGTGTCGCGGGATAACAATTCTGTGCACATCGGTTGTTTGTTGATGGGTGGGTAGCGGGAAGACGAACTTCTGCAGACGTTCCTGCGTCCAAGTGATTTTGTGGAAACGGCAATGCAGGTGGACAATCATTGATTGTCCCCACGACGGTGTTTGGAATCATGACAATAGGGACACTGACTAATCGTCTTTCTCGAACACGCTCACTCCTTCTCTGATGTTGCAGTTGTTGTTGCGTTTGCCTGGGATTACGACGGTTGTAGTTTCTTCGCAACGAACCTAATAAAAATAAAAATATTATGGATATGTTAGATAAATTGAATATCTTAGATGTGCGAATCATGTCGGAGTCAAGTTTACTTATTGTAATTTGCAGTACCTGGGGGGATTGTCACGCGGTTATTGCGCATTTGTCGATCATTCATCCTTATTGCAGGTTGCCCCTCTCTTAAATGTATGTCGGACCGCATTGCGGCAGGCGTCATGACTGGATTGTGAGCAAGTGAGCTTTGTTGGAGAGTTGTAATGTGAATAGTAGGCGCAGTGTGATTCATGTCTTCTGCATGTAGTTAGATTATTGACTGAAAGATAGAAGTATTCAAGATGTACTGATGAGAAGGGTAGCTCAAAGGTGTAGTATAGTACCTGTTTCATGCCATAAATCATGCACCGGTTGAGGCAACATTTCTTCGACCAGGTTAGTTTGTGAGAACATTAGAGCATCTGGACTATCATTGGTCGTCACGCGGGCGGTGTTTGGATTCATGACAGTAGGTGCACCGAGTAATCGTCTTTCTCTAATACGCGCACTTCTTCTCTGACCTTGCACCTGTAGCTGCGTCTGCCGGATATTACGGCGAACGTAGTTTCTTCGCAACGAACCTATTAAAAATGAAAATTGTGCTGATAAGTCTGATAAATGGATTATGGTTGAAGTGTGAATCTTATTAGAGTGAATTGAACCTGTTGTAAACTGCAGTACCTGGGGGGATTGTCACGTCGGTATTGCCCAGTTGTCGAACTACAGTAGTATGCTCCTCGTCTACATGTGCGTTGGATTGCGCTGCGGCAAGTGTCATGGCTGGATTGTGGGGAGCAGTAATATGAATAATAGAAGCAGTGTGCTGCGTTTCTCCTGTGTGCAGTTTGAATATATCTTTTTCAGAGAAGTTCTGAAGGTGTAATGGTGAGAAGTGTAGTTCAAACATGTAGCTTAGCACCTGTTTCCTGTTGATAATTATGTACTATTTGGTGCAACACATGTATTGGTTGTTGACCAGCTTGCGTTTCTCTCCTCCTTGGTTGAGGTGGTAGTTGTCTTGTTCCCCTTGGTCGTCTTCCCCTAGGGAGAAATGTGATAGGTGGGATGTTTGTCGTACTATTCAAGGCGGTATTTGTCGCTGAACCATGTGGAGGTGGTATATTCAAACTCTGTTCAACCAAGTTTAGCTGGGCTCGAAGGGCATCCTCCCGCAGATGACGAAGCTCACGTCTCCGCATGTTACGTGCATCTCGTTGTTCAGCAGTTGGCATCTTCCACTTTAAGATAGAGGTAATCAAAAGCTGCAAAAAAGGAGATTTTTATTCCGTTCGTACAGGACCAATATATCTTCCTAGGTAGTGCTACCACAGCAGCAGGTAAGTGCAAGAAAAATGAGGCCATTGGGCGTCCCTCGCGAAAGAAGAAGCGGATGAGTTTAGGAAAAACGGAGAGTAACAGTGCTCATTTAAAATAGGCGGGTGAGACTTCATGAAAGAGAAACACTTTGCGACATAAAACAGGAGGGAGCAAGACTTTGATAAATGGAAATAATCAAGTTGGTTAATCATATTAGGATTAGTTCTCATCAAAAATTGCATGCCTTAAATATATCCATACAATAATCAAATGAGAAATTAGTGGCAGGAAGACAGGCTAAATGAACAGTAAAGGACATGTGCAAAGATTTGAGCACGTTCCCTAAAATATTGGCACGTTCCCTAAAATATAATTCAGGTGAAGAGAACTCCAACAATTGCATTCTCAACTATAAATTATTTGAGATGTTCTTAAATAACTTTTATAAAGTTTGCATCGCATTTAAAACAATGTGTGTTCCTATTATTTAGATCATCATGAGATTCTATCTTCTTTCTTGCTTAAAGACAGATTAGTGTAGGCATAAACATATAAATTTTCTTGATTCAGTTTTGCAATGGAAGCCGGCCCAAAAGTAGAAAAGAAAAAAAAATACACGAACTATCATATGGTCTTCATATATGTTCGATTTGTGTGCAAATTTCTGAAAATAATTGATATAGATTTTGAACAATTAATAGCTTTTTTAGTTCTAGACTGAAAATCTACTATAAGCTGATAGCTTTTTTAGTTCAAAAAACTCACATAACAACAAACACAATGAAGACCTGATAGATAGAAATCACAATCAAAATGTTAAGAATCACTAACATACTAAATGCACCTTAAGCAAAAAGAATAACTTCTTCTATTGTGCATAGACTGATAGACGTACACTTAAAATGATTTGAAGGCTTTATAAACTTTCAGAATAATCAAAGGTACATTCCGGCTAAAATCTTTATGTTTTCAATGTTTTATAAACTTTTTCCGCAAATCGAGGTTTTTTTTCTTTTTCAAGGGTATGACCCGGATAAGATTTCAGTTATATATAAACATTTGCTGCTCTGTTAGATTTTTATATCGAGTGTTCATTTGAAGTTTTCAGACAGTTGGCAAGCTTGCTAACATTTGAAGGGAGTCTTAATAATTATGTAAGCAAGCAAAGTTTGAAGAGCATGTCAAACAAAAAATGATGTAATCGGCGATGATCCTCTTAAGCTCGCTAATTGAATCCAATCAAAAACAGTTTGAAGAGCATGTCAAGTTAAAACACTAATAATGTGGAAAGCAGCGGTGGGATAGTTGTGCCGTTTGAACGCAACTACGAAGACCAAAAAATAAAGTTGAAACATATGCCTTAGAGAAGGAATGTATGAAAGATGGAGTGTTGTAGGATATACATATGCCTTAGAGAAAAAATGCCACCAAAAAATCTGTAAGCAACCTGGTGAGGAAGAGCAGAGCAGAGCAGCGGAGAAATCGCACAGAAAAATCTGTAAGGAACCTGGAGAGGAGGAGCAGAGTGACTGTGAGCAACCGAGATTGTAGTGGCCTAGAATGATGATTTGCAAGATGCCAAGATCTGCAAGCAACCTAGAATGAGAGGATGGAGTAGAATAAAATAAGGTTAGGAGTTGGAGATGGAAGCATACCGTCAGCGTTGTGAAGTGGATGACGGGAGATGGAGAGGAAGAGCAGGGCAGATCCAGCGTGAGCGTGAGATGGCGCTGGGAAGGAGTAATAACGTGAAGGCGTCCCCCGTCAATGTCGATTTGGGCGGGAGATTTGCCGCCCAAAATATTTCAGGCCGAGTAATTGAATATAGAATAGAGGATGTCTGCTGCCGTGCAGAAGAAGGTTGCGTGCAGCTGTCCGATTGTTTGAACCAGATTTTGGCATTATGCGAATTCATACTTAAGTAGGATGGATGGTTATGATTTCACACTTGGATTATATTCAATGGTTAGGATTTGTTGTGGAGGATACTGTTAAGCGGGAACTAGGAAGAAGTAGAACTAGAGAAGAAGAAGCTAGAGATTAGGGTTTGGAAGGGAGAGAGGGAAATACCTTTAGAGTAATTCTTGCATACCATCAAAAGAGAGGGGTCCGGGTATATATAACCCCGGACCCAGGGCCGGCCAACCAAGGGGGCCGGCCGGCCCCCATGGGGCTGAACCAATGTGGTTCAGCCCCCTTGAGCCGATTCTTTAAGTAGAGGGGGCTGAACCCATTGGTTCAGCCCCGATGTCGCCTTGCACACGCCGTTGCCGCCGCTTGTAATATTGCCCAAATAGCCTAGCCTCGTCCGGAGGCTTAACATTCCCTTCCCCATCAAAAGCCAGCTTGTCCTCAAGGTGGTAATCGAGGTAAAGTTCCCGAAACTCCAGCAAGTCCACCCAAGTATTGTGCTCCGCGGGGAGATCCTTCCACTTGACTAATAGCTCTGGACAGTACGCCGTGCCACGACGTTTCCACTTGATCAACAGTACCTCTTCCGGAATTGGGCGAAGCTCGCCTCCACTAGTAGCCTCGGGTAGAGCGGGGAAGACCGGAACCGCATCACCCAGTTTCTGCTTCAGCAAGGAGACATGAAAGGTAGGATGAATCCGTGAGCCCTCGGGCAACGCCAAGGTGTACGCCACTGGCCCGACCCGCCGCGTGATCCGAAAGGGTCCATAGTAGCGGGGTGCCAGCTTTTGATTTGTCCGTTGCGCCACAGACAGCTGCCGGTAAGGGCGAAGTTTAAGGAAAACCTCATCCCCCACCTGGAACTCTCGCTCCGTCCGATGGCGATCCGCCTGTGCCTTCATACGATCCTGCGCCGCCCGAAGATTCTCGCGCAAGGTGGCGAGGGTCCGATCCCGATCCCGGAGTGCCCGATCAACTGCTGCCACCGCGGTACTACCGGACTCATAACTGCTCAAGGAGGGAGGTGGCCGACCATAGACGACCTCAAAGGGAGTGAGTTTGCTAGCGGAGTGGTACGAAGTGTTGAAGCAGTACTCCGCCCAATGTAACCAGGTGGTCCAAGTCCTTGGCTCATCCATAACAAAACAGCGCAGGTAAGTTTCCACACCACGCTTTAAGACCTCCGTCTGGCCATCAGTCTGGGGATGGTGAGCCGTGCTGAAACGTAATGAGGTCCCCTGCAAACGAAAGAGTTCCGTCCAAAATCGGCCAACAAAAGTGGGGTCCCGATCGGAAATGATCGCCCGGGGAATCCCATGCAATCGAACGATCTCCCGAACAAATAAAGCCGCCACTGACTCGCCTGTGTAAGGGTGGCTCAGAGCAAGGAAGTGCCCATATTTGGACAACTTGTCCACCACCACTAAGATAACTGTTTTACCCTTCGACTTGGGCAACCCATCGATGAAATCCATAGAAACCGTATCCCAGATCTGATGCGGAATCTCTAAGGGAGTGAGTAGCCCGGCTGGAGACGTAGTCTCATATTTCTGCCTTTGGCATACCTCACATTTCTGCACAAACTCCTGAATGTCACGGCGCATCCCCTTCCAAAACACATTTGCTCGAGCCCGCTGGAGAGTGCGAAGAATACCGGCGTGACCTCCCATCGGCGATGAATGGAACTCATGCATCATCACCGTCCTCCATGCTGACTGAGCAGGAATGACCACGCGGCCCTGATAATATAGTCGGTCGTTTTGTAAGTGATAGCCTGGGGCTGCCTCACGAGCCTGCCGCAGGTTCTCCACAATAACTCGTAACTCAGAATCTCGCTGCACCTCTTCCTGAATCTCATCCATCGACTCCAACTGTGGCATAGAAATGTGCGCCAATGCCCCCTCTGGTAAGCGGGATAGGGCGTCAGCCACCCGATTGTCCTTCCCTGGTCGATACTCGATCTCATAATCATATCCCAGCAACTTTGTGACCCACTTCTGTTGAAGGGGGGAAGAAATCCGCTGCTCCAGAAAGTGCTTCAAACTCTGGTGATCGGTCCGGATTTTGAAACGACGTCCCAGCAAGTATGGCCGCCAGAGGGCCACCGCATGAATAACTGCCAACATCTCTTTTTCATACACTGATAGTCCCAGTGTCCGTGGAGCCAAGGCCTTACTGTAGAAGGCGATCGGCCGCCCTCCTTGCATCAAGACCGCCCCCACTCCCACGCCGGACGCATCCGTCTCTACCACAAACTCCTGAGTGAAATCTGGAAGTGCCAGCACCGGAGTCGTTGTCATTGCCCTCTTCAGCGCCTGAAAAGCGGTCTCGGCCTCATCCTGCCACGAGAAGGCATCCTTCTGTAACAGCTGCGTAAGTGGCCGAGCAATCTTCCCATAATCCCGCACAAAACGCCGGTAATACCCAGTGAGGCCCAAGAACCCCCTCAACGCCCGGATGGTCAGAGGCCGTGGCCAAGAAATCATACTCTCGATCTTCCGTGGGTCGGCCTTCACCCCGTCTGCTGAAACGAGATGCCCCAAGTACTCCACCTCCTGTTGTCCAAAAGAACACTTGGACATCCTAGCATATAGCTTATGGTGCCGAAGGGTAGAGAAGACCTGAGCCACATGACGTAAATGATCCTCCCAAGTAGCGCTGTAGATCAGAATGTCATCAAAGAAAATCAAGACAAAGTGTCGCAGGAACGGCCGAAAAATCTCGTTCATATTGGCCTGAAAAGTAGACGGTCCCCCCGTCAAGCCATTCGCCATCACTAAGAACTCATAGTGGCCGTCATGGGTCCTGAAGGCCGTCTTATGCACGTCCTCCTCCTTCATAAGAATCTGATAATAGCCGGATCGCAAATCCAGCTTCGTGAACCGAGTCGCCCCATGCAACTCATCCAACAGCTCCTCTATCACGGGAATCGGAAACTTGTCCTTCACAGTAACACTGTTCAAGGCACGGTAATCTACGCAAAAACGCCAAGAGCCGTCCTTCTTTTTAACCAGGATAATCGGTGCTGAGAAGGAACTAGTACTGGGCCGTATAATGCCTGCATCAAGCATCTCCTTCACGCTGCGCTCGATCTCAGCCTTCTGCATGTGGGGATACCTGTATGGACGAATGTTTGGCGGTTCCGCCCCGGTCTTCAGCACAATCTGGTGATCACGGAATCGTGACGGTGGAAGTGTAGTCGGCTCCTGGAAGATGTCATCATACTCCTGTACCAACGCCCGCATCTGGTCAGGAACCTCCGTCGGTCGATCCTCGTCAGACCTCACCCCCAACAGAACGGCCATCAGACGACTGGACTCCTCAAGCTGCTGTAAGCTGCGAAGGGAGATCTCTTTGACCGGAGAAGATCTGAGCCCCTTCAAACAGAACTGTCGTTCCCCTTGCAAGAATTCCATCGTCATCTGGTCCCAATCAAAAGTCACCCTCCTCAACTGTTGCAACCACTGCACGCCCAGCACCATGTCTGAGCCCCGGATCGGTAAGAGATAGACATCCGTGCACCCCACATAGCCCTGCATCCGAAGCTCCATCGCCTTCAACACTCCCTGGCACTGTAATTTGCTGCCGTCCGCAACCATAACCTGGAACGCTGCTCCTGTGTCAATCGCGTGCCCCACCTTTTGTGCCACATCTGGATGAATAAAATTATGAGTACTCCCACTGTCCACCAGAATGGTCACCCTCTCCTGTCGAATCCTACCCGCCAGCCGCATAGTAAGTGGGGGTGGATGGCACCCCTCCAAGGCATGCAGGGATACACCCAACTCTGTCAAATCTAAGTCCCCCCCAGACTCCAACTCCTCCTCTGGAAACACGTCCTCATCAAGCTGATCCTCCTGATGCAACATAAAGACCTGGACCTTCTGACACTTGTGCCCTGGCGCGAATTTCTCATCACAATTAAAGCAGAGGCCTTTCTCTTTCCTTGCTTGCAACTCGCTCCAAGATAACCGTGTCACCGTCGGTCGGCCGGCCAATGGAGGCTCTCTCCTGGCCGTGGCCGGTGTAGTAGTCTGCCTGGCCGTACTGCGGGTCCGTTGCCTATTCAACCTTTCCTCTTGGATACGGGCTAAGCTGATCGCATGGTTCAGACTACGGGGCATGTAGGCCTGAACCTCATCGCGTAAGTGGTCCTTCAGTCCTGATACGAAACAGCTGAGGAGTGTCTTCTCGCCCCACTGTACCCGGTTGGCTAACTTCTCAAACTCGGTTCTGTACTCCATCACCGTACCCTTCTGACGTAGCTTCTGCAATAGTGCCTCAAAGTCTTCAAACTCCAGAGGCCCAAACCGAGCTGTGAAGCCTTCCACAAATTCCTCCCACGGAACATACTCCCGGCCCCGCAAAAACCACTGTGTCCACTGGAAAGCGTCGTCCTCCAGATGGAAGGACGCTAGCTGCACCCACTGAGCCTCTGGCACCTCCTGATAGCTGAAAAACAACTCAGCTTTTTGTACCCACTCCAAGGCGTCACCCCCACTATACCGAGGGAAATTCATCCGCGTCAACTTGGGAGCCATGTACGGCCTTTGGCCGCGTTCCCCCGCCATGCCCGACATTTGTTGGAATTGCCCCGCCATTGGGGCCCCATGACGGAAAGGCCCCCCTTCTCCCCATTGCACCCCCCTTCCAAAGCCTGGTGGTTGCCCTCTTCCTGCCGGTGGGGGTAACAACCCATCCCGACCTTGCCTCCAAGGAGCGTGCTCGGTAAAAGTCCCAGCCCTGCCGGCCATTCCCATGCTTGCCGGCACAAATCCGGCCCTTCCCGTGCTTGCTGCGGAAGGTCCGACCATTCCGAAGCCACCCCCAGCCAAGTCGAAGCCACCCGGCCCAGAACCGCCCCCTTGATGGCTTGCCGGTCCCGATCCGAGCCCCACAGGGCCCGCCGATGACCAGCCGACCCCGCTAGAGCCACCTGCTGCATTTCCCGCCGTGCCATACCCCGCAGGAGCGAATCCGCCCCCCTGCGTGCTCGCCACCCCCGATCCGGCCCAACCAGCGCCGACAACCCCCGATCCGGGTCCCTGCGTGTGCGCTGAAGCCGATCCCGACCAGCCGAGGCCGCCCCATGCCGATCCCGTCCCTCCGTGGTTCGCCGCACCGAATCCAGCCCCCGCCTGGGCCGATACAGCAGGTACGAAGCCCGCCGCTCCCGATCCAGCGCTTCCGGCACCGGATCCACCGAGTCCGGCCATTTCGGGCCTATTTCCTGTAGATCCGCCGGGTTCGTCCTCGGCCACCGCCTTGCCCTTCAAGTTTTGCGCTAAAAGCGTCATGATATCGTTCAAGCGGTCGTCGATGCGCTCTTCCAACCTTTGAGTGGACGTTTTGACATTTTCTTCGATGGCGGCTACCGAATCGGTAAGCCCCATCAAATTCTCCTCTAGGGTTTCCAAGCGGTCACTCTCCTCTTGCGAACGTGTATTCACCATGATGCAGGAAGGAATGCTCTGATACCAAATGTTAAGCGGGAACTAGGAAGAAGTAGAACTAGAGAAGAAGAAGCTAGAGATTAGGGTTTGGAAGGGAGAGAGGGAAATACCTTTAGAGTAATTCTTGCATACCATCAAAAGAGAGGGGTCCAGGTATATATAACCCCGGACCCAGGGCCGGCCAACCAAGGGGGCCGGCCGGCCCCCATGGGGCTGAACCAATGTGGTTCAGCCCCCTTGAGCCGATTCTTTAAGTAGAGGGGGCTGAACCCATTGGTTCAGCCCCGATGTCGCCTTGCACACGCCGTTGCCGCCGCTTGTAATATTGCCCAAATAGCCTAGCCTCGTCCGGAGGCTTAACAGATACATGGATTTCAAACATACTTCTTTATAAATGGTATAGATATATGGAGATATAGGTTGTTTACTGTAATCTCTCTTTCCATTGTAAGTTTTCAAAGTTACAGGTTTAAATTTCATAACATGCAGACACTAAATACCTTCTAGTGCATGTTATGAAATCTAAACTCAAAGAGGAAATTTTTGTATTTTATAAAAATAGAGAGTTGCAGCCTGTAATTATGCAAATTCATAGGGGAGGTTTGGATAATAATAGTACACACACTAGCGGCCATGCACAGGCTCCCCCACCCGTGCACAGTGTAGGACGACAACAATACTCATCAGTTGCTCGAGCAACAATAGGGCATTATGCCTCCGGACACTGCCCACGGGGACCCTGTGCACAACCACTACATTTATATATATATACGAGCAGCTTCGCACGGGCTTCGCCCATGCTCGCTGACTCTTAGCGGGCTTCGCCCGCATTCGAGCGGACTGCGCCCGAATTCGAGTGCGCTGCGCCCACATTCGAGTTGGCCATTGCTAGATAAGTGAGGTTAAAATTTAAGTGCTGAGAATATTTGATGGTCCTAATTGAGGATCATGGCCAATGGCTGAGATTGTTTTGATGGCCAATGGTTTTTTCTTTATAAGATTGCTCGCTCGCGTTCACACACATAAATATTTAGAGGCACTTTTTGTGCATGGATGTTATGAAATGTAGTTGAGGGGGGTAATAGTAATTTTGAAAGTTAGAGGTGTGCAAGCTGTGGTTACGCAAACTTCGAGGGGAGGCCCCGGTAAATAACCCTATATATATACAAGCAATCTTGCATGGGGTTCCCCAGTGACCCAACAATGACAATACCCCACATAAGTCTTCCCGCGCATGTGTGTACATATATGTATATATAGTATGTAAATATTACACTTTGTATACATGTTAGTATTTCAAAAGTATATATGTACAGTGTATATAATTATATATAATAATAATTTATTTATAAACTACAGTATATATTCTAGTGTGCATATTTTTTTATGATTTTATCTGTATGTCATCTATATATAAGCAATTACATTATTAAATAGAAATATTATATTTCATGGCACAGTGGCTGTGGGTTTAATGTTCATGGTATATATCCCCCACTATTGCATAATTTAGTTTTGTTTCAAACAAAAACAATAAAATAAAATCCTAAGCGCGTCCGAGAGGATACCCTGCCTGGTCCAATATGATTTTAACAAGCTTCTAATTTTTAAAAATATTTGATTTGGAAATAAATCGAATGACAGATTATTTTTATGGTACTCTTTATACTAGAAGTGTACCAACGTTTTCCTTTAAACACAATTTTTAAAAATATTTAATGTGTGTTAGGCATTAGTGAGATTATGACTAAAAGATAGGGCACAATGGCGACAAAGGATCCATATAGCTGACCCCACTATAGTGGGACAAAGGCTTGAGTGTTGTTGTATTTTATATGTGTGTGTACACATGTACATGCATGCATGTGGAGCACTAATTACTTTTTGTTTGATCAATTTTCAGGATAATGAAACTAATCCTGAGAATGGAAATAGGAATATTATAGATCAGGGCTCTAACCATCCCCATATCACTGCTGAGCAGTTCGCTTCTCGAAGTGCAGTTTTATCATCCCTGGTTGTTGCATGGTCACCAATCTTACAATCCTCTGGAAGTTGCTTTTCTATACTTTCCGTTGGCTCAAAATTTGGTGCCATTTCTTTTTGGAGTATTTATGAGCCTAAATACTTTATCATAAAGCATGGAGACGTTCCTGTGAATGCAAAACTAATTGGACTCATTAAGGCTCATAATTCATGGATCACTGCAATTTGTTTTGGCTTTTCTGCTGCTACTTCAGAGTCTCAGTTGGTCTTGGCTACCGGTAGTTCGGATGGAAGGTAAAATTTGATAGCATTGGAAGATTTTTTGTAGATAACATTTTGTTTGCTGACATGCTATTTTGCACATTTAGTTTATGTTGTAGTCATGGCTTTAAGGCTGTTTGTTTAGTGTATTTTAAATGTAGTGATATTAGATTGCAATGTCATATAAATAAATGCATTTTCCCATTGTTGAAGATTTTTGGATATTTGTTTTGATGTTACTTTTGTTTGTTGCACTAATTTAGTGTGATTACTTTTTTCTAGAAAGTGTTCATTTTTAGTAATGAAAAAAGTTGCACCTCAAAGTTAAAATTTTTTTTTATTAGTTTTTGATTGGACCAAATGATGTGCTTTAGTGGGCATTGATGAGAAAGCAATACTATGTAGGAAGATTTTAAAAGTGTGAATGTACTATGGAGCACTCTTTAGTTTTAGAGATGATTTTGCAACATTGAGGGCATCAAAAATCAAACTCATCTTCTTATTGTATCAAATATAACAATAAAATACACTTTTTTTTATTTTAGTTATTGATTTACTTATTGTAGATATTCAGAATCACGTTTTATAGAATTATTTATGTTATTGTGTTGATAGGTGATACATTTTATAAGAATTAGGCAAAATTGGGAATTTCATGAGATTAGGTTTAGAATTGGGGTCCATTAGGGCATTTGCAACCGTCTAACTTTATGTTATTGTGATGAACCACCTCGATACCTGCTCTACAAACTTCCTCTTCCCTTGCAACCCCAACTTTTTTCTTCATTAAATTGGACCCTGGCCCAACCCCGTTCTCTATTCTTGAATTTTCTCTGCCACTTACGCCGCTGGCATCACCCTCAACACCACCAACCCCCACTCCGCCAACCACATACCACTTGACCATCTTCAGTGTACTTCCCTCTCTTTTCCTTGTTTCCCCGGCATACTGCGCCACCTCTTTCCTTTCTCGTAACCAACGAAAACAACCTTTTCATTACTACTTCCCATAGCCACATGCCCTAGCCTTTTTATATTCCTAGGCCGCGCTCCTCCGAAAATGATCACAAAACATGCCTTTGCACACTCTGTCCCATATTCGACCAACTACGCTCGAATCCATCGCCAACTTCTTCATTAACTTCAAAATATGGAGCCACATGCATCCACTTAAAATGATACCCACCAATCCACCTATCCATATCCGCATTCATCGAATTGATCTAAACCCTTCTTTCTTTAAACACTAACGACATTCTTGCTTAAACCTAATCAAACCCATATTGCCATGTACCATAACTCACTGCACCCAAACCGAGTCACGATGCACCATTTTCTATTACATTTGTCGAATCTGTCTACGGTTTCACATAGCTCACCATCACCAATCAAGTTGTCACTTGTCTTCTTTTCTTTGGTCCCAATGAACAATTCATGGGAATTCACTAGTCACTTTGGAGTACCACCAACCTTTTGGAGTACTCCCCACCAGTCACATCATATTCACTGCCATTCCTGGAGTACACGCCACTAGTACAAGTGTATTTGCAGGCCCTTTCGTTGTCTTTTGTACTTGACATTTTTTCTTCATTTTGCCCCATTTTGTAAGCAGGCAGCCCATTTTTCAATCGGATGCATGCGGGAAGACCCCCGTAGCCAAATAGACCATGAACAATAGTTATAGATGCTTCAAAAGTCAAGCCAAGATCTCCCCCATATTCACATACCTTAAAGTAGTGTCTGCGAGTACCCTTTGGATCAATTAAATTTATCTGTAACCTTGATGTAACACATTTCTAATCAATAAAATCACGCTCAACTAAGGATTCACGTTGTTTGAAGCCCGATCTTTCCGTTTATGCCACCAATTTTCTCGTACTAAACATTTGCTACGAGTAGTACTCGCCCATTCATAGTACTTCCTTTTTTTCTTCTATTTTTGTCGGGTGTGGAGTTGAGATGTTTTCTACCCCAATTGAATGAACACACTACTTTTAGATCTTTAGTGGTTGAATAACGAACTAACTACACTCACAAGACTAGATATAACTGGGAAGTCACTAGAGGGATCTCGCAGCAACCCTAATGAGGTGATTACGAGAACCGAATTCACTATGCTATTGTCTGTGGTTATCTATCTTTCTGAATAGGTATCCTACATTACAAGAGGGACCACAAGTTCCTCAAACAATTTCCATATTACAAACGAAGAATATGTCATTCGCCAATGCCAGACGAGATTTTTACCAGGTGGTGGCGAATTCCAGTCCTGTGCGAGTACTCGACCATGATGAATTCACAAATTCTCCCAAAGAGGAAGAGTAAACATCTCTTTTTTCCCATTACATTCGATGGTAGCTTGTCCTAGTTGGTTTTAGGGAGCCCCACCTCTCTCAGTTCATTGGGAAAGAAAATCTTATTCATCACTTACAAGCTTGTGAATCCGCAATTTCTCCGTGGAACCTCTTTGACTGTATTCATTGTAAATTGTTGTCTACGTCTTTTGATGGAAAAGCCAAGGATTGATTTTACAAGTTGTCATCCCGATGTAGAAATTCTTGTAAAGAGTTTTGAAAGGAATTGCTCGTGAGGTGTTGCCATCTCTAGGAAACAAAAAATTGATACTCAAGCACTTTTCAAATCAACTATGGAGCATCTGAGACTTTGAGACACTATATTGATACGTTCTAAGAGGAAATCCTCGAGATTCATGATGTTGATCCCACCATGTATCAAGTGGCCTTGATATGTGATCTTCAAGAGGTTCTTCACAAAATCGAGGTTAACCTAAGGGCACCATACTCTTATAGAGATTTGATTAATATGGCTAATCATTTCATTGAGGGAGAGACGACAGATCCTGGATTCTTCTACCCAACTGATTCAAGTGGGATGGATTCTCCTGCTAAACCTCCCGCTGTGACTCACAACATTCCAAGACACCGTCCATAATTCATTGCACTTCCTTCGCAATGAGGATAGCCTTTCCGTCATCAACGTTCACCCCCACCTCGTCAGTTTCAGCAAATGAGACCACCACGAACTCGTTCCCCTTTATGGACAGGCCTGCACTATCTCAACATCAAGCTCCTCCATCCACTTCATAAGTGCGCCCTATACAGATTTATACCAGTGCAAACCACTATGATGATTCACAAGAGAAATATACAGATTTAATCCTTCCTATTGAATAGGTCATTGAAATCCTTCAGAAAGCAGCCCAATTATAAGTGACCTCCTCTTAGGAGTGAGTGTGAAAATAGGAATAGGGAACTCTACCGCGAGTTCCATTGATATATCAGCCTCGATATGGAAAGCTGTCGGGCTCTTCGGGATCTGATGAAGAAAATGTTGAAAGCAGGTAAATTACTGGAATATATTGCTCGGAAGGATGGCGCCAAACCCGCTTCAAATAAAGGAAAGGAAGTTGCAGAAGTGCACCTCCACAATGTGTGTGCATTAAGCACAAGGACATTTGTTCTCTGAGAAGTATTAATTGCATCCATTAATGCATTAAAGTCTATGATGTTGGCCCTCTGATTCAAATTAATTGCATTTATGGAGGAGCTGGTTTGCATTCCTTAAAGAAAGTTAGTATGGAGTGTTGGGTCCATTGATTACAATGTCCCTGATTTAAATGAGTCAGAACCCTAGTCAATGATATATACTAACTCACAGAAATAATAATTTCACAGAATAAAGAACATGAAATAACACACAGACAAATTTTGATTAACACAAAACTGGATAACTATTCATAGAAGTGTGCTTACAATAATAGTTCATTTTCCTAAGGCCTTAAGGAACCTATTTCAAATGTCATTGTTACGCATTAGATTCCTTAATGACTATGCCCCTGCTTGATCTTTTTGCAGCCTTCTCCTCAACTTTTTTCTTCTTTTGCCCCTGCCTCTCAAAGTAGCTGTATTACTTTGGAAAGTACCTGCTAGGCTCTGGAGCATCCATCTGTACAATACCATCTTTCTTATCTCTTCTGAACTTTTCTGTACAGCATCCATCTGTATGTGTTTTTCCCTTACTTTATATATAAGAGTATAGGGTTGTTTAATGACATTATCATTTGATTGCATTTCTCAACTAAAAGTCCCACCTCGAATCGGAGTTAAAACTGAAGCTTCTCCAATTCCTAGCTCCAACGATTACCAAAATCGGAATTCCAAACAGAAACCCAAATTTAGACGCTTTCCCTTTTAGGGTTTCAGTGGAAATTACTCAAAATGATGACAAATAACTAATTATTGAGGAAAAGAACTCAAACAAAAGCGTTACCTTGATCTAACATCGGTTAGACTCCAAAATAGGTGGCTGATTTCTGATTGGGGAAGATTGAGTTTTTCGATTCCTAATTTGGGGCAAGAGAAACGAAGGGTAAACAAGGTTGACATCTAACATTGACGATTTCCACAAGAGATGAAAAATAACAAGAAATGATACGGAACCAAAAACAGCGAAGTAGACAACCTCCTCCACCGGCTAGGGTTGGAAACGGGGACTCCCACTCTGCTAGAAGAGAGGAGGGAGGCCGCTGAGGGCTGCAGAGGAAAGAGGAGTGGCCGACACTAAATTCTGGTGAAGAGGATAGGGTCGATTAGGGCTTCGACTGCCGAAGATGTCGGCTGTTACAGGAGACAAACGGTAGAATTGCGTGAGCCGGTCGACAGTGGGAGTGCGGGATTTATCCGCTCGGCCGGAGAAGAATAATGTTACGAGAGGGGGGGGGTTGCGGTTTTTTTTTTAAAACCGCCGGACTGCAGCGACTCAAAAGGTGCGGCTTTTACCCAAAAAAAAATCATACCGCGAGTTTGAGAGGGGAAAAATGTGATTTGGCACAATTAGGGGAAAAATTAAAATGTTTCAGTTATACAATTCCTCGCTGAAATTATTATTTCAACAAAAAACACTGCCGCAAATCTTAAAATCGCGCTGAATAAAATCCCAATGATTCTATTTAACAAACTTTATTTAATTATTAAATAGCGTGCAACAAACGACTCAAATTACAACATACCTCGCCATGACGATGGTTTGATCAATTACGCTTGCGGTTGGACCCTGAAATTTACATAGCGCGACACAAATTTTCGGGTGTTACAAAATCGGTGCCCCATTCTTTCAAAACTCTCGTTGTCCATCGTCAATCTATCACTCCATCCTCGCTCCAGTAAATTAAACCGCAAACCGTTGTCACTCACTTGGATCCACTCCCTCAGCCCCAATCGATCCTCTCCACTCCTCCATTCCACAGCCTAACATATTCTGCCCTGCCCCAAGTCGTGTGCTGCCCCGTTACTGGAATTAAAATCCAGTAGAGTTCTTGTCATGATAGTTGATGTCATGTACGAGTGACAATCGTCCGCCACCACTTCCCGTTGCTGGATTCTTATGTTTGTGAGTATTATCGTTTTGTGTTGTTTTATTTTTGTATTGCATTTTTGATGAGCATGCTATATGTGCTTGGATATTGAGATTGCTAATGCTTTTGTTTATTTTTTTTTAAAATCTATAAAAAATTATTTGTGCAAATTGCAGCGGAAAGCACCACTTGCCAAGAAAAGAGCGTGATTGTTTGCTTAAACACACAAAAATTATTGTGAACACAATGTTGATTTGCTAGCCGCTTATACATTTGTTACTAATGTTTAATAACAGATAAAATGAAAACATGCCCACATCATTTAGTCCAGCTTGATCACATTCATTCTGCACATTCACGTAGGGTTGCACTAGCGTGTCGGCACCGTCATTTTCTCACGTCCCGTCCCGCGTCAGCATGTCTCTCCGCTTGTGACCTCGTTATATTTTCGCGTTGATCTCCTTTTTCTCTCTCCAAATCTGATGTTCAAATGAGTACACAAAAATAAGAATTTTCCAATGCAGCAACACGTGCTCTCTTACATGTAGCCATGTAGGAACACACAGAAAGTCTCAACATGACCTCACGTGTATAAAAATGGATATGAGGGATCTAGTAGGACGTTGATCAAGCTTGCTCTAATACCATGCTAGGGAGTGGGAAGCAATGGAGAGTCGATGTTTGGACGGAATACATTTGTTGTCAAACTCATATTTTGGGCAAGAGACGACCATATGATATGTTTAACCTAAAACAAATTCGTCATGGCCTCATGGGCGGAGGGTCCTCAGACTTGACCCACATGTTAGAACCTAAGCATCCAACATGTGTTGTTTTGATATCATGCTAGAACCTGATTATCCAACCTAAAACCAATTGGTCATTGGTGGAGAGACCCAAGATCCACATAAAGAGCACACAACAATAGAGTTCCTTAATGTCAGACTAAGCTGACACAACCCCTCACATGTAGGAAGACACAACAAATTCTCAATAAATTGAATTTGATGTTATCGCTCAAAACTGCTAGAAATTTAAGTGATACATTGACATGATAGATTGATTTAAGTATGTTTAAAAATGTTGGATCTTGTTGATGATGCATGACAAAAGACACTTTTTTTCATTGTTATATTTAGATTTATGTAACTAAGATCTAGGAGTTGCATTTTCATGTTATGAGTGTATTTTATGTTTATATATAGTGACCTGAATCTGTTGTGGGTCAAGTTCTAAGTTTGAAGCTTTTAATTTAGTCTAATGCAAATTTCTATGAAGCTAAGGCAAAATAATCTTGCCATCCTTTCCCTTTTCATCTCTTCCTTGACCTCCAACTCATCATTGACCTCCACATCATCTCCTTGATTTTCCACTACTCTTGACTTCTACCTTAGTACCTTATCATCATGGGCCCCACCATTTCAAAGCCAGTCACCTCATCACTATTGACCTCACTAATTGAATGATCGTCAAAAGACTCCTCCCCTTTTGAAACCACTGTTTCCTCTCGGCTCTCCCTATTGAAACATCCATTCTCTTTTTAACCACCCGTTTCACTTCTGTTGGACCATAACCAACCATTGCAACTCCTCTGGCTCACCACTATCTTACCTTGCTTCCTTGAAATAGCCAGTAACCTCATAACTCTGTTTTGTAATCACCAGCTTAGTCCATCCTCTACCATAACCAACTACGAACTCTTCATTTCTGTAACCAACCATCCTGCTCCCTCACCCTCCCTTAGGCTATTTCATGTAAGGTATATGAATGAGTCTTTTGTAATAGAATGAACTATGACATGTATGTGAAAGAATTTCTTTTTTCCATCTTTGAGTGCTACCCTTGCATTCTTCCTTTTCTAGGTGAAGGATGTTTTGATAGAAGACCTTCAAGGTAGAAGCATCATCATCTCGTCGAAAGGCTACCATGATGATTATGTTCAGTTAAATGGACATAGTGGCGAAGGACTGCTCATGATAATCCAACCTATATTTCCCGCTAAGTATAGTATTTTGTTTATGTTTGTTGAGTTCTTTCTTATAGGCTTTGGATTTTCTCTCTCAATCCCTATGACTGACTGCTCGTGCTTTTTAACCAAGTCTTTCACAAAATATTATCATTTGTGCTCGAACTCTATATACTTATATTGCATTTGGGCTAAAGTTGATTTGTTTCAAAGTTTTGTTAAGTCTTTCTAGAGCTGATGAAATAGCATCTTTTCGTGGTTTTACACCAAGGTTTTGCAAATGACATCTTGCTCAACATCAGCTGAGGATGTAACTATAGAGTTAATGTCAAGCAGTTTGAATGGAGATTTGTTTCCGAATATGTAATATGAGATCTGCACTTCACTGTATTGAATTCTTGTGGAGAATTGGGAATTATTGAAGCATTGTTTCTAAAGCATGCTCGATATTTCATAAGCATAATTATGTTTCTATGACCCTTTTTCTCTCCTCTTCCTTCTTAATTTTGTAACAAATTCTAATATTTAATGCAAATTTCTGTTTGGAAGAAGCTAAGTTTGTTGCTGGAACTCTTTTTTTTTTCTTTCGACTAGTTCCATCCAAATCATTAGGAATTTATGATTGATGAAGTGAACTTTTATTAGTAATTGATTATTCCTTACTATTTTGATTATGACTACTCAGTAGCTTCTAAATGAGGAATTATGTGGAACAAGATAGGACATAGTAAATTATGGTCTGACCATTATTGTAAATTATGGTCTAACCACTTGACCAATGTGTTTTCATCAGTATTAGATTCACACACAATTTTAAGTCGTTGATTTTTGAAAAATGAATTTTGTTAATCATTTCTTGATTTTTTAATCTAATTATAAATTGATCCATGCTTGTCAGTGTGAAGATTTGGTCTTGCAACATTGAAGATTTCTCATCCGTAGAAGTTAGGAGTGATTGCTTTTCATTACTGGCAGAGGTAATTATAGTTGATGTTATGTTATGTTATATTATCAAGTCGTATTAAGTCGCATGTTTTTTGTCTTATTTGTGTAATACCTGATAATGGTAATTTGGTCATATTGGTACATTTATTCCGCTCATGTATATGCATAAGTTGGAGCCCTTATTGTCTCATGATGGAATAAAATTTTTTTTTTATTTCCGCTTAGTATTAGAGCCACTGAGCCTTAACGCACTCTCTGCTTTCCTGCTTTACACAACCGACAAGCAGATCCCACTCCTTTCTTGCTCGATCGAAGTAGCCGTTCTCACATCCCTCTCGCACGAGCCGCCCGTTGTGTTCCGTGGGTTCAGAAATCTTGTCGATCCTGCGAATGCCATGGGAGTCTAACTCCACTGCTGATCTTTGGAGGATCAATCACTTGTTCCCATTCGATCAAGTTGTGGAAGAAGGTCTCGCTTTTGTCTCATCGTCAAAGCCTATATGTTCTCGTTCTCTAGGATCCGATAGACAGGTTACGTGCCTTCTTCCAACTCCGACCCAGTCGATTCGATCACTTTTCCTTCTTGGCTCTGTCCAACATCAACGACCTTCGCTATTCTCTCTTGTTGATGCACCCTCCAACCTTGACGGTCGCCGCTACTCCATTTTTGTCGCTTCTCCTTCCAGTCCGTATCCAACCTCCGTGTTGAAGACCCGTTCATTGTTTTTGAAAAAAAATTCCCATCATGGGCCATTGCTAAGTTTTCAGCACACTGTGATCTGAATACTCTTCTTCTTGACCTAAACAAATGTGGAAATATGAAAGGAATCTGTGTCTAGCCTCCAGGGACTGTCCTCCATTGATCTAATTGTATCATATCTCAAAGTAACATGATACCCTTGACTTAGTGATTATCTTTTCACTTCGTTTGTTGGTTGTTTTTCTGGTTATTCCTGTTTCCACCAAACTTTGCCAACATGAGTGAATCTTCTGCCCCTTCGTCAAGTGTCTTGGTGCCACAGTTGAGTGATCCTCAAAGGATTCATGAACACATTGGCTCGTTGAAGATCACCATTGTGCCACTTGATGAGATAAATTACCTTGAATGGTCTCGTGCAACTCAGCATATGATTTATAGCCACCAGTTGTTTGGCTACATATATGGGACTTGTGGAGTCACCTAGGACTGACCCATGAAGCGTTGGGACTCAAAAAGTCCCCTATTCATCTTATGGCTTCTTCATTCCATATCCCCGAAGGTTTATTGAAGTTCTATGCTTATGTACTCAGCCTTTGAGACCTGGAATCAGGCCCATGAAACATACTCAGACATTGGCAGCCAAACCCAGGTATACGAGCTTACTCACCAAATTTTGAAACCGCGAAAGGGAGCTGCGAGGGTCTTTGTTACGAGCCCTTATGCCGCATCGGCCTGCTCTATAATAGGGCCTTGGCCCAGTCACCCCAACCCCTCTCCGCTTGAGTTTTCGGTGCAACGAGTTGTTGAGGTCGAGGCTTGATCCCCAGACCTCTTGATGTAAGCTCTTAACGTTAACTCACATCACCAACTGATCCACGACTCAGTTGTTATGGTCCTCCTTTCATGGATTGTTGGAGATCAACGGGGTGGATGATACAACATAATACTAATATGATAAGATAAATGACGGTGAACCCGTAACAGTTTTCACATATTTTTTTGAGTTCGAGTGACTCTATTAGGAATTGATTTTTTTTGAGCATTTCACCCCTACATGTACTTACCGATGTGGTTCAAATGCAAAAAAGGAGGAACGTTATCGCGTTCATGTCTTTCAAATGGGTTTGAACATGGAGTCAGATACAGTTCAGACACACATCCTACATTGTTCGCCTCTTTCTTCGGGAGGCACTCAGTATGCTTCAGGGGGATGAAGACAATTGAAAATCTCTCAGCATGAGTATCTTAATTTATTGGCCTGCCTTGCCTAGTTTCTGTCGGGGAAACATCATTACTTATTTCCCTACATGTGATTACCGTGGATGCCGAGGACATGTTAGGGAAGCGTGCTTCAAACTCCATTCTCATCTTGCTCCTCCTGGCCATGGTCGTGGACGTGGCTGTGCTCCAAGCTGAGGGGTCTCTCGCCTTGCGGGTTCGAGGATTCATTATGCTGCTTATTCCACTGAGGTTTTTGAAGAGCTTCACATGTATGCCTCTGCGTCGTGTCCTCTACATGCTCCCTCTTTCGGGACCTTGACAATTGATGAATTTGATGCTCCCCGACGGCTGCTTCGTTCACAGTCTGTCATGGATTCGGGTGCCTCCACATCTTTTGCCACAATTATACCTTGTGCGCATGCTGCTAACACCACTGCGTTTGTTTGGATCATTGACTCAGGGGACACATATCATATGATCGAGTTCGCCTCAAATTTTGCTTCCTACACTCTATTGTCTTGTAAGAACAAGGTCATCTTTGCCAATGACACCTTGTCCTCCATTGCTGACAAATGGCATGTCTCATGCTCTCCATCCATTCCCCTCTCTCTCCTGTTCTCAATGTTTATTCTTTTCTCCATAATTTACTTTCAATTAGCAATATTAATAGATCTCTTAATTACTCAATAACATTATTCCGTGAGTTTTATACTTTTCAGGAACTAATTACAAAACATAACTTTGACAGTGGTAGGAACCATGGTGGCTTGTACTCCTTGGACCGCCACTTACTGTCTCATGCTCTCTCCTCTACCACGGCTCATGCTATTACCGTTGAGGATGTTGAAAGATGCCTTCGCCATCTTGAACACCCTTCCGCATCTTATTTTCAAAAATTGTTACCCTCGTTTATGTATTTATTATAATTTCTCTTTTAATGTGTATGTGATATCAAAACATGTTAGACATAACTTTTCTCATTTGTCCCCTCCTAGTTCTAATTCTTTTGAAGTAGTACATTCTGATGTTGGAAGGTCATCCTCTATTTTATCTTTGACTGATTATCTATTGTTTGTTACTTTTGTTGATTATTTTCTTGTTCGACTTGGGTTTATCTTTTGAAAAAGTAAAGTTTTTTTTTCTGTTTTCAAGTCTTTCATCGGATGGTGATGACCTAGTTTAAGAGCACCATTCGCATCTTTCACAATGATGATTGGGGGGGGGGATAGTTGGAATATGTTGATCATGATTTATTTGGTTTCTACCTCGCTAATCATGGTATTATTAATCAAATCACCTGTGTTCACACCTCCACTAAAAACCGGGTTGCTAAACTCAAAAAAATAACACTTTGAGGTTACTCGTTACCTTCTTTACCACTATACATCTTCTCAAATCTTATTGGGGTGATACCATTCTGACCGCGACTCATCTCATCAATCATTTACCATCTTGAGTCTTGGACTAGGGTGTACCTATCATCCACCTTTCCACCAAATGTGACGTTCATACATCTCATCTGTCTTTGTTTTGTCCATGTTCATCAGCTTCATAGGGACAAACTTGATCCGTGGGCTCAACGTTGTGTATTTCATTGACTATTCCACCATGAATGGTATCAATGTTACCACCCATTGTCCCGACGTATCTTTTGCACCATGGATGCCTCCTTTCGGGATGACGAGTCTTACTTTTAGGATCCGACTCACTCCATTCGTCATAGGGAGATTGATGTCAATGCCAATGATATCCCTCTTTCTCCCATTCCTCCCACTCGTAGTCTACCTTCCATCCAAGATATACCACATACCCAGGTTACTCCTCGGTCTCTGATATCTCTACATCTGATTGTCTACCATCGTCGACGAACATGTACGTAGGACATTACCATTCCGCCACTACCAGTTCCCACCTCAAGATCAAATTTTGGAAATGATCTTCATCTTTCTCTTGCTTTGCTGGAAGGTGAAGCGTTATGAACGCAACACCCTATCTCCAAGTTTGTTTCTTATCATAACCTTACTCATGCACATCAAGATTTTGTTACTTCGTTATCCTTGATTATCATTCCCAAGACATGGAAGGAAGTCTTGTGTTGCCATGAATGTGCACATGAAATAGAGGAGGAAATGTTTTTCCTTGACAAGAATCACACACGAGACATTTCTTCTCTCCCCCAGTGGTGAAAACAATTGGTTCCATATGAGTGTTCTTTGTTAAACAAAACCAGGATGACTAGGTAGAAAGTTACAAGACAAGGATGGTGGCTCAAGGATATACCCAGACTCAAGGAATGGAGTACCAGAATACCTTGCCTCAGTAGCGAAGATGGACTCTTTACGAGTTCTCTTATCCTGTGTCACTTGTCTAAATTGGGATCATCATCGAGTTGATGTTTATGATGTCTTTCTGCACGCTGAGCTAGATAAAGAGGTATACACAAAATACCTTCTCGAGTTTATGAAAAAGGGACAAACACAATTAGTTTGCCGCTTAAAGAAGTCATTATATGGCTTTAAACAGTCGCCCAGGGCATGGTTTGGCAGGCTTCACAAGGTCATACTCAAGTTTGTCTACAAGCAGAGACAGACTAATCACACGATGCTCATTAAAAGATATGATCAGAAGATAGTAGTTCTCATAGTATATGTGGACAACATGGCCATTGCAGACGATGATTCTGAGGAGATCGCCAACATCAAGGCTTAGTTATCCACAAAGTTTGAAGTGAAGGATTAATATATACTACGATACTTGGAATTGACAAGGTCAAATCAAGACATCTTCATATCGTAATGCAAGTATATCTTGGATCAGTTAAAGGAAATCAGAGTGATTGGTTGTCTCAGCAAATACTCTCATGGAAGAGAATCATAAAATTAATGAAAGCAGTGACCGTGATCAGATAGATGTATCAAGTTATAAAAGGTTGGTCAGAAGACTCATATACCCATCCTACATGGCCTGAAATTACATATGCAGTAGACATTTTGAGTAGATATATGCATGCTCTCAGAGTCAGACATCAAGAAACTGCACATCGAGTGTTGAGATACCTAAAGAAAGGAACCTGGTCGAGGACTCCTGTTCCTTAAGAACAATCACTTAAGGATTGAAGTCTCTTCATGAACACAAATTGAGCTGAAAGTCGTGATAAAAGGAAGTCAACTATAGGGTATTGCCCATTTGTTGGGGGAAATTTGGTAACTTGCGAAGTAAGAAACATAATGTAGTAGCTAGATATAGCCTGGAGGCTAAGTACAAAGTGATGTGTCAAGTCTCTATGACGGACTATGGGTTCAATTTATGTTATACGATCTACGTTTTCGAGAACGTATCCCTATATCCTACTATGATAATAAGGTTGTCATTAGTATAACTCACAACCCCATACAACACGATAGGGCAAAGTAACATGTTGAAGTCGTTCGACATTTTATCAAGGACCGTTTGGTCATAGGGAACGTGATCGCTCCATATTTTTATTCTAAAGACCAACTGTTAAAGGGCAAACTATCTTATGCTCGTCAGGTGGTGACGATATCTCAGGTTATAGCTAAGGTGTATTTATGCAACTCCCTATCTTGGGATCAAGGCGGAACAGATTAACCTAAAGGTGCATTCTTCTCGCTAACCTGGTATCAGAGGAGTAAGTTCCTCGACGTCGCCGACCTCAAGGCTCGGCCCACCCGGTTTTCGCCGTTGCTTCGTCAACGCTTCGAGTGTTCATCTATTGCCAATCGAAATCCCTCGCCATTCCACCGCTCGTTTCTGCTGATCGATTCGTCGACCATCTTCGATTTGTCTATCGTCTTCATCGTCCTATTTTTGCCGCCGGTCCGTCGTCATATTTCTGCCACTTCTTCCTTCTGCTGCCGATCATTTCTTTTTGCTGCTGATCGTTTCTTTCCGATCATTTCCTTTTGTTGTCGCTGCTTTCTTCTCCGCTCCCTTCTACTGCTACTGCTTTAACTATATCAACTTCAGTTGGAAGAGGAAAAGCCTATAGAATTTACTCGTGCTTTCCCAAAGTAAGGTAATTGTCGCTGCTTATTTCTTCTTCAATCGTCTGCCCCCTTCCTTCCAAGTGGTGGTTCCCCTTCCTGTCTGCCCTAACAGAGGACAAAGTAAAGAATGTGAATGCCCCTAAAAGGGTTGCTAATCACTCTAAATACTATAGTGGAGAAAATTCTAATGTGGATTTCACTCATGGTGTGACTCACATCAAACTGAATGGGAAGAACTATCTCCTACGGTCTCAGTTTATGCAGATATTCATTGGGAGTCGACGAAGACTTGGGTTTGTCACCGGATTCAAATTGTCCCCAAGCAAGATTGACCCCTTGTATGCTGAATGTGTAACATCCCTAAATTATTGACGCAAAATATTTATCTAAATTGTAGGGGCAAGTCGCGACCGTTTATTTGAGAGTTGGGAGTGTGTCGATAGCCATGTATTAAGTGGTATTCTAGTGAAATTGGGTTGCCAATAGTAATCTTTCCCCACTCTCCTCTTTACGGTTGTGAAGGAAACCGCTAGCAGCCCGATTAAAATCCCGCACGCCTTATTTCTATCGGGAGAAAACCGCAGGCCGAATAGTCTTCTCCCGATTTCTTCCGTCTCCCGCAAGAGGCGAGCCCGGCGACCCTTCCGGCGCTTTCCGCAACCCTAGCCGGCGACCCTACTCCCTCCAGAACCCATCGCCGGCGCCTCTTCTTCCCTCCTCCACTGGGCCGACGCTTCCTCTTCCTGTTTCCCGTGCAATAGGAGGATCGGTCTCCTCTCCAACCGGTGTAGGTCAAGTGCAAGGTCAACTTTTGGTTCCGGTGAGTTCGATTCCTCCCTTATCTCGATTTCTTGTTAAATATCCTTCGATTTGAAGGTTAGGTTAAACTAATTTGCATTCCTATTGCCGTATGTTAGGTTTTGGGGTTCGAATTTCACCGCGGAATTCGAGTAGGACGCTTTGAGAGCCCTAATCGCTCCACAAAAAGGTAATTTTTGGGCCTTAGCATTCGTAGTTTGTTAACCCTAGTTGTTTTGGATTTTTCCATCGGAAATACTTAGGGAAAATGTTGGTTTTAGGGCTGCCCTAAATTTTGCAGGTTTTTCGGTGGAGTCGGGGCAACTCTTGAAGGTCCCCAGTAGGAGGTTTTTGCCTTTGAAATAGAAGATGCCGCCGCGCCGAGTGTACGAGCGCCGCACCACCGCTGTAAGGAAATTTAATACCTGTTAGTTAGACATAACAAAAGTTATATTTTGTATACGCATATGTAGGTTTCGTACAAGCAACATAACCATGCATAGTAAAGTGTGACGGTAGGAAAATGGTCGCGGAAAACGTGTAGGATGACGCCCTTTTCCATGACCCAGTTAGTCAAGTTATGAATAATTATTTTAAGTACGAAACTTTACCCGCGTACGTAAGCTTGGAATGTGTCCAACCAAGGGCGTGAATGTCCCTTCAAGTCGACCACAAGAAAGTCAAGGGTCGCTTAGTAGTACACCAGAAAAGATATCCATTGCAGAGTAGCATCAGACCACAAAGGTCAGCCAGCACACAGAGTTTCTTCCGTGCTAGGTAGAGGCGCACTACCGTTCTCATAAGGCACATGGAACCTTATGAGTAGTACAGACTTGGGAAATGTCTTCCCTTGAGCCAGCTAGTGGATTCGAGACCGTGTCCGCGTGACACTAGAACAATTGGGTTCGTAAGATGGTCTCGGGTCGTCAGTTTCAGTTGCGCGTTAGGAGCTACTCTGCCTAGAGCCTTCCTAGTTGATGAGCAGGTGAGAAGCCACCTAGAACTCAAGTATAGACCTGACATGAGACAGTACGCTAGTTAGTGGACGCCAGGACTTGAGTTAATAAAATAAAAGTCACGTGCTTAGTACGAGTAGATGTGTGACCAGAGAATAGTGCGAAGCCATGCATAGCACATAGCATAAAAGTTTTAAATGCATAAAATTATTTTTCAAAGACATACATGCATTCATATGTAAAACTGGTTTTTAGTGTCACTAGGAGGGGTTATTTTTCCTTACTCTGACCCTTCGTGGGCACTGTTTTTCAGGTGACCCAGGTGGGAAGTTACGTCTAGGATGAGCATGTGGTGGCGTCAGTTTGTACTATTTATCTTTTTCAGTTTACTCTATTTCAGCATGTACCTGTAGATGAGAACATTGTATCAGATTAATATTTTATCTAATTTATTTCAGACTATTTATGGTTAACCAGATTTTCAGTTAATTCAGTTTTACTTCCTGTTTAGTGGCTCTGTGAATCCAGATATCAGGTATGTGGTTACCCTTAGTTTACTTTATTCAAACTTCCGCTGTAAGTCTTAAATTGCTTAGTATAGAATTTATTACCTGCTGCTACTAGTTTTAATACTGTTTCCTAGTTTTCTTTATATCGCTGACCCGGCCGGACGGCTGATTTCTGAAATACTGGGAAGGGGTGTTACAAATTGGTATCAGAGCGAGGTTTAGGATCCTTGGACCCTAGAAAGAATTCACAGAGCTATAGGAGCGTATAAGAGTAAACTCTTGTCAGTAAAGTACTTTAAGTTGCGATTAAGCCTTAGTGTTCGCTAGAGTACAAAATAAGTTGCTAGATCAGATTTCTTAGATGCTTGATAAATAACCAGATTTCCTTTATTTATTCTATCAGGCACCACGAGTTAGTGAACCAGGTGAATCTTCACGCCAGAACCCGATTCCTAATGCAACCATGGGAGATGCTGCCATGCCACAGGTACCGCCAGTTCCAGCAGCTCCAGAGGGCACTGACATAGCATCTCAGATTGCCAGGGCGGTTACTGTTGCCTTGATGGAGTTTCAGAGAGGACTGGCTGCAGGATTTCCAGCTCCAGTACAAGTACCAGTCCCTGCACCAGCTCCTGCAGCAGCACCTGTGGAGATGACCCTGGAGCGCTATTTGAGAAATTTCAGAGAACTTCAGCCTTCGAACTACAGTGGGGATGAGACCCCGATGGATACTGATGATTGGATAGCTAACACCAGAGACCTGCTGAATGTGTTGGAGTGCCCGGAGAATAAGAAAGTTCCTCTGGCAGCTTTCCTCCTCCGGGGAGAGGCAAAAGTCTGGTGGGACAAATACCGGACAGATGATCCTGCAGGTAAAGTGTTATGATCAATTCCTTTATTTTAGGAAGTAATGTGTAAATTTTAATATGGTATGATTGTATTTTTGGTTGGCCAGGCCGTACCCCAGACATGTTCGCTTGGGGCGAGTTCTCTAGAGCTCTTGCTAGTTGGTTCGTGCCTCCTTCCGCACGACGAGGTCTCCAAGAGAAGTATCTGAGGCTTTTCCAGGGGGACAGGACAGTTACTGAGTACGAGCGAGAGCTGACTCATCTGGCTAGTTATGCGGGCGTGATGCAGGGAGATCAGACTGAGAAGTGCAGTCGTTTCGTGGATGGCTTGCGTGACTCGTTGAGGCAGCCGCTGATGACTATGGTCAATGCTGATTACAGGAGCTTAGTGGATACAGCTCGCAGACTGGAGGCTGACCAGCAGAAGGTTCAGAAGCGAAGTAGCTTCCGTGCGAAGCGATCTCAGGATTCGCATCAGCCGCAGCAGAACAAGAATGACCAAGGTAAGAACTGGAACAAGAAGCCGAAGCCTGATGCTAAGAAGAATGGTCAACCTGGTGACCGAAGCAAGGACTATCCCACGTGTCCCAAGTGTCAGCGTCATCATTCAGGAGAGTGTTTGGCCAGTGCAGGCGTATGCTATAAGTGCCGACAACCTGGACACATAGCTCGCTTCTGTCAGGAAGCTGGGACAAATCAGGTAATCAAGGTCCTTATGTGTTGATTACATTTTTGTAATTTCGATAGATTTTTAATGAAATTCACTTCTTGCAGTTGAAGTTCGAGGTTGGTGGCCCTAGCAGGGTAGATAAGGGCAAAGCATTGATGCTCACTGATGGGAGACCACAACAGGGTCGAGACTTAGTGCAGCCCAGAGCTTATGGGCTGGGTCAGCAGGAGGCGAAGGATCAGGAGGATGTTGTGACAGGTAAGTGTTGTTTGCTTGCAAGTTAGTTTTAAAATCCTCCGTAGTGACACATTAAATTTTTCATCCTTCATAAATCATTCATGTAGGCATCCTTATGATTCGTAACTTACCCTCTAAGATTCTGTTTGATACGGGTGCCTCACACTCGTTTATCGCGGAATCTTTAGTGCGTAAGTTGGATTTAGAAGTCTTCCCCGAGTCAGTACCGCTGGAAGTCATGATGCCGAATGGATCCCTTCTGCAGACCAGAGACAAGTGCAGGGTGCCAGTGCAGTTTGGGGACACTGAGATTATCGTGGAAGCTTTGCTGCTACCTATAGCAGGGTTTGACTTGATTTTTGGAATGGACTGGCTTGCAGCAGTCAACGCCAGGATTGACTGTAGGGCGAAGCAGATTCAGTTCGATGGCCCCAACCAGACATCTTTCTCTTTTCAGGGATTGAAGGGAGTAGTGAAGATGATCATATCTGCAGTCCAAGCGAGAAAGTGCATTAGTCAGGGTTGTGAAACCTTCGTAGTATTCATGAGCGCGGAGTCTAAGGCTGATTTGTTAGAGGTACCAGTGGTCCAGGAGTTTCCAGATGTTTTCCCGGAAGAGCTCCCTGGTGCCCCTCCAGATAGAGAGATTGAGTTCCCGATAGACTTGCATCCTGGGGCTACACCGGTAGCCAAATCTCCCTATCGGATGGCTCCAAGGGAACTAGCAGAATTGAAGAGCCAGTTGCAGGAGCTGTTTGATTTGGGTTTTATACGCCCCAGTACTTCGCCTTGGAGTGCTCCAGTGCTTTTCGTGAAGAAGAAGGATGGTAGCCTGAGATTGTGCATAGACTACCGCGAATTGAATAAGCTGACCGTTAAGAACAAGTACCCGATTCCCAGGATTGATGATTTGTTCGACCAGTTGGTGGGAGCGAGCACTTTCTCCAAGTTAGATCTGAGGTCGGGCTATCATCAGCTGAGGATTCGTGACGCGGATATACAGAAGACTGCTTTCAGTACCAGATATGGACACTTCGAGTTCGTGGTCATGCCGTTCGGGCTGACCAATGCCCCTTCAGTATTTATGGACCTGATGAACAGGGTATTTCGGGAGTATTTAGATCGTTTTGTCATCGTCTTTATAGATGATATTTTGGTGTTCTATAAGAGTGCAGAAGATCATGCAGCTCACCTCAGGATTGTTTTGAGCACGCTCAGGAAGAACCAGTTGTATGCCAAATTTTCAAAGTGTGAGTTTTGGCTTTCAGAGATTGCATTCTTAGGCCACATCATCAGTCAGAAAGGGGTTAGCGTTGATCCAAAGAAGATAGAGGCCATTAAGAGTTGGCCAAGGCCGACGACAGTTTCAGAGGTTCGCAGTTTTTTGGGTCTTGCTGGATACTACAGGAGATTCATCAGGGATTTCTCGAAGATAGCCTTACCACTGACTTCCCTCACTAGGAAGGGAAAGGGCTTGGATTGGACAGTTGAGTGTGAGTTGGCCTTTGAGAACTTGAAGAACAGATTGATGACCGCACCAGTTTTGAGTTTACCTTCAGGGCCAGACGGATTTCAGATCTATAGTGATGCTTCAGGTCAGGGTTTGGGTTGTGTTCTCATGCAGCATGGAAAGGTCGTAGCTTATGCCTTGAGACAGTTAAAGGTTCATGAGAGGAACTATCCCGTTCATGACTTGGAGCTTGCAGCAGTCATTCATGCTCTGAAGATATGGAGACACTACCTCTATGGAGTGCGTTGTGAGATCTTTACTGATCATAAGAGCCTTAAGTATATCTTTGATCAGCGAGAGCTCAATTTGAGGCAGCGCAGATGGTTGGAGTTTCTAGCAGACTACGATGTAGACATTCAGTACCACCCAGGAAAGGCGAACGTGGTAGCTGATGCTCTTAGCAGGAGAGGCTCGTGTTTCTATCTTCTCACTCAGCAGGAAGAGTTAGTACGAGAGCTGGAGAGACTGGACATCGTCGTTGTGCCCCGTGGCAGTTTTGGTTCAGCTTGGTTGAGTTGGATGGAGATTTCGTGCGATATTAGAGATAGGATCAGGACAGCATTACCGTTGGATCCAAAGATGGCAGAGATTTGGATCTCAGTACAGTCAGGTCAGAAAGAGAGGTTCTCTATTCAGGATGAGTTACTATTGCACGACGGCAGAGTGTGCATCCCAGATGTCAGTCACCTTCGTGAGGACATTCTTTTCGAGGCACACAATTCCAGATATTCTATACATCCTGGTAGCACGAAAATGTATGCAGATCTTAAGAAGACAGTCTGGTGGCCAGGTTTGAAGAGTGATGTTGCAGATTATGTAGGGAAGTGTGAGACATGCAAGTTGGTTAAGGCCGAGTGTCAGAGGCCTGGAGGCAAATTGCAGCCACTTCCCATCCCCGAGTGGACTTTTGAGGATATATCTATGGACTTCATTCATGGTTTGCCGAGATCGCAGAGTGGGAATGATTCCTTGTGGGTTATAGTAGATCGACTTTCTAAGGTCGCCCATTTCATTCCTCTTAGGAAGACGGATCAGGGTCCGAAGCTGGCACAGTTGTATTTAGACGAGATAGTTCGACTTCACGGTGTTCCCAAGACAATAGTTTCAGACCGAGATGGCAGATTTACCTCCAGGGAGTGGCGTTACGTACAGGAGCGGTTGGGTACCAGGTTACATTTCAGCACCGCATTCCATCCTCAGACAGATGGACAGACTGAGCGCACAAATAGGACTTTGGAGGATCTGTTTCGGATGTGCATGCTAGATTTTGGAGGAAAGTGGGAGAAGTATGTTACTCTTGTGGAGTTCTCCTACAACAACAGTTTTCAGGCGAGTATTGGGATGGCACCGTTCGAGGCCCTCTATGGTAGACGCTGTCGGACACCGTTATGTTGGGCAGAGAGTGAGGAAAGATCTTCTATCAGAGAGTCATGGATTGATAAGACCACTGATAGGATCAAGCTTATTCAGGAGCGTATGAGGACAGCTCAGGATCGCCAGGCCAAGTATCATGATCAGAAGCACAGGTCAGTAGAGTTCAGTGTTGGAGACTACGTTTATCTGAAGGTCAGACCAGTCAGAGGAGTCTCTAGAATAAAGCGAATGAAGAAGCTGAGTCCCAGATTCGTTGGTCCTTTTGAGGTACTGGAAAGAGTTGGTGAGGTTGCATATAGGTTGGCCTTACCTGAAGAAATGAGTGGTGTACATGATGTATTCCACGTCTCCTACCTTAGGAGAGCAGTCAGAGATTCCAGTCAGATCATCAGTACCGAAGAAGCACCAATCGAGACAGATCTTAGTATTGGAGTTAGACCAGTCAAGATAGTGGACTCAAGGATTCAGAAGCTCAGAAATAGAGAGATTCGCATGGTCAAAGTCCTTTGGATGAACTGTGGCCGTCCAGAGTATACTTGGGAGCGAGAGGATGAGCTTAAGAGCAATGCAGACTATTCTTTTCTCTTCGATTCAGGTATGGATTCAATTTTTCGAGGACGAAAATTTTTTTTATGAGGGGAGATTTGTAACATCCCTAAATTATTGACGCAAAATATTTATCTAAATTGTAGGGGCGAGTCGCGACCGTTTATTTGAGAGTTGGGAGTGTGCCGATAGCCATGTATTAAGTGGTATTCTAGTGAAATTGGGTTGCCAATAGTAATCTTTCCCCACTCTCCTCTTTACGGTTGTGAAGGAAACCGCTAGCAGCCCGATTAAAATCCCGCACGCCTTATTTCTATCGGGAGAAAACCGCAGGCCGAATAGTCTTCTCCCGATTTCTTCCGTCTCCCGCAAGAGGCGAGCCCGGCGACCCTTCCGGCGCTTTCCGCAACCCTAGCCGGCGACCCTACTCCCTCCAGAACCCATCGCCGGCGCCTCTTCTTCCCTCCTCCACTGGGCCGACGCTTCCTCTTCCTGTTTCCCGTGCAATAGGAGGATCGGTCTCCTCTCCAACCGGTGTAGGTCAAGTGCAAGGTCAACTTTTGGTTCCGGTGAGTTCGATTCCTCCCTTATCTCGATTTCTTGTTAAATATCCTTCGATTTGAAGGTTAGGTTAAACTAATTTGCATTCCTATTGCCGTATGTTAGGTTTTGGGGTTCGAATTTCACCGCGGAATTCGAGTAGGACGCTTTGAGAGCCCTAATCGCTCCACAAAAATGTAATTTTTGGGCCTTAGCATTCGTAGTTTGTTAACCCTAGTTGTTTTGGATTTTTCCATCGGAAATACTTAGGGAAAATGTTGGTTTTAGGGCTGCCCTAAATTTTGCAGGTTTTTCGGTGGAGTCGGGGCAACTCTTGAAGGTCCCCAGTAGGAGGTTTTTGCCTTTGAAATAGAAGATGCCGCCGCGCCGAGTGTACGAGCGCCGCACCACCGCTGTAAGGAAATTTAATACCTGTTAGTTAGACATAACAAAAGTTATATTTTGTATACGCATATGTAGGTTTCGTACAAGCAACATAACCATGCATAGTAAAGTGTGACGGTAGGAAAATGGTCGCGGAAAACGTGTAGGATGACGCCCTTTTCCATGACCCAGTTAGTCAAGTTATGAATAATTATTTTAAGTACGAAACTTTACCCGCGTACGTAAGCTTGGAATGTGTCCAACCAAGGGCGTGAATGTCCCTTCAAGTCGACCACAAGAAAGTCAAGGGTCGCTTAGTAGTACACCAGAAAAGATATCCATTGCAGAGTAGCATCAGACCACAAAGGTCAGCCAGCACACAGAGTTTCTTCCGTGCTAGGTAGAGGCGCACTACCGTTCTCATAAGGCACATGGAACCTTATGAGTAATACAGACTTGGGAAATGTCTTCCCTTGAGCCAGCTAGTGGATTCGAGACCGTGTCCGCGTGACACTAGAACAATTGGGTTCGTAAGATGGTCTCGGGTCGTCAGTTTCAGTTGCGCGTTAGGAGCTACTCTGCCTAGAGCCTTCCTAGTTGATGAGCAGGTGAGAAGCCACCTAGAACTCAAGTATAGACCTGACATGAGACAGTACGCTAGTTAGTGGACGCCAGGACTTGAGTTAATAAAATAAAAGTCACGTGCTTAGTACGAGTAGATGTGTGACCAGAGAATAGTGCGAAGTCATGCATAACACATAGCATAAAAGTTTTAAATGCATAAAATTATTTTTCAAAGACATACATGCATTCATATGTAAAACTGGTTTTTAGTGTCACTAGGAGGGGTTATTTTTCCTTACTCTGACCCTTCGTGGGCACTGTTTTTCAGGTGACCCAGGTGGGAAGTTACGTCTAGGATGAGCATGTGGTGGCGTCAGTTTGTACTATTTATCTTTTTCAGTTTACTCTATTTCAGCATGTACCTGTAGATGAGAACATTGTATCAGATTAATATTTTATCTAATTTATTTCAGACTATTTATGGTTAACCAGATTTTCAGTTAATTCAGTTTTACTTCCTGTTTAGTGGCTCTGTGAATCCAGATATCAGGTATGTGGTTACCCTTAGTTTACTTTATTCAAACTTCCGCTGTAAGTCTTAAATTGCTTAGTATAGAATTTATTACCTGCTGCTACTAGTTTTAATACTGTTTCCTAGTTTTCTTTATATCGCTGACCCGGCCGGACGGCTGATTTCTGAAATACTGGGAAGGGGTGTTACAGAATGAGAATGTGAGAATCTTACTGTGATCAATTGATTTGTCAACTCTATGAAACTTATGATTGCAAGCCAATTTCTTTCCTGCCAAACTGTTAAAGAAACGAGAGTTAATTGAACAAAATTACTTAAAAAAGAAAGACTTGGCGAGGATATGTCAACTTCAAACTGAACAGATATGTATATATATGACAAGTATGAATGATTTCGAGGAATATTATATTAAATTGACTTATAAATGGGCAAAAATTGATCAATACTCTGCTATTCAAACCATCGAAGACTACAAGACTGAACTTATGCAATGAAGTGTGTTTGAAATGCTTTCTGGTCTTCTTTCAAAGTTTGAATTTCAAAGAGTTCAGACGTTGGGAAGATATTTTGTTCATGATTTGGAAACCGTTGCCCAATACATTTGGGGGAAGCAAATCGAATAAACTCTCTTCGTACTGATGTCTATGCTGGACATGATAAATCTGCTCTTGTTGCCGAATAGAAGAAGTGGAATTCTAGAAATATAGGAGAGGAAATTAGAGTAAGAGGAAGTGTCCTCACTGTGGGAAGAAAAGACATGAGAAAAATAAGTGTTGGGACTTGCATCCCAACTTGGTTCCTCCAGGTTGGATTTGTGGTACTGATGGGAAGTAGGTTGGATTTGTGGTACTGATGGGAAGTAGGTTAGATCCCAAACTGGTATGTATAGTAACTTGGAGAATACCAATACCTTATGGCGGAAAATGGAAGTTTAGATAGAGAACTTAAAGCTTTGAAGGCTAGTGTTGAAAGATCTTATACTATAGGCTTGTTTGGTACAACTGCTCATGTTCAAACTATCTCTTTATCTAGCATAGAGCCATCTTCTCCCCGGATTGTTGACTCAGGAGCCTCCAACCATATGACAAGATCTTCTAGGGGTGGTACTTTTGTATCTCATGATAGTGTTAGACTAGCTGATGGAACTTCTGCTTCGGTGACTGGTAAAGAGATTATTCAAATCTCTCCTTCTATATCCCTCAAATCTGTTGTTGTTCTTTCATTTCCTACAAATTGCTTTCTGTGAGCAATTTAACCAAACAACTTAATTGTGCTATCACTTTTTACTCTTCTCATTTATTTTTTTCAGGATCTGGCGAGTGGGAAGACGATTGTTGGTGGACATGAGTCAGGTGGTGTTTATGTTATGAACACTGATCTTTCCTTGGTGCTCAAAAATCTTCAGCACTGATCATTTGATGTTGTGACACAAGAGATTTAGGCATGCGAATTTGAATACCTTGAAGTATGCTTTCCCTAGTTTTTGTTAATGTTGCTAAAACTAGCATTGACTGTAAATCTTGTGAATTTGGAAAATATTATAGAACCAACTATGCTCCTAGCAGGGGTCAGAGTGTGTGATGTTTTGATTTGATACATTTGGACATTTAGACATCCCTTATCTGGTCTGTAAATGAATTTTGTTTTTTTATTGATAATTACTCACACTTTACTTGAGTTTATCTTATGAGAAAGAAAAATGAAGTGTATGAATTGGTTATTTTATCACCATGTGTAGACTCAGTTTGATGCTAAGATTAAAATACTTAGGAGTGACAATGAAGGTGAATATACAAGCGGGGAACTTCAGTGGTTCTTGGGAGATCATGACATCATTTTCCAATTTTTCTGCCAAGAGACTCCTCAACTGAATGGCGTGGCAGAAAGGAAGAATCGTGAAATCGTGAAACTACTCGTTTTTTATTATAGAAGTTGCACGTCCTTAAGAGACTGTGGGATGAAGGTGTTGTCATGTCAGTCTATCTAATTAATCATATGACATCTGATACTTTGGTGTGGAAGTATCCCCTGAAACTTCTTGGTTCAAACTCCAAATCTTCCATTATTTAACCTTTCACCAAAGGTTTTTGGATGTGTTACCTTTGTTCATATCGTGGGACCATTTAAGGATAAATTAGGTCCTCAAATTATCAAATGTATTTTTGTTGGATATGACACTAACCAAAATGGGTATAAGTACTACCCACCCTCGTCGCGTAAAGGGTTTATATCTAAAGTTGTTACCTTCTTTGAGCACACCCCATATTACTCAGATGAAAGCAAAAAATGTTACTTGTCAAGATAAATCCGAAGATGAGGGTGGTATGATGTCGCCTTTACCTGCTCTTATGGATGTTCTCTCACATAGTAGCTTGGATGTTCCTGTTGAAAGGGAAGTGCCCAACAATGATCTACCGGTCTATAAATGAAGAAAGAACATTTAAGTCTATCAGAGAAAACAAATTAGAATTATTGGGCGCCACCAAACACCGCCATTGCCAGATTCGAAAACTGGGACCACTCATATGGTCACATCTTCTCTCCAAATTCATCAGTTTCCTCTATTTTTATTCCTAATAGTTTTTTAGAAGCTAGTTTGAATCCTCACTGGACTAAGACTATGGAGGATGAGATGGATACTCTCTAACATCAAAAGATTGTCTTTATTCCGCATGAGCGTCATGCTATCAGATGCAAATGAATATATACTATTAAATACCTTCAAGATGACATTTTTGATTGATATAAAACAAGGCTGGTTGCTAAAGGATTTACCCAGATTGATGGAATTGAATTACATGAGACATTTGCTCTCGTTGTTAAACTTAACTTTATTAGAATTTTGCTATCTATTGCGGCCCACAAGTCTTGGCCTTTGTATCAACTTGATGTAAAAAATGTCTTTCCCCACGGTGAATTAAATGAAGAAATCCACTTGAATCCTCCATCAGGCATTGATGTTCCTAAAGGACAGGGGTGTCGTCTCGAGAAGGTCTTGTATGACCTTAAGCAATCATCCCGGGCCTGGTTTGAAAAGCTAAGTGGCAAACTCTTGAGTTTAGATTTTTCCTGTTGTACTTCTGATCACTCAGTTTCTACAGTAATGAGAAATTTACCACTATTCTTATTGTATAGGTTGATGATATCATTATCGCAGGAACTGATGATCAACACATTACTCTGGTTAAAAGGGAATTGACCTTTGCTTTTGAAATCAAATATTTGGGGCTTCTTTGATATTTTTTTGGTATTGAGATTGCTCAATCTACCAAAAAAATTATGATCTCCCAATACAAATACATCTTGGATCTTCTCAGTGACATTGGATATTTGAGTGTAAAACATGTGGATAGTCCAGTGGATCCTAATTATGATATTCACAAGAATAATTCTCAGGATCTTGAGAGGAAATTGGAATTTTATCGAATTATGGGAAAATTGATTTATCTGACTATTACTAGACCAAATATCTCATTTGTTGTTGGGTTAGTTAGCTAGTTCATGCACAGTCCTAAAGTTCATCACTATCAAACTGTTCTTCAGATACTCAAGTACTTATAAAAGGGCCCACAAAATGCATTATCTATCAAGATCATGACCACCTTAAAGTTTACGGGTACTGTGTTGCTGATTAGACTGGTTCCTCCTCTAATAGAAGATCTACAAATGAATATTCTATCTTTGTGGGTTGCAACCTTGTTTCTTGGAGGAGTAAAAAACAAAATGTTTTTGCTCGCTCCTCTACTGAAGCAGAATATCGTGTTATTGTCATTACTAATTGTGAATTAATTTGTGTTAAATCTATTTTTGGAGAAATGAGCTTTCCTGTCCTGGACACCATACACTTACGATGTGATAATCAAACTGCTATCCACATTGCCAACAACCACGTCTTCCAGTAGAGGACTGTTTATATTGAGATTGATTGTCATTTTGTGCGAGAAAAAATTTAGGATCAAACTATTACTACCGTGTTTGTGCCGTTCGGGGACCAACTTGCTGATATGTTCATCAAAATAGTTTCTAGTAAATCTCTTCACACGTACTCTCTCAGGCATGGAATGATGGATGCTTATGGTGTTAGCTTGAGGGGGGGGGGGGGGGAGGACCAAGGTTGTCAGAATCGAGATCCTAGATGAATCGTTTTGAGGTAGGATCAGATTTGATAGTAGGGTCAGATCGAGGATCGCTTTACAAAATCAGGATCGATTTACAGAATCTGGATCGTAGGATCGTAAGATCCTATGATCTGGATCGCGATCCTGACAACCTTGGGGAGGACTGAGCATATTATTTGAAACTCGATAAGTCACTTGAATATTGAGCCGAATTGTAATCGGTTAAATTGATTCAACACAATTTGACTCGAATATAATTTCAAACCGATTTCGATCCAGAATCGTTCGAAATATCATTCGAATCAAATCGAATTTATTAAAAATAATATGCTTTTTATTAATATATATATTTTTTAAAATTTAAAACACTAGAATTTAAACCTTAATAAAAAATGTGAAGGCTCTAAGTGTGTTTCATTTGCCAAATTTAGATGTTATCCAATTTAATTTTTAGCCAATTAGGAATAAAGAAAAAGTTTGCTTAATTTCGAGTTGGGTCAATTTAATTTTGAGTCGACTCAGAATCGAGGCACTTCGAGTTGACTCGACTCGAAATCGATTTTGATTTTGAGTCGATTTTGGGCCGAATTTGACTCAAAAATTTTGATGTCGAGCTGAGCCCAAATCGCTCGAACTCGACCCGATATCAGCCCTGGTTTGGGCTGTTAAAAGGCAAGTTATCTTAGGCTCACCAGATGGTGACGATATCTCTAATTGTGTCTAAGGTGTATTTATGCAATTCCTTATCTTGGTATCAAGGGGGAACGAATGAACCTAAATGTGTGTTCTTCTCTCTAACACCAACTGGCTGACGTCTTCACCAAAGGCCTGAGTTGCGCTATGTTCTCTAATGAAATACACAAGCTAGGGATGAATGACATCTTCCATTTGTTTTGAGGGGGAGATTTATGTTTTGTTATATTATATTATCAAGTTGTATTAAGTCGCATGTTTTTTGTGTCTGTTGAGGAAATGAAAATAGACTTCAATTACAAAAAGGAAGCCCTAATCCCCTCTATATATGGAGGCGGATCAAGAAAATAAATACAATAATACACGACTAAGAATAAATGACACATAAAACGATAAGCTTATCTCAACACCCCCTCAAGTTGGGTGTGTGATGTCGAACATTCCCAACTTGCCAACAAGCTCTTTAAAGAAACCATTGCATAATCCCTTCGTTAGGAGGTCTGTCAATTGTTGCTCAGATGACACAAATAGAGTAACAACAAGGCCTCTATCTATATTTTCTTTGATGAAGTGTCTGTCGATTTCAATATGTTTTGTACGATAATGTTGCACAGAGTTGTGAGCAATACTGATCGCTATCTTGTTGTCGCAGTATAGCCTGATAGACTCGCTACTTTTAAGCTCAAGGTCGGTCAAAATAGTTCGTATCCATAGCCCTGAACTCCGCCTCGATGCTAGCTCTGGCAACTACATGCTGTTTTTTGCTCCTCCAGGTGACTGCATTTCCACTCACCATAGTGCAATATCCAGAGGTGGGCCGTCGATCTTCAATCTATCCAACCCAGTCAACATTCGTGTAAACCTCATTAGTCAGCTCTTCATTTGATGAAAATAGGATGCCCCTCACAGGAGAGGACTTGAGATATCTAAGGACACGATGAGAAGCATCTATATGACGAGTCCTCGGGGAATACATATATTGGCTGAGCACTCCAACATAGGAAATATCTAGGCTAGTGTGCGACTGGTAGATCAGTTTTCCAGCAAACCTCTGAAAATTGGGAATGTCTTCAATCATGTCACCATCATCTTTTCCAAGTCCGTGGTTGACTTCGATTGGAGTGTCAACCGGTCTGCACCCACTCATTCCTGAAGCTTCAAGGAGGTCAAGAGTATATTTTCTCTGTGATATGAATATCCCATGTTTGGAGCTCGCAACCTCAATACCCAAGAAGTACATGAGCTTCGCCAAAAATTTTACTTCAAATTCTTTCGTCAGTCTCACTTTCAATGCCTGAATCTCGTTCTGATCGTCTCCTATCATAATGATGTCATCTACATAAACTATCAGAGCAGTTGGTTTTTCTTCATTGTTTTTTATGTATAGAGTATGATCCCCATTACTCTGAGAGAATTCGAAGCATGTCATTGCCTTGTGAAATCTTTCAAATCAAGCTATAAGTGATTGTTTCAGGCCATACAAGACCTTCTTCAGATTGCACACCTTGCCTTCAGATCCTCTAGAAAGACCAGGAGATAGAGCCATGTATACCTCTTCTTCCAGATCACCATGAAGAAACACATTTTTTAGATCCAGTTGACTGAGACTCCATCCCTTGCAGGCAGCACACGACAGGAGAATTCTTAATGTTCATCTTAGTAACCGGTGCAAAGGTTTCCCTATAATCAATACCTGCCGTCCGAGTGTACCCTCTTGAAACCAGCCTAGTCTTGTACCTTTCCATAACCCCCTGAGTGTTCTGTTTGACAGAGAACACCCACTTGCATCCCACAACAGTCTTTCCTTTAGACAGACGTACTAGGTCCCATGTGCGATTCTTTTCTAGGGCATGCATTTCTTCAAGCATAGCTACCTTGCACCTGTCATAAGAGAGAGCATCCTTCCACGAAGTAGAGATGGAAGTAGCGGTCAAAGAAGAGACAAAAGCTTTATGGGAAGCCATTAAGGACGAATAAGAGACGAATTGAGATAACAGGTGTTGTGTAGAAGTACTTTCTCTTAGAGTAAAGGATCCTGACGACGGATTAGATGTCTGCTCTGGGATTCTGATAGGGGCTGGTGTGTTTGTTCCCCTTGGACGACAAGAGTAAACCTGCAGGGGCTTGCCAATAGGAGCAGCAGGAGTTAGCATAAGAGAAATAGGAGACGGAGTTGGGGCAGGAGCAATGGGAGACGGAATTAAGTGATAGTGATATAACGAAGGAATGAGTAAAGGAGTTAAGGAACTCACTTCCAACATAGAAGAGGTCCTCCCCTAAAGTGAGAGCCCGTAGTAACTCTCGGATTCAAGGAATGTGACATCTATGCTAACAAAGACTTTCTTAAGCACCAAGTCAAAGCATTTATAATCCTTTTGAGTAGGAGCATAGCCGATAAAAACACACATGTGAGCACGAGGATCAAGTTTAGTCAATTGGTGAATATGGACAAAACAAACACAACCAAATATACGAGGTTGTAGAGTAGTAGGAGGCACCCAAAGAAGTGTGAAGAAGAGTGTTATAATCCAGGACACGTGGGGGCAGACGGTTAATAAGATAGGCTGCAGTGAGAACAACATCCCCCCAATAGTATTGTTGAAGGTGCATATGGAGAAGCAGACACCAGGTCACTTCCAAGAGATGACGATTCTTGCGTTCCGCCACCCCATTTTAAGCAGGAGAGTGAACGCAAGACGTTTGATGAATAATCCCATGATGTGCAAGGTAACAGTCAAATTGAGAATCCATGTACTCTCGGCCATTGTCGGTGCGAAGGATTTTGATAGGGGTATCAAATTGCGTATAAATCATTTTGTGAAAACCTTGAAATAAAGGGAAAACCTCATCTTTAGCCTTCATTAAATAAACCCATGTACGAGAGAAGCAGTCAATGAAAGTGACAAATCAATGGCACCCAAAAATAGAAGAAACACGGCAAGAACCTCAAACATCACTGTGAATAACATGAAAAGGAGCAGAACTAGGAGATGAAACATGTTTAAACAAAACACGATGATGTTTTCCAAGTTCACAAGCATTACAATGAAAATTATCAATTAATACAGCGGGCAAAGTAGGAAATAAACGTTTCATAGACATAATAGATGGATGTCCAAGGAGGCAATGCCAGGACTCCAAAGTGGCCGCCTGATCAACATGAAGGGCCAGAGGAGAAGATGCAGGAGTGGAAGAATCAAACACGTAGAGCCCATCCACCAGACTACCGGAGCCAATCACCGTCCCCGTCTTCAGGTCCTGAAACACACAAGAAGAGGGGAAAATGTCACATAACAGTTCATAGAGTTTGTCAAATGATTAATTGAGAGAAGATTCCGAGTAAATTTGGGTACATGAAGGACAAAAGAAACAGTAAGAGTGGAGCAGGGGATTGTTCCTTTTCCAGCAATTGGAGAGAAGGAACCGTCCGTAATGCTCACTTTGCCTCGACCAGACAAATGTGGTAAGACATAACCTGTAGCAGAGTCGTCATATGATCCGTTGCTCCAGAATTGATAATGCAGTGGGTAGAGTGACGAGAGGATGCATTATGAGCACCTGAGGGTCCTTGATGAGCATAGGAAGACGAGGACACAGAAGGTTTCAAAGTCTGTTGCTGCATCGGACGACGGTAGGCATGAATCTCATTGGCTGACAAAGCCAGAGTAGGAGCAAACTGGGTAGTGGGAGGAAGCGTCTCCTCCGAGGCATCAGATAGGCGAGCAGAGCGGGGCTGAGTAGAGCGACCTGGATAACGACCGTAACCACGACTGCCACGTGGTGCGGAGTCCCCACGGGGTGCAGGAAAGCCACGAAGACGAAAGTAGGTCTCCCGAGTATAACGAGACTTGCCGCAGTAATCACGGAGGAAGTTATCTTTGTCGGTGGACTATGGCCTGGAATCACGTGGAGCTCTACTGCCAAACTATATAGCCAGGGAAGAACCTTCAGGAGCAGTATCAGGGGTCTATGTCTGTCGCCGATCAAATTCCTGTTGAACAAGACTGAAAATCTCGGGAAGGGACGACAAAGGAGAGCTCCCAAGAATCTGCACACTGATCAGATCAAAGTCGCGGTGTTGGCCATGAAGGAACTCAAAAACTCTGTTCCTATCTTCCCGAGCTCGAACGAGGAGCTCATCCTCAGGAGACACAAGAGTGAGAGAGTCAAAGTGATCATACTCTTGATAAAGTTGAGTGAAATCCAAGTAGTAGGCAGACAGAGGGCGATCACCCTGACACGAAGGAGGAAGATCTTCCGTCGCAGCTGGAAAATCTGGGCAGCATTACCTCGACAGGAGTAAGTAGCATTAGCCTTCTTCCAAATATCCGCTGCAATCTCCAAAAATAGATAGTTCCGAGAAATCGAGTCAACTATAGAGTTTGTCAACCAAGATATCACGAGAGAGTTCTCAGACTCCCACTGTAGACAATCCGGAGAATCTTTGGCCGGTGTCGGAATAGTCTCGAGAACATACCCAAACAAATGTCTGCTTTTCATGGCAAGGGTAATAGCCCGAGACCACGAAAGAAAATTGGAACCATCCAATCTAATAGTGGTGATGTGAGGAGTATTGTGGTCATGGCTGGACCGAGCCGCGCCACCGGATGACAAGGAAGTGGAGGAGATCCCGACACCGAAAGAGAGAGTAGGGGATCCATCATTCCCCGACATGATGTGCAAGAACAAACACAAGAAGCCCCACAAACACCTAGTTAGAAACTAGGGTTGACTCATAGAAGGAACGATACTAAGATCACGAAGGAGCCTCCAATAAGGACAGACACCCGAAATGCCATCAAGTTAGAACCTCATTTCCGGTGTCAAAAGAACCAAACATCGGCAATCCGCTAGAAAAAAGGGCCAAAGAACGGAAGAAGAGAAGGAGGCACGCTGGAGAAGGACTAGACGGGCTGCGGGAGGCTGCTGGAGAAGGAGAAGACCGTCTGCTGGATGACGGGACGCGCGCTGGATGCGGGACGGGGGGCGCCAGAGAAGACCGGCTGCGACTGGCTGGCAGAAGTCCGCAGCTGGATACGGGACGGGGCGGGATGCCCGACTGAAGAGCTGGACGGGATGCGGGGGATGGGATGCGGTTTCTGGAGGCGGCGGCCGCTGGATCGGAGGAGGCGCGATGGGGTGCGGGATGGAAATGACGGAGCGGACCAAAGCGGGATGCGAAAGTGGCGGGCATGAATACGCGGGAGCCCTTATCGCCTAAGGCTCTGATACCATGTCGCGGAAATGAAAATAGACTTCAATTATAATGAGGAAACCCTAATCTCCTCTATATATGGAGGTGGATCAGGAAAACAAATATAATAATACACGGCTAAGAATAAATGACACATAAAACGAAAACTTATCTCAACAGTGTCGTATTGGTGTATGTAGAAAAAGAATATATTTTCTTTCAACGGTGTTATACCTGATAAGGATAATTTGGTCATATTGGTATATTTCCTCAACTCATGCAGTCATGTTCATGTAAGCGTTGGAGCCCTGGTTATCTCATGATGGAGTAGTATTATCTCTTCTTGCTTTCTACTTTATTGTCATGGCTGAATGTTTGTTTTTTCCTTATTTATTTAACTTGCTATTTGACTTGCTTAATCTTGATATCATATCCCGTTCTCTCTTCCTAAAAATAGGTGAAAACTCCGTCATTTTGTCCCGTCTCGACAATTGCCTTGATTATTTCAGCAAAATCTCCAGAACGTGTTATTTTAGCAATAGGAAGTGGAGCTGGGAAGGTGGAGGTGTGGATTTTTGATATATCAAGCATGGAACTTCAGTCTGCTGGTGAATATGATGGACATGGGCAAGTGGTATGGTTGTCATAGACTGTATTTTATTTTTATGATTTTGATACTTATGTGTTTGTCTTGTCTTATTTTTATAGGTAACAGGTTTGAGTTGGTGTTTTGATGGACGTTGCTTGTACAGTTGCAGTCAGGTATGAATTAAAAAAAAGATATTTTTTTGGTTTTAAATTATATCTGATTGCTTAAACCTATTTGTTTCATTCTGTCTAATGGTTCTTTTCTTCTCATGTATTGATATCTTCCCTTATTTATACACCAATGATATTCTGAATGATTTCTTCCCTTATTTATATACCAAAGATATTTTTTTGGTTTTAAATTATACACTGCGCTCAACGTAGCTTCCTTAAGCTGCATTGGCCATATAATATTTGAACACGTGTTTGGAGTGGACCCCACCTGAATAAAATAATTAAAATACAGCGGAAGTTTGACCTAGCGCAGACACTTATTAGAAGCCATTTTTCTATTCCGGCTTCTTCTCCGGATGAAGCTTCTTTTCCCGCTCTCTTTTTCATACATCATTCTTCTTAAATCAAATTGCTTTTGTGAAGCTTATAGAGCAAAGAAAGATAAAATTTATTTTTACTAATATCTCGTTTATGCTGATTAACAAGCCATTCTAATAGCATATACGCCACATCTCCAGTGTATATGCTATAATAGCAATTGTGTATATGTTACCTCTCTAGCATATACAATTCAAAGTCATTGAATGTAGTGTAATAAAAGTTCAACCATAGTATTTGTTATAAAAAATTCAGTAATAGTTTATGCATCAGATGAGCGTATACAGAAGAAAATACATTGTATATGCGGATCTTTCGGTCCGGTTCTCGGTCCTTGGGGTCAAATTCTTTTTAATTATAATTTTATTGCAACTTGCCGTATAACTCTATATAGTATGAGTAATAAATAACGTGAAGATGACGATTAGAACCGAGAATCGAACCGGAACCGAACCAAATTTTTCGGTTCGGGTATGGTTCTATGTTTTGAGTGCATGGATCGGTATAGTTCTATATGGATCGGTACCGGTTCTATATGGATCGGTACCGGTTCTATATGGATCGGTACCGGTTCTATATGGATCGGTTCTTATTTCTGAGTATAAGTATAACCTATCCTATGTATGTCCCAAGTTAGTTCATCTACCATACTTTTGGGCTCAAAATATTTCATAACATATACTCTGCAATCTATGTAATTAGACTGTCAAGGAATGTTTTAAACTAGAACAAGCTCCCAGTCCCATTGAACCAAGGGTCTGTCATTCTCAGCACCAATATCCTCGACATGCAATCAAAAAATATATTTGATTTAGTTAGGCTTTAAACACATATTGGTACAAATCTTTAAACTTGCTCTCTAATTTGGATCTGTTCATCAAGTTAAGTGAATCGTTTAGTTCCCATTTAGCCACATTGGGATATCCCGCAAGTAGTGTCCAGTGAGACTTATTTTGGTTTACTAGGAATATAATGTTCTTTACTTGTTTCAAAGCATCCCTTTTGATGGGATCCAGACAGTTTTTTGCGGTCTCCTTCTGCCCATCAATATTGGCAAAACTCTGAAATATATAGCTTATTGTAGTGAATCATGAATTACTAGGTGTTAGAGAAGCCCATTTAATCTAGGCCCATTTTGTATTTTTTATTATTATTCTCTCTCCTCTTTAGTCCCACATCATGTATAGGACCTTCCTCTCTCCTTCTCTCATCTATATATTTGTACTCATTCTTTGTATTTTAAACAAGTGATCATATATACAAGGTTGGTTTTTCCCTTGTCTACATGGTATCAGAGGCACCGGTTCTCCTTGGGCGGATTCCCCCTTCTTAACCGCCTATCCCGCGTGGTCCTCTTCCCTGCCTGCGGCCTGCTGCGGACTGTTCTTCTGTCCGCTGCCCGCCCTTGCCGCTCGGTCTCCTGCGGCCTGTCTCGCCTGTCCGCTCTGCTTCTCTTCTTCTGCTTCCTCTTCTTCACTGTGGTTCCACCCTCCCCTCAGGCTTCTTATAGCCTCCCCTCTCTATCCCGTGGGGTCCACCTCTCCCTGTTGCTCCTGGTTCAGACCGCTTCGATCTCCTCCAGACCGCACTCTCTTCTCGCGCGGCCTCCTTCTTCTTCCCGCCGCGAACTACGGTTCACTGTAGTCCGCCGCGATCTCCTGCTGTCCGCCGCGACCTCCTGTCATCCGCTTTCTTCCTTACACGCTTCTACTAGTCCAGACCGCACTCTCTTCTCGCGGCCTGCTCCTGCTCGCCTCTAGCGACCTGCTCCTGCTCGCCTCTGGCGGACTGCTCCAGCTCTCCTGGCGGACTGCTCCAGCTCGCTACGGCCTGTTTCTTCTCTCCACGTTCTGCCTCGTCTTACTCGCGGACTCTTCTTGTCCGCTGTGTTCTGCTTTCCACTGCCTTGTCACTCGAGTCCTACTCGCGACCTTTTACTCGCCGCGGCCTGTTCCTGATCGCTGCGATCTGATCTCTCTATCCGCTTGAGTCTTCTTTACTCGCGGTCTCTTCTCTCTGCCCGCTCGTGGCCTCCTTTTACTCTGACCGCTGTTGTGCTCAGCCAGACCGTGCGGACTGTTGGCTTCCCGCATTTAGGCCGCGGTCTTCTCCTCTCTCCTATCCGCGCGTCTTGTCTCTGTCCGCTGTTGCCTTCTATTTCTATCGGGCTCCGCCTTTGGTCGTGGCCTCCTCCTTCCGCTGGTGTCTTCACATCGTGACCTGTCACGACCCGTCTCGACAGAAGTCAGAGTGCGCTTCGGACGGGCCGTGATGCCACAGGCATGGGTGGAAAGGAACCATGCCTGCTAAGGCGGATACGGTGATATAAGAAATAGTTTCTTAGAAATAGTAATTTTGTTTGAACAATTGATTGAGTATAAATGTGCGGAAGCACTTAAATTTTTAAAACGTGGGCAATTCATGCACATGTATTTTCTTGAAAAAATTTAATGCTACACACAGTGCTGAAACAGAAGTAAATGCAATAATAACAGTAGTGATAAAGTTATAGATAAGATGATCTAATACATCAAAAATATCCTAGGAGCTGTCCATGATACAGAAGAAAATGTCTTACTATAACTATTACATGATAGACAGACAGTAAAGGGATCATAGAACCTGATGCAGACAACTATAAATGAAAAACCTCTGAGCAAGACTGGAGCTGAACGAGAAGTAGCTCAAGGAGCAGGCGGCGCAGTCACGAAACCTAAGGCAATTTCAAGACAAAAAGAAAATGCCTTAGAACTTAGAATATAAGCAAATTAAATATTTTATAATGAGAGCAAAAACAACAGACATAACCGAGTACTGATATATCATGTATAAAGCTACAAAACGTGCCAAAAACCAGGTCAAACAAACATATCTGAAATATTAGCCTACTCCGGAGTATAGCCTAAAATTAATAGTTGTAAGTCGCGATCGATGAAGTGTATACGTACTATAGCGGGCGCACATGGCTCACGATCAGATCTGAGTGCAAGTCTTATCGGAAAAGTAATCCTGCTTGCCGTGACCATGCCAGCAGACAGATGCCCAGTTAGACGCTACAATTCAAGAATTTCGCTTACAACTACGGATTTGTCTTATAGTGCGTCCTTAGGGATTGTCTATCAAATTTTGTTATATCAATACTTTTTAGAGTTCAAAGTTGTGTAAAAAAGGAAATTTTTTTGTAACGGACAGATAAGCAGATTAAATCTAAAGTTTTGCAAGTGAGAGGGGGTTCCCTACTTGCCTTAAAGTGACGCCGACAGTGCTCGCGTCAACTAAGTGGCGCAAGCGGTGTTAAAAGCTCTAGCTTCACCTGTTCGAGATCAAAAATACCTCCCAAATTGAATTGACAGCTTTCTATGCTAGCACATATGTCAGATAATTGCACCACATAACAGGAGAGGGGTTTAACATTTTTACCTCCCTCGAAAGTGAGGGGAGAAGAGCCCACCGCGAGGGATCGGGAGTTTTGGCGGCGTTTGGAAGCGAAAATCCCAAGATTTGTCGCGATTCCACCACCTAAGCCCAACGGGCGACACCGGAAATGCAAACAGAGTTGAAATTAGATAACTTTATGACAAATCCAAAGGGGATTGACGAAATTACGCCAATCGGAGGGCGGAAATCCTCCCAAAAATTTAGGGCAAATAAAAAAAATGAGGGATTGAAGAAATTCCTTACCCAAGGAGTCCAGATTTGGGCTCAGAAATCCACGAGGTGGGGTTTCGAGCGAAACCCTAGGAGTCCCTCACGAAAACCATCGGCCGGAACGGGAAGGAGTTAGCGTTGCCGGAGAAGGATCGCTGCCCTTGTCCTCACTGGTCAGAGAAGGAGAAGAGGAGGCAGTTGGAGGCCCTTGGAGGAGGTCTCTGGACCCTAGGGTGCAGCCGGCCAAGAGAAGAATTGTGCGGAAGTTTCCGGCCAAGGGAAGCACCAGAGACGTCGGGGAAGCAAAAGGAATGGGCGTTGGACCTGGAAGAAGGAGTTGCCGGCCACTGGAGGCGGAGGAGAAGGCCGCCGGGCGCTCGAGAGCTGAAGGCGGGGGCCGACGGAGCGGGATCGGGAATAGTCGCGCTGGTTGCGGGATTCTTGCGGGATGCGGGAAGTGCGGGCTTGGGATTTTAATAAAAGGGGGGGGGGGGCGGGGTAGGTTTAGACCGGGGTTAGTTTTTAGGTCTTTTTTTATATTTTATTATTATTATTATTATTATTTGTTATGAATTGGGTTGTTACATTCTCCCCTACTTAGGAAGTTTCGTCCCGAAACTGACAAAGGAATTCTTTGAAGGGAACTAAGACAACGACATACAGAAGTTTGCAGATTAACGCATGAAAGTTAACTATAAAGGATATTGAAGTAATAAGGAAGACGTAGAGACGTACCAAGAATTAAGAGAAGAGTTGAGGATACTTGTTGCGCATGTCAGATTCGAGTTCCCAAGTGTACTCTTCAGACTTGCCATGCACCCAAAGTACCTTCGCCATCGGAATGGTTCTTTTGCGAAGCTTGCGTTCTTGATATTCGACGATCTTCGAAGGCTCGATCGGATAAGACAGATTGGCTTCAGGAATAACTGGAACTTCTTCAAGAACACGATTAGGATCGTGGATGTACTTCCGAAGCTGGCTGACATGAAAGACGTCATGAACACCGGCCAAAGAAGCAGGTAGATCCAGACGATAGGCAGATCCTCCAACACGCTCTGAGATGACGTACGGTCCCACGAACCTCGGGCTGAGCTTATGATGGCGACCGAACCGTTTCACCCCAGGAGTAGGAGAAACCTTCAGAAACACTTGATCACCAACAGCAAACTCTAACGGACGGCGACGCTGATTTGCATACTTTCTCTGTCTCTCAATGGCACGACTGAGCTGAACACGAGTCTTCTTGGTAGCTTCTTCCATTTCTTGAAGTAACTCAGGACCCAAAATCACCTTTTCACCGACTTCTGACCAGTAGAGCGGGGTCCTACAGCGACGTCCGTACAGTGCTTCGAACGGGGCCATCTTGAGGCTCTCTTGGTAGTTGTTGTTGTAGGCGAATTCAACCAAGGGTAGATGTTCATCCCAAGCTCCCTTGTAGTCCAAAATATAGCACCGAAGCATGTCTTCAAGAATCTGATTGACCCTCTCGGTCTGGCCATCAGTCGTCGGGTGATAAGCGGTGCTCAGGTTAAGATCAGTGCCCAAAGCTTGCTGAAATCCCTTCCAGAAGTGCGATACAAATCTCGAGTCACGATCAGAAACAATCCGCAGAGGGATCCCATGGAGTCTCACAATCTCAGAAACATAAATCCGGGCCATTCTCTCGGTGGAATGACCCTCCTTGTACGGGATGAAGTGATCCACTTTAGTAAGGCGATCTACTATGACCCAAATCGCATCATGCCCTCTCGGAGTGCGGGGCAAACCCGTGATGAAGTCCATAGAAATATCTTCCCACTTCCATTCAGGGATAGGCAGGGGTTGCAAAAGTCCACCAGGCCGCTGACGCTGAGCTTTCACCTTCTGGCACGTCAGACATCGAGAGATGAAGCGTGCAATATAGTTCTTCATGCCAGGCCACCACACAATCTGCTTAAGGTCATGATACATCTTATTGTTGCCAGGATGACCAGATGTGCGAGACTCGTGAGCTTCTCGGCAAATACTATCCAGCAACTCAGGGACATCGGGAACACATAGGCGACTTCGGAAAAGAAGAACATCGTCAGAGATAGAGAAATCGGGAAGAGTACCAAGTTCGACCTGTTGGCGAATGCGCTGGAGTGCGGGGTCAGATGGTTGCAGGTCCTTCACCTGTTCTACCCATAACGGATTCTGAGACTCCTCCTTGACCTCCAGGTGAGAAGGATATGTCCATCCGCTCGAGGTCATCAATCAGGGCCGCGAGAGAAGCTGACATGGGTGCACAGGCGGTAACTGAGGCATGACGACTCAAAGCATCCGCTACTGAATTGGCTTTCCCGGGCACATAAGTGAGCTGCAGGTCATAATCTGCTATGAATTCCAGCCATCGCCTCTGACGAAGATTAAGATCTTTTTGAACGAAAATGTACTTCAAACTCTGATGGTCAGTGAAGAAGTGACACTTCACGCCATAGAGGTAGTGACGCCAAAGCTTCAAAGCAAACACGACTGCAGCGAACTCCAGATCATGAGTGGGGTAGTTCCGTTCATGGATCTTCAACTGCCTCGACCCATAAGCAATAACACGATCCTCTTGCATCAGGACACAGCCCAAGCCCACTCCGGAAGCATCGGTATAAACCGAAAAGTCCAACCCTTCTGAAGGAAGAGCTAAAACTGGCGCTGAACACAAACGTTGCTTCAATTCAGAAAAGGCCTGCTCACACTGTTCTGTCCACTCAAATCTGGCATGTTTTTGAGTTAGACGTGTTAGGGGAGCAGCAAGAGAGGAGAAATCCTTGACGAAACGCCGGTAATAGCCCGCCAAACCAAGGAAACTGCGAATCTCAGTAGGGGTAGAAGGTTGCTTCCAGTCCATAACAGCGGAGACCTTGGCATGATCAACGGAAAGTCCATCGCCAGAAATAACATGACCCAGAAAGGCAACACGATCCAGCCAGAACTCACATTTCGCCAATTTGGCATAGAGTTGGTGCTGACGAAGAGTGGAGAGAGTGAGTCTAAGATGTGTTGCATGCTCCTCACGAGTCTTGGAGTAAACCAAGATGTCATCAATGAAAACAATGATGAACTTATCCAGGTAGTCGCGGAAGACACGGTTCATCATATCCATGAAAGCAGAAGGGGCGTTAGTCAACCCAAAAGACATCACCAAAAATTCAAAGTGTCCATACCGAGTCCGGAAAGCTGTCCTGGGGATGTCGGATTCTTTGATCTTTAACTGATGGTAACCCGACCTGAGATCTATCTTGGAGAAGACGGTACTGCCTTTGAGCTGGTCAAAAAGGTCATCCACGCGCGGGAGGGGGTACTTATTCTTGATGGTTACCTTGTTCAGGTCCCGGTAGTCGATGCACAATCTCATGGATCCGTCTTTCTTTTTAACGAAAAGAACGGGGGCTCCCCAAGGAGAAGAGCTGGGACGAATGTACCCATGCTCAAGTAACTCATCTAATTGTGATCTAAGCTCTTCTAGTTCTCTGGGTGCCATACGGTATGGAGCTTTAGATAAAGGGCGCGTTCCAGGCTCTACATCGATGGAGAACTCTACTTCACGATCAGGAGGCATTCCAGGCAGCTCGGCGGGAAACACGTCAGGGAACTCGGAAGCAATCGGGATAGACTCTAGTTGGGGTACGACAGCATCTGAATGTGAAGCATAAACAAAACAAGCAAAGCATCCCTGGCTAAGAAGTCGAGAGGCGCGCATAACAGAAATTACCTGCAGGTGGCTGCGGGTAGCCTGAACATGAACGCTGTAGTCTTTACCATCGATACTGAGATTGATCCTCTTTGTCAGACAGTCCAATTTTGCTTGATACGCGACTAGCCAGTTCATACCCAAGATTACATCGAATTCTGTCATGTCCAGGACTATGAGATCGGCGACGGCTTGCAGTTCACCAGGAAGTATCGGACAATTGAGAATGCCTCTAGTAGACAAGTGCAAATGACCGGGCACAGAGATTTCGAAAGGAACATCGAGTGGCAAAGTAGGCCAATTATGAAGATTCACGATGTGACGTGCTATAAAAGAGTGAGATGCTCCAGAATCGAATAGGATTTGCATCCATTTGTTTTTGACCCTAAAACTCCCTAGAAATGAACATAGCAATCGCATTCAAGATCTTTTTGACATTAAGGCAGGAAATGAAAAGACGCAGGAAATTTAAAAATTCACATAAAGCATACCAGAGATGACGGAGGTAGATGCGAGCGCCTCGCCCTGAGTGGTGACATTCAGCACAGCCTTGCCCTTATCTTGGGCACCAGAAATAGCCTGCAGGGGCTGAGCGGGGATCGGGCTTTCCTTCACGGGGCAATCTTTAATCTGATGTCCAAACTGCCCACATCTGAAGCAGGTATTCTGCTTGCGGCGACAATCATTCACCAAGTGGCCCGATTTCTTGCAATAAGTACAGACGGAGGAGGCAGAGGCAAGCGTAACCTGGGGCTGTTGGGCAGACACAACCATCTTTTGCTTCTTCAGAAGATATCGACAGACTAGAACGGTATGGCCAACTTTGTGGCAGTAGGCACACACCTCTTGAGACTTGGGACCTTGCTCCTGAGGTGGAACATTCTTGCGCTTGTGGTCACGTACAGCGGCATTACTCGTACCATGCTGAACTTTCTTGGCAGTGCGATCCATCTCAATAGCTTCAACCTTCAAGGCAGCTCCAACAGTCTCGGCGTAGGTGGTGGCGCCATGGGCTACCACATGCTGGCGGAAATCATGTCGGAGGCCCTTCACGAAGCGGCTGATCTTCTTGGATTCATCGGGCACAAATTCTGCGGCAAGGAGAGATAGACGAGAGAACTCTATCTCATATTCAGTTACGGTTCTGCCAGGCTGCTGAAGGGACAGGAACCTCTCAGCTAACTTGTCTCGCTCCACGGACGAAAGAAACTTTTCCATGAGCGCATTCTTGAACTGCTCCCAGGTCATAGCGGAAAAATTGGGGAGACTGCGGCGCTGAAGCCACCAGGTGTATGCATCCTCGGTCAGCTGGTAGGCCGCAAGATGAACCTTGTGTGCCTCAGGAACACCGGCATACTCGAAGTGCTTTTCCATCTGGGAGAGCCACTCTGAGATGACGAAGAAATCACGACTGCCATTGAAGGATGGCGGATTCAGCCTCTTGAACATCAGCGTATCCGCCATTGCTACAGGAGGAGCAACCAGACCTGGCACGGGCGGGACCGCAAGGGTGTCAGTAAGCAAGCCAGTTCCTAAACCAGGTGCAAGAGGGGGGGTTCCAAGAGCGGCGGTAGCAGTGACTCCAACTGTCCCTGCGCTGCCAGAATCAGGAGCTGTGTCAGGAGTTTGACGATCTTCCTCTAAGCGAGTGAGACGCTCGAGAATCTGCCTCAATAGCTGGGCAGTGGCGTCTACAGGAGCTGCCCCGACTGGAGGGGTAGCTTTCTTGCGCTGAGATCGTTTAGGGGCCATCTAAGCAGGGACACAAAAGAAACGAGTAAGAAAGACAATTACGTCAATCATAGGATATTAAGGAACAACAGGTTCTAGCATTTTGATACTGTCGAATACATAAATCATATATTAGTTACAACATTTTCATTGGACAACTGTAGGTGATGATTAATGACAAGAAATCACATGCAATGTCAAGCAATTTACAAAACCATGTGTGTACGATCATCATCTGTTGTTCTTGGCTTAACATTTGTGTAATGAGTTATGTTATGCATGTAATGCAATCATGTCTAAAATGCATTCCTACGAATGTTCATGAATGGATATACATGCCATGTTAAGCGCCCATATCACTTAACATGTTATGCATATTATGATTCTAATGCCAACGCACTTGAAAATATTAAACCACTCATACAATTTAATATTCGCAAGCGGTGTATAGCCTAGTGGAAATTCATATGCACAAAAATGTTAAGTTTGCCCATAACCCCTTAACATTCGTGTGCATACTACTAATGATTATGAGTGAGTGTGTGCGATGTTTCAGCCGCGAACAACCAATAATGACAAGCTGAGTGAGATATGATGCATGTACATGTAGAAGTTAAAATATTTGAAAATTTTCAAAATATTGCATTTTTTTTTAAGAACTAACCTCCCTCTGATACCAACTGTCACGACCCGTCTCGACAGAAGTCAGAGTGCGCTTCGGGCGGGCCGTGATGCCACAGGCATGGGTGGAAAGGAACCATGCCTGCTAAGGCGGATACGGTGATATAAGAAATAGTTTCTTAGAAATAGTAATTTTGTTTGAACAATTGATTGAGTATAAATGTGCGGAAGCACTTAAATTTTTAAAACGTGGGCAATTCATGCACATGTATTTTCTTGAAAAAATTTAATGCTACACACAGTGCTGAAACAGAAGTAAATGCAATAATAACAGTAGTGATAAAGTTATAGATAAGATGATCTAATACATCAAAAATATCCTAGGAGCTATCCATGATACAGAAGAAAATGTCTTACTATAACTATTACATGATAGACAGACAGTAAAGGGATCATAGAACCTGATGCAGACAACTATAAATGAAAAACCTCTGAGCAAGACTGGAGCTGAACGAGAAGTAGCTCAAGGAGCAGGCGGCGCAGTCACGAAACCTAAGGCAATTTCAAGACAAAAAGAAAATGCCTTAGAACTTAGAATATAAGCAAATTAAATATTTTATAATGAGAGCAAAAACAACAGACATAACCGAGTACTGATATATCATGTATAAAGCTACAAAACGTGCCAAAAACCAGGTCAAACAAACATATCTGAAATATTAGCCTACTCCGGAGTATAGCCTAAAATTAATAGTTGTAAGTCGCGATCGATGAAGTGTATACGTACTATAGCGGGCGCACATGGCTCACGATCAGATCTAAGTGCAAGTCTTATCGGAAAAGTAATCCTACTTGCCGTGACCATGCCAGCAGACAGATGCCCAGTTAGACGCTACAATTCAAGAATTTCGCTTACAACTACGGATTTGTCTTATAGTGCGTCCTTAGGGATTGTCTATCAAATTTTGTTATATCAATACTTTTTAGAGTTCAAAGTTGTGTAAAAAAGGAAATTTTTTTGTAACGGACAGATAAGCAGATTAAATCTAAAGTTTTGCAAGTGAGAGGGGGTTCCCTACTTGCCTTAAAGTGACGCCGACAGTGCTCGCGTCAACTAAGTGGCGTAAGCGGTGTTAAAAGCTCTAGCTTCACCTGTTCGAGATCAAAAATACCTCCCAAATTGAATTGACAGCTTTCTATGCTAGCACATATGTCAGATAATTGCACCACACAACAGGAGAGGGGTTTAACATTTTTACCTCCCTCGAAAGTGAGGGGAGAAGAGCCCACCGCGAGGGATCGGGAGTTTTGGCGGCGTTTGGAAGCGAAAATCCCAAGATTTGTCGCGATTCCACCACCTAAGCCCAACGGGCGACACCGGAAATGCAAACAGAGTTGAAATTAGATAACTTTATGACAAATCCAAAGGGGATTGACGAAATTACGCCAATCGGAGGGCGGAAATCCTCCCAAAAATTTAGGGCAAATAAAAAAAATGAGGGATTGAAGAAATTCCTTACCCAAGGAGTCCAGATTTGGGCTCAGAAATCCACGAGGAGGGGTTTCGAGCGAAACCCTAGGAGTCCCTCACGAAAACCATCGGCCGGAACGGGAAGGAGTTAGCGTTGCCGGAGAAGGATCGCTGCCCTTGTCCTCACTGGTCAGAGAAGGAGAAGAGGAAGCAGTTGGAGGCCCTTGGAGGAGGTCTCTGGACCCTAGGGTGCAGCCGGCCAAGAGAAGAATTGTGCGGAAGTTTCCGGCCAAGGGAAGCACCGGAGACGTCGGGGAAGCAAAAGGAATGGGCGTTGGACCTGGAAGAAGGAGTTGCCGGCCACTGGAGGCGGAGGAGAAGGCCGCCGGGCGCTCGAGAGCTGAAGGCGGGGGCCGACGGAGCGGGATCGGGAATAGTCGCGCTGGTTGCGGGATTCTTGCGGGATGCAGGAAGTGCGGGCTTGGGATTTTAATAAAAGGGGGGGGGGGCGGGGTAGGTTTAGACCGGGGTTAGTTTTTAGGTCTTTTTTTATATTTTATTTTTATTATTATTATTATTTGTTATGAATTGGGTTGTTACATGACCAGGCGGTCTCAGCTCTAGTCACGCGGTCTCCTCTGTTGCCGGTCTGTTCTCCTAGCCGCAGTTTATCTTCATGGCCTCTTCTGCTGATTCTATCGGTACGACGATTCCTCCTGCAGACCGCCCGACCTCTATTCCGGAAGTACGTGACGAGCTCCGTATTACTACTATCTCTCTGACCGGCAATAAGAATTTTGTGGAATGGGCGCACTCTATTCGCAGGGTCCTGCAATCGAAGGGGTTTCTTCATCACTTGACCTAGGTCGTTACCGGTACTCCTACTGATGACTGGTTGAGCAACGATGGTCGTGTGCAGACAGGGATCCTTAATTCTCTTGATGACGAGTCTTATCGCCTGACCATGTACCACGAGACGGCCAAGGGCATGTGGGATGAGCTTCATACCCTTTAATCTGGCAAGGATAGTCTCCACCATTTGTATGACATTATCACTGCTCTCCAGGCCCTTGATAGTGGTGGCGCGACCGATCTGACCTTCTTTGTTGCCCAGGCTCGGTCTCTGGTCGAAGCTTTGATCCAACATCAGCCTCCTACTGTGGACCTTACTGCCCAACGTGCCCAGAAGGAAGCTGTGTGTATCGCCATGATGATGGCTCGGGTACCCCATCACCTTCACAGTGTACGGGCTCACATCCTCTCCTCTACTTTTACCTCGTCCTTCTCGGATGTGTGCTCGATGCTTCTCAAGGTCTCCCCGCCTCCGGATTCGTCTGGACCTCCTTCTCCGGCCCTTGTCCAGCAGGCACCTGCTCCTTTACTGCCTCTCCCTTCTTCAGCTCGTGGGGGCCACTCTGATTCTCGAGGATGTGGTCGGGGTGGCTGGCCTCAGCCTAAGTGCTCTTTCTGCGGCAAAGACGGGCATCTTGAAGCCACGTGCTATCGCAAACATGGTCGTCCTCCTCGTCCGCATGTCTCTATTGCTGCCACCGACTCCTCTCCCACTCGTACTGACCTCGACGAGGTTCGCCTTCAGCTCCAACATCTCCATGGTCTGCTCAGCCGCCCACCTGCCTCGGTTGCCTCCGCTGCCTCCATCTCCAATGAAGGTATCGCCTGCCTCTCCTCTGGCCCGCGATGGATACTCGATTCTGGTGCCACTCATCACATCACCTCCGTTCGACCGCCTCAGTACTCGTCTTCCCCTCACCCGAAGTACATTACTGTGGCCAATGAGGCATTTGTCCCTGTCTTTAGATGTGTTGATATTCCTCTCGCCTCCTCCCTTCTCCTGCGCTCGGCTCCTCATGTTCCGGGCTCTCCTTTCAATTTACTTTATGTTGGTCGCCTTACTACTGATTTAAATTGCTCAGTGATCTTTACTTCCTCTTCTTTTTTGATACAGGATCAACAGACGCGGACTATCTTTGGTAGGAGGCGGCTGCAGAACGGGCTCTACCTTCTTGATGACTCTCCTACTCTCTTCGCATCTGTCTCATCTTCGGATTGGCATCGACGTCTTGGTCATGCTCCTCTCCCAGTCCTCCAGAAGGCTCTCCTGGATATATCTCTTCCTGCTTTTTAGTGTGAAACATGTATTTTTGGCAAGCAGTCACGTTCATTTTTTCCTTCTCATTGTACTCGGAGTTCCGCTCCTTTTGTTTTGGTACACTCCGATATATGGGGTCCGTACAAGATTACTAGTATTTCTGGCTACCGTTACTTTCTTACATTTATTGATGATTATTCTCGCATGACATGGTTGTATCTCCTTCGCGATCGTTCTGAGCTTTCCCGCGTCTTCCGGGCCTTCATTCTTGAGACTCGCACTCAATTCTCTGCGCCCATTCGAACTATTCGTATTGACAATGTGCGCGAGTACACTAGTCATGACTTCGCGACCCTTTGCTCTGAGTTTGACATTATTCACCAAACATCGTGCGCGTATACTTCACAATAGAATGGTGTCGCCGAGCGCAAGAATCGTCACCTTTTTGATGTAGCCCGCTCCCTTATACTTCAAATGCAGGTTCCCAAACCATACTGGAACTTTGCGCTCTCCACGACCTATTTTCTTATCAACCGTCTACCATCTTCCGTCCTCCAGAATGCTACTCCCTTCGGCCTCCTATTTCCCTCCACTCCGCCTTTTCCTGTTACTCCCCGAATTTTTGAGTGTACTTGCTATATTCACCACCTCGGTCCCTCTACAGACAAGTTGGATCCCCGTGCAGCCAAAAATATTTTTGTAGGCTACTCGCGCACTCAGAAGGGTTATGTGTGTTATTCGCCTACTACCCGCAAGGTGACTGTTTCTGCGGACGCCACTTTCCGGGTAGATCTTTCCTTCTTTTCTGCTCTGGATATCGCTCCTGTTCCAAAGCCCGTCGTTCGTCCTGTCATCTCTGTTCCCCGTTCCTCATCATCTCCTCCTCCTGCCCAGCCTCCGGTCCGTCCATATCCACCTGTTATCCAGGTCTATTCTCGTCGCTCTCCTCATCCCGTTGCCCCACTGCAGTCGGCTTCGACCTCTGATGCTCCATTACCTGCTGCTCCGGCTCCAGCCTCCACCGCTCATCCGATGGCGAATTATGTCTCTACATCGCCTTTCATCGCCACTTCTTCACTTTGCCACATCATTATCCTCTGTTTCTGTCCTTAACTCTGTGCAGGAGGCGCTTCAACATCCAGGATGGCGGGCTGCCATGGACGAAGAAATGACGGCCCTTTGGGCCAACCAGACCTGGGTACTTGTCCCATTACCTCCCGGTCAACACCCTTTTGGGTGTAAATGAGTTTTCGTCATCAAACATGCTCCGGATGACACTATTGCCCGACTGAAGGCCCGATTGGTGGCCCGTGGCTTCACTCAGCAGCAGGGCCTTGATTATGAGGAAACCTTCTCTCCGGTGGCCAAGCTCAACACCGTTCATGTACTTCTCTCCGTGGCTGTGCACCGCCACTGGCCCCTTCATCAGCTCGATATCAAGAATGCCTTTTTGAATGACGATCTTCAGGAAACCGTCTACATGCGCCAACCGCCCGGGTTTGAGACCACGGGGAATCTCGTGTGTCTTCTAAAGAAATCCATCTATGATCTCAAACAATCCCCTCGAGCGTGGTTTGATAAGTTCAACAAGGTGGTTCGGGATATGGGTTTCACTCGGAGTTCTGCAGACTTCTCCCTATTCACCCGACACCGGGCAACTGGAACCGTCCTTCTATTAGTTTATGTTGATGACATCCTACTTACTGGGGATGACTCAAAGCGGATTCAAGCGGTCAAACAACATCTGAGCACCGTGTTTCAGACCAAAGACCTGGGGCATCTTCGCTACTTCCTCGGTCTTGAGGTCGCACGACGGCCGGATGGGCTTCTCCTCTCCCAACAAAAGTATTGTCTTGATCTTCTCAAAGATGCTGGCCAGTCTGGTTGCAAGTCAGCTAATACCCTGATGGAGGTAAATCACAAACTATGTATTGATGCCTCTGATGATGATTTGCTTCTCCAGAACCCGGAATACTATCGACGCCTTGTGGGAAAGTTGATCTACCTAACGGTCACAAGGCCTGATATATTGTTTGCTGCTGGGGTTGTCAGTCGGTTCATGTATGCTCCCCGGGTTTCTCATCTTCAGGCGGTTGAACGGATTCTCCGATACCTTAAGGCAGCTCCGGGTCAAGGGCTTGTTTACAAAACCTCCAACTCTGCTCCAACATTGATTGCTTATTCTGATGTCGATTATGCCGGTTCCCTGGACGATCGGCGGTCAACCAGTGGGTTTTGTACTTATTTTGGTGGTCATCTCATTACATGGAAAAGTAAGAAACAAGCCGTGGTCGCTCGATCCTCTGCGGAAGCTGAATACCGATCGATGACATCGGTTGTCTCAGAACTCACATGGCTTGAAAGTCTCCTTACTGACCTGGGAGTAAAACTTTCTTCATCTGCTGTTCTATTTTGTGATAGTAAAGCAACCATACACATAACAAAGAATCCGGTGTTTCACGAGCGCACTAAACATATCGAGGTCGACTGTCACTTTATTCGAGAGAAAGTTCAAATGAAGAAACTTGAATTAAAGCATGTTCCGGGCACTGATAAAGTTGCTGATAATCTCACAAAGGCTTTATCAAGTACCTTGTTCTATCAGTGTTTGTCCAAGCTGGGTGCATATGACCTATACGCTCCAGCTTGCGTGGGAGTGTTAGAGAAGCCCATTTAATCTAGGCCCATTATTGGATCCCTAGTTAGATTTGGGCTAGGTTCACTAATTTAGGCTGAGTCTGACCCACCTTGTATAACCAGGGTCTAGTCAAGTAGTCCTAGAAATTAGGCTAAGTCCTTTTAGTTCAACTTGCTTGGACCAGCCAGCAGAGGACCTCAGGAGATTCAGATTTAGAAGTTTTTCAGAAGACAGCTTGATCAGTTCGAAGTTCTTCGAACTCAGCTCGACGATCATCGATCTCCGATCGACGAACTCAGAGTTAATTCTCTGAGCTGAGCTCGACGATATTCGAGCTCAGGTCGACGATCAGTTTTCTCCAGACAGATTCTCGGCTCGACTAATTTCTGTTTGATCAAGTTTTGTGGTCGACAATCTTTGAGTGTAGAATAAATTCTCAGGTCGACGTTCTTGGAGCGCAGAATCAGTTGCTTATATTCAGCGTGTGCTTCGCAGAGCTCAGGTCGACGAACAAGATTTCTCAGGTCAACGTTCTCTGAGTGCAGGTCGACGAAATCTGTTCTCTGGTCGACGAATTCTGTAAGCTGTCTGTTCTTTGTTCTTTCCTTATCTGTTCCCTCTTTATTACTATTTTAAGTCATAAATTCCCTGAGTAATCAATGCTTATATTCCCTATGAATATAGCCGCTCCTGGCAGCATTGATTATGACATTCATCAGAGGATTTATTTGACATATTTCTCGGGACAGTTGAGGAAACGAATAATGACAGAAATGCTAGCCGTTTTCCTTCCCAGTTTTCCAACAAGACATTAATTGCAGTTATTCAAATTTCTAAGTAAGATTGGTTGTCGAAGATAATACAGAAAGAATACTTTTTCAAGCACACACTGAGACTGAGAACAACAATACAATTCTTACAGAGCATAAAAATTACAGAGAGATATTCTTAGCAAGAGCAAAAAACTCACAGCAGCTCTCAATCCTCATCTCTCACTGTGCTCTCAAGAAGATAAAAGAAGAACAATACAAACTGATCAAGAGTCTTCTTCATCTTCTGTTTCCAGGAATTTGCTGAGACAATATAGATCCATCTGTCTAAAGTTCCTGGATCTATTTTTCACAAGCTGAAGACCTACACACTCTTGAACAAAGCTTCTCAATCCTGAACAACTCTACATCTCAGGGGGAGCTTTGACAAGATCTGGAATCCACACAAAGTCATCTCAAAGTGCTTTTGAGAAAAGAGAAGACTAACATCACTTTCTTTCTCAACCCACTGTACAGGGTTTTAACTCCCTTCAAAAGTTTGTCTGGTTCACAAGTCACCTTCCAAAAGACTTGAGTTTTGTTTTTGGGCACTTGATCAAAAGCTTAAAGGGTTGCAATATCTCCCTGCAAATAGATATTGCGGTGACAGTCACCTGATCAAAACTTGTAGTGGATTCCTACCAGGGTGGTAGAAGAGTGGATGTACCCAGTTGGGGAACCACTATAAAATTTTTGTGTTGTCTGTGTGTTTGCTGTTTTCTTTTTGTCTTATGTTGTGGTAGTTTAGTGTAGCTTTTCATTGCTCCTGATATCATCTCCTAGCTATTACTATATCACCTATTTTATCACTTAACTTTAGATTTGTAAAAAGTTGCAAAGGAATTTTTATTTAAATTTTATTAACCCCCCTCTAGAGTTAATCAGAGCTTACTCTCCCTTTTCTTTCAATTGGTATCAGAGGGAGATTAGTCATTTTTATTTAAACAGACTAACACCTGGACTAACCAAGATCCTAAGATAATTTCTGATTAAATCTTGTTCCTTTCATATCTTGTATCATGACACAAAATAAGGATTATGCTAGCATCAGACCTCTAATTTGCATTTAACCAAGTTTGTCATCTGGAAGGCAAGAATAAAACTCTTTATGAACTCTATTGATGAAGATATATTCAATTCAATTTTGACAGGACCACCAACTTCAGTGGCCTCCACTCCATCTACTTCAACAAATCTGAGTATTGTTCCACCTCCAGATTGGACAGATGCACAGAAGAAAGCTAAGATTGCAGATGTCAAAACCATGAACATCCTAACTCAGACTATGTCTGATGATATATTTCAAAAAGTGGCTGAGTGCACTTCAGCCAAAGCCATCTGGGACTCTCTAAATCAGATGGTGGCTGGATCTGCTGATGAAAGAAAGGATAGGAGATCCAATCTCATTTCTCAATATGAGAACTTCAAGAAGGATGAAGCCGAGTCAGTGAGTGATATGTACAACAGGCTTAGCTCAATCATCAATGAGCTAAAGACATTAGACAAGGACATCACTTTGACAGAAGTCAATGATAAAATCCTCATGTGCTTCCCTAGCACATGAGATTCAAGGATCTGGCCTATCAGAGAAGCCAGAAGCATGACAGAAATCTCTACTGAATCACTTCTTGGAAAGCTCAAATCCTATGAGCAATTAATGAAGACCAGAGAAGCGGCAACTGAATAGAAGACTCTAACACCTATCAGGAAGGAGCACAACATTGCATTCAAGGCTGCTGAAGAATCTGAAGGGACTCCAGTAAATGAAGAATTGATGAGCCTCTTTGCCAAAAGATTTTTCAAGATGACAAAGAAGGACTTCAGAAGAAAGTCATCAAGGCAAGATGATAAGCCAAGATATGATAAGACTCCATCTAAAGAAATTATTTGTTTTGAATGCAGGAAGGCTGAACACTTCATCTCAGAATGTCCAGAAACTCAGAAGAAGGACAGGAGAAGAGAAAAGGATTCCAGAAGAACACATCACAACAAGCCCTCCTCCAGAAAACACAAGAGGAAGGAGAAAGGGTTTGTTGCAGAAACCTGGAGTGATACTGAGGAAGAGTCATCATCCTCCAGCTCCAGTGATGATGAAGAAGAAGAGAAAGCAAAGGAAGTTTGCCTAATGGCAATAGATAATTCTAGCAGTCAGTCAGAGGCTGAAGCTTCAGAAGATGAAGAATCTCTATCTGTAGAGGACCAGGTAATATCATCCTATGACTTTGATTCAGAAGAATTTAAAACTGAATTTAAAAATTTGTGCTTAGATCTAATAGGCTCTGAGAAGAAAATCAAACTTCTCCGAGAAAGATTAACTGAACAAGATAAATACATTGCTGAAAGTACTAAACTAACAGATGAACTTAACTTAGCAAATGAACAAATTGTTTTCTTAAAAACTGAATTAAGCAAAGCCAAGAAATTAGAAGAATCACTTAATGGTAGAAGCTTACAACTGTTAGACATAACTAGTACTATAAATGTTAGGGCAAATAACAGTAAACTAGGACTAGTTGCATCATCTAGTGAACCACCTATAATCCAGAAGAATCAGTTATCTAAACCTGTAAATTTCATTTCAGATAAGGGTAAGAAGAATACTGAACAAGTAGATAAAGTAAATGAAGTCTTAAAACAGACGGAACTTAAACAAAAATCTAAGAACAAGAAGAAAAATAACTACAACAATGTTCAACAGATTTCGTCGAACTCAGATCGACGAAATATGTACAGTTCGTCGACCTCAGAACAACGAACTCTGAACGCCGACTACAATAATAGTTATTCTTGGATCCACGATCGACGAAACCAGCCTGGTTCGTCGACCAGAGATCGACGATATTGGTGCCCTGAGAATGAATATCTTCATTCTTCGAGCAGAGATCGAAGATCTTATCCCAATTCGTCGACCTCAGGTCGACGAACTTAGCAGAGTTCGTCGATCCCAGATCAATCTTACAGAAAATTCAACTCTAACAGAAAGTCTAATAACAACCTTAACCAACCTAGGGAAAATATCAATCCATTCACCAAATGGATAATTTCTCCAAGAAGATTTCACCCCTTAGGTTATAAAAGTCAACCTGAATATTCTTATATTTCCAGTTTTTCTTATGAAAAGATACAAGAACCCAAGGTGACCTGGGTCAAGAACATCTAACTTGTTTCCTTGCAGGTGAAGAACTATCCTATCACTCAGAATAAGTGGTATCTGGATAGTGGGTGCTCAAAGCACATGACTGGATGCAAGGACAGCCTAATCAATTTCAAGGCAAAGCTGGGTCCAAGAGTGATCTTTGGAGATTCCAGCTTTGGACAAACTGAAGGCTATGGAGACTTCAAAAGTGGAGCTGTCACTTTCAGAAAAGTGACATATGTAAATGGTCTCAAACATAACCTAATATTCATAAGTCAGTTATGTGATACAGGTTATCGGGTTTGCTTTACTAATTTCAAATGTATTATTTCTTCAAATAACCAAACTGTTTTAACAGAATGTAGACAAGGGAATATATACCCAGTAAACTTTAACTCTACTAGTTCAGAACTATGTCTATTCAATAAAGTTAGTAATAACAATATTCTTTGGCATAAGAGACTAGGTAATGTTAACCTTAAAAACATCTCTAAGATATCTAGGGACAACCTTGTCAGAGGATTACCTTTTGTCCCCTACAAGAAGGAAAGCCTATGCAAGGCTTGTCAAGAAGGCAAGCAAACTAAAAATAGTTTTAATTCAATTAATAAGAGTGACTCACCTAAGATTCTGTACTTGCTACACATGGATCTTTTTGGACCCATTGTTGTACAAAGCTTAGGAGAGAAGTTTTACACTCTAGTTATTGTTGATGACTTCTCTAGATTCTCTTGAGTGTTCTTCTTGAAAAACAAGTCAGATAACTTTAAAGTCCTTACAGACTTTCTTAAGAGCATAAAGATTGAGTATTCTACTCCAGTTGCATTGATCAGAAGTGATCATGGTACTGAGTTTGAATCTCTTCCCATGCAAAGATTCTGTGAGGAGGAAGGTATCAAACATTGTTTCTCTGCTCCCAGAACTCCTCAACAAAATGGGGTAGCAGAAAGGAAAAACAGAACACTCATTGAATCTACAGGAACATTGCTTGCAGATGCACACATGCCTATATCCTTTTGGGCAGAGGCTGTGAGCACAACAAACTATGTGCTGAATAGGAGTTTGATGCACAAACTTAAGGGTAAGACCCCCTATGAATTACTCAAAGGGAAGAAACCTAAAATTAATTACTTTCGAATCTTTGGGTGTAGATGTTTCATTCATAACAATAATAAGAAACACATTAGAAAATTTGAAGAGCTACAGAGAGAATTTTTTTTGGATATTCCCAAAATAGCAAGACTTATAGGGTATTCAATAAATCATCTTTAAAAATGGAAGAATCTGTACATATTTTTTTTTGATGAAGCTAGCATGTTTTATAAGAAGGATTTTTCTACCTCAGATTTATTGCAGGTACCTCACTTGTGTGAGAAATTGGGTGAGTTAAACCTTACATAAAGGTCATATCATATCCTCTTCTACAAGGTGATGAAGATAGTGAAGAAGAAATTTTGGAGGTGGTTGAACCTCTTCCAACAGCAGACATTATTCCACAAGAGGAATTAATTCCAAATGTTGTTGTTGAACCAACTCCACCCATTGATCTTGTCACACTAAGGGATCACCCTAGATCTCAAGTGATTGGAGACATGTCAGTAGGTGTACAGACAAGGCATTAACTCAACCAAGATGTGATGCATGCCTGTTTTCTTTCTCAAGTTGAGCCTCAACCCATAAATGATGCAGAGCAAGATCCCCACTGGATTATTGCAATGCAAGAGGAACTCAATCAATTTGAGAGATACAGAGTTTGAGACTTAGTTCCTAGGCCCAAAGGCTATCCAGTAATTGGAACCAAGTGGGTATTCAGAAATAAACTTGATGCCCAAGGTGTAATTGTGAGAAACAAGGCTAGGCTTGTTGCTCAAGGCTATATGCAAGAGGAAAGCATTGAATATGATCAAACCTTTGTTCTTGTTGCAAGGTTAGAAACAATCAGGATTTTTCTTGCCTATGCTGCTATTAAGAAGTTCAAAGTCTACTAGATGGATGTTAAGAGTGCTTTCTTGAATGGATAACTAAAGGAAGAAGTTTATGTTGACCAACCCCCAGGTTTTATCTCTTCTACTCATCCCTTATATATTTTTAAATTGCATAAAGCTCTATATGGTCTAAAGCAAGCTCCAAGAGCTTGGTATGAAACCTTAACTAGCTTTCTTTTAGAACACAAGTTCTCTAGAGGCATGGTAGATAGGATCCTTTTTACTAAGATGCATCATAATAAAATTTTAGTAGTACAAATATATGTATATGACATCATATTTGGTTCTACTGATCCCAAACTATGCAAGAGATTATTTGATCTAATGCATTCAAAGTTTGAGATGAGTAGCATGAGAGAGCTATCATACTTCCTTGGTCTACAAGCGAAGCAATCCCCTGATGACATATTCATATCTCAATCTAAATATGCAAATGAGCTTATTAAGAAATTTGGGATGGCTGATGCCTCCTCTATGAAAACTCTCATGACTGTCAATGCTGTGATTGACTCTGATAAACATGGAAAACCAGTTGATCAGACCAAGTATAGGGCTATTGTTGGATCCCTACTCTATCTCACAGCAAGTAGACCAGACATCATGTTTGCTACATGTCTTTGTGCTAGGTTCCAAGTGAGCCCTAAAGAATCTCAGCTTATTTTCATTAAAAGGATTTTAAGATATATAAAAGGTTGTCCTAATTTAGGACTCTGGTATCCAACAGAGTCAACATTTGAGCTTACTGGATTTTCTGATGTTGACTATGCTGGATGTAGAGTGAACAAAAAAAGCACATTAGGAACATGTCAGTTCCTTAGTGATAGGCTTGTGTCCTAGTTTTGCACAAATATCTCTGTCCACATCAACTGTTGAGGCTGAATACATGGCAGCTGGCAGCTGCTGTTCACAGATCTTGTGGATACAAAACCAACTCCTGGATTATGGTTTCAATCTAAATAATTCAACCATATTTTGTGATAGTACCAGTGCAATTTCTATTAAACATAATTCAGTGCATCATAGTAGGACAAATCATATAGATATAAGACATCATTTCATAAGAGACTGTGTAGACAAATAGAAAATTAATCTTGAATTTAATTCCACTGATTTGCAAAGGGCAGATATTTTCACCAAACCCTTGCATGAATCTAAACATTTGTTCTTTCTGAATCAGTTAGAAATGATAGATGAAAAGACTTAATTTTAAATCTGTCCTTAGTGTAAACGATCTGGAAACAGTTCGTCGACCTGAGATCGACGATTTGCAAACTTATCGTTGGGAGTTCGTCGACCGGAGATCGACGAAATCTCTGTGTTAAGTCAGTTTCGTCGACCTGAGATCGACGATCATGTTCCAGGAAATATTTCTGAGGACGACGAAATATCTCCATATCTTCAGTCTGAGATCGGCGAATTTATCTCTTCATGAAATTTTTCGTCGACCTGAGATCGAAGAATTTTCTTTTTCGCAGGACGGAACTTGACGTTTCATATTCTGAAAAACCTTATAACTAGGTTTTCTTCGAGCTCCATCCCGCGCTTTCAGTTCCTTTGCACTTGGTCTCTTTGTTTCTTTGTTGCAGGTGATCATGGCAATTCCAGCAAGCGCTCTCGCAACAATGAAATTTGATATGGGTTTTGACATCGACTTCGAGTCTTTCAAATACTCAGATCAAATCTTCTTTGACATTCTGCAACTGTTTGAAGATTTACATTTGAAGAATCTAATGACAACCAGGATAAAGATTGCGGCGACCGAGATTAGAGAATGAGTTTACTCGTTATCGTCTTCAGATGCTGACACATTGGTAGGAACAATAGCGGGTAATGCCGTCTCTCTCTTCCCTGAAATTCTTTCTGAAATTTTTGGTTTATTGAATGGAGAAGAGGACTTAGAAATCGATTCTGCTGAGTTTGATGAAATGTTGAATCGAATGAGTTATTCTGGTGACAACCCTAACAAATTGTTGAAGAAACATCTATCTGCAGATTATAAGTTTCTGGCAGATGTTGTAGGAAAAGTTCTGCTGGGCAAGCACACCGCCCACGATCACATAACTAGACATCAGTTCCTTGTGATGTGTGCAATGACAAACAAGAAGGCCGTGAACTGCGTCAAAATTCTGTTTGATTTGATTAAGAAGAAAAACACAAAGAAGGAAGTGTGTTTTGGACGGATTTTGGGAATTTTTCTTCAGGCCAAGGCTGCTGAATCACTGGTCACCCCGATCATATTCATTAACGTCTCTAAGAGGCTAACCTGCACCTTATTTAGCAGGTGGGAGAGGAGCATTCCTAAGCCATCCAAGGCTTCCTATTCCAGATCTTCTGAGAGTACAAGGGCTGTTCCAGCCACTTCCCACCCTGCTGAGGATATCTCCATTCCCCCTCCACCTCCACTTGTTCAAACAACTTCAACATCCCTCCAGCTTACTTCCACAACTCCAACACATCCACCTACACCCCCTGCTTCCCCATCCATATTTCTTCACCAGTTCATTCACCACTACCTCAACATTCACCAATTCATTCTCTAGTACATCTATCCCCTCAACATCATTCACCAGAGCATGCTACTCCTCCTATGTCCCCTCTTCCTTCTCATCTTACTGAAATTCATCCTCTTCACAATCTATCATTCCTACCTTCATTCAATCTTCTTTCATCCCCTAGTCTGATGGAGACGACGGCCCTCAACTTGCGGAAGATCCCCCTTCGTCTCCAACAAGAGATTTGCGACGCTACAACCTCCGCCCGCGGCGCAAAACTTTCACTTAAATATTTTAGTAGACTTTATTCTATTTGGCTCATTGTTTGGGAGCATGTTTTTATTTCTTATTTTCGCAAACATTTTATTTTTGCTCTTGGGCTGCAAATAGCCCGATTTTGTCCTGGGCCTATATTTAGGCTTGAGAAGTGTTGATTTAGGGAGAATAAGAATGAATTTGGAAACCCTAAGATCTCTTACCCTCTCTCCCTCTCTTCATTAGCCGCCAACCCCTTCCATCCTTCTTCCTCAAGTTCGGCCGCCCCCCTCTCCTCCTAGCCGCCCACTCCAATCCTCCTTCTTCCCCTCTCTCTCTCGGCTAGACCCACTCTCCTTCTACCCGATCCCCTTACTTCTCCATTCCCCTTCTTCTCTTGGCCGCCCCCTCTTCTTCATCCTCCAACAAGGCCGGCCGGCCTCCCTCAATCTCGGCAACTAGAGGCACTCGGCCTCTCTTGTCTTCCCGATCTCGGGACCGGCAAGGTGGATCCGCTCCGAAGAGATCTTGGCTTTGGCGTGACGCATCGACGGCGGACGATCCTCATCTCCTTCCAACGCCTCCGAAGGAACCGTGAAGGGGGAGATCTTGTTAGATAGTTGGAATCACCTATTCCAACTTAGGTAACGAGAATTTCTACTCAAGTGTTTTCTTTCCCTCTTGATAAATCTTGTGGCGAAAATACGTTGGTGTGATTTTTGAATCGTTGGATTTCATCGTTGTCACTCTAAATTATTTTGCATCGCTCTTCTTAATCGATTTAATTTTTGTTAAGGCTTGGCGAACCTCGCACTCTTTGTTGGGGGAGATCTTCCATTTTTGGATCGCTGTTTTGGAAAGATCTCCTTTGGTACAATTTCGCTCGTCCGGACGTAACATTCGTCCCTTTAGCTTGATCGGACGCCGGCCTATAGCTCTTGTCCTTTCTCTAAGTGGGTTGCTAACCGTACGTAGACGTTGCTTGATATTATCCGTGGAGAGCGAGAACGTGGTCTTGAGAGCGTGTGTCAAAATAGGATATCAAGAGGTTCTTTGTTTGGATCCATTGATTCCCGGGCGTCTCCCGACACCCCTACATCAATTTGGTATCAGAGGGAGGTTCAAGTCAATTTCTGAATTGACTCCCTCCGTCCGCACTTTTGCTTGCTCTTTAGACTTCAAAAAAAAAAAAAAAAAATTTATCATCTACTTGTCTTTGGCTGTAAGAAAATCAAAAACATAATTTATTTTTATTTAGTACTTAAGTGTTTAAAAATTCATCTAAGTCCATCTTAGGCCAGCGTTTACCATTTTGCATGCGCACTAGATTGGGGACTGAGTATTCTCCTTCAACTTCTGGTATGGCGGATGACCGGGATAATACCCGTGACCTCACAGAAATTGAAGCGCTCCGTCAAGATTTCACGGAGCAGATGACGGCCATTAGGGAAGCGATTCATGAGATGGGTTTGCACCAAGGGGCACCCCGTAATCCACCCGCTGATCCACGGATGGGGGGAAACCACAATCCAAATCATAATTTTTACCCCAATCCTCGTAATGAGCACGCTCCACGAGCACCGTACGAGTTCGACCTCACTAGAGCCGTTCGAGTCAAACCACCCTCCTACGATGGGCTGGGGGACCCTCAAGTCTTCCAGGACTGGGTCATGGAGATAGAGTGTTACTTCGAGTGGTATGCGTTGAACGATGCGGATAGAGTACGGGTAGCACGGATGAAGTTATTAGGGCGCGCTAAGATATTCTGGTTGAATGAGGAACGTCGTTTGAGAGTTGAAAATGGCGCGATGCCCGTAGGTTGGGACGATATGAAGGCCAGGCTGACTGAGCAGTACGTCCCTACGTACCATCGAACACAAATGTTCGATGACTTGGCTACCCTCAAACAAGGGACTAGGTCGGTTTCCGAGTACATGAGCCTTCTGAAGGATATGATGGTTCGGTGTGACGTGAAGGAGATGCCCGAAGTCACCCTCTCCCAGTTCCGCAAGGGGTTAAACCCGGACATCCAAGGAAAGCTGTTGCGTTATGGTCACACCGACCTGAACGTCACTTTTAACGCGGCCTTAGACATCGAGAAGCACAACGTGCTTAAGGGGAAGTTTCGCTCGTTTCCGAAGGGCAAGTCCATCTTAGGACCGCCACCCGCTTCCACCTCCAAAGATAAGGGAAGGTTTCAGTCCTCCGACTCGACCTCCATAGTGGTAACGGCTAGGAATAGTCGAAACCCTTCCGGTGATAGAGTTCCAATAGGTCGGGTCACCCGAACAAACGTCACCTGTTTCTCTTGCGGTATCCAAGGGCACTATGCTAGTGATTGTCCTACGAAACCCAAGCCCTAGCCCTGTTAGATTCCACGGGAGGGTCGGACGACCTCACTTACGAAGCGGGAGAAGAGAGCGAGTCGGACGGAGTGCCGAGTGATATGGATGACGACGCCCACATGATGGTGATGAGATGTATCCTGGCAACCCCACGTGCTCTGGACGATTGGAATAGAACCAACATTTTCACCTTGAATTTCAAGGGCGGTGACAAGTGGTGTAGATTGATTATCGATAGTGGCAGCTGTATGAACGTCATATCCGAAGCGGCGGTGAAGCGTATGTCGCTAACTGCCGAGCCACATCCACACCCCTATAAGGTGGCCTGGGTAAACAAAGCTTCCCTCCCCGTATCGAAGCGTTGTTTGGTTCCTCTAACCATCAAATCTTATTCGGAAAAGATTTGGTGCGACATCCTTCCTATGGATGCTTGTCACGTCTTGTTGGGACGCCCATGGTTGTATGATCACGACGTCACCCATTTTGGGCGAGCTAATACCTACGAGTTTAAGTTTAATAATCGAACCATCATTTTGACACCCACTCCGCCAAAGGATCCTTCGGTTCCCGCCAAGGGTACGGTCGTCCCGGTCGAGAAGAAAACTTTGAGCCTTATCGGTAAGAAAGAATTTAAGAGGACCACTTTTGTTGATGGAGTCCTCTACGCGTTAGTATGCCTACAGGTTAAGGAGGACGCGGTCTCGTTTGAAAAGTTACCGCAGGCGTTGAGAGCGCTCCTAGAAGAGTTTACGGACGTGTACCCGGACGAGCTGCCGTCCGAGTTACCCCCCATGCGAGACATCCAACACGCGATCGATTTTATCCCGGGATCCTCATTGCCCAACCTCCCCCACTACCGCCTAAATCCTTCTGCGCATTTGGAACTACAAAATCAGATTTCCGATTTATTGCAGAAGGGGTTCATCCGCCACAGCATGAGCCCTTGTGCCGTCCCGGCCTTACTTGCCCCCAAGAAGGACGGTTCGTGGAGGATGTGCGTAGATAGTCGAGCCATCAATAAGATCTCCATTAAGTATCGATTCCCCATCCCTCGCCTAGATGACTTGTTGGATATGTTGGCGGGTGCCACGATCTTTTCAAAATTGGACCTTAGGAGTGGTTACCACCAAATCCGTATTAGGGAAGGCGATGAATGGAAGACCGCATTTAAATCTAAGGAAGGGCTCTACGAATGGTTAGTTATGCCGTTTGGGCTCTCCAACGCCCCAAGCACGTTTTCCAGGATGATGACTCACGTCTTCCAACCCTACATGGGAAAGTTTATCGTGATATACTTTGACGATATTCTGGTCTTTAGCACCTCCACGGTTGATCATGAGAGGCATTTAAAAATTATCCTCACCACGTTGAGATCGGAAAGGTTATATGTGAATATTAAGAAGTGTACCTTCCACGTGTCTTCGGTTGAGTTTCTCGGATATATCGTTAGTTCAAGGGGGATTCACGTAGATCCTAAGAAGGTTCAAGCGATTAGAGATTGGCCCAAGCCCGCCAACATCCGAGATGTGCGGAGTTTTCATGGACTCGCCACCTTCTATCGACGATTCATTAAGGATTTTAGTAGCATTATGGCCCCCATCACTGAATGCATGAAAAAAGGGGAATTTGTATGGTCAAATTCAGCCACTAAGGCGTTCCAATTGATCAAGACGCGCATGTCGGAGGCCCCCCTTTTGAGGCTGCCGGACTTTTCCAGAGTTTTCGAGTTATCATGCGACGCGTCTGGAGTAGGAATTGGTGGGGTGTTGAGTCAAGAAGGTCACCCCGTAGGGTACTTTAGTGAGAAGTTAGCCGGACCGAAATTAAATTATTCCAATTACGACCGGGAGTTTTACGCCGTCATTAGGTGCCTCCAGCATTGGCGGCATTACCTGCTGCCGAAGGAGTTTGTCATCCTATCCGACCATGAGGCGCTGCGGTTTATTAATTCTCAATCCAAGGTTAGTCCTAGGCATGTTAAATGGGTCTCCTATCTCCAGGAGTACACGTTCATCATCAAACACCTTAAGGGTACCCTCAACCGCGTGGCCGACGCCCTTAGTCGTGTCTCTTTATTACTCGCCACGCTCGAAGTTAAGGTGATTGGCTTCGACCGAATTAAGGATGAATACGTTAACTGTCTTGATTTCAAGGACATCTATTTCTCCACTCAAGAAAGCGAGCCGACTACCATTACCTCGTTTTATATTCGTGACGGTTATTTGTTCAAACACGCGAAACTATGCATTCCCCGCTCCTCCCTACGTCACTTTATTGTGTGGGAATTGCATAGTGGAGGACTAGGAGGACATTTTGGTCGAGACAAGACGATCACGTTAGCGGAAGATAAGTTCTATTGGCCCGGCCTTAAGGCCATGGTTAACAAAATTGTAGGGAGTTGTCGAGTGTGCCAATTGGCTAAAGGGAACAAGACCAATGCCGGGCTTTACACCCCTCTTCCGATTCCCTCTATCCCTTGGACGGACGTTAGTATGGACTTCATTCTCGGCCTTCCGGTCACCTTTCGACGTCACGATTCTATTTTAGTTGTGGTAGATCGTTTCTCCAAGATGGCCTACTTCATCGCGTGCAATAAAACCAACGACGCGTCACACGTTGCACAGTTGTATTTTAAGGAAGTAGTAGGCCACCGTGGCGTCCCGAAATCCATCGTCACGGATTGGGATGTGAAATTTACGAGCTATTTTTGGAAGACCCTTTGGAGGATTATGGGCACCAAACTCCTATTCACTTCAGCTTACCATCCACAGACGGACGGACAAACGGAAGTTGTGAATCGAAGTTTGGGCAGTTTGTTGCGTTGCCTTGTGGGAGACCACAAAGGTACCTGGGACCTAGTCCTCCCTCACGCCCAACTAGCCTATAACAATTCCAAGAACAGGTCCACTGGGTTGTCTCCTAATGAGATCGTGCACGGATACAAAGCACCTGTGCCTCTCGACTTAGTTCCCTTACCACCGTCGTATAAATCAAGTCAATTCGCGCAGGATTTTGCATCTCATATTCATGATTTACATAAGCTCATCAAGGAAACGTTAGTCACTCAATACGCATCTTATCAAGCTTCAGCTAACGTACATAAGCGAGCGTCTGTCTTAAACGTCGGTGATCTAGTCATGGTACGTCTCATCCCTGAAAGGTTGCCAACCGGCACCATAAAAAAGTTAGCGAACCGGCGAGCTGGGCCTTTTCGACTATTAAAGAAATTAGGAGAAAATGCTTTTCTTTTAGAGTTGCCGACCGATTGGGGTATCTCCCCTATTTTCAACGTTTCTGACTTAACACCTTATGTTGCTCCGCCACATGAATTATCTCTCTCTCCGTTTAGTTCCACTACAGATTCTATTGGGTTGGGGGGTGAGTGTTCTACTGGATCCCCCTCTTCATTGGTTTCCAACGGAGGTAAGTGGCGGGCTGATGATACAGATTTTCCTCCGCTTTTACCTAACGCTTTTCCAAGTTTTTCCAGGACACACTTTCTGCCCGACCGGATTCTCCAGGATGATGTACTTTGTTCTCCCGATGGTGATGAGCGCCGCTACCTGATCCGTTGGCGCGAGCGACCGGCCTCCGATGACTCTTGGGTTCTTGAATCGGAGTTGGCCCGCTTGGATGATACTCTGCTACGCCAGTACATTCGCGACAACTCATCGGTGACGAGTCCTTTCAACCGGGGGAGGATTGATGGAGACGACGGCCCTCAACTTGCGGAAGATCCCCCTTCGTCTCCAACAAGAGATTTGCGACGCTACAACCTCCGCCCGCGGCGCAAAACTTTCACTTAAATATTTTAGTAGACTTTATTCTATTTGGCTCATTGTTTGGGAGCATGTTTTTATTTCTTATTTTCGCAAACATTTTATTTTTGCTCTTGGGCTGCAAATAGCCCGATTTTGTCTTGGGCCTATATTTAGGCTTGAGAAGTGTTGATTTAGGGAGAATGAGAATGAATTTGGAAACCCGAAGATCTCTTACCCTCTCTCCCTCTCTTCATTAGCCGCCAACCCCTTCCATCCTTCTTCCTCAAGTTCGGCCGCCCCCCTCTCCTCCTAGCCGCCCACTCCAATCCTCCTTCTTCCCCTCTCTCTCTCGGCTAGACCCACTCTCCTTCTACCCGATCCCCTTACTTCTCCATTCCCCTTCTTCTCTTGGCCGCCCCCTCTTCTTCATCCTCCAACAAGGCCGGCCGGCCTCCCTCAATCTCAGCAACTAAAGGCACTCGGCCTCTCTTGTCTTCCCGATCTCGGGACCGGCAAGGTGGATCCGCTCCGAAGAGATCTTGGCTTTGGCGTGACGCATCGACGGCGGACGATCCTCATCTCCTTCCAACGCCTCCGAAGGAACCGTGAAGGGGGAGATCTTGTTAGATAGTTGGAATCACCTATTCCAACTTGGGTAACGAGAATTTCTACTCAAGTGTTTTCTTTCCCTCTTGATAAATCTTGTGGCGAAAATACGTTGGTGTGATTTTTGAATCGTTGGATTTCATCGTTGTCACTCTAAATTATTTTGCATCGCTCTTCTTAATCGATTTAATTTTTGTTAAGGCTTGGCGAACCTCGCACTCTTTGTTGGGGGAGATCTTCCATTTTTGGATCGCTGTTTTGGAAAGATCTCCTTTGGTACAATTTCGCTCGTCCGGACGTAACATTCGTCCCTTTAGCTTGATCGGACGCCGGCCTATAGCCCTTGTCCTTTCTCTAAGCGGGTTGCTAACCGTACGTAGACGTTGCTTGATATTATCCGTGGAGAGCGAGAACGTGGTCTTGAGAGCGTGTGTCAAAATAGGATATCGAGAGGTTCTTTGTTTGGATCCATTGATTCCCGGGCGTCTCCCGACACCCCTACATCATAGTCATTCTTCATCCCCTCCAGATGAGCAAATGCTAGATGCTCATCCCTACTCTTCCACCTTCAATTCATCTGTATCTACTCAAACCCCACCTGAATTCATGGACATAGTTTCACCCTCCATTTCATCCTTTCTACAATCTATCTCACCTCTTCTTAAATAACTCATAGCAGAGGCCATTTCACCTCTTGCTTCTTCTATCTCATCTCTTGCTGCCCAACTATCTGCCTTCCCTGTCCCTCCTTCTTCAGTCAGGGGCCTGACTCCAGTGCTCACTGAAACCAGACAGGGGGAGATTAATACCAACAAGATGCAATAAGAGGAATCCGGTCAAAAGAGAGGGCCGGTTAGGGTTTAGGAGAGGAGAAGAAGGGAGCTAGAGGAAGAGAGGAGAAGAGGGATCAGCCCCCAAAGTTCCAAGATACAAAACATAACCCTAAAACAAAAGTCCAAGTCCCCATATATAAGGAACCGAAAATATTACAAAGCATAAATAAACCAAACCCTCAACAAGGGGCCACCCGGTTTGCAATCCCGCCCGGTCCGGGTCCGCCTAGCACGCCCGCCGAGCCGCCCGGTTCGGTGTTGTCTCCATCCGCCGGCCGGTCCGACGCCTCGCTTGAGTCCGCATTTCCTCGAGCTCGTCGTGTGTACACCCGCCACGGGGGTTCCTCCACTGCATCGGTAACAATGCCTCCATCTGGAAAATTGTCCTTGTCCTCAAGGCAATAATCCGGAAATTGGCGGCGGAAGTCATCTCGGATGAGCCACGTAGCCTCGGTGACCGGCCTATGCCGCCATGCAACCCGAACCTCCTCGGGGGCCGCATCGCCGGGAAGATGGTTGCTGCGATCGATGATGTTGGCCGGATAGAGTGGTTCCGAACCCGCATGATCCAAGTCGCTCGGAATGTGAGTCGCCGCCGGGTGGTCGCCAATGACGCGGCGAAGTTGTGACACATGAAAGACCGGATGGATTCGGCTTTCGGCGGGTAAACGAAGCCGGTATGCCACGGCCCCTATACGGCTAAGTACCTCAAAGGGGCCGAAGAATCGTGGAGCTAGCTTTGGGCAAGGTCGCCGTGCGACCGAGAGTTGGCGATATGGGTGGAGTTTGAGAAACACCTTTTCTCCCACTTGAAAAGAGAGATCCCGGCGTTTCCTATTTGCAAAAGAAGTCATCTTTCCTTGGGCGCGGTGGAGGTGGTGCTTCAAGCTATCCAAAATAATGTCCCGATTGTGAAGATGATCGGTCAATGTGGGGACGGGGCATTCACCCGGAAGGTAACGGGTAATGGATGGTGGGGGTCGGCCATAGACGGCTTCGAATGGTGTCATGTTCGCCGCATGATGATATGAAGTGTTGTATGAATATTCCGCCCAACAAATCCATTTGGCCCAAGATCCGGGGCGTTCTCCGATGAAGCACCGTAGGTAGGTTTCTAAACACCGGTTGAGAACTTCCGACTGTCCGTCGGTTTGTGGGTGATACGCCGTGCTCATGCGTAAACGAGTCCCTTGGAGCTTAAAAAGGGATGTCCAGAACCCACTGAGGAACAGGGGGTCCCGATCGCTAACAATGGAGCGAGGGAACCCATGTAGACGCACCACGTCCGAGATAAACACGTCGGCCACCGTGGTTGCCGTGTACGGATGGCGAAGTGGAAGGAAATGGCCATACTTGGTAAGCCGGTCCACTACCACAAGTATGCAGTCGAAGCCATTGGAGCGAGGTAAGCGCGTAATGAAGTCCATGGCTATGTCTTCCCAAATGCGTTCCGGCACCGGCAAGGGTTGGAGGAGGCCGCCGGGAAACATGGTTTCATACTTGGCCTTTTGGCAAGGTAGGCAAGCCGCAACATAAGCCTTGACTTGTCGCATCATACTTGGCCAATAGAGGGTCGCCGCAAGGCGCCGATAGGTGCGGAATGCTCCCGCGTGGCCACCGGTTGGAGTCGAATGAAACTCGGCGAGAAGCCGTGGAATGCTCGGAGAGCTGGACGATAGCACGAGGCGATTCCGATGGAATAATCGGCCTCCGATAAGGGAGTAGGGCGGGTGGCCGGTCGGGTTGGCGAGAAGAATGCGACGGATGTTTGCCAACTTGGGGTCGTTGTCCGCCTCATGTTGTAGAGTTGATATATCGTCCCAAACCGGCCGGGAGATGGCCGTTAACTCGGGCGCGGTGGTCAGGCGAGACAAGGCGTCCGCCGCTTTGTTGGATTTGCCGGAGCGGTACTCAATGGTGAAGTCGTAGCCAAGTAGTTTGGCGACCCAAAGTTGTTGAGCGGGTGTGGCGATCTTTTGTTGTAGAAGGTAGCAGAGGCTATGATGATCCGTTCGGACGATAAATGGACGGCCAAGGAGATACGGCCGCCAGTGTTGGACGGCAAGAACCAATGCCATAAGCTCATTTTCATACGCCGACCGGCTCTGGATGGCCGTAGAAAAAGCTCGGCTGTAGTATGCTATGGGGCGGCCGGTTTGCATGAGGACCGCCCCTACGCCCGTGCCGGAAGCGTCACATTCAATGATAAAAGGTTGGTTGAAGTCCGGCATTGCCAAAACCGGAGCATGAATGAGAGCGGATTGGAGCGCCGCAAAGGCGGCGGTTGCCGCGGGTGGCCACGCGAAGGGGGCCTCGTCCGATTTCGTCAATAATTGCGTGAGAGGGCGGGCTATCCCGCCGTAGTCCTTGATGAACCGGCGATAGTAGCCGGTAAGGCCAAGAAAACCGCGAACTTCCCGAAGTGATGTGGGTGTTGGCCAATGGAGCACCGCATGGACCTTATCGGTGTCCATGGCGACGCCGCCGGCCGAAATAGTGTGCCCCAAATAGTGGACGCTCGTCTCGCCAAAGGAACACTTCTTTTGATTCACCGCCAAGGTATGACGCCGAAGAGTAGAGAATGTTTGACGCACATGAAGAAGGTGTTCCTGCCAAGTGGAACTAAAAACCAAAATGTCGTCAAAAAACACAAGCACGTGTTTACGGAGTACCGGCCGAATGATGTCGTTCATCGTTGCTTGGAAGGTTGCCGGGGCGTTGGTTAGCCCAAACGGCATGACCACGAATTCAAAATGGCCGTCGTGGGTACGAAACGCCGTCTTGTGAATATCCTCCGGGCGAACCCGAATTTGATGGTAGCCGGCCCGCAAGTCCAACTTGGTGAAGAAGGTAGTGCCATGAAGTTCATCCAACAATTCTTGTATTACCGGGATCAGATATTTGTCCGCCACGGTTGCTTTGTTGAGCTCGCGATAGTCCACACAAAAACGCCAACTGGCGTCTTTTTTCCGAACGAGCAAAACCGGGCTGGAAAAGGGGCTAGAGCTTGGCCGAATGAGACCCCCCAAGAGCATCTCCCGCACTAGGCGTTCGATCTCATCCTTTTGTGTGTGACCGTAGCGGTATGGCCGAACCGAGATTGCGGTGGATGCCGGTTGGAGGACAATAGGATGGTCGGTTGGGCGGACCGGAGGAAGTCCGGTGGGAGTTGTGAAAATGTCCGAGAATTCAGCGATAAGAGCTTGCAGTTCTTGGGATGGCGGAGCCGCCGGGGAAGCCTCCGATTGCATGGGCCATAACCATGCCGCAAAGGTGGCGTCCGTAATGCGGTTTAGGCTTCGGGCGGATAGCGGGGAGCGGAGGAGAGTTGCATCGCCTAAAAGGCGGCATGGTTGGTCTTGATGGTGGAATAGCATGGACATGTTAGCCCAATTGACGCGAACGTCGCCCAAAGTTTGGAGCCAAGCGACGCCCAATATTGCGTCCAAACCGCCCAACGCGAAGGCATAGAAGTCCGTCGTAAAAGTATAATCGCCGATAGAGAAGTTAACATTGTCACACCGGCCCAAGGTTGGGCGGCGGCTTCCATCGCCCAAGGCGACGGCGAAAGTTGGGGAAGATTGTCTCGGCAACTCCAATGCCCGAGCCACTTCGTCGGAGAGAAAGTTATGACTCGCGCCACTGTCGATCATGATAATGATAGGACGACCGCGGACCGTTCCGCGCATCTTCATAGTACGCGGTCCGGTAATACCACCAACCGAGTAGAATGGTAAATCAAGGATGTTCAGCGCCGCCGCCGCCCCCGGAGGTTCGTTGTCATCGGGTAAAACAAGTGCATCAAAATCAGCCATGGTGACCTCCGTGTCGAAATCGCCAAATAGGGCGTGAAACTCCTTGACGACGCACACATGTTGAGGGGAATACGGTTGACGACAACGGAAGCACAAGCCCTGGCGACGGAGTTCGTTGTAATCTTGGTTTGATATGCGGTGCGGCGGTGTGGGGCGACCGGTCCGAGCTTCAGTATGGCCGGTTGTCCGCGGTTGGTGATCCCGTCCGGTGGAGTGTTTATGCCCCGGAGGATGAGGTGCCGCCGGTGGCCGTTGTCCAAGGTCGGCCTCGACGGCCCGCGCAAGTATTAAAGCGTCCGATACGGTGCGCGGGTTGTGTGTCCGGAGGCGAGATCGAATGGAGGGAACGAGACCTTGGAGGAAAAACCCCAAATAATGATCGGGCGGAAGGCCCGGTACTTGTGTGACCAAGGCGACGAACTCGTCGATGTAGGTGTCCAAATCGGCCGATTGCCGCGCGCTACATAGGCGTTCAATGGCGGAGCCGGTATAACGAGAATCGTAGCGGGTAACCATCTCTTGTTTGAAATCGACCCACGAAATGGCGGGTTGGCTTTGGCGTAGCCAACGAGCCCAATGGAGGGCGGATCCGTCGAGGCCAATGATTGCCGTGCCGACTCGATCCGGTAGCGGTGTGAAGTTGAGGTCGAAATATTGTTCCGCGCGTGCGATCCATCCCAAAGGATCCACGCCGGAGAAGGAGGGAACGTCGAGGTGTTGTGGTAAGCGGCCCCCTCCCCCCACGGGTAGCGCGGGCGGCGCGATAGGAGGAGCGGCCGGCGGAACACCGAGAATCGAGGCGGTGTCGGTGGAGGACGCGAACGCCGGTGCCGGTATGCGGGGCGGCGCGAGCGCATCGAGGCGGCTGAGGATGAGCGATTGACCCGCCAAGAGGGCGTCAACCGAGGTCTTGAGTTCTCCGATCTGAGTCGCGTGGAGGGCGACTTGACTCGCGGTGGCGTCGGCGAGGTCGGCGAGGTCGGCCGCGGAAAGGCGGGTGTTCGGGGCCATAGAAATCCGGCGGCAACGAGCGGGCGGAGCGGCAGGTCGGACCAATTAATACCAACAAGATGCAATAAGAGGAATCCGGTCAAAAGAGAGGGTCGGTTAGGGTTTAGGAGAGAAGAAGAAGGGAGCAAGAGGAAGAGAGGAGAAGAGGGATCAGCCCCCAAAGTTCTAAGATACAAAACATAACCCTAAAGCAAAAGTCCAAGTCCCCATATATAGGGAACCGAAAATATTACAAAGCATAAATAAACCAAACCCTCAACAACGGACCACCCGGTTTGCAATCCCGCCTGGTCCGGGTCCGCCTAGCACGCCCGCCGAGCCGCCCAGTTCGGTGTTGTCTCCATCCGCCGGCCGGTCCGACGCCTCGCTTGAGTCCGCATTTCCTCGAGCTCGTCGTGTGTACACCCGCCACGGGGGTTCCTCCACTACATCGGTAACAGAGATACTCCATGAAAAAGTAGCTCCAGCAGCAACAACATCAGTAGTAGAGATAGAGTTTGTTGATACTGAGATACTAGATGCAGAACTCACAGAATTTTTGGACATTGACTCTGAGACAGCTGATTTAGATCACTCTTTGGATATTTATTCTGGAGACTGCTTCATTTCTCCAACAGTTGAACTGAACTCAATTCTTGATTTCTTTGATCTTATGTATAACAACATTCTTTCTTTTGTCTTTCCTCAGTACTGTACAAACATTGTTTGCTATACAACTCCAGTTAGCTCAGGAGTCTTACAGCTTATTCAGAACAGCTTTTCAGCTCCAGAGCCTGAGCTTGTTCTAGTTTTAGAGGCTGAGCCTGTTAAGGTTGCTGAGGATGAGTTCTCTGAGCCCAAGGCTTTTTCCCCTCCCACTTTTGTCTTCTCTACCTCTTCATTACCAGATATGGATGAGATTTTTGCTGAAGAAATGGCTCAGGAAGCTGAAATAGTTCCAGATGAAGTGGTTCCTCCTCAAGATGCTCTACCTCCAGTTCCTCCTCAAGTAGACAAACAGATCTCAAAGGAAACTTTAAAAGCACTAGATGCTCTATATGACAATCCTCAAAGTTCCTCTGAAGATGACACAGACAATGATTCAGATGTTTCTGTTAATTCCAAATCTAAGAAGATAGTTATCAAGAAGAGAAAGGCTGTTCCAAAGGCTGCTCCTAAGCCAAATCCCAACCATGACACTCCCTACTATATTTTGCAGAAAATAACTCCATATTCAGGGATGCCCCAATGGATGTGGCTATCTAAGAATGATCAGAAAGAAAGGAAGAAGAGGAGAAGGTACAGGTCTCCTCCCAGGCAATTCAGGAAAGACCCTCCTCCTCCTCCTCCTCCTCCTCCCTCTTCAGGTACTTCTGGAAGTGTTACTCAGAGTGTTGATCCAGTAACCAAGACTTATCAAAGACAGTCAAGCCATGATAGTCAGCAAACTTCTTCAAGCCATCCTCCTCCAGCTTCTTCCAAGAGAGTTTCTGCAGATACTACTGATAAATCACAACAAGACTCTAGTCCAATCAGGCCAGAGTCTCCTCCTATTCCATTTGTAGATCCAGAACAGGAGACCTCTGCCAGCATGGCTAGACTTCAGGAGTTAGTAGGACTCTCTCAGATTATGAAAGCTAAAACTGAAGGCAAGGATCCTTCTCAGTTTTCAACAATGTCATCTTACAGGAAAGAAGAACTGACCAGGTATGCAAAAGCTAACAAGTTCTTTAATGCTGATGAGTATATGAAATTGCATCCAGAGACTGTAGTACCCAGAGCAACTTCTCAGAATATTATTGGTGCATCTGATATGATCATGTCAAAAAGAGAAGTTGTTAACCATAACAGAGAAATCTTATTCAAACAGTCTACTGAAAAGTCTGAGAAAGCTATTCCCAAGCAGAAACAGTAATTTTAGTTATTGTAATTTTATTGTTTAAACTTTATTTCTGCTTATATCATGAAACATATGTTGTAAATATCTGCTGAATGTATTATTTCTGCCAGATATATGTTTCTTGCTTTATGATTGCTTTTTATTTGTATTTTAGTGACCTCACCCAAATAGGAAGAAATTGTTGGATCCCTAGTTGAATTTGGGCTAGGTTCACTAATTTAGGCTGAGTCTGACCCACCTTGTATAGCCAGGGTCTAGTCAAGTAGTCCTAGAAATTAGGCTAAGTCCTTTTAGTTCAACCTTCTTGGATCAGCCAACAGAGGACCTCAGGAGATTCAGATTTAGAAGTTTTTCAGAAGACAGCTTGATCAGTTCGAAGTTCTTCGAACTCAGCTCGACGATCGTCGATTTCCGATCGACGAACTCAGAGTTAATTCTCTGAGCTGAGCTCGACGATATTCGAGCTCAGGTCGACGATCAGTTTTCTCCAGACAGATTCTAAGCTCGACTAATTTCTGTTTGATCAAGTTCTGTGGTCGACGATCTTTGAGTGTAGAATAGATTCTCAGGTCGACGTTCTTGGAGCGCAGAATCAGTTGCTTATATTCAGCGTGTGCTTCGCAGAGCTCAGGTCGACGAACAGGATTTCTCAGGTCGACGTTCTCTGAGTGCAGGTCGACGAAATCTGTTCTCTGGTCGACGAATTCTGTAAGTTGTATGTTCTTTGTTCTTTCCTTATCTGTTCCCTCTTTATTACTATTTTAAATCATAAATTCCCTGAGTAATCAATGCTTATATTTCCTATGAATATAGTCGTTCCTGACAGCATTGATTATGGTATTCATCAGAGGATTTATTTGACATATTTCTCGGGACAGTTGAGGAAACGAATAATGACAGAAATGCTAGCCGTTTTCCTTCCCAGTTTTGCAGCAAGACATTAATTGCAGTTATTCAAATTTCTAAGCAAGATTGGTTGTCGAAGATAATACAGAAAGAATACTTTTTCAAGCACACACAGAGACTGAGAACAACAATACAATTCTTACAGAGCAGAAAAATTACAGAGAGATATTCTTAGCAAGAGCAAAAACCTCACAGCAGCTCTCAATCCTCATCTCTCACTGTGCTCTCAAGAAGATAGAAGAAGAACAATACAAACTGATCAAGAGTCTTCTTCATCTTCTGTTTCCAGGAATTTGCTGAGGCAATATAGATCCATCTGTCTAAAGTTCCTGGATCTGTTTTTCACAAGCTGAAAACCTACACACTCCTGAACAAAACTTCTCAATCCTGAACAACTCTACATCTCAGGGGGAGCTTTGACAAGATCTGGAATCCACACAAAGTCTTCTCAAAGTGCTTTTGAGAAAAGAGAAGACTAACATCACTTTCTTTCCCACCACACTGTACATGGTTTTAACTCCCTTCAAAAGTTAGCCTGGTTCACAAGTCACCTTCCAAAAGACTTGAGTTTTGTTTTTGAGCACTTGATCAAAAGCTCAAAGGGTTGCAATATCTCCCTGCAAATAGATATTGTGGTGGCAGTCACCTGATCAAAACCTGTAGTGGATTCCTACCAGGGTAGTAGAAGAGTGGATGTACCCAGTTGGGGAACCACTATAAAATTTTTGTGTTGTCTGTGTGCTTGCTGTTTTCTTTTTGTCTTGTGCTGTGGTAGTTTAGTGTAGCTTTTCATTGCTCCTGATATCATCTCCTACCTATTACTATATCACCTATTTTATCACTTAACTTTAGATTTGTAAAAAGTTGCAAAGGAATTTTTATTTAAACTCTATTCACCCCCTCCCCCCCGCTAGAGTTAATCAGAGCTTACTCTCCCTTTTCTTTCACCCATTTTGTATTTTTTATTGTTATTTTCTCTCCTCTTTAGTCCCACATCATGTATAGGACCTTCCTCTCTCCTTCTCTCATCTATATATTTGTACTCATTTTTTGTATTTTAAACAAGTGAACATATATACAAGGTTTATTTTTCCCTTCTCTACACTAGAAAAAAAATCATGGTCTCATATTCCTCCACCTCATCTTCCTTATTCTCATCCTTCCCTTCTTCAAAATATATGCAAACAGATGAGTAATGTTCTTTCTCATGGACAACATACACTCTATTGCTGATAACATTCTTTTATTAAGTCCCTCAATCTTCTCATCATTGTGCTGATACATGTTGATAAAATCCTTCAAGGGATTATGATCCTTGATGAATTGCTTCGAGATTGTATGATCTACGCTTGCAACTTGTGCTGGGCCTGCACACTGACGAGTGCACCTTCTACTAATTCTTCTTACTCTTCAATTACAATTGTGGGATTGTGATTTAGTCATGGTTGTTGGTCCAGTCAGCAATCACCTCTTCCTCTGGTTGCTCACCCAGCTTAACGATCTAAAGTTATGCTAGAAATTTAAAATAAAGGACATAATAAAAAATAGTGTACACGTTGGAAAGAAAGCATACATGCTATTATAGTGTCATATACGCTACATTTCCAACATATACGGTAATGCCATGTGCCGTCTCAATGTAGATCTAAAGTTATGCTAGTAACTTGTATACACTATATATGTAGCTTGTATGACGACGTTAACTGTCAATTACATTATCACACATGCTTGACAAATAGCATATACTCTTGATAAATAGCGCATCTGCTTGATAAATAGTGTATATGCTTGATAAATTGAGTATACGCTGAATATGTGGCATGTACATTCTATCAACAGCTTATACGATACACCTAATTAAACTAAATCAGTTACTGAGAGTGTTTTTTTTAACTTCCTTTCTGTCAAAAGCTGATATCATTTTTGGATCTATAATCTTGAAGTAGTATACAATATCATGCGACCACCTCATAATCTGTGGGGTTAGAATTTCAAAATTTGGATTCTCTATCTTTGCATGCCCAACAAGCCATTTATGTGAATTAACCACATGATAAGTCATGTGTGCTGTAATAAATAAATTAATTGAAGTTTTAAAATTCATACTTTCTCTTAGATGATAATGTCGTATTTCCCGTATCCTCCGACATTTCTGCCAATGTTCTATGGCTGGCCTGTTACAATTTTTGTATCAGAGCTAGGTTCCACGATAAACAATCCCCTCCCTCGTGGTTTTACAACAGAAGCCCCATTGTCTTTAGGCGTCGTCATGAAAGGCCTTCTGCTCTCAGCGCCTTAACGGTTCCTTCCCTGCAACGATCAAGGTGTGGGCTTGCTGTTCCTTTCTCCGCAACTAGCAGATCCGCACACTCCGCGCAGTTGTGTTTGTTTGTGATTCCTCCTCTTTTGTCAGTAAGCCCTGACGACTATTCTTGATTATTGCACATGGCCATGCCACTCGGCTACAACCCCTCCTTTATCGACACCGGCTCTGTCTCCATCTCTCGCAGCGCGAATCTTCATCATCCCCGAGATTGTCCGCATCATCTTCCTCATCACCACCACATGCGATCTCTCCGCACCGATTTTACCAGATTGATCTCCTCCAAGCGGACGCCCAGTCACATCTATTCAGTCAATCTTTTGTCTGTCCTCGAACAACATACCACACGCCTTCTTTTATCGAGTGCAGTACCTGTCATTATTTATTAAATTGATTAATTATTTTCATAGTAATTGATTCAGTAGATAATTCACATTAAATTGATTAATTATTTTCATAGTAATTGATTCAGTAGATAATTCACTATCAGCTTCTTCTCCCTACCGCGCCTCATCATCAGTTTCGAGCTAAGAGCCAACCTCTCGAAGCCTTGTGCACCGTGCACTATCCAGCCGTCTTCTACAATGCTGATTTTTCAATTCCCTTAATAATTAATCTATTTGGATTAATTATTTGGCGGGACAATCAGATTTGGGGGCTTAATTATCATCAATATAAGGAAGTCTTGCAGTTCACGAGGCTCACCAAGTTCGAGCACGTCAGTTCTGCTTGTTACACCGGAATCAAGAAGATGTGTTACTTGCTCCGTTTCTTACTCTCGCAATATGGTAAGGACGATTCTTTGGGATGGCTCACCAGGTGCAAACAAATTGTATTCATCAATAGGCACTAGTTACAGAATGGTAAGCCTGCCCTCCTTCCATATGCTTGATGCCGCTCAGTTATGAACTTATGGTTCTCATGTTTGCAGGTCGACAATCCTAGAATGATCTGGCGTGACTTTAAATGGGCCTGCAACTTGAGCTTGGGCCTCTTATTCACAACCCATTGGCGCTGTCACGACATTACGCCATATGAGGTCAATTGATGCATATCTTGATCATTTTTTGATTCGTCTGGCTTACGTCACAATATCGTCGGTGATGCAGGTTGCCATCTTTACGACCGGGCTTCGCTACCAACAACGTATGGGCGTTGAATTTGAAATTTCTTAGGATTTGGTGTCTGTTATGAGTTTAGCCAAATTGTGCGATCGTCGACTTCAGCTAGAACATGATTCCTACATGACCACATACACACGGAAGGACGGACGAACCGAGGGTACTCAAACCCCACATTTTCTTTGGTTGTCACATGTGGAAATGTCTGATCGATGCACAAAGAGTTATATTATAACTGTGATGAGTAGTATACTTGTGGACATCAATGCAAAATGCTTTTTTATCTGGATGGGGAGGATCCTGGTGATGAGGGAATTTGGTGAAGTTGACATAATTTTTCGATCTCCCTTGGGCTTGAGGGCAAACTCATTTTGTATGACAGGAGAGATGTTATGAGTTTTACGCCATGTTATTGTAACACCATAACCTAGTTTAACAACAAATTAGCAGTCCGGTCGAGCCCCACGATAATTGGTACATAACAGACATAAATAAATGTTCTAAAAGAAAGCTTACAATGAAAGTAGAGTAAGAAGGACTAAGGTTAAGAGTGTACCTCAATTTCTGAATTCACAGAGCCATCTAAAATTGAAAATATGTTACAAAATTGAAATACTAAAAATCTGGAATAGTCTGGTACATCAAAGTATGAATGAAGTACAAATACATAATGTTTGAAAATAAAAAGTACAACAAAAAGGAGGTACAACTGGAGGGAACTAACACCGGTATAGACCACACTGCCATCCTATGCGAATCCCCTGACCTGAGACCCCTGTAAAAACAAGTTTCAATTGGGTCAGGCTCACTGAAGAGTAAGAAAGATTGCTCCCCAGTCCTCCCAGCAACACTAAAATATATATATTTTTTACTTGTATATAAAAATATGTAATATTCAATACTAATAAGTTTGACATTTAGTATTCTTTATTTGTTAATGCCATTGACTTATTATGATTTATGTCTCATTTTTCGATTTCTTCTGGTTAATGATTTTTGGAGTTTCTGAATTGTGTCTGCTGTAAGTTCTAATAGATTTCATGATTGACTTATTAGATCTTGTTATTAATGACGACCACGCACAAACCGAAAACTGTAGTCTAGGTAACAAACCTGATGGTGCCCTACACTAAATGTCCTTCGAGCGGAACACAAACTCATGTTTAAGGTGTTCTATATCTGGAATCAAGGGTCTTCAACCATAAGTTTGAAACTCGTATGGTGGGTTGTTGGCCCTGCGAGTACGGTGGTGTGCTTTCACCAAAAGAATGAGGGTAAACCCCTCTCGCCATTTTTCAGAATTGATCTGATCTAATGGTTGGTACGACACTCATGGAGTAACGCCCATCTTGAGTACACTAGATTAAAATTTTTCATGTGCTTTAAACTTGCACTTTAGCACTAATGTTTCTAACATTTTAAACTGATTCTGTTCATGTGTTAAACTGATAATTTCATGATCTGACTGTAAGTGTTGTGATGGGGATCGACCGTACGTTCGTGATTGGAGGAAATCGGGCCACCACATGGCAGGATCCGCTTTTGCAGATTTGCCGTTAATTCGTTGATCGGATCGTCGATCCGAGACCGCGAGCGCGTCCGGAGTGTCCGTTTTCATTCTAGATGTATTTTTTATGATTTTTGGAGTTGTATTTATATTATTTTGGACACCTGGATTTATGGATGATCGTAGCTGTTCACATCGGGTACCCAACCGCCCCCCTCTCATTATATTGGGGCGGATGTTCAGGTTTTCATTTCATTACTGAGTTTGTGAGAGAATCCAAATTCTTGCAATCATTCGTGGTGCGACGCCGCGAGCCTCAGGCCGGTTTTCCTATTTTATTGTAGTTTTTCCTTTTCCCGTGCGAAACAGCCCACGTTCTATTCTCCGAAGGAGATAACCGGATCCGGATCCCCTGGAGTTCCTCCGGGAACTCCAGGGGGTGGAGTTCGCGTTTTGGGAAATAATGGAGCGGAATCGGAAAAAATGGTTAACATGAAAGTTGTATATACCGTCGAGACGAACAACTTTCATGTTGAACATTTTTTGATTTGAAGTCGTTTAGACCCCCGATTTGGCCCCCCAAAAAAATCTGTCCGAAAATATTTAACATGAAAGTTGTTCGTCTCGACGGTATATACAACTTTCATGTTAACCATTTTTTCCGATTCCGCTCCATTATTTCCCAAAACGCGAACTCTACCCCTGGAACTCTAGCGGGAGATAACCAGCCCACGTTAATCACCCTTATTTCCCTTTGAGAAAAACTGCCAGACAGACACTGTTCATCTCCTCTCTCCCCACGGTTTCATCCATCCGAAGGAGATAACCACCCACCTCCTGTTCATCTTCCCTGCCTAGTCGAAGGAGGAAACTGCCAGCAAAATACTGTTCATTCTCCTCCTTGGCAGAAACCGGACGGAATCGTTCCTTCCTCCAGGTCAGCCGACGCCTCCCAAATTCAACCTTAACCACCTATTACAACCTTCACGAGCCTATCTTCAGCAAATCCCCTCGTTTTCTCCTTCCCGTTCTACTTTTTTTTCACTGTCGTGGAATTAAGACACCATTTCTACTGTAGCTTCTGCGATAGATCGATTCCATGTAGGTCCTCCTGTCTAACAGGCCTCCAGTCGCTACTCTTCCGCTAGCCTCATCATCCTTCGTGGACCACCACCGCCACTGCTTAGCCAGCCCTATCTCTTCCAATCACCACTCCATCACCTGGACATTTCTGCACTGTTTATCAACTCCATTAATGTTACAGATCACAGACCAGTCCTAATAGTCATCATTTCCCCTTCTCTTCCTGTGCCAGTTCACTTCCAATCTTGATTCCTTATCTGTCGAAACTATCCACAACAACCCCATTTTCCTTTCAATTTACACTGCTAGTAATCCGTCATCACTTTCTCCAGCCAAGGACTTCATCTTCCACCGCCTTTGTTGGATCTCAGTGTTTGTGAGTATCATTGTTTTTGTGATATTTTTATTTTTGTATTGGTGTTAGATGAGTTTGCTATATGTGCTGGAACATTGGATTGTTAGCATTATTGTTTCATTTCTTTTAGTTTTATAGTATTTGTTCGTGCAAATCATAGTGGAAGGCACCTCTTGTGATTGAACACGATTATTTTCTTGCCCGCGCAAAAATTATTGTGAACACATTGTTATTTTGTTAGTTGTATATAAATTTATTGCTAACGCTTAATTCTGGGCTAATTTTAAAACATGCATATCTTATTTAAGTTCGGCTTGATCATAATCACGTTGCACGTTCACCTAGGGTTGCATTAACATGTCAGCACATTCTCGTTTCACATTGCCCCGTCCCGCGTCATCCTGTTAGATTAACTTGATTGACATCTGGTGTGTTTTTTTGGCTAGACGTGATCTTATACATAATCAATATATATATTGCTTATTCATTTTGGCCTGATTTGTAACAGTAAGAATTTTTTTCTTCATGTACGTATATTGACATAATTTAATTCATGAATTTTACAAAATGTTATGTCTAACTAAAAGTAGTCGAATTTTTTACAGTAATATTGCGACGTTCGCACACAAGACGCAAAAGCACTGCTTTCTTTGAGTGAGGTTTAATATGAGGTCCTCACCTGCGTTTTTTTTATAATTTAAAATTATTTTATACTCTAGGTAATATAATTTCATCAATCTAGGATTTCACCGGAAAGTACTCTAACAACCCAAAGTTTGATGCCGCAATGAACATAAGTGAGAGAAAAATAGGGGGAAAGGGTTTATACCTCTTTCCAAAAATCTGAAAACTACCCAAGATCAACAATCTCTAAACGCGGAGGAGTCGATTTCCCTAATTTATGCAATCAGAGGTGAACTCAACACTTAACAGTATGCTTAAGGGAAGAAGAAACTCTAATTTCATAGTGAGATGCATAGGCTGAATAATCGAGGTGACAAAATTCCATTACCCGAACCGAAACATGGAAACATGAGTTGCTGGATTGATTTTCTACTTAACGACCGTCTGCTGGAAGGAGTCCATCGATTAGGGTTGACGAGACCTGTAAAGGTAGAGGGCATCGACACTAAAACTGGAATGAGGAGAGGGATCCTCAACACCTATTAAGGCAGGAAACAAAAACAAATTGGCAAATCTACACTTATCTGCGTAGGAACAAGAGTTTGGGTATGGATGACCACAGGACACCTCTGAAAAGCCTCGTCGAAGGTTTCTGGAAGGGAGTGGAGAGCCGTCGACTGAGGTCAAATGGTAGGTGGCGTCGTCCAGGGCTTAACAGAGCGACAATTTGGCCCAGCGCCTGCCGTCTATGTTGCAGGAACGGGAGAGAGGTGATGCGCCGACTGATGGAGGAACTATAAACGGGAAGCCCTAACTTCTCACTTGCTAGGGTTGTGCGGGAAAATGGAAGCATCAGCGGTATCCTTAATGCATAGCGCCTAATCCCGTGGGAGTTGCAGGGCTTTTCATGGGCGATATACGCGTAAGCGCGCGGTTACAGAAACCACAGAGAAGAGAAAAGGAATCTGTGCCAAAGTTTCCAATTGCGGGAATTAGACATTTCAATTTTTTTGTCACTCCTTACTGACAGGCCTGCGCACCACGATCTCGTACGAACACTATGATACATCAAATAAATTTTCAACGACTAAAATTATTCCATTTATTAGCGCACAAAACTAAAATCGTACATTGACATAACATTTGCTCGATCAATTTCGCTCGCGATCGGGCCCTACAATTAAAATTTTCTTTCATAAATAATTACAGATGTTACTGTTATTATGTTGGCTTTAATTGTGGTAGTCATGTTTTATTATATTTTCATTCATTAGGCTTTATCATTAGTTGTCATTTATGTATGTCCAACTGTTGATCCATATTTATGTTTATGTCCCTTGTAACTCTATTTAAAGGACATTTGCATCTCGGAATGATATCAGGAAGTTTAATCCTTTCCTCGTCTTGTATGTGATTGGGGTAGCTCTCTCTTCAAGCACACCCCGCTTAAACAGTTGCAGTTTCTGCTTTACAGTATCCTCCACCATCATTGTTACGATTGCGCATGTCGACGGGACACGCACACGTTGATAAGACGCTATGACGAGTCCGCACCACGTGCCTATTAAGGGGTGATGTTGTACTATCTTTTGATTATTCTTGGATGAATGAAAATTAGGGTTGTTCCTAAGGATTTCCTCTCAACCCTAATCCCATCTCGTCTCCCTCATCCCCGCCACTCCTCCTCATCGGGTTCCTCTCCGGGATCGTATCAATTTGGTCCTACCTGACTCACCGCCCGCATGTCGCCGCCGGTAGCCGCTCCAATCCAGATCTCTGCTGCTTCTGATTTTCCACTGCGCCACATCGTTTCCGCCAGACTCCTGCACGCCATTCCTCTCCAATCGCCCAACTCCCGATCCGCAAGACCCTCGCACGCCATACTTTCGCACGCAAAACTCCAGCACACCAGACTCCAGTTTTCGCCAGACTCCCGCTCGCCATTCTGCAAGCTGATTGCGCGTGCCGACGTAGAAACCGTTCGTCGTTCGTCGATCCGCTCCCGATCCACAGCTTCGCCTGCGCGTCAGCCGCTTCCTGCTCATGTGCATCTGCAGTACCCCGATCTGCTACAGGAAGGCCTCCGTCCGTCTGTATTCGTCGTCCTTAGCCAGATCCGCTCATTCTCGTCCGGAATCCGACGTTTCCAGGCCGATGGCTCCACACACTCGATCCTCCAGCGACCCCACTCCAGATTCCACCTTTGAAACCCTTATTCGCCGTTTGGAGGCTCAAGAGCAACTCGTCGCCTCCATGCATGCCTCCCTTCTTGCCTTCCACTCCAAGATCGACTCCTTCCAGGCGTCCGCCGCCGACATTTCTGCCGCGTCCGGATCCAGTTCACCCGTGGACGGGGGCTCTCTCCTCGGCGTCGTGTCGTCGTCCACTCTTTCAGGGACCACTCCATCCATTCTGGGCCGGTCCGCCCTCTCCCTCGACATTCCTTCCTTTGTCGGCGTTGATCCGATGAGTTGGATCGTTAAGGCTGAGCAATATTTTGACCTCAACTATACACCAGAGCACGACAAGGTGTCTACGACTATGGTGGGGTTGGATGGCCCAGACCTCCGCTGGGCTTGGTGGCTCTGCCAGTCCAATATGTGCCTCTCCTGGCCCAAACTCAAGTAGAAAATGATTCGGTGGTATGACATCCGCTACTCCGGCTACTCTGCTATCGAATTTCTTTGCGGCGTCCGCCAGACGACCTTCCTGAGCGACTATGTTGATGAGTTCGTCGCCCTGGTCTCCTACATCCCTGGTTTATCGCTTAATCATTACCTGGACTTCTTCATGCAGGGTCTATTGTCATATATCCGTTCTCGTCTTCGCACGCACCACCCACGCACAGTCTCCGACGTCATGGACTTGACGCGTCTGGTGGAAGCCGACCTCCTTCCACGACCACCTACTCCTACGGCCGGCCTTCACCAGCCTCGACCGCCTTGGCGACCACCAACCACAGCTCCTCCAACGCAGCTGCCGCCTTGGTGAAACCGGTCGGGCCGCCCACCCGCTCCTAAGCGCATCTCAAATAGTGATTACAGTGAACTTCACAGCAAAGGTCTCTGTTTTCAATGCCGCTAACCCTACTCCCCCAACCATTAGTGCTCCGTGAAGAAGTTCTATGCTATCATCGGTGACGTCGACCCTGAGGTTACCCTTGTCGACTTTGAGGTTGTGGAGCTCTCAGCGGGGGATACACCTCTCTACCCTACTGCAGTCGCGTTTCACCGCTTGGAGTTGTTCTGTTCCTCGACGGACGGGATCTCCAGCCAACAGACCATGATGTTTCCTTCCACGACCACCTACTCCTACGGCCGGCCTTCACCAGCCTCAACCGCCTTGGCGATCACTAGCCACAGCTCCTCCAATGCAGTTGCCGCCTTGGTGAAACTAGCCGGGCCGCCCACCCGCTCCTTAGAGCATCTCAAATAGTGATTACAGTGAACTTCGCAGCAAAGGTATCTGTTTTCAATACCGCTAACCCTACTCCCCCAACCATTAGTGCTCCGTGAAGCAGTTCCACGCCATCATCAGTGACGTTGACCCTGAGGTTACCCTGGTCGACTTTGAGGTCGTGGAGCTCTCAGCGGGGAACACACCTCTCTACCCTACCGCAGCCGTGTTTCACCGCTTAGAGTTGTTCTGTTCCTCGACGGACGGGATCTCCAGCGAACAGACCATGTTGCTCTCGGGCTTGTTGCGGGATCGCTTGATCATCATCATGGTGGACAACGACACAAGCCACAACCTCATCTCTGAGCGTCTGGTGCAGCAACTCCGTCTTTCCTCAGTTCCCTCTCTGGATGTTGCGGTCCCGCCTGGGCGATGTGCACCGCCGCTTGACTCAGGGTCCTATGTTGTTAAAGGCGCGCCTAAGGCTCCAGGCTCAAAGGCTTGTGCATTTTGTGCACCTTTGGAGAATAAAAAACACGTCTGAGTGTGATTGTTGTTGCAATTTTTTTTCCAAAAGAAAGAAAATAATAAAAACTCAATAGTTTTTACATGATTTAGTGCTTGTGGAACATAATTTAGTGTTAAGACTTAAGACTTTGATATAATGCAAGTGACTATATTAATTCTATTTTTTAATAGATATAAATGATAGTAATAAATGATTAATGAGTAAAATAGATGAAAAATCTGATTAAGAAGATGAACTGATGTTTGATACTTATTTTTTAAAATGAATGTTGTTGCGTCTTGCCTTCGTCGGGCGCGCACCTGTGCCTTGAGCCTTGCGCCTATGCTCCAAGACCTCTTTGCACCTTGGTGCGCCTTGCGCCTTTAATAACTAAGTCATGGTCGTTGCACTGTCGTGTCTCTCTCCGTAGGGTCCTGTTTCGTGACTGCGGACTTCTATGCATTTGGCCTAGACGGTATTGGCGCCATTTTAGGGGTGGCTTGGCTCCGCACTCTCGGCAATTTTTGCGTTAACTGGGAGACTATGACTATGCAGTTTCTACACGGGGGCCAGCCATGTCGCCTCGACGACAATCCCACTCTATTTCGTTCTCCGGTCTCCCTCTGCACCGGATAGCGAACCTCAGATGTATCAATCATCCTCGCCTTCGGTCATCCCCCAACAACTCTACAGACGTTTTACGACGAGCCCACAACATGAAACTACAAGCATGTATGTCCACAAACATAAATAAACAACGAGATAATGCTCAAGCTTATTCAACTAGATGGCAAGTTTCTTAAATTATGTTCAAACTTCCAACAAGTTGCGATGTCTCAAGAACATGAGCAAGGACTCAATATAATGCACTAGAATCAGAATGAAGATACACGATATGGAGATATGCTTGTTTTCCAAATTCTTGTGGGCAAGATCCTTCTAAGAAACTCTCTCCTAAGCGAGCCCAAGACAACTAACTCTAAGATGGCTCACTCTCATACAAAGGTCTCCATATAGATAGAGACCTGTTAGGCTGTTACAAGACAAAGTATGCTGGAAGACAAATTACGTAATTAATTAGGAGTATAAGTAAATTCATAAAGTTAGCATCATCTATTAGAGAGATCTTGCGCTGTGGGGTTGATTGTCTGAGCGTGTGTGACATGTTCGCAAGGTGTATACATATCAATACCCACGTCCTGGAAATTGATTTTATCCCTAAGGTCGAGCGAGGTGGAACTGATGAGAATATTTCTATAGCAGTGAAGGCACGCCAGTTGGGCCAATCCCTTGTTTTGAGATTCGTCGGGATGGGGAATGACAGAGTAATCTTATTGATTTATTTTGCGATTTTAGATGCAAACATAATTTGCACAAAAAAGGTTGAGGTAGTGGCCACAGAGTACGGCTTCAACAAATTGGAGGGAAAATACACCGCGACAACGTGTGGTGAGAGACTGCATCAAGTGAGGAGGGATGTTAGCATTGTGAAATGACAATGACAATGGACATGATTATTGTGAGGAGTTGAATAAATTGGTTCAATGCGGGGCATGTGGGCGGGGGACTAATAAAGTTAAAGTGCAATCCTAAATATTTTATGTGGGAACTTGTGGAAGAGAGCAACCATGAGGACCAAGGTGGAAAAAAATAACATGGAAAGGTTATGGAGGGGGCTCTGGAGGTGTTAAAACTTTAAGACCAGTTGCCTTGGGTAGTGGGAGGCTTGTGATGGGGGTTTTGAATGGCTGAGGCGGCTGGATGGAATGGATCTAACGACTGCAATATGAGGAACAAAAGGTGGAAGTTGCCCACTCGGGTACTGGACGTTGGAAACAAAACACGTGGGATAGAGGTCCAGGAGACCGGTTAGAAGGGACGCGTGTTTAAAAAGAGGAGGGTTGTGTTGATGTGGACCATGTGTTGGGTAGAGTAGGCGGAGAAGGGTGGAAACCTCTAAGGAAGTTGGCATGTGGTGCTCAGGAGGAGATTTAGGGCACACAACTTAGGAACACGAAAAGTGGGGTTGGCGGGCGAGCTGGGACCTGTGATGAAAGACGGTGGGGGAAAGAGTGGGCATGGAGCAGTCACGATGTGGTGGCCCGATAGGCCTATCCGGCCCAGGGGTGCGAGGGTTCGACAATCATGGAGTTGTGATGTGTTGTTGGAGGCAAGTAACATGAAAAGGGGGACTGCTGGTTGTGTGGTCGAGCAGAGCAGTGTGTAGATGAAAGGTTGGGCGGGGCCATCGATTTTGGGATGGTCAGGGAAGACATTTGGTTAGGAGAGGCTAGTGTGAGCATCAGAGGGTAGGGAAGAAGTTATTGTTGAAGTGTGCATGCCATGACAAGGATGTTGGTCATGGTGGCATGGATCTTGTTGAAATAGGTGTGTAATGATTCCACACTAATTGCCATGGCAAAAGGATAGGAGTAAACTCATGCTCGACAATTAGAAGAACGCTGGGTGGAGAGTGACAAGTAGGACCAATTGATATGAACATGTTGCAATGTATCAAGAACATGAGCAAGGACTCAACATACAAACAACAACACTTAAGCCTTTATCCCACTATAGTGGGGCCGGCTATATGGATCCTTTGGCGCCATTGTGCCCTATCTTTTGTCATAATCTCAATAATGCCTAAGTACATCATGTCTTTCCTTATAGTTTCATTCCTAGTATTTATTGGTCTACCCCTCCCTCATTTAACATGCCTAGTGGCTACTGACTAGACTCTCACAACGCCTAACATGTGCCCTAATGATCTCCTTTGTATGTGTCCAAACCATCTTAGTCGAGCTTCTCGCATCTTCTCTGCAATTAGTGTTACTCCTGTCTTATCCCTGATACATTCATTCCTAATTTTATCCAGTCTCGTGTGTCCACACATCCACCTAAGCATTCTCGTCTCCGCAACTCCCATTTTTTTTCTCATGTACACAATTCACTGCCCAACACTTAAAGTATCATAGAGCATTGCTCGTCTAATTGCATTATGGTAAAACTTGCCCTTAATTTTTAATGGTACCTTACGATCACATAAGATCTCTGACGCGCCTCTCCACTTCAACCAACTCACTTGGATTCTATGTGTCACATCTTTATCAATACCTTGGCCTTTTTGAACTATCGATCCAAGATATTTAAAACACTCACTTAGGGAAATATCTTGATCACTCAACTTAATAACGAAGTCATCTGTCCTTTTTATACTGCTAAATTTAAGCTTCATATACTCCGTCTTTACCTTGCTCAACCTAAAGCCCTTCTTTTCTAAAGTGTCTCGCCAAGAAAGTTTTGCGTTTACACACTCACGCTTCTCATCAACCAAATAATGATATCATCCGCAAACAATAAACACCAAGGTATTGCTTGTTGGATATGTTCGGCGAGCTCATCTAAGATAAGGATAAAGAGATAAGTGCTTAAAGTTGAACCTTAATGTAAGCCAACAGTGATAGGGAATTCCTGTCTTAATCCTCCAGATGTCCTCACCGTTGTCACTGAATTTGTATACATATCTTTGATTATGTCAATATATGATACATTTACACCTTTCTTTTCTAAGGCTCTCCATAAGATCTATCTTGGAACTCTATCATAAGCCTTCTCAAGATCAATAAACAACATATGCAAATCTTGTTTTCTTTCTCTGTAGTTGTCAATGAGTCTCCTCAAGAGATGTATAGCTTCCATGGTCGACCGCCCCGGCATGAATCCAAATTGATTCTCCGAGATGTTAATCTCTCGTCTTACTTTTCTTTTTATTACTCGTTCACATAGTTTCATGGTAGGACTCAACATAATGCACTAAAATCAGAATAAAGATATAGGATATCGAGACATGCTCGTTATCCTAACTCTTAAGGGTAGGATCCCTCTAAGGGACTTTTCTCCTAAGAGAGCCCATGACAACTAACTCCAAGATAACTCACTCTCATACTAAGGGTTCCTTATATATAGAGAGACCCTCTATAGGACAAAATACACTAGAAGATAATGCATGTAAATAATTAAGAATATAAGATAATCCATAAAGGTAACGACATTTTCGAGAAAGATTTCACATAGTTTGGTCAATCATCCGAGGTCGCGTGTGATATGGTCGCAAGGCGTATACATTTCACTTGTTCAATCAACTAATCAAACTATAAAAAACTAGTTCTAGCCTTCTAGGGCAACAAATATAGTGTAATGTTGCCATGAACTATCGGTTCATTCCCACATCTTCTTGTATTAGGCATGACAATGTAATTGCAACCTAAACAACATGTGGCTCATTGGCCAAAGCCAAAATACTTATCCATAAACTTTTTTCCTGTCTGGTGTACACTATGCTGAGTCAAATTTTCTAATCCTGTTCATATTCTTTTTTGGTACTATATTCATTTATTTTTCTATTGAACGTACTGATGTTAACTTTTTTGATGTAGGATAACTCCATCCGTAGCTGGATTTTTCAGGGGAATTCTCTATATGAAGCACCATTATTTTCAAAGTTTTGCGCTTCAAATGCATCCAATAATGTATGTTTTGATTCTCTTTACATTTATTCTCTCTTCATATATCTACAAACACAATGTATCTATACACACACACATACACGTACACACGAACACACGCAGGCACGCACGCACGCACACACATGCACATCACATATGCATATGTGTTTATATTTGTATGTGTGTATGTATATGTGAGTGTGCGAATGTGGTTGTATATATATATTATTTTTTACACACATATATGAGTATATGCTGGAATTGTAAATGGTAGCTTGTATTGAAAGTTTTTAGCTGTCATTACTCATTAAGTTGTAGGCGACTTCCTTTGCAAATATCTGCATGTCCACCAGAAGATAGTATAGTACTGTCAGTACCTCTTTTTTGTATTATTTTAATCACATTAGAGCCAAGTTGGGCTCTACATATGGCTCTCTCTCCATATTTCATTTATTATTTCAAGCAGTTCCCGACTCCCATGATGCTGAATGCTGATTATATTCAACTCTAGTAGAGACACAGAAGTTGCTAGGTCAGTACTGTTTCTCATCTCTCTACTTTCACCATCTTGCACCTCTTGTCGACAATGGTGTCAACTGTGTCAGCTGCATTATGTGGGAAAACCCTTAAAATATTTGTTATTTTTTTGGATAGAAAAAGATTCATGAACATTTTGGAAGAAACACAACTTTTGAATATAAGGGAAGGGCTAATTTGCACCTCTCCTATATCAGAAATGGTTGTTGACAGATCATTGACTAAAGCAATTTTCTTAATTCTTGGGAAAGGGGTATATTCATGTGCTAAATTTTGTGGCCAGTGAGTCGTGTGATTGATTGCTCCTGAATACAACCAAGGAGTTGGCCGAGCTACCATCAGACACGTTTAATACAATATGAAACTCATCAAAATGCCATAATGAGCATGTGCCATGAGTTTGTAAAGAGATCCAAGAAGATGGCTCAAATTTTCTTTTCCATTCAATACAAAAATAGCTCATGTTAGTGTAATGCCACATATTTTTCTGCAGTGTTAGTCTTTGTAATCTTCTTTTGTCATATATCTATCTATCAATACTAAAAATAGTTGCTATCGGTCCTTATAATTAACTACACACCTGCCAGTTGTAATAAGGCTAAACACAAATGAAAAAGTACAAGAACTTGAACTAGAATGAAGCTCACAACAAGGAAGATGAAAGTACCGCTTACACGACAAGGAATGCGACAGTAGCACAACACACAGGTATGTTATTCAGAGTAGCGACAAAATGATGGATGTAAGGAAAATACAGCTGTTATGATGACTGTCGGAGGAGCAAACTCAGCAGCTGTCACGCAGCAGAAATAGGAGCGAGGATCATAACTCAGCGCAGTTATGATGACTGTGCTTGGTGGCACTAGATTTGTGACATTAACAAGAGTATTGGAGGTTGTTGATAAACTAGCTACTTTAGATTATTACCGAGGATTTTCCTGGTGATGAAATTTTGATTATAGTGTTTGATGATCTTGGTGATGAAAGTGAAAACTATAAACTACAACAACGAAAGTAATATTCATCAATATCTCACTTCACACTGTTTCCTTAATGACTGCCTCTTTTAGCTCTTTCACAAAACAATAAAAACAATAGATGCAGGAAACAGCGCCATCGCAGTACTGGAATAAAGAGACGAAAGAGAAGAATCGCAGGAAGCCTAGGTCACAAAATTATGCTCTAATACCATGAGCCAGCCAGCGTGCTTTCTTCTATTTCAAGCATGTCATCTCTTCCACCTTTGTATCAACTTCCATTTAGGGATGTTCCATAAACTATGATTAGTAGATCACAACAAAATAAATACGAGTAATATATAGAATTTTTCCAAATTATTAAAATACCGCTCGCTTTACTAAATCATCAAAGTACTCATTTTTCTAGAGGCAACTTGGTGCCTTTGACGAAAAAAATGTTATTACGTGAACAACAGTGGTTAAATATGGACCAACTGCACTGTCTTCATGCAAGCTTCTGTGATTGAAACACTTGTTACAAGGATTAAATTAAAAAAAAAAATTAGACGAAGTTGGCATTATAATCAAACATCGTTGCATATTGCGCAAAAAAGTTTTCATGAGAGGATTAAGCACAATTTGTTTGTCATTTTCTCTGAGAAAAGAATCTTTGAGGGAGCGTTTTGTAAATTTTGCTAATTCAAATGACCAACAAGTACATATATTTATTAAGTCTGTTAGAGGTCCTCAATGCATTTGATATATTTTATGAAGCTTGAGAGGAGAGGTAATCGTTAGTTATGCCTACTATGATATAGTTCCATTCATTGTGCTGTTCTAATGTTAGTTGTCATTAGGTGAGTGATGGGGATCCATCAGAGCATGCACCAGGAGGGGTTCGCCGCAAGGCGGAACCCACGTTCATGTACTCGTGCAGGAGGACTTGATCGGATCGACGATCTAACCTCGCGTATGCGTCCGGATCCGCGTCCCGATTCGATTTCATATATTATTTTGTTATTTTTGCATTTATTTTTATGTATTCGGGTAACCCCACCTCAGATCAATCATAGTCATCGATGGTAGGATGCCCTAGTTTTCTCTTTATTATAATAGTGTTAGGGGATTGTTTAGGGCTATTGCATAATTTGGAGAGAACTATTCTCGGATTCCCGCGATCATCCCACGGTGCCGACTCCATGAAACTCTAGGTGACGACTCCTAGGCGCTCATATTCCCCCCAAGGTACTACCTAACCCTAGTCACCTTTTCCCCACCCCTAACCCCTCCACCACCACCTCCACAGCCTCCAACAGTAATCGCCGCCCTTCCCAATATCCCTGCTGCTATCAGCCCCCCGCAACCACCCTTTCCCCTTCTCCAATAGCAGTCGCTAGCCCTTCCAGCGCCCCCAACAACAGCCGCCGCCCCTTAACCACTCCATACCGCCACCGCCTCCCCTTCTCCAGGCCCACGACAACCATACCTATTGTCTATAGCCGCCCAGCTTCATTTTCGCCGCTCCCGTCCGTGGATCCACCTCCAAATCCCCTCCCCTACCTGATCCAGTCTAAATTTGCACATTCCAGCCCTGATCCAGCCACCCCACCTATCGGATCCACCTCGCACAGCCCGGATTCGCTCCCAAACCGTCTGATCCACCCCTTGCCTCCCGCATACGCCTCCATATAGCCACATCTACCCCTTTTCGGCTTGATCTCGCTTCCCGCCGCCAAATCCATCCGTCCTCTTTGTTATCCCGCCTCTGGTTCCACGTCGGATCTCCGTCAAAGCGTTTTCGTCTCCGAAATCTCCATTGCGTTGGACAGTATTGGACTATTATTTTCAGCATTATTATTGGTTTGGATCTTAGATTTGCTTAGATAAATTTCATGTGGATAGATCGTCTCGAATCGCTTGTGATTTGCTGGTGGGACTCATTTGCCGCACGATTTGCTTAGGCCCTCCGAGCGGAGGAAAGCTATTAAATGCTTTGCTAACTGAATGTTTTTCTCTTTTTAAATTTTATTGTGAGTTGATTATTTTTATTTTATTGCTCGTACTAATTTGTCTCCGTTACCGACGGTATCATTGCATATAGACTAGGGTTAGCGTGTCTGGTTCTCTTCCCCATCCCTAGTAGTCTTGGATTGTACACCCCTTAGCCTACCCTACATCAGTGGGCCTTCCCTGTATCAGTCTTCTTGTACAAAAGATTGTGCAATGTTTTTTATTTGTGTTTACGTTGGAGATGTGAAGTCTGATCGTACTGTTAATTAATCCACATCTTTTACGGATCCAATTCCGCGGTGAGTTGGCTGGGGGGCCAGTGCTCCCGAAGCAAATTTTAGCGAGGTTAAATATGTACTTTTACTATTTCTCGGTAGCCCTAGACTTCAAGTATAAAAAGGGCTTCCTTTTGCACTTCACTTTGTAATCTTTATATAGAGAAAGAAATCCCAGTGCGGCTGTGGAGTAGGCAGATTGCTGAACCGCGTAAATTTGTGTTTTACTTCTTTTTCTTGGCGTTTTTTCTTCATTGCTTTTGATCTTAATTCCTAAGAGTACGGACTTCCAAATTATGATTTTATTTCAAAAGAAAGATCTAAACCTTTAATTGTAGCATCATTAAGGATGGTGAAGTTTGTTAAAAATTAATCAACAAATGCATAATTTGTTTTCAATAAATAATTTTGATTGCATGAGAAGATTAGTGATAGTTTTTGGATACATAAATCGTTTTTGATATTTAAGAGGTATTTGGTGTTTTTCTGGTCGAGTGCATGGGTAAAGTTTGATTTTATAATCAGCTTCTATTTGCCATCTGTTCATCCTAGTCTTTTTTAAGTTTAAAAAGGTTTAATTATTTGAAAAATTGGAAGTCAATTTATAAAATTTTCACGTTGTTTATCGAGTTTGACTATTTTCCTCCTAGGAGGACAATAACTACTGTTTTCCTATTTCCAAAATCTGTTTGTTTTGGTGCAATTTTTATGATTATATGCGATGATTTTTGTTTGGTGTATTAAGTATTTTTATGCGATGATTATTTTGGTGTTTTAGTATTTAAATGCATGGTAAGGTTTGCCTACATTTCACCCTTATGGTGGGACCCTTCCGCAGACCCTCGCTGCGTGGGTATGCCTTTGTGCACCGGGCTGCCCATAATTATTTATATGCGATGATTTTTTTGGTGTATAAGTATTTATTTGCGATGATTTTGGTGTATATGCATGCGGTGGTCATTTTTACCAACACTCGCTGTGTACTTCACAAAATCAACTAGCAGAAAAATTACCTCACAAATAACCATTCTTTGGCACAAATATGAAAATATTCTTTTCTTGGATCTCTTTCCTCTGTGTATTTGTGTGTATACATTTTCTTACTTTTAAAATAATGTGCAGATTTCCAAGGTTTCTGATCTATGCTACGGACTTGCACTTTCCCCTGGAGATCTGTTGCTTGCTGTGGTAAGCTGAAGTATTAATAGTATCGAATCACATGAAAATCCTTTTAATTTTAGGACTGGGCCAGATAAAATGTAATCTATTTGGTGCCAATGGTTATACTGGTTATTGTTGAAGGAGCTCAAAACCTGTATGTATTGCTTGTATATCTGAATACAAAGAGAGAATACATATATATAGGAGAGAGAAGGAGAGAAGATATCCTATACATGATGTGGGACTAAAGGAAGAGAAGAAGAAAACAATAAATAATGGGCTCAATAATGGGCTAATTACATGGGCTTTTCTAACACTCCCCCGCAAGCAGGAGCGTACAAATCGTACGCACCAAGCTTGGACAAGCACTGGTAGAAGAGTGAACTGGGAAGAGCCTTAGTGAGCACATCCGCAATCTGTTCTATCCCGGGAACATGCTTTAGGTCGATCTTCTTCATTTGGACTTTTTCTCTGATGAAATGACAGTCAACTTCAATATGTTTAGTCCTCTCATGGAATACCGGATTTTTGGCAATATGTATAGCCGCTTGACTATCACAGAAGAGGAGAGCAGGAGAATGGAGTCTTACACCAAGATCGGTAAGAAGACTTTCCAGCCACGTTAGTTCAGACACAACTGAAGTCATTGCCCGATATTCGGCCTCTGCAGATGATCTAGCAACCACTGCTTGTTTCTTGCTCCGCCAGGTAATCAAATGTCCTCCAAAATATGTGCAGAATCCACTTGTTGACCGACGATCATCAAGAGACCCAGCGTAATCAGCATCTGAGTAGGCAACCAAAGTAGGAGCTGTAGGTGATGGTTTGTAAACTAAACCTTGACCAGGAGCCGTTTTGAGATATCTTAGAATGCGTTCCACGGCGTGAAGATGAGATTTTCTCGGGGAATGCATATACCGGCTAACTATACCAACCGCGAAAGAGATGTCCGGTCTTGTTACCGTGAGGTAGATCAATTTGCCAACTAGACGGCGATAGTACTCAGGATTCTCGAGTAAGAGATCTGAATCAGAGGCCTGAGTGCATAATTTGTGATTCACATCCATTGGAGTATTGATCGGCTTACACCCAGAGTAACCTGCGTCATGAAGGAGGTCGAGACAATACTTCCGCTGTGAGAGGACGAGACCATCTGGCCGTCTAGCAACCTCTAGACCCAAAAAATACCGGAGGGGCCCCAGGTCCTTTGTTTGAAAAACTGTACCAAGATGTTGTTTGACCTCCTGTATTCCTTTTGAATCATCTCCCGTGATTATGATGTCATCAACATACACTAACAGCAGTACCGTCCCAGCAGTGCGGTGGCGACTGAACATAGAGAAGTCTGCTGTACTGCGAGTAAAGCCAACCTCCCGAAGGGCCTTACTGAATCGGTCAAACCATGCCCGTGGTGACTGTTTGAGGCCATACAGAGCTTTCTTAAGGCGACACACCCGAGACTCCCCCGTGGTCTCAAACCCGGGAGGTTGCAGCATATAAACCGTTTCCTGCAGGTCGCCATTTAGGAAGGCATTTTTAATATCGAGTTGTAGAAGGGGCCATCGGCGATGGACAGCGACGGAGATCAGAACCCGAACGGTGTTGAGTTTGGCAACGGGAGAGAAGGTTTCCTCATAGTTCAGCCCTTGTTGTTGGGTGAAGCCCCTGGCGACCAATCTAGCTTTCAGACGGTCAATAGTCCCATCAGCTGCATGTTTGACGACGAAAACCCATTTGCACCCAACCGGAGACTGTCCGAGAGGAAGAGGGACAAGAGTCCAGGTCTGGTTGGCCCAGAGGGCCGTCATTTCCTCCTCCATGGCAGTTTTCCAGCCAGGATGTTGAAGTGCCTCCTGCACAGAGTTAGGAACCGAAATGGAGGAAAGAGAAGTTGCAAAAGTATGCAATTTGAGAGAGGCGATGCAGAGAGACATAGTTCGCCAGAGGATGAGCGGTGGAGGGAGATACCTGATCGGCCAAGCGCGGTGTATCCAAGGATGAGGCCGACTGCAGAGGGGTAGCGGAGCGAGGAGGATGTCGGCGGGTATAAACTTGGATAACAGGAGGTTTGGAGGGAGCAGGGGCTGAGGTAGAGGGAGCAGGGGGTGATGTAGAGGGAGGTAGGAGAATCGGCAGAGTAGTGGGAATGACGGGTCGAGGCAGTGGTGGAGAGGGTGTTGGTGACGCAGTAGGTAAAGTGGAGCTGAAGAACGGTGTATCCTCCCAAAAGGTAACATCGGCGGAGATGGTGACCTTCCGGGTTACCGGAGAGTAGCAGAGGTAGCCCTTCTGAGTACGAGAATAACCGACGAAGATAGTTTTAGCCGCCCTGGGATCCAATTTGTCCATGGATGGACCCAGAAGGTGAACAAAGCAAGTGCACCCAAAGACCCTTGGGGTGAGTGGGTAGGCCGGAGTGGAGGGGAATAGGAGGCTAAAAGGAGTGGCATAGTTGAGGACCGAGGAAGGGAGACGGTTAATTAGAAAACACGTCATGGAGACTGCAAAATTCCAGAAATTCTTTGGAACATGCATCTGAAGCATGAGAGAGAGGGCAACGTCAAGAAGGTGACGGTTCTTGCGCTCGGCAACTCCATTTTGTTGTGGGGTGTAGGCACATGAGGTTTGATGAATGATGCCAAAGTCGGCACAGATATTGGCAAATTCGCGGCCGGTGTATTCACGAGCGTTGTCGGTGCGGAAGGTTTTGATGGTTGTCGAGAATTGTGTTTGAGTTTCTTGTATAAAAGCACGAAATAGGCGCGGAATCTCAGAGCGATCATGAAGTAAGTACAGCCATGTCGTGCGGGAAAAATCATCAATGAAAGTCATAAAATATCGATAGCCAGAGATACTAGTAATTTTAAACGAACCCCAAACATCGGAGTGTATCAAATCAAACGGAGCAGAGCTCCTAGTACAATGGGCAGGAAAAGAAGTACGCGGCTGTTTGCCATAAATACATGACTCACACTGAAAAGCATGAAAAGATACATCAGGCAGAGCCTTTTGAAGGATGGGTAGGGGAGCATGCCCAAGACGGCAATGCCAGTCAGCAGAGGAGACAGAAGATAGGATTGTTGAAGAGGCGTCGAGGAGGTAGAGCCCGTTCTGCAGGCGACCCTTACCAATGGTACTCCGCGTCCGTCGATCCTGTATCAAAAAAGTAGATGGAGTAAATGTTACTGAGCAATCCATATCATGAGTGAGGCGGCCAACAGATAGCAAATTAAACGGAGAGCCCGGAACATAAAGAGCCGAGCGAAGAGAGATGAAAGGATCAAGCGTGATGTCGGCGCAGCCGGAGACAGGGACGATCGCACCATTAGCCACGGTGATAGACTTCGGATGAGGAGCATCCGAGTACTGGTGTGGCCGCAGTGAGGTGATGTGATGAGTTGCACCTGAGTCCAAGATCCAACGCGGACCAGAGGAAAGACAAGTAATACCTGCAGGAGAGATGGAGGCAACAGACGCCGACGATGGGCTAAGAAGCCCCTGGAGGTGCTGTAGTTGGAGGCGAACGGCCTCAAGGTCGGTACCAGTGGAGGAGGAGCCATCAGTGGCAGCAGCAGCTGGACGAGGAGGATAACCGTGTTTCTTGTAGCAGACCGCATCAGTGTGGCCATCCCGGCCGCAGTATGAACACCTGCCACGGCCCCGATCCCCACGGCCCCGTCCACGGAAGCCAGAACGACCTCCACGGTTAGAGGGCGGTGTGGACAGTAAGGGAGGAAGGGTCTGCTGGAGAAGGGCCGGAGAGGAGGGAACAGGAGACTCCAGGTGGGGTGGCACACGCAGGACCATAGAACACACATCTGAGAGGGAAGGAGTGGTCGCAGAAGCAAGGACATTAGTTCGGATACCCTGAAGATGCGGTGGGACTCGAGCCAGCATCATAGCTATGCAAACGGCTTCCTTCTGTGCCCGTTGGACTGCATGATCCGAAGTAGAGGGCTGATGCTGGATCCAGGACTCCGCAAGAGTCTTAACCCGAGCAACAAACGAGGTCATGTCCGTAGCCCCGCCAGCATCGAGAGTTTGAAGTTCTGTAATAATATCATAAAGGTGCTGAAGACTATCCTTGCCGGAGTATAAGGAGTGCAGTTCCGTCCACATATCCTGGGTCGTCTCCTGGTACATGACCATTTGGTAAGGCTCACCCTCCAGGGAATTGAGGAGCCAAGTCTGAACTCTACCGTCATTACGAAGTCACTCGTCGGTGAGAGGAGAGGGCGGGCCCTGAGTCAAATGATGAACAAGGCCTTTGGCCTGAAGAACGCGGCGGACAGAGTGCACCCACGGAAGGAAGTTCCGTTTGCCGGAGAGGGAAATAGTGGTGATCCGAAGTTCATCTCGAAGTTCTGGAAGAGACGGCGGGCGGTCATCAGAGGCAGTAGCCGGCTGGCCGGTAGAATCGACTGAAGAGCCCATGATAACCGCGCGGGTAGAAAAGGAGACCGCCGGAGAGGAGAACAGGAGAGAAGGGGAACCTAGGCACACAACCCGCACGGGTAGAGGAGGAGACTGCAGCGGAGAGGCAGACCGCGGCTAGAGGAAGGGCAGACCGCGGAGGGAGGAAAAACAAGGGCGCTGCAAGAAGGGGGCACGCAGACCGCGCGGCTAGAAGAGGAGCCGGGCGAGAGAGAAGAGCAGTCCGCGAGGAGAGCTCGAGCGGATAGCGGGAGGAGATGCGGTCCGCGAGAAGAGGAAAGCCGCGCGAAAAAACAAAGAGGCCGCGAGTAGGAATACTCGAGCGGCAAGGAGATGCAGACCGCGCGGCAAGGAGATGCAGACCGCACGGCAAGGAGATGCAGTCCGCGAGAGGAGGAAAGCCGCGCGAAAACAAAGAGGCCGCGAGTAGGAATACTCGAGCGGGAAGAAGATGCAGACCGCGCGGGTAGAGGGAGGGGGGGGGCCCACGGGAGAGGAGAAGAGAGGCTATAAAAGACGGAGGAAGGGTGGATCCACGAGAGGAGGAGGCTGGAGGGCAAGCTGCGGTTAACACACAATAACCGCAAGGGAGAAGCGAACCCGCTACCCGGAGCGAGTAGAGGGAGAAGCCGCAAGGGGGGGAGAGAGACCGCCTGACCCGGGCGGTTAGAGAAGTAGAGACCGCCTGGCCCGGGCGGTTAACACACAGGAACCTTCCTCTGATACCACGTTGAAGGAGCTCAAAACCTGTATGTATTGCTTGTATATTTGAATACAAAGAGAGAATACATATATATAGGAGAGAGAAGGAGAGAAGATATCCTATACATGATGTGGGACTAAAGGAAGAGAAGAAGAAAACAATAAATAATGGGCCCAATAATGGGCTAATTACATGGGCTTTTCTAACAGTTATCATAGAAGAATAATCATTAAAAATTTGAAGACTGTATCATGCACTTTGTTAGGTATTAGGGCTCATTTGGTTCACAATGTTCACTCAAATTAGAAAATATGTTAGAATGATTTTAAATGTGATTTTACATTCTCAATGAATTCACACTTCCACGTACCTCCTCAAAACTCTTTCAAAAGTGGTTTGAATGCGTGAATGCAAATCGTCATTTCTAAAATATGGTTTCTATGTAGAAACAACAAAATAAGCTCTTAAGAAGGTGTTCAGTTCTTGTAGGCATGTTGAGCTCATGTTCTTCTTGATGTACTGCTGCACCTGTCTCCCCAGAAAAGATACTGCATACGAAATAAGCTATTAACTCGTTGCATTCATTTCTACAAAGGTCTTAATCTAATAGGCTACTTTATTACAGGTCCGAAGCTTAGATGCCAATCTTCAGAACCCAATGTATGAGAAGAGGTGATTGTCAAATATATAAATTTAAATATGTTAAAGTCGACTTTGTAAAATACCTACAATATGCCAAACTCTTTTTCAGTTTTTGTGGGCTGAATTTTTTTTTAATCCTGATATCTGCAGATCTCAGAGAGCAGTGGTTGAGTTTTTCTGGACAGTTGGCCAGTCATTGGAGGTACCAAATGAGAAGAACCTTGACGATTGCAGATTTGACGTGAAAATCTCTTCGTCTGAGCCAGATCTCGCCTTTTGGGAAAATAATATATTGCAGAATCTAATAAACTCTGAAGATGTGAATAAGCCAGTGGTGATTTGGGACACAATCGTTTTATTAAAAAAACTCAGGAAGGATTTTCCTGGCATAGTTGAGAATATACTATCTAAATGGATCTCCAGCTGGTTCTCAGATCCATCAAGTGATTCGCCGGAAAATATATTGGCGTTGTTTCATGATCGGGATACTCTCTCGAGGGCCAGTACCCGTGAGTTTCAACTGCTAAACATTATCTGCAGAAGGTTGATGCTGAGTGAGATGGAGTTTGATTTATATAGCGATGATCTGCTTACATCTTATAAGTTAAGTGACAAGGAAAGTAAACTGGATTTCTGGAATGAATTACTCGCCAAGAGCGAAAGAGAGCTACGGGAGCGTCTCGTGGCTTTTTCGTTCCACGCTGTTCTAAATCGCACAGCTAATATCCAATTGGATCATGAAGACCGTGTGAATTGGTCGCCTGTTGGAGTGGCACAGATGCAGCAATGGGCTGCCATCAGCCATCAAATGATTTATAGTCGACTTAAGGCTCTTGGATCAGAAGTTGCCAAACTCAGAAGAAGGTATATATTAACTTCTATTTTGCACTTCTCTTGGAATCAAACACTCACATTGTAAATCATTTAGAAGACATGAAATAAAGTGTTTATACACATCCAATTCCATAGAAATTTGTTAGGGATGCATTCTTGGAATGTACTTTTAGGACAAAGGCTTAGCACGTGAATGCTTAAAGGATAGCATTATTAATTATGTGGCTTTATGTTAAGAGAACTAGAGAGGGAGAGAGAGATCTAGAGAGAAGAGAGATAGAAACTAGGGTTTGGAGGACGGAGGAGAAGAATACCTTGTACTTTCATGTTGAACCATGGAAAACCGCCCCGAGGATATTTATACCTGGGACCAAGAGGGGGCCGGCCGGCCCCCCCATATATGGGGCTGAATCGGGTGGTTCAGCCCCAAACCGCTGGTATCAAAGAGAGGGGGCCGAACCGGTTGGTTCGGCCCCGTTGTCACCGGTCTTCTCTTTCCGCCTGCGCGCGTATTGACGTCCAAATAGTCGGGCTCCATCCGGAGGCGTAACATTCCCTTCCCCATCAAAAACTAGTTTGTCCCCAAGGTGGTAGTCCGGGTAGAGCTCCCTGAACTCCATCAAATCCACCCATGTGTTGTGAGCTTCGGTTAGATGCTTCCATTTGACAAGTATCTCAGGACGGTACTCTGTGCCGCGGTGCTTCCACTTGATCATCGGGATCTCCTCGGGAAGCGGCCGTAATTCGCCTGCTATTGTCGCCTCGGGCAGGAAAGGACTAGCCTGCATTGTGTTGCTGATCTTTCGCTTCAATAAGGATACATGAAATGTCGGATGAATCCGCGACCCCTTAGGTAATTCCAAGGCGTAAGCGACAGGACCCACACGATGGAGGATACGAAAGGGACCATAATAACGAGGTGCCAACTTCTGGTTTGTTCGTCGGGCAACGGACAACTGCCTGTAGGAGCGGAGCTTGAGAAAAACTTCATCGCCAACCATGAACTCCCGGTCCTTGCGATGTTTGTCCGCTTGAGTCTTCATGCGGTCTTGTGCTGTCCGGAGATTCTCCCGCCAGGTGGCTAGGGTGCAGTCTCGATCACGAAGCGCCCGATCAACGGCTGACAACGTTGTACTGCCCGGTTCATAACTACTCAGTGATGGCGGAGGGCGACCGTACACGACCTCGAATGGGGTCAACTTGTTAGCTGAATGGTAAGAGGTGTCATAGCAGTATTCGGCCCAATGCAGCCAACCTGTCCAAGTCCGAGGCTCGTCCATCACAAAGCAACGAAGGTATGTCTCGATGCCCCGATTGAGAACTTCTTTTTGGCCATCAGTGTGGGGGTGATGGGCTGTGCTGAAACGCAAGCAAATCCCCTGTAAGCGAAAGAGCTCTCTCCAGAAATAACCCACAAACGTCGAGTCTCGGTCGGAAATGAGAGCACGCGGTATGCCATCAAGACGGACGATTTCTCGGACGAAGAGATCGGCGACTGACTCGTCGGTGTATGGGTGACTCAGTGCCAAGAAATGTCTGTATTTGGACAGCTTGTCCACCACCACCAAGATAACGGACTTGTCCTGAGATCTGGGCAGGCCGTCGATGAGATCCATGGACACTGTCCCAAATGTGGTGCGGGATCTCCAATGTGGTAAGCAGGCCAGCTAGGGAAGTCGTCTCATATTTTTGGCGCTGACATATCTCGCACTGTTACACAAACGTTGTACGTCACGCCGTGTAGCCCTTTCCAAAAAATGTTTGTCTGTGCCTGTTGGAGGGTGCGGTGTACGCCCGTGTGACCTCCGATCAGAGAAGAGTGGAACTCGTGCATCATGACTGTCTTCCAAGCGGACTGGGAGGGAATGACCACTCGGCCCTGATAGTATAGCTTGTCATTCTAGAGGTGATAGCCGGTTGCAGTGTCCTGTCCCTGTCTAAGGGCTTCCACAATGGTACGCAACTTCGGATCACGCGCAACTTTCTCTTGTATGTTGTCGAGGGAGTCGAGCAAGGGGCCCGAAATTTGGGCGATAGTGCCCTCCGGTAAGCGAGACAAGGTGTCAGCAACCAGGTTCTCTTTGTCCTGCCTGTAGAGGATCTCATAATCATAGCCCAATAATTTCGTTACCCACTTCTGGTGGAGAGGAGAGGAGACTCGTTCCAAAAAATGCTTCAGGCTCTGGTGGTCTGTACGGATCTTGAAATGTTGCCCTAACAGGTATGGCCTCCACAGAGCCACCGCATGAATGATGGTCAACATCTCTTTTTCATACGTGGAGAGTCCCAACGTGCGGGGTGCCAACGCCTTGCTGTAGAAAGCTAGTGGTCGATCCTCCTGCATTAATACAGCACCAATACCCACGCCCGACGCATCGGTTTCAAGCACAAACTCATTGGTGAAATCCGAGAGAGCAAGAACCGACGTGGATGTCATGGCCCCCTTGAGAGTCTGAAAAGCCGTCTTTGCCTCGTCCTGCCAAATGAAGGCGTCCTTCTGTAACAGCTGAGTGAGAGGCCTGGCGATCTTGCCATAGTCCTTCACGAATCGCCTGTAGAAGCCGGTAGGGCCCAGGAAGCCCCGCAATGCTCGCATAGTCTGGGGACGCGACCACGATAGCATGCTCTCGATTTTTTTGGGATCCGCCTTGACGCCATCCGCCGAAACTAAATGACCCAAGTACTCTACCTCCTCCTGTCTGAAAGAACACTTGAACTGCTTGGCGTAAAGTTGGTGTTGGTGGAGGATGGTGAAGACTTGCTCCACATGAGTTAGATGCTCCTCCCAACTAGTATTGTAGATGAGTATATCATCAAAGAATATCAGCATGGAATGGTGGAGAAGTGGTCAAAATATCTCGTTCATGACTGCTTGGAATGTGGAGGGGGCATTGGTTAGCCCAAAAGGCATCACAAGGAACTCATAATGCCCATCATGTGTGTGGAATGTTGTCTTGTGTATGTCCTCATGCATGTGAATCTGGTGGTAACCCGACCTGAGGTCGAGTTTGGTAAAAAGAGAGGCATCGTGCAGTTCATCCAACAGTTCTTCGATCAGCGATATGGGAAACTTGTCCTTGATGGTCGAGTTGTTTAAGCCGCGGTAGCCCACACAGAAACGCCACGAACCGTCCTTGACTAAGATGATGGGAGATGAGAAGGAACTAATACTTGGACGGATGAGTCCGGTGGTGAGCATTTCCCGGACGCTGCGCTCAATCTCGGTTTTCTGGATGTAGGGATATCGGTACGGTCGAATATTGGTGGGCTCCGCCCCGGTCTTGAGCAGGATTTGATGATCTCGGAATCTCGGAGGTGGAAGGGTCCGAAGTGTATGGAATATGTCTGCATATTGAGTCAGCAGCGCCCGCATTTGCTCGGGCACTACCGGGGACGCTCCGGAAGCCGTCGTAATCTCCATAATCATTGCCATCGTACTGCCCTGATCCCCCAGTCGTTCCAGGCTGCAAAGTGATATCTCCTTCAGCGGAGACGATTAGAGGCCGCCCAGACAATACTATCGTCCATGCTGGAGGAACTCCATCGTCATCTGGTCCCAGTCGATGGTCACCCTTCGCAGCTACTGCAGCCAATGTACCACAAGCACCATGTCCGACCCCTCTGATGGGTAGGAGATAAACGTCCGTGTGTCCTAAGTACCCCTGTATCCGCAACTCCACCCTTTTCATAACCCCTTCGCACTGAAGTTTGCTCCCATCGGCCACTATAACATGAAATGCAGCTGCTCGATCAATCTCGTGCCCCACCTTCTGTGTCACATCCGGATGAATGAAGTTATGAGTACTCTCGCTATCCACCAGAATTGTCACCCTCTTCTGGCTGACTTTCCCTGTCATCCTCATCGTGAGAGGGGAGCTGCATCCCTCCATCACCTGTAAGGACACGCCGAACTCCATCAAGTCCAAGTCCCCTTCCCACTCCGATTCAGGAGGGCACCCGTCCCCTGTATCCTCATGATGCATAAAAACTTATATCTTTTGGCATTTGTGTCCCGGTGTGAACTTGTCGTCGCAGTTGAAGCATAAGCCCTTCTCCTTTCTGGCCTGTAGTTCGGCCCATGAGAGCCGTGTCACAGGCGGTTTGCCACCCGCCGGGGTTTCCCTTCTTACGCCTGCTGGAGCCGTTGTCGGCCTCCTGGTGGTACGAGTACGTTGCCTGTTGAAGCGTTCTTCCTGAATGCGGGCTAAGGTGATGACATGATTTAGGTTGCGGGGCATGTGTGCTTGCACCTCATCACGAAGGTGCTCCTTGAGTCTCGGGACAAAACAGCTAATCAGCGTCCTTTCTTCCCAATGCACCCTATTCGCCAATTTTTCAAATTCGGTGTGATACTCCATCACCGTCCCCTTCTGCTGCAACTTCTGGAGGAGGACCTCGAAATCCTCGTACTCCAAGGGCCCGAACCGGGCCGTAAAGCCCTCCACAAATTTTGCCAACGGTACATAGTTCCGGCCTCGCAAAAACTACTACGTCCACTTAAAAGCATCGTCTTCCAGGTGGAACGATGCAAGTTGCACTCATTGCCCTTCCGGCACATCCTGATAACTGAAGAAAAGCTCAGCTTTCTGCACCCACTCCAACGCGTCCCCCCATTGAATTTAGGAAAATTCATGCGGGGGGGATGTATGCCCGCGGAGCGGCCTGTCCGTGCCACCCCTGCTCATGCTCATAGCCAGCTAGTCTCCTTTGCTCCCTAGGTTCGGGATAATCGCCTGGATACCCGTGTTGATGCATTGCCCCCAACGGAGGAGGCTGACCTCCCCGAGGAACGCCAACCCCGAGGAACGCCAGCCCCGAAGCCTCCCTGCGGTCCGTAACCCCACGGATGAGGGAGAAGCCCTATCGTTCCCGCCGGAGGAAACACGATCTGCCCTGGTGGTCGCCCGATACCTCCTTGCTCTTCCCCGACTCTCCGCCATGGGGAACGACCCGCGAACGGGTCCTCGGTTTCGCTCTGGGACGATCCCGCTCCCAGCGGGTTCGGGCTGAACCGGTCGCCGGCTATAGCCGACCAACCACCGGTGTCGCGGCCTTGCCCTGTTGCGGTCGCGACCTCCCCTCCCGTCGGGATAGACGGGTGAGATCCCGTTGTTTCGGGTCCGTAATTCGGTGATCCACCGGTCTCTTCGCCCTCCGTTGCTTTCCCCTTCAGATTTTGCGCTAGCAACACCTTGATTTCATTCATCAGAGCGTCGATCCGTTCTTCTAATCGCTGCGTTGAAGCCCTCATGTTTTCCTTGATGGCGGCCACCGAGTCCGTAAATCCAACATAGTTTTCTTCTAGGGTTTCCAATCGGTTGATTTCTTCTTGCGTGTGTGTGGTAACCATAACGGAGGAGCGAGCCTCTAACACCAAATGTTAAGAGAACGAGAGAGGGAGAGAGAGATCTAGAGAGAAGAGAGATAGAAATTAGGGTTTGGAGGACGGAGGAGAAGAATACCTTGTACTTTCATGATGAACCATAGAGAACCGTTGGTATCAGAGAGAGGGGGCCGAACCGGTTGGTTCCGCCCCGTTATCACCTGTCTTCTCTTTCAGCCTGCGCACGTATTGATGCCCAAATAGCCGGGCTCCATCTGGAGGCGTAACACTTTATCCTTGTTTTATCGTTCTTTTAATTTCTGCAATTTCAAAAGTAGCTTGTTATTACAGGGGTCTTTATTTAAACGTATGGTTTTTTAAATCTATGCACTTGAATAAAGAGGCAAGAATTATTTTACCCTAGGTCTTCTTCTCTCCTCTCGGTTGTTGGCCCTTCCACTTTTTTCTCAAAAAAACACCATAGAAAATCATCGGAATCCCCAAGCAAGGAAGGAAAGGGAAGAGATTTATTATTCAATCCCATCCTCGACCAACCGGTGATGTGATCCCTCTCTCAGGACTCAAACAAAATTATGCCAGTGCTTGCAACATTTGTTAGGAAATCTTATCACAGAATCAGACTAGGAGTCTGTTTGTTTTGGCATTTTTGCTCCATCTCCATTGGGAGGAAAATGCCTCTAAAAATGTGTTTGGTAACCCTCCAATTCCCACTCCCACCGCTCCAAAACATTTTTCTTTTTTTTAGAACGCAGCTCCCCCCCCCCCCCCCCCCAATTCTACCGCTACATTGCCAACGCTCTCATTCCCACCGCTCCAATTCTTACCGCAGAAACAAGAAGACCCTAGGTTTAGTTGTAGTTTTGAAGGGAAACCTTAGTAGGTGAACTAATTAGGGGTTTAAAACCTTGGCTAATTTCATCAAAACCCAAAGGTTTAAGGAGTTCTATACAAATATCTCATAAGTATAGTACACGGCAAGCAATTATAAGTTTTTTAAATATTTTTTATTTGCTATTTCAGGAATGATAATGGTATATCCGAGTATGTCGAGAAAGAGAACTGCGGCTTTTGTTCGGCTCCAGTTCCCTTCGAGTCTCCAGTACTCGCCCGATGTCAAGGTATTGTGAACCAAAAAGGCTCCATAGAAAAGCATAAACTAACAAGATGTGTGGCTTCCATGAGGCTTTGCTCAGTCATCGAGCCGCTGTGGTTCTGCATATGCTGCCGAAGGCAGGCCGCCACTCTCCCTCCCCGATCGTTCTTTACAATGCGCCATTCTCTAGATTTTTGCTCCGAAAGTGCAGCTGTTGCAGCTCGAGAACGGTCTGTACCATTGTGTCCTTATTGTGGGATTCTTCTCCAAAGATCCATGCCGGATTTCTTGCTATCAACCTCTCCAGTGTAGTGTTTTTTTTATCTTGCATAATTCCCATTCTTTCAAATTTTTTTAGAAGTTATTCTTTGAGAGCTAGATGTTCTGTCTCCATTTATGTTCAGTATTATAGAGTGAGAAGCTTTAGGTATTTATCTTTGAATTTATTTATTGATTTGCATTCATTTCATACTGTTTGTATAGAGGGAGTGATGTTTTATCCACATGTATTACATTTTTGGAAGGGTGTAGCTTTGTCTTTGTTGTCTTTTGTAATTCTGCATATATATTGAAAGTGCAGGAGACTGTTTGAATGTTTGGGGCTCTATTTGGGAGACTTGCTGATGTTTGAGCTCTGGCAATGTGGAATTGTGGTATATGAAATATGACGACGGCAAGAGTTGGAAACTTCAGGGCAGTATGGTTTCGAGCTGATTAAGCCCAAATTCGCTTTCAAAGCTTTTCTTCTTTAAATTTCTGAAGTTATTTTCTATTCATATTTATAATATGAATTTTGAAACTGTTATCTTAAGCCATCTCTATATAAGTTATGAACCTGTGAGTCCAACTCGAGCTATAAGTCTCTGTTCATCAGCTCACTAGTTATATCAATCATGTAAATTGAGATGCCTGGCATCTTGGGCTTTATGCGCTTGCAATGCCTCAATAGGTCTGGTTAATGATAAAATCAGCATCGAGAGCCATGTTTTTTCTCGTGCATAGTATTGGGTTCATTAACGTTCTTCTGGATTGCATGCCAGCAAGAATTTGGACCAAAGGGTCGAGACTCTCCATTTAGAACCAAATGGAGGGAATTCATTTAATGATCCTAATTGATTTTCAAATACTCAAGAGCGTTAAATATTTTTATACAAAAAAACTGAGAATTAATTAACAATTGGAACGAGGCAAGAATAAATTTGTGCCGTAAAGTCCAAATGAAGAGAATCTCAATTTGTATGAGAGGGCAGTGGCGACATAGCTTGGCCCTTGCACTAAAAGTCAATTAACTTTATTTAGAGGTTTCAAAGGCCGCTGCTGTAGTTTGGGTGGACGCATACTCTCTCTCTCTCTCTCTAGGCTTATAAAGGACACAATGAATGCCCCCCCAATATTTTGAAAGGACTCATGCACGAACTAGGTTAAAGAAACCTAGCAGCCACTGACAAAAATAAGCAATAAACTAGAGTGTACCACCACCTTCTCATATTGTCCAAGAATAACTACACAATAGAAAGAAAGATAGAGAGTAAAATAAAAGCTGGTGATGGCAGTCTAAAATGAGCAGAAGTTTAGATCAAAGCCAGCCTCTCTTCACAGCAGCCCAGGCAACCAAGGCCACAAAAGCACCTCCCATATGAGCTGCTCCTGAGATGTGCTCATCACCCTGCGGAGGAATAAAAGAAGAATACGCCGTAAACAATCATTTCTTACTGTTACAGTGCAGCATTTTTATGCGCAGCGTTTTTAGCAATTTGGTCGGATAGAGGCAAGGTGATTTCCTTTAACTTGCTGCTACAGTGCAGCATTTCTATATTTGAGAGTAAGGAACCTTCATGTGAAGCTGTATTTGATCCATTGCTTGTTGAAGGTATAAGGGAAGTCATTATGTTATCGTTTCTCTTCAATGAGTTGTAATAGGAATGGGTTGTATAGATATTTTGACTAATCAAAGAATCTTCGTTCTGCAACTATATGTATATACACACACGCACACACTTGTGGGATAAAAAAGAGTAGCCCGGTGAACAAAGCATCCCCACATAGCGAGGGTCCGGAGAAGGGTCCCGTCACAAGGGTGAAATGTAGGTAAACTTCCCTGCATTTTTGCACGTGGCTGCTTCCAGGAATCGAACCCGTAACCTCAAGGTCACACGATAACACCTCAACTGATGTGCCAAGGCTCCCCTTCACACGCTTGTAGGATAGAAAAAAATAATAATAAAGTGTGGCATTTTTAGAATTATAACTTCAAGGATTATGCAAGTGTAACGGGCATACGTGACGTAGTGGCGGGTCTACAAGCGCAGGAAGGCGACAGACACTAGTCCACCGATCGTGGAAAAGACCACTGAGAATTTATTTACTGGATTGTTTCCATTTCAATGTTGTTTTAAGATTTACTATTTGTAGACCGTTTTATTATTTACATTTTTCTTTCTTTGGATGAGTGAATCTTTTTAGGGTTGCTTTCTAATTCCTTTTAGTTTCTCTTCCCCCTCTTCTCAATATTTTAGCCATCATCCCTCCCCTTGCCAGATTCCTCTCCAGGATCGTATCAATTAGATCTGAACTGCCTCACTGTCCGACACACAGCTGAATGTGCTTGCTGCCTTTGTGTTCCCGCGCCAGATAACAATCCCGTCTCCTCCAACATCGATCTGCCTCCAATCGGGTGAGTTCTGCCAACATCGATCTGCCTTCGTTCACTCGCCCGGTGCCCCAATCCTGGCGAGATCTGCCCCTCCAGCCGCCGTCTGTAGGATCCAGCCACATGGATCCCATCACTCGCTCCTCTGATGACCCCGCTCCCGCCTCCAACGCCCTTAGCCGCCGCATTGAGGCTCAAGACCAGCTCATCGCCTCCATGCATGTCTCGCTCCTCGCCCTCCATTCGAAGATCGACACCACCCCCTCCGGCGCTATCTCAGCTGCGGATGGGGGATCCCTCCTTGGCGCCATACCGGTGAGCCATCCACCCGAGCCGCAATCCCACCCAACTAAAGGACTCTCCGCTCTCTCCCTCGGCATCCTTTTCATCATCAGCATCGACCCGATGGGTTGGATAGCTAAGGTGAACAGTACTTCGACCTCAACTTCACTTCGAAACAGGGCAAGGTGAACAGTACTTCGACCTCAACTTCACTTCGAAACAGGGCAAGGTGCCCGCTATTCTTGTTGGTCTGGATAGCTCTACCCTTCATTGGGCTCAGTGGCTCCACCAATCGAACCAATCCCGCTCCTAGTCCGAGCTCAAACAGGAGATGATTTGACGGTATGAGCCCCGCTTCTCCGCTATCACGCACCTTTGCGGCTTCGGCCAGCCGACCGACCCTGACGACTATATTTATGAGTATACCTCCTTGGTCACCCACGTTCCAGGCCTCCCGCCCGACCATTACTTGGGCTTCTTCATGCAGGGCATGTTGCGACACATCCGCTCTTGGCTTCACAAGCACCACCCCAGGATGGTCTCCGACGCTCTGAACTTGGCGCGCCTGGTGGAGGCCGATCTCTCCTCTCGGCGATCGGCTCCTGCGGAAGGCCAACCCCCTCCTCGGCCACCATGGTGACCAACCGCCACATGGGGGCAACTGCCACGGCCGCACATCGGCCCCTCAACAGATCTCCAATAGTGATTACAATGAGCTCTGTAGCAAGGGAAACTATTTTCAGTGTCCCCAGCTGTACTCCCCGAATCATGAATGCATCGTGAAGGAGTTCCACGCCATCATCATTGACTTCACCCCGGAAATTACCTTGGCGGAATTTGAGTCTCAAACTTTCAAAAGAAAACAGGCTCGGGGACACCACCATGGGTACCATCCACCGCTTTCAGTTACCTTGTTTTTCAGTGGGGGGAATTTCCAGCCCCCATACCATAAAGCTCTTAGGTATGTTGTGTGATTGTCCCATCATTGTCATGGCGGACAGTGGTGCGAGCCACAACTTCCTTTCGGCACAGTTGGTGTAGTAGTTTCAACTTCCTTCGGTTCCGTCCTCAGATTTTACGGTATGCCTAGGTGATGGGCGACGTCGGGCGACCCTGGGGTGTTGCCCCGTCGTGTCTTTACTCTTTACTAGTGGGGGACTGCTTGGTGATTGCTGACTTCTACTCGTTCGTCCTCGGCGGGATCGACGCCATCTTGTGGGTGGCTTTGCTTCGCACGTTGGGCGACGTGTGGGTCAATTGGGCCACCATGACCATGCAGTTCCTCCACCAAGGTCAGTTGTGTCGTCTTGTTGGCGACTCTGCCCTCCTCTATTCCCTGGTCTCCTTTCACACGATCCAGCGGACCGCCGACGTCGACTTCTCTGCATGGATTTGGCCCCTCTCGGACCAACACGCCGGCGTGATATTGCGAGATCACAAGTTGATGTATCTTTATTTTAAAGTTATTTTTGTTCGTATTTATGCTTTTGCCGAGAGGGGTTATATACTTGTATTAGGATATCTGGTATTTGGTATCTGGTATCTTGGATTTGGAAGTTAAGTGGAGCCTAGGGCTTCCCCTTGGATTTTGTTTCTCAAGCTCTATTCTCTACATTCTCGATTTTCTCCTGCTGAAACCCCTTGACATAACATCAATGCAAATAGTTTGCAGATTCTGTAAACAGGGGGAAAATACCGAGTATATGAAAAGCTCATCAAAAAGACATTCAAAATCTTGTATACCTTTTTAATCCTCCATAAATCACTCCCGATGATGAATGCCCCCTGTAATTAGGAAGTAGCGTGAGAGAAGTCCACAAATGGTGCATGTAAACAAAGTTACCTTGCTCATAGTAATTGAGCTCACCATTAAAATTGCAGGGACTGGTATGATAAGATTTACATAGTATATGTTTTTTGGAAAGAGAAGCACATCAAGAAGAATAATTGCATTAACAGCAGCGCTTGCACCCTGCACAGTACAATAAAACATAGAAAACAATTGATTACGTGAGGATGCAGTAAACATTCAGAACCATTGAGAATACATATTTATAGGATAAACACCGCGTGACAAAACGCGTGAACTAAAAAAGAAACAAATAATATAATAAAGATGCCCAAAAATACGTATATTCAACTCTCCCCCTCAAGTTGGGAATATATATCGATCATTCCCAGCTTGTTTGTATTGTTAATGGAGTTGTCATGCCTTAATCCCTTGGTAAAGACGTCGGCAAGTTGGTCATGTGAATTCACGAACTGAGTGCATATATACTTGAGAGTTATTATACAAGTCGTATATTCCGGGTTTATTTGTTATTATTGTGCGTAAGTTAGTTTAGTCCCACACCGTGAGTCTTGTTATTATATATCATTGTAGTCCCTATATATTCCCATGTTGTGGAAGGATAAATTAAGCTTTCTCTCGATTCAACTTGGTATCAGAGGGAAACACAAAAAAAACCTAATTTCAGTCTTCCAAATCCTGCGTCTCCCTCATCCCGCTCACCCCGATCATCCCGACTCTGACCTAACCCACCCCGCCACGATTCCATCCACCTAAGCTCAGCACCGCCCCGCTCGGCACCAACCCAGATGTCGGGCGGCCCCCATACCATCGACGATTGTTGAGAGGGGTGTCGCCGTCGTCCCTCCGTGATGCACCTCGCTGTCTCGTCTCCATACTGTGGTTGTCGTCTCCTCTCCGCGATGAAAGCCCGTCGCTGCCTCCTCTGTGTACTGCCTCCCGACTGCCGCTTCCTCTTCCTGTTGCAGCCCGACCGCCGTCTCCTCTGCGTGATGCAGCTCGCTGCCTCCTCTGCTTGCTGCCGCCCAACTGCCGCCTTCTTTGCCTGCTGCAGCCCGGTCGTCGTCTCCTCTGCTTGAGGCAGGCTGTTGCAGTCCCTCCGGCCGCCTCTTCTGCATTTGGCTCCAGATTATTGTGTTTTTTCTCCTTCATGGCTTCTCCTTCCCCCGATGAAGGTGACTCTTCGGTGTCGTCCCCATACGTGATTCCACCGCAGATAAGCGACTCTCAGCAGTCTCATGGCTTCTATGGTTCCCTGAAGATCACCACCGTTCCATTAGATGACACAAACTATCTTGAATGGTCCCGGGCGGCGCTACATGTCATCCGTAGCCATCGGATGTATGGCTACATAGATGGGATTGTTAAGGAGCCCCAACTGACTGATCCCTCTTGGAAGCGATGAGACTCAGAAAAACTCTCTGGTGGTGTCCTGGCTCCTTCACTCTGTCTCCGAAGGTTTACCGGAGTTATATGCTGATGGATTCTGCTTTTGATATATGGACCCGTGCCCGGGAGACATATTCCCAGATTGGCAGCTCTACGCAGGTTTATGAACTTACTCGCCGCATTTTGGAACTACGACAAGGATCTATGACGGCGTCATCCTTTTTCTCCGAGTTCGAGCGGCTATACTAGGAGTTGGACTACTTCTCCCACTTTACTCCCGCCCGTACTGTGGATGCTGTCCAGCTACAACAATGAAAGGATCGCTTTCATATCCATGTTTTCTTGATGGGACTGAACATGGAGTTTGACATGGTACGGACGCATATTCTTCACCACTCTCCGCTTCCGTCCCTTCGTGATGCCTTTAGTATGATCCTGGGTGATGAAGACCGTCGGAGGTCTCTCAGTGCTAGTGCACCTCCTGATCGCTCTGCTCTCGCTAGCGTTGATCGCGGCCAAGTCCTCAGCCCTAGCCTGTCTGCTCCTATGTGTGATTATTGTGTCCGCAGTGGCCATACTAGGGAGGTGTGCTTCAATCTCCACCCTCATCTTGCCCCTCGTGGTCGTGGACAAGGGCCTGGACGAGGGGCCATCGCTCGGGTGGTTCCAGACCTCATGATGTTGCTTACTCTACAGACGTCTACGACGAGACCCCCCCCCCCCATGCTGTGACCGAGCCTCTCACTGCTCCTGAGTTGGATGCATTCTGCCGTCTGCTGCACTCAGTCTGATCAACCTCCAGGTGCTTCCGCTTCCATTGCTACTATTGTTATGTCGCATGCTCATGTTGTCACTGTCTCCCCGTCTGAGTGGGTGATTGATTTTGTGCCACTCACCACATGATCGGCTCTTCCTCAGGTTTCCTCTCTTACACCCCTTTGTCTGGTAAGAACAAAGTTATCTCTGCTAATGACTTATTGTCTCCCATTGCTAGGAAAAGCCAGATCTCTTGTTCCCCATCTATCTCTCTACCATCTGTTCTTCATGTTCCCTCCTTTCCTCGCAATCTTCTGTCTATCAGTGACATTACTCGTTCTCTTAATTGCTTTGTAACCTTTTTTCTGATTCATGTGTTTTTCAGGAACTGGGTACGAAGCGGAACATTGGCAGTGGTAGGAACCGCGGTGGACTGTATTACCTGGACCAACCTCCTTCTCAGGCCCTCTCTTGTGCTCCTGTTACAGCTGATGATGTTCGTCACTGGCACCTGCGGCTTGGACATCCCTCTCCTATCTACCTTCAGAAATTGTTCCATGTTTTTTCCCCTTTTTTACAAACTTTTGTATGTGATATCTATGATGAGTCTAAGCATGTGTGACATAGTTCATTGCATTTAGCTTCTTCTTGTAGCAATCTGTTTGATATTGTTCATTCTGATGTTTGGGGATCGTCCCCTATTTTATCTACCTTTGAGTTTTGTTGGTTTGTCACATTCATTGACTGTTTTTCTCGTACAACTTGGGTGTATTTGCTCAAAAAAAAAGTGAAGTTTTCCCTTGTTTTCAGCTTTTTCACAAAATGGTTCAAACCTAATTTAAGGCTGTGGTTCGTGTCTTACGGAGTGACAATGGGGGGGGGAGTATCACGATCGGGGAGCCTTTGGCTCGTACCTTGCTAGTCATGGTATCATACATCAGATTACGTGTGTTCACACCTCTACCCAAAATGGAGTTGTTGAACAGAAAAACCGGCACCTATTGAACGTTACCCGTTGTCATTTGAGTGTTATGCACCTTCCTAAGGCCTATTGGGGTGATGCAGTTCTTACTGTTGCACACCTTATCAATCGGCTTCCCTCACGTGTGCTTAGCTATGCTACTCCCCTCGCTCGACTGTCTATCATGACTGTGGTTTATACTTCCCACCTCCCTCCCCGTGTCTTTGGTTGTGTGTTTCGTCCACATCCATTTGCCCCATCGTGACAAATTGGACCCTTGGACCCTCTGGTGCGTGTTCCTCGGATACTCGTCCACCACGAAAGGGTATCGGTGTTACCATCCTCCCCATGGGTGTGTCTACTGCACTATGGATGTTACCTTTCGGAAAGGGGAATCCCTATTTTTGCCATCGACTCATGCTCCTCGTCAGGGGGAGAATACTGGCGATATGGATGTCTCTCTTCCCCTTCTTCCTTCTCTACCACCACAACCTCATGTGTCTCAGGAACAAGGACCCCATATCCCTGTTCCTCTGTCTGATACACTGATATCTCCTTTTTCTCACGTATATCACCGCCGCTCCTCCGTATACAGGCTACTAAGGCTCCGCCTCTACCAGTGTCTGCTTCTGCCTCAGATTCTGATGATGCAGAGTTGCACATCCTGCTTGCTCTGTTGAAAGGTAAGAATGGATGTACTAAACACCCTATTTCTAATCACGTGGCTTACCAACACCTTACCCGGCCCACCAGGCCTTTGTTGTTTCTCTCTCGACGGTTGTTGTTCACAGGACATGGCAGGAAGCATTGGGTATTCCGGCCTGGACTCAGGCTATGGAATAGGAGATGTCAGCCTTGGACAAGAACCATACTTGGGATGTCTTGCCTCTTCCTTCTGGCAAGAGGGATATTGGCTCGCGATGGGTATTTTCAGTCAAACAGAATCCAGAAGGGAAGGTTGAACGGTACAAGGCATGGCTGGTTGCTCAGGGGTACACTCAGATTCAGGGAGTTGACTACCAGGAGACTTTCGCCCCCGTGGCTAAGATGAACTCTATTTGAGTATTGTTGTCTTGCGCGGCTTGCATGGACTGGGATCTTCATCAACTAGATGTTAAGAACGCGTTCCTCCATGGTGAGCTCGATGAAGAGGTGTACATGAAATCCCCCCCCCCCCGGATTCATAAAAAAAGGAGCTGAAGACCTTGTCTGTCGACTAAGGAGGTCCTTATATGGCCTGAAACAGTCCCCCAGAGCATGGTTTGGCAGATTACTCACAGCTATGATTAAATTTGGGTACAACCAGGCGCAGTCGGATCACACTATGTTTATTCGGAGGCATGCTCAGGGTGTTGTAGTCCTTAATGTCTATGTGGATGGCATTGTAATCACAGGTAACGATTTGGAAGAGATTGCAAATCTCAAGTCTCTCTTAGTTGCCGAATTTGAGGTGAAAGACTTGGGAAAACTACGATACTTTCTGGGAATTGAGGTGACTAGATCTGATTAGGGTATCTTTATATCACAACGGAAATATATCCTAGATTTGCTGCAGGAGAACGGTATGTTTGGTTGCGTTCCTGCAAACTCTCTGATGGAAGAAAATCACGGAATCAGTGAAAACGGTGACAGTGACCAGGCCGATGTCACTCGCTACCAGAGATTAGTTGGGAAACTAATATACTTGTCTCATACTCGTCCGGACATTACTTATGCAGTTGACATCCTGAGTAGGTACATGCATGCTCCCAGGGCTAGACATCAAGAGGCAGTGTAACGTGTGTTACGGTATTTGAAGAAAGCCCCAAGTCAAGGTCTTCTGTTCTCCAAGAACGACCACCTGAGGATTGAAATTTTCACCGATGCTGATTGGGCCGGATGTCGTGACGATCGGAAATCTATAATAGGTTATTGTTCCTTTGTTGGAGGAAATCTGGTAACATGGTGCAGTAAGAAGCAAAATATAGTGGCCAGATCGAGCGCTGAGGCAGAATATTGTGCTATGTCCCAAGGCATGTGTGAGGTTCTATGGTTATGTACCATTCTACAGGACTTGGGGTTTCCGGTGACGTCCCCCTTCTCCTTGTTTTGCGGCAACAAGCCAGCCATCAGCATAGCCCACAATCCAGTTCAACATGACAGAACAAAACAAGTGGAGGTGGATTGACATTTCATCAAAGATCACTTGGATAAAAAGACAGTGGTCACACCGTTCATCCACTCTAAAGATCAACTAGCATATGAGTTCACTAAGAGCTTGAGAAGTGACTCGTTCATGGATAACATCAAGAGACTTGGAATGACTGACATCTTCCATCCGACTTGAGGGGGAGACTTGAGAGTTATTATACAAGTCGTATATTCCGGGTTTATTTGTTATTATTGTGCGTAAGTTGGTTTAGTCCCACACCGTGAGTTTTGTTATTATATATCATTGTAGTTCTTATATATTCTCACGTTGTGGAAAAATAAAGTAAGCTTTCTCTCGATTCAACTTATATTTCCCTTGTGGGCGACGCGACGACGCGTATCGTTCGGCCGGTGACCGTACACAGTCTTCTGCTCACTCGACTGAGGTTTATGAGGATAGATCTGGGGGCCTTTCTGCTATGGAATTGGAAGCCTTTCGTCGTCTGTTCCGCTCCCATCCTGACCCTACATCGGTTGCTCTCACTGTTGCGTTTGCTACTTCAGGTATCTTCAGTGCTCACGCAGTGTCTTCAACCCCTTCTGAGTGGATTATAGACTCAGGTGCGACGGATCACATGACTGGCTCTGCCTCAGAATTATAGACTCGGGTCACGCCAGATGATCCCCCATCACCGAGCCTCCGAGAGCTTGGCAGGAGCATGTCTCCCGACTTGAATCTTTAATGATTGTTTGTTTAATGCAATATCATTCTTGTGTGAATCCTCTTCTGGTCCCTTGGCAAAATCATTGTTGGTAACAATGGTCCTCTTACAGAGAACCCATGGAAATCAGTCATTGGCCGTCTTATAGTACTTATACATATTCAAGGTCAAGGGGAAGAGTCACGGAGAAATCAACTCTTGGACGGGAGACTATAATTTCTCAAGTGTGGAGTGTTTGACTATTTCACAAGGCGGCCTAAACAGACAACATGCGGCACTAAGAGGTCCCATCACGTTAAATGGGAGACAGAAATTGCCAGATCCTACTTGCGCAAAGGCATAAAATGCAAGATAGCTCGCAAGATGACCACAAAATGTTGACACAAGCTGCAACAATTACAAGCAAGTTATCCATCAAAACTTAGGATATGTTTCTGCCGTGCCGAACGAGACTTAGGCCCTCGAGACAGATTATTTCATATAAATATAACAAAAACTGCAATCAATAAGTCAAAGAATCTCTCTCTAATATCAAGAAAATTATTAATTTAATAGGATTTCCCTCATTTTCAAAGATTTCTCTGACCAAAACAGTTCTTAAACTAAGGAAATCAAATTGTTTAAATTGCACAAACGTATTATCCAGGATTTATAGCAGCTAATACTCAAATTATCTCACAAGATTTCTAAGTTTATCCTGTAATTACAAAGTTATCCTGTGCTTATAGGTTTATCATGGACTAAGCCGCATTGGTCAAATATTAATAGACACCTGGCAAGCAGCCATTGGTTCTCTCATAGTATTTACACACCCTTAAGGTCAAAGGAAGGGGAGAAAATACCAACTCTTGGTGGAGAGATTGTGAGTTTTTGAATGTGTGAAGGGCCCTCTATTGTCATCTTTCTCTTCTTCGGGTAAGATCTTGCCTCGGCCCCATGGACATTCTCCTTCAACATGGAGGGTCCTCTAGTGTTTTCCTTACCTTCTTCTGATACGGTATTGCATTAGGGCTCCACAGACAAATTCTCCTTTATAGGTATGCTCATTCAAATCCAGGGAATAATGAAGAACAACATATAAAGATGAAAACCATTCTATTAATGATATCATTATAATGAGGTACGTCTTCCATCAATGGAACATGTCAAATAATAGTTCAAAAAAATAAAGGGCAAAAATTGGAGATGCATATCAGCATATCTAACCATTCACATCATCTCATGGCAACTCTTTTTTATTGTACTGTAGAAACCAATTAAAAAAAATGTAATGCTTCAATCAAGAAAACACATACCAGTCCGTGAGCTCCTCGATAAAAGGGTCGTGCAGTCTGAAAATTTTGAGAGAAATAGCTTATATTTTTTATAATGAACAATCAATATGATTTTGATGATACATTAATGAACCCAAAGTTAATAATCTCTAAAATCACAAAAGAAATTAGATAAACATGTAAACCTTATTCTGCTGCTTCCGCAGCATTTATTGTACCTCTACATACATCCGGTGTAGCAAAAAGAATACTGATCCACCAAGTGCACCAGCTATATATAATTTAAAAAGGAATGCAGGTCCAAAAAGCCTTGAAATCTGTATCATTAGAAAGAATTACTTCAAAATAGTCTTCGACCCAAAACTCTCTGAACATGATATTCTTAAAATACAAAATCTCAAAAGAGAACATACATAAACTTAAAATATACTGCACATAGTTATGAAAATTAATTAAAGGAATAAGCGTGCATGATTATGTATCTTACACTTGTACCAAAAAAATAGAGTCCGATCATGTTTATCACAAGATGGTCAAGTTCCGAATGACTGAATGCACTAGTCAGCATAGTGTGGAGGTTTCCACTTTTAACATTTTCCAACGAAATCTGTCCAAAATAAATACTGATATAAGAATAACAGCTAAAAGGCAATCATCATGACATAGTGGAATTGAAACTTAATGCAGCTAAAAGGTGGCTAACTGTGCTTTTGACAAGGCGCTAACCACAAAATGTCTGCTCATAAATGACAAATCAACAAATTGCCATAAGAAGTATACAGCGATATTAACTCCAACTAACCCCAGGACTGCTTCATCTGATGTTGGTGCATATCTCCTACATAAAGACAAAGATATTTAGTTTTAACAAAATTATTGAAGTGAAAACAACATGGAGTACAACTTTCAAATATGGTATGCTTAAAGGATTGCAGCATGAGTAGCAACAGCAACATCTTAAGCTTATCCCCACTAATTTGGAATGGCTTCAGGAATGCTCTGTTTTTCTTACCTATGCAACTGCTAACTGCCTTGAGGTTTATTTTTCACAACTTATCTTCCATAGGTACTATTGATGGCTAAAAGAGAGTAAGCAGTGAGCACAACATAGCGCACAACCTTAATGATTTCAAATACAAGCCTATTGAATTCAAAGAAGACAAGTACAAAGCGCATAGGTAGCAGATCACAGTAAATGAGGGGATGGAGATGTAAAAAAGAGTGATCTATGGAGGATCACAAATTTACATATCATATGAGGGTATCTAGTATTTATAATAAATGTTTATGGACAAAAGTAGTTGAATCGGCAGCCTTTTGATGCAAATGAAGCATTTGATGGTTGTTGCGCCACTAAGAGGTTGTGATTCTTCCAAATTGTCGCATGCATCGGAAATAGATCAGGTAAAAGGAGGAATTGCGGCATTATCATGGGTGGTAGATGATGGCGTGTTGGAAACTTCATCATAAGGGGTGGTGGAATTAGAGGAAGCGACTTTGGCTGCAACAGGAGGGGCAAGGGAAGCAACCTCAGTGTCTTCGGTATCTGTCGCGGGGCTTTCTGGGACCAGATTGGATGAACAGGCTGATCAGATTAAACTTAGGTGTTTTTATGGCAGTGGCCATATGACCATCCTCCTGATCAAGAGAAAATTCGTCCCCGAGGTTCCATTTTGTATAAGTGAAACATCCTACAGAGTAAGCACAGATGAATTTCCATTGAAGGGTGGTTCGATAGAGGACATGGAAAATACGGGGTGAATATGTGATGTGGATGGTAGAGTCTATTTGTATATCATTGTGCCAAATCTTGAGATAATCAAGAGCGAAACATACAAGCGAGGAGCCAATTTATGTGAATGAGACTACCCTACTAAAATTTGGCCATACATCCTCAGTTTCCAAAGTTCTCGGTTCCCAACAAAGAGGTGATATGAGTATATGACGCAGGACGAATCTACAGGTGATGGACGCGTGATGCCCTAACACCAAATGTGTAATACCCGAAAATTATAACTGTTGATATTTTGTTTACTAAAAACTATATGAATACTCCCCGATGATGAAAGAATAATTTCAGTGTCGATTCGACGTCGCACGTTACTTTGAGGTTCGGATTTTGTTGCAATCGATTTTTGTGCGACAGTCGTTTCATATCGTTTGAGTTTTTTTTTGTTGCACTTGGAATGACATGTTATATGAGCTTGCTGGCTTGGTTTGTCACATTGGCTTGAATCTAATATATTGGGCTGCCACCTCCTATGGCCGGTTTTTTTTATTTGGGTGCAACCGGTGCTGCCGGTTAGGCGGTGACATCCCGAGCCTTCATAAGTACATCTCGTCGACTTCCTGCTTCATTCTGGACGGGATTTCGACGGGAGAATGCCGCAGAAGCCGATCCCGCCGCTTGCTCTACCGGGCTCGATTCTCCTCCGATTTCTGTGATTCTTCTTGCGATTGAAAGGTAATCTCCTTCCCTCCACTCCTCTTGTGCTGATTTTGGAGTTTGTGTATGGATTGGAGATGGTTGGAAACCTAGGGTTTTGGGGGTTTTGAGTTTCTTCACTTTCTTTTGTGTTCAAAAGTTTCTGTATGGCTTCCAAAACCCTACATCTTGATTTTGAACCATATTCGGGTAAGATGAGGTTAGGGTTTTGTTTTAACCCTTTTTGACATCATGTTGTCGGCGGTGTGTTGTGGTGCCGGCTGTGTGTTGTGTGCGCTGGCTGTGCTGTTTGTGTAGGCTGATTATGTGAGGGATGTTGCAGGTTGTATTTGGGCCGTTTGTGTTGGCTATCCGACTATTTTAAAGATGGGATTAACTCCTAGAGTCGTAGTTGTGACCGTCTTAGGAGTCCGCTCGTGTGTATTTGTGACGCAACCCTAAAGTAAATGATTTATTGATACTGCAGAGGATGGCGTCCGGCGATAGACGCGGCGAGAATCCTACGAGGGACAAGGGCAAAGGAAAATTTGGGGTGAGTCCTTACTGCTTTTTCCTCTTTTCTCGTGAAGCTATTTATTTTTCAGCTGTTACTGAATCTATGAATCGCCGAAAACGCTAACATGGATTAGCTAGCGATAGAATTCTGAGGGGAAACAAATAAAAACATATCTTATTTTTGATATAAAATGAATGAAATGAACTGATAGAAATAGAAATGATATAGAACCCGCGTCGACGCAACGAAATGCTAAGGGTCGGCCTAGTAGGGGGAAGGTTTCAGACTCCTACACCTCGTGAGGGGGGTAGAACTCTCACACCTCGTAGGGGGGGTCGAACTCCTACAGATGATATGAATCCTTTAGGAGGCGTTGAAGCCTGTTGCGCATCGAAGCGCCCTAAAGTGGATCCTGATATGAAGGGTCGACGGACCCGGATGAATGAAATAGCTGAATGAGCCTTAGTATTTCGAGAATGAATTATGAAGAAAGGAAATTGATATGAAAATATGAATTGATATCATATATAGATGATTTTACCTGTTTAGATTAGACATGTGTTCATATAGATTTAATTGTTGCTGACTCTTTTGTCTACTTGCAGTGCGACGCTACAGGTAAAAAGTAAGGATTTCACTTAGTTTTCTAAACTAATGACATTTTTAATTTATTTTAGGAATCGAGCACCAGCGTGTCAGACCCCACTAGTCGAGCTCAGGCAGATGCCGATCGGATACCGGTTGAAGACGTGGCTCGTCCACGGGTTAGCATGATTTATTTCTTGTACTCTGGTTGGCTTTATTTGTAGTCGAATACTTGTAGACAGTGTATATATTGGACATAAATGAAATGTGATGTTATGTTTGCACTGGTACAGTTCGAATAATCTTTTTGCTGCATATAATTATGTGAAAAACCCGCTTGGGCAAACGATTTAAATTATGGCGGTTTTTGGGCCGTTACAAAATGGATGAAAACAATCATGCGACAAGTGCAAAAAGAAGGTTGTGGTAGCCTCCAGTAGTTGCATAAACTCCGATGTCTCAATCTCGTAGTCTCGTAAGTGAGGTGTCCATTAAAGTTCGATGTCCTACGAAGTTGCCAAGGGTCCCATGCAAGAATTAAGACATCATGTGGGTGAACGATAAGGCTGCAATGGAGGTTGAAGGTAAAGGCAGGACTATGGTAAAGGTGGGAGCTAAAGCTTGAAGGGAAGGCTAACGATCACAAAACTAGGTGGCCCCACATCTAGGATCAAATCTTTTACATTGAATATAGGATAACTACACATATTCTTGGGAATATCAAGCTAAAGGAAATTTGACTCAAATTCTCTCATGATAGTGTATGGACTTATTCGCTATCACTCAGATTCATAGTTAACCTCAATGGAAATCTCTCAAATAATGTGTTAATTATCACTCAATCACATTTCTTGAACATTTGCTTTCTCATGTGATTACTCACACAAGTTTTAAAAGTTCATTATTTAATATAACTTTACGTCGAAGTATGACATGCAAACCATGCTATGTAAATGATAACTGACCTAACAAATTGATGTAACCTAGGGTTAGGATTTTCGAAAATAAAATATTTTTCAACCAAAATATTTTATTCATTATAGATGAAATTGGGGGTTTTGAAAATAGTTGATTATTATGCTCTTGGTTTGATTTAAAGAGGACCGAGAGTGCCCGGATCGAATTCACGCGCATACAACCGTTGTAACGATGAGTTCCCAAAATTCGTTAATCGTTGATGGAGAGAGGTTCCATAACATCTAACGGATTAAATCCAAGAGAGTTTCGCACAACCACAAGCGCATCACAAGCAATAATTTATGTAATACGCGGTAATAAAGACAGAAAAGAACGTCAAAGGTAAGCTTTAATTAATTATTTAGAATGCATAAAATATAGCCAAGAAAATGAAGCAGTGGGGCGGTGAGGTTACCCAGAGCTTGATCCTGCTCAAGCAGTCAGCACAGTGTAGGAGTCCACAGTTTGATCAACGGAATAAAGGAGTCGATGTCAACGTCGATCAGGAAAGTCGGACGGAGTTAGCGTGATGTTCGACTAGCGGAAGGATTGGCTCGACGTCGACGCCAGTCGAGGAGGTCGCCGGAGTCAACAACGAGGTCGACGACGACCTAGCAAACGGTGGAGTGCGTCGAACAACGCATAGGTACGGAAACTTCCCAGCTTCGGCGGTGGCGGGCGGAGGGCGGCTTGCGGTGAGCACCAGGAAATGGGTCGTCGTGAAGTCACTGAACCTTTAGGGTTTGTTGCAGTTGCTTATGCGGCTGTGCGGTGGTTGTCTGGCTTCATCGGAGGGAACAAGGAGGGAGGCGAAGGCGCGATGCGAGGAATCTGCCGTCAGTATTACAGAGGGAACGAAGATTGCTTTATTCCTCTGTTCTAACAGGGTTCTTCCCTTTCTTTTCATGGTGAGCCTTTATATAAAACATCCTAGTCTTTGCTCTCTTTAGTCTTCACAAATATTTCCAATTAGCTTTCTTCAAATATTTCCAACTTGCTCTTTTCACAAATATTTTCCAAAGAGGAATTCCTGGCCATATTATATTATTCGGCTGGCAGTCTTCACAAATATTCCATTCCTTCTTCTATTTTCAAAAGAATTCTTTCTTATTCATTGTAAAATAACGAAATTCTGGATCTCCTTTTATGAGGGCTGATTTAAATAACCTTTTGGATTTGAATTTTTATATTTATGCATCCCTAAATAATTTAAAGCTTGCTTTTTCCGTTCCTCCTACCTAAATTATCGGATCTCTTTATTCAGGGTCTCATCGGACGATCAAACCGACGAGCCAAACAAGTACATTAAATGAAAACGAGTACATGAACTGAAAATGGGTACATGAAATAAAATACAAAAATATATATGGCTAAGAACTATGATGCGACGAAGGATGCATCAATTCTCCCGGGGTTGAAAGAGCTCGACCCCAACAAGATTTTGCAAAAACTGGCAACGGAGAGATCTGGCATCATCGTTGGTGCTAGATCAGGTGGAATATTTGGAGCCTCGACGGGTGGCTCAACTGGTGGCTCAATGCGCTAACGAACATGAACTAGACCAAACCTCCTGCAATAAGCAATCACCTGACCTCCATTTGAAAAGTACAACTCATGGCGATAACGACCGACCGTGAGTTTGTAATGTTCAAAGGTTGCTCGCAAAATATTAGCAGTAATTTTATGCAATTCTTTTAAATAATTAATATGATCTTGCGCATTAAAAAAAATACGTTCATGAAATGAAAGACGATGGCGGTCAGGTGGGTGGGGCAACACAAAGAAAATCTCGAAAGGAGATATATGAAGAAAGTGGATTTTAAAATTGTTACAAGTGAAATTAGTTTGTAGAGGTACAAAATCACATTGCTTTAGATTCTCCCCGATTAAACGCCTAAGAAGTTTCTCCAAACTCTGATTAACAATTTTAGTCAGTTCATCGGTTAGAGAGTGATACGCACGACTCTCGACCCCATAATATATTCCAAAATTTTGATATTAAATATTTAATATAATGTTGCAATCTCACAAGTCCGCTTATATCTAATTTAATATTGCAAATTTTAAAATTGACTCCAATTTTATTATCTAAAATTTTTTAAAGAAATTCTTTAAAACAAGTATTCTTATTGGGAGTGAAATTTTTTGGAGTTCTCACTATCTTTAAAACACGAGGTTGCTTAGATATATTGATAATTGGATAATAAAAACTTTCAAACACATTTATATTTATAGGAGGTTGTAATGTTATAAAATGATACTCCCTAAATATACAATCAATGAATTGTGGTGTCTCTAGTGCTATGGGTGGGTGACCATCAAACATAATGCCACTAAACTCAAGTGTTGGTGGTTGTAATGGGCTAGGAGACTCAGGGTATGTGTAGCTTGAGTCTATGTCACCTAAGGTGTGGGGCTCATCACTAGCCAGCTCCTTCTCCGGGAGAAGTGGTATTGAAATAGGGTCATTCAAGGCGAGTGTCACATCGCTATTACGTTTTTACTGGAGCAGAGGCTCGGGAAGAAACTTGTCGACTCCAGTTGGTGATTCAGTGGGGGCAAGTGGAGTCTCTACTTCAGTTTGGATGACATAAATGGGAGGAAGAAACTCTTTTTCCTAAAGTTAGGGCTCAGAAAGAAACTCCTCAACTAGAGGCAGTGCTACTGTGGAGCTAAGTTGGGATGTTGTGCTTATGGGGTGACAACACTAGGGAAATCTATGTCCTTAAAAGTGGGGGCAACAACAAAACTAGCGAGAGGTCTAGCAGTAGACCTAAACCCAGACTCCACCTTAAGGGTCATACTAGAAACTTCTTCTAAATTGCGATAACTGTGTAGCTCTAGTTGAACCCTAATGGAGTAGTGTAACCCATGCAAGTAACGTGATACAATCATCCCATCACCCTCCCGGATATCTAATATAGACTGAAGGGCTAGAAATTCTCTAGTGTACTCATCAACCGACAAACACTTTGTTGTAGATTTTGAAATCTACGACATAATGTGTGGAGGTAATCGGGAGAGACATAGTGTTTGCGCAGCTTTATTTTGAACTCAACCCACGTAGTGATTGAAGGCAACCACAACTTATCTCTTATGCGTTGAAGTTGTTTCCACCATTCTAAGTCGGGTCCCTTAAGTCTACGGGTCACATACTCGATTTGTTCACTCAAAGGTACTTGACGTCGGCTCATAAACGATTCTATGTTATGACATCAATTTAAGCATTCTTCAGGTCCAAGCCGTCCGTACAAATCGCTCGGATGTGTGTGCTCAAACTTTTAGTGTTCTCTCCTTGCAATACATGATTTATGTTGAGGAGAGACGCTATCATTTCTGTTAAATTTTTTATTCGAGCATTCAAATCTTCAAAATTTTCTTCAGTCTTACATTAAATTCTAAATGATCGTCCATTGTCACCTCTGAATGTGTTTTAATCTCTCAAAAATTATTTTAATCGATTTTAAAATCCTCCTTTTTTGTAAAATAGTGCTCTTTTTTCTCTTTTTTTTAAAAAATAATGATAATAATAACTCAATTATTTTAAATTACTATAATTTTTTAAAAAATAAGATAAAATTTTTTAAAATTAAAAAAAAAATAAAGTTTTAAATTAAAAGGCCATAGTTATTTTTTTTAATTAAAATAAATTTACTAGACCTTTTTTTAATGCGGATACAATTTTTTTCAAAAATACCGGATCAACTGATTCACGATAAGAGTGAATCAAATTACTGTGATACCAAATTGATGTAACTTAGGGTTAGGGTTTTCAAAAATAAAATATTTTTCAACCAAAATATTTTATTCATTATAGATGAAATTGGGGGTTTTGAAAATAGTTGATTATTATGCTCTTGTTTTAATTTAAAGAGAACCGAGAGTGCCCGAATCGAATTAACACGCGTACAACCATTGTAACAACGAGTTCCCAAAATTCGTTAATCGTTAATGGAGAGAGGTTCCATGACATCTAACAGATTAAATCCAAGCGAGTTTCGCGCAACCACAAGCGCATCATAAGCAATAATTTATGGAATACTCGGTAATAAAGGTAGGAAAGAACGTTGAAAGCAAGCTTTAATTAATTATTTAGAACGCATAAAAAATAGCCAAGAAAATGAAGCAGTGAGGCGGTGAGGTTACCCAGAGCTTGATCTTGTTCAAGCCCAGTCAGCACAGTGGAGGAGTCCACAGTTTGATCGACGAAATAAAGGAGTCGATGTCAACATCGATCAGGAAAGCCGGACGGAGTTAGAGTAATGTTCGACCGGTGGAAGGATTGGCTGGACGTCGACGCTAGTCGAGGAGGTCTTCGGAGTCAATAGCGAGGTCGACGGTGACCTAGCAGACGGTGGAGGGCGTCGAACAACACAGAGGTACGGAAACTGCCCAGCTTCGGTGGTGGCGGGCGGAGGGTGGCTGGCGGTGAGCACCAGGAAATGGGTCGACGTGAAGTCACTGAACCTTTAGGGTTTGTTGCAGTTGCTTTTGCAGCTGTGCGATGGTTGCCTGGCTTCGTCGGAGGGAACAAGAAGGGAGGCGGAGGCGCGACACGAGGAATTTGCCGCCGGTATTACAGAGGGAACGAAGATTGCTTCGTTCCTCTGTTCTAACCGGGTTCTGCTCTTTCTCTTCATGGTGGGCTTTTATATAAAACATCCATAGCCTTTGCTCTCTTTTGTCACAAATATTTCCAATTAGCTCTCTTCAAATATTTCCAATTTACTTTTTTCACAAATATTTTTCAAAGAGGAATTCTTGGCTATATTATTTGGCTGGCCGTCTTCACAAATATTCCATGCCTTTTTCTCCTATTTTCAAAAGAACACTTTCCTATTCTTTGTAAAATAACGATATTCTGGATCCCCTTTTATGAGGGCTGATTTGAATAACCTTTTGAATTTGATTTTATATTTATGCATCCCTAAATAATTTAAGGGTGTTGTTACTAACAAACCCAGTTTGGTTTCTAGCAAACTATTACTATTAGCAAACCCTCATTTTTCAAAATGGCTTTTTGAAAACCATTTTGTTACTAGCAAACCAAAATAATTTTTTTAAAAAAAATTAAATTTTGTTTAAAACATTCATTCTTTCAAAATAACCCGCTGCATATAATGACATTACAAATGATTTCAAATGTATTCATTCAACCACTTATATTAGCATTATAGATGAGTCAAAATGCCGCAAATGTTTAGTATGTCCAAAACTACTTTTTCAACAAAATATGATTATCTGCACCAAAATCTTTAAACAAAATATCGGTCGGTTAGAAATATATTTGATTTCTAATTCCTATAAGGATGTGTTGTATATACGAGTTAAGTGTATATAAGAATATATATACGTCCTTTTGAACTGCGTCTTATACGTACAATTTCATGAGAAGTGCTCAACATGAAAGTTGTAGATCTCGACGAGATCTACAATTTTCATGGTGAACACTTTTTGATTTGAAGCACTTTAGACCCTCGATTTGGCCCCTTAAAAAAGTTACGTCGTATATATGTACGGGCGCCCGGGATCGGCGTGACTTTTTTCGGGGGCAAAATCGGGGGCATAAACGGCTTCAAATCAAAAAGTGTTCAACATAAAAGTTGTAGATCTCGTCGAGATCTACAACTTTCATGTTGAACGCTTTTTGATTTGAATTAGTTTAGACCCCCGATTTGGGCCCCGAAAAAAGTCACGCTGAAAATCTGTACGTTCCGTGCATGTCTTTTTTAGGGCCCTAATTGGAGGCCTAAACGGCTTCAAATCAAAAAATGAGCAGCATGATGTTGATCACTTTTTCAAATGAAAAATATTTGGGGCTCAAAATTCAAAAATGCAAAAATTGTCAAAAAGCAAGATTGGTTTGCTAGTAGTAATTTTTGGGAAGAGAAAAAAATGCAAAAAATGACGGAATCTGTTTTTTTCTGGTTTGCTAGAAACGAAAGTGGGTTTGCTAATAACAACACCCTAATTTAAAGCTTGTCTTTTCCGTTCTTCCTACTTAAATTACCAGATCTCTTTATTTAGGGTCTCAACGGACGATCAAACCGACGAGCAAACAAGTACATGAAATGAAAACGAGTACATGAACTGAAAATTGGTGCATGAAATGAAATGCAAAAATAAAAATAAATCTATGGCTAAGAACTATGATGCGACGAAGGATACATCACAAATTCACTAAGTGCAGTCTCTACAAAATAGTGAAAGTCACTAAAAATGTGTGGTATATGCGGAAGTTCTTTCAACGGTGTGTAGATGTAACACCCCTACCTAGTCTAGCAATAATCAAAAGTTCATTCGGCATTCAAACAGACATAAAAGGAAGTAATAATTGAGAACTTATAGCGAAAATAAAATATGCAGTTAATGGTGAAAAGGGCACCTCAAATTTTGATTCACAGATCCAACTAAAATTAAAAACAACACTCAAGCCTTTATCCTACTATAGTGGTGTCGGCTATATGGATCCTTTGTCACTAGTGTGTCCTATCTTTTGTCATATCTCACTAATGCCTAAGTACATCATGTCTTTCTTTATAGTTTCATTTCAAGCCTTTTTTGGTCTACTCCTTCCTCGTCTAACATGCCTAGTGACTAGACTCTCACAACGCCTAATAGGTGCCTCTAATGGTCTCCTTTGTACATGTCCAAACCATCTTAGACGAGCTTCTCGCATCTTCTCTGAAATTGGTGTTACTCATGTCTTATCCCTGATACTTTCATTCCTAATTTTATCTAATCTCGTGTCCACACATCCACCTAAGCATTCTCATCTCTGCAACTCCCATTTTTTGCTCATGTACACAATTCACTGCCCAACACTCAGAACCATAGAGCATCGCGTGTCAAATTGCAGTACGGTAAAACTTGCTCGTAAGCTTTAGTGGTACTTTACGATCACATAAGATCCCGGGCGTGCCTCTCCACTTCAACCAACCCGCTTGGATTCTATGTGTCACATATTTATCAATACCTCCATATTTTTGAACTATTGATCCAAGATATTTAAAACACTCACTACGGGAAATATCTTGATCACCCAACTTAATAACGCAGTCATATGTCCTTCTTGTACTGCTAAATTTAAGCTTCATATACTCCGTCTTTGCTTTGCTCAACCTAAAACCCTTCTTTTTTAAAGTGCTCTCCAATATTCAAGTTTTGTGTTTACACACTCATGCGTCTCATCAACCCAAACGATATCATCCGCAAACAATAAACACCAAGGTATTGCTTGTTGGATATGTCTGCTGAGCTCATCTAAGATAAGGGTAAAAAGATAAGGGCTTAAAGCTGAGTCTGGATGTAATCCAACAATAATAGGGAATTCATGTGTTAATCCAACTAGAATTAAGAAGAACCATAAATTTGAATTACTTAAATCTTAAACATAGTCTGATACATTGAAAGCTATAGATAAATCCAAAATATTTAGTTCATAATAACTTGTACAACAGTTGAAAAGAAAGACAAATAATATAGAGAACAGTGAACGCTCATTCTAAACACAACTCCCCACCGATGACCCCTGAAAGAAATGTCCGAAGACGGGTCAACCCAACTGGTGAGTAAGAAAGACAACTCTTCGTAATAACATTAAAAAAACATAATTTAGCTTGTATATAAAAATATGAAGTTTTTGATTATTAATGCATGTTTCTGAATCAACAGACTGTAATTCCAAAAATTCATTTTTTGTATTGATGCATTTTGGATTTTGTCTTATTTTTCTGTAATTCCTTCATGTTTTTGATTATTAATGCAGTTTTTGATTTTAGTGCCCTAGATTTTTTCTAAAGATGAGGTAAGTAAATTGCATGTCTTATGATTGATTGAACTTAATTAGATTATGGAGCACAAATGGCGACCCAAAAGTACTTTGAACTGATTTGTCCCCTGAGTGGAACACGGACTCACATCTGATTATTTCCAAGTCTGGAAATGTGGGTTATCGACCTCATGGTTGAGTCTCATATGGACTGCTGGACATATGAGTATGAGATTACTAGTCTGATGTTCATTATGTAATTAGAACTTTTACTCGTCACTAGGTTATATGTCATATGATTTCTACATAATCTATAGTAATTTCATTAAATTGATAACTTGACTAGAAGCCGAATAATTAAATTACTTGAGCATTCTTGTTTAACATAGGTAATGCAAAATATATAAGGTAATATGTCTACTTACCTCGGTGTTACTATGCTCGTACAAATGGCGCGGCGGCATGTTTTCCTCTACGTGGAATTTGACAATTGAAAACCTCCTCAATCAATCTCTAAAATTTCTTTCTACCGATGTTAGGGCTTTTCCTGGAAATTAAAGAAAAATAATTTCCAAAGATAAGAGGAAAAAGATGCAAACTTAACGAAGGGAAAGGTTCTCACCTTGCCCTAATCTGATTGAATCAAAACAAAAAGGCAGGCCGAACACCACCAATGATCCTCTAAATTAAGTGGGGGTCTCCTGAAATTGTCCACGCATTGGTGTAAGTCAGATTATGATGACGATTGAAAGGAATACAAGATTTACTAATCATTTAACACGGAGTCAACGTGAGAACTTACGACTTTTTCAATGAGTTGACAGCAACACAGATGCGTGAAAAGGGAGAACGGCTGTTGAAAGAAGAATAAAAAAAACCTAGTTCAAGATATTGAGTATATAAAAGAAGAGAACTCCTGGACTGCTGGAGAAAACACTAAAAGGCATTTACAAATTCTTCCTCACAGCAAGTTGAAACTGGAACTGCAGAGAGGTTGTCATCAAACTCCCTCTTGACCATCGGGGAATTTCTACCGGCTATTGGATTCCTGAAGAAGGAAGAACAGAAACCCCATGTTATCTGAAACTAATCATGGGAGGAAGGAGAAGCCCTAGAACTAAAAGGACAAACACTGAACTGAAAGTTAGGCAGAATGCTACAGAAAGAGTTTGTCGTGCCTCCACGGGCAGTGGAGAAACAATGGCTAGGATTTTCGGAGAGCAAACTGGGACTCGCGCTAGGTGCCATCGACGTATGACGGAGGAGTCGTGGCTCTGACAACTGACTGGGACGCAACCGAGAGACAAAAAACCTAACTTTTCTCACTCGGCAGTGAGAAGGAGGTTATGTGCGGAAAACGTGGATCTCAATTACCATAACAGCAGTGGAGTGGGGGGAATTACGCGGCTTGGCTATAGGTTGAAGGGGAAAATAATTAAGCTTTTTCAATTATAATTTTTGTCATTTCAAATCAAACGCTAGACATTTAAAAGAGTCCGCTCTCGAGCGAACATTAAATGATCTACCGATTGGCGCGAAGAAAAATTAGTTATACATGAAATAAATACCTTGACTCGCTGCCGATGCCAATCGTAATCATCCACAATATGAGCGGCGATACGCAAAATTTCGGATGTAATAGTAGAAATACTAAACGAGTGTGTGACAAACACTCAAGCGACTACATAAGATGATAAGACATTAACACTAATAGAGAAATGCAACGAACGCCCGAAGGGATGTTGAAGACATCGACACCAAGGTGTAACTTTGAAATATGTCGGCTGTCTCCAAAAGCAAAAAGGTCATCAGGCAGCTCTTTAGGAGGCTCAACGGAGTGCTCATCATAGAACTCGTTTTATGGGTGGTGCTCCTCTCCACGATCACTAGTGGGTGTGGTAATCACAACCGGGTAGCTAACCGGCTTTCGGCTATCACTCATAGTGAGACTCAGGAAAATAAAAAGAGACTCGAAAGAATAGCTACTCATGACAAGGGCGGTGGGCGGAGTACTCGGCAATTATTTAAAGGCATGGATTTGGGGAAGAACACGCCATTATAGGATCAATGAGTCACTCTTTCGAGACCATAGGGTATGGGCAGGGCTCATGTAACAAACAACTCTCTGACAATGTGCCTCACCAGGGTAGGATGGTGGTGTCCTCAAAGCTGGAGCAAACTCACGGCGGGAAACGAAGGGTGAGCTGAAATGGCTGTTCGACAAACTCTATCTGATGACCACTCAATGCTACGTAGATTGCGAACCAAAGTTCGGAACGAAATCTAACAGCGGTTGTGATGGGCTCGTCATGAATGTAGCTCCTCACCGTTAACTCATCAAACAAATCATTATACTTAGCAATAGACCTGGATCCTTGTCGGAGGGTAAATATTTGTTTGAAGAGGTGACTCTTATATGTAGTTAGCAAATACCTATGACAATCTCTGCTCCATCTCCACCCAACTGGTGATAAGGCGTGGTGATCTGAATCAAGGGTTTATTGTCATCCTAGTACTCACTCGCCTGACCTAACAGCCTATGATTCGCAAATTTGGTGTGTCGCTCACTAAATAACTCAAGATGATTTACATAATATCTCATGTTCATGAGCCAATAGCTAAAAGTCTCTCTCAGGACTCGATAAACCATCAAACGGTGGGATAACTCTACAAAAACTATACTCTGGACTCTCATCAAAACGACGATCATTATAGTAATTGTTTATATCATAATCGAGTTGTGTCGAAGGATCAACACGATCCCTATGAGGGGTGGGTTGAGGATGAGGATAATTGATGTATTCCTAAATCAACGGATTAATTTTAAAAGATAAAAGAATGGTCACTTTAAATAATGTGGTGCTAGTAAGACGCTCTAGCATGATATCTGGCGACTATCAACCGAGGAATAGATAGACTGGTGTAAACGTCGAGCATTCGCGCATATTCTGCATTATGAAATAAATCTTCCACGTGTAATCCAAGAAATGAAAAGACAAACAAAATTTTAAATTAACGACAAATAAGAGAAATGAAATTTTGACAAGCTCTGAATTTTATAATCATAGAATATTAAGCATAAAAATAATATTAACGAGACGAGCAAAGAGGACAAGAAATATACCATTGGTCAAATGCATCCAACTCCTCTCCGTCGGATCATACTCATCTGGGGGAAGTTAAGGAAACAAAAGTTCGTTGGTGGCGAATAAGATAGGCTGTCAAAGACTGGTGTGCTGGATCTGAATAAGGAGTAATCAAAACAGACGGAGGAGGGACTGGTGTGCTGGATCTCGAGAGTGAGAGAGCAGAAATCAAGTTTTGGCGGTGGTATCGACGGCTGGGGGACGTAGAACTATAACAGAAGTGGTGGAATGGTGCACCCTTCCATCGGTTTTTGGTGGAAGAGAAGTCGTCGGACCTTGGAAGGAGCTCTGGCACCTGTGGTGGCTGAAAACGGGCGACAGAGGAAGGAAATGGGCGGAGGTGGATGAAAAAACAGAAGAGTTGGGTTGGACTTTGGGAAACAGAGAAGAGAAGTAAATTCTCTATTCCCAAATTGTCCAAACTCCCCATTCACGTGTGGTGGTGTGGGAGGGGGGGGGGGGGGGTGGAAACATTTTATAAATGTGGGAATAACACTTGATTGTTAGATAGAATTAAATGAAAGGGAGAAACTGCCGAATCATATTAACTCATAAAATGAGAAGTGAGGATTAATGAAAGCTGACAGTTACTATATTAAGTCATAAAATGATATTAATGAAGGCTGACAGTTTTGCAAAGATGAAAAGTCGGAGTTTTCTTTTACAAGGAGTATTTAAATGTGATTTTAAGAATTCTCTTAAGTCATAAACAAAGAGTCAAAAAAGAGGGGTTTCACTTAGGCTCATCCTAATAATAATATATTAATTGCTGAAATTAAAAATATGATAATAATTTCAGATCATAATAACTATATATTTTCATAGCTTATCATAATTATCACTTATCCTAATTTGACGAACATTTTCATTCATGATCTTATTGGGCGGTCACTTCAATAAGTCGGGCAAACAAACACTAGTACCAACGAGCAAGATCCAAATGCATAAACACACATACACAAATAAAACAACATGCGCGAAAATAAATTACCATTGCAGTCGGGATGAGGGGATTAGGAGGAAAAAGATCTTCTTGGAGCCAGAAAAAGCTCCTCGACTGAAGATAGTGCCAAGGTGGGGAGAGGTGGGTCCACGAGACTAGAAAGAGGACTATTAGTAGTCCTAAACCCAGTTTCCACATGTTGATATGGAGTTGGGAGGTAGTCAGCTAAAAAATAAGGCTTGGGTACTTTCGCATCAAATCTTTTTATCGTAATTCACATCTCGTTCACTTTATCTTAAAATTAGCGGAGAGAATCTCAATGTTTTGTATTAACTTTTTAAGACGCTCATCAATATTTTCCATTTTAAAAGTTTTTTTAAGGGTAAAATTTTTTAAAAACCTAATTTTAAAATGCTAAAAAAAAATTATAAACCTTTTTTTAAAGACCGTAAGGGTCCGTTCGGATCTCTGGAATTGGAATTGAGGCAACATAATTCCAATTCCAGTGTTTGGATGTTAGGAATTCCCTCGGAATTGGAATTGGTCCAATTCCATGGAATTCAATTTTGTACTATGACCAATTATTATGGGTAAAGACAGATATTTCATGGAATTCAATTTTTTACTATGGTCGTCGTTGCCTGATCTAATGATCGTCGCCCGATCTCGCCGTCGCCGCCCGATCTCGTTGTCGCCGTCCGATCCCGCCGCCGTCGTTTGATCTCGTCGTCGCCACCCGATCTCGCCGTCACCGCCCGATCTCTCCGCTGCCTCCCGATCTCGCCACCGCTCACTGCCGCCGCCCGATCTCGCCGCCATCGCCCGATCTCGCAGTCACCGCGCGATTTTTTTTAAGAGACTTAAAAGTTTTTGATATTTTTTACTTGAACACTCAAACAAAGTTCTTTTAATAAAAAAAATTATGTTATTTTAAAATAAAGGATCGACGGATTCACAATTGGAGTAAAACCAACCCATCACTGATACCAAACTGATGTATTACTAAATCAACGAATTAATTTTAAAAGATAAAAGCGTGATCCCTTTAAATAATGTGGTGCTAGTGAGACGCTCTCGCATGATATCTTGTGACTATCAACCAGGGAATACCTAGACTCGTGTAAACGTAGAGCATTCGCACGCATTTTGCATTATGAAATAAATCTCCCATGTGTAATGCGAGAAACAAAAGTAAAATATGATGCGACTCAGGTTGCATCAATAATCATCATAATAGTATGATTCGCGGAGGGGCTCTTCGGAACCGGGTATAGACGGACTTGAAATTCGCAAATAGAGGATAGAGATAATGACGATAACTAAACATCAATGAACCAATCAATTATACTATTGTGTATCAAAATAAAACCCGAGCATGGGGCTTTGATACCAACTAACGCATGATGAATCTACTGGTGACAGGTGCACGATGTCCCAACCCAAATGAATGCAAATAATCATGTGACAAGTACAAATAGAACTACAAACCAACTAAACTAGAGATCTAAATGAATGCTTGCACGGAATTTGAAGATTTAATGATGGTTAACCTTAATGCGATGCAAAACAATGACTCAATTAAGGGTTGGGGGAGGAAGAGAGGCTGCAGTCGGGGAATGGGGTCGCCGGAGGTAGCTGGAGGTTTTGTCGAGGTTGTCAAAGGAACTAGCAGGCGGATGCAGAGGCAATGGTGGTTAGGAAGAGGGGTTGGGTCAATTCCAGGAGAGTGGAGGCAGTGCCACACGGAAGGGATGAGTCGGATCGTTGTATCGGGGAAGTTGTGGAAGGTTGAGAATGGGGAAGATCGGAAGGTGTTTTGGCGATTTTGTAGAAGGCAGAAGATGTGGAGGGAAGCGGGGAAACATGGGGGTATGACACCTCGCATGGGTGTCGGCGCCCACAACAACCAAGCAACACATTTTCATTGATCGCAACTCTCGATAACCGTAAAAATCTGAGAGCCGCTATAGGGAAGGGTTAGGTTAAAAGAATTTGACGGCTTAGATTGTCTGATTGATACACTTAACCTAACTCTCACATTAAACCTCCGAATAATAAAATAAAATATATAAAAAATCAAGTCCGTCGCAAATGCGGACTCCGATCATCGGTCTGACAATCGAAAAATGTGGGTACTGACAAATTGCCCAATGTTAGGCAATCGATCTTCATCATGACAACTCCTTTCCCTTGTCATCTTCTTGATTCATAAGATATTGAGTTTGTATAACATTACAATTTAAAGTAAAATGGCAAGCAAGAAGCTTGTGGAGGCAACTACGCGCCATGAAAGTGAATTTTGGAGTCATACAAAAGATCTTGATTTTGGAGTGAATTTTGGAGTCATACAAAAGATCTTGATTGCATCTAAAACTGATGGTCCATCACAAAAAATTGGTTGCTCAGCAGTGAAAGTCAAGACGATATAAGTCGAACAATTATTTAAGTAGCATGGTTATACATGGAACCGCATTTAGACCACATTCTGCGAGTGGATTCAGAATCCCAAGAGTATTTGGGTGAAGAAGATATGTTGAGCACCACTCTCTATTGATACTTATCACACATACTGCAAAGTCCTAGATCGACTTAATTTCTACCATGTGTTACTAGAAAGGATGTGGCAGTATGATGTTGGTGTCAAACATGATGGACAATTCAACACATTACGTGGAGCTTAGTTATTAAAGATACAAGGTGCAACAAGGCACAAAGGAGTCTTGGAGCCTGGGCGCAAGGCTCAAGGCGTAGACGCGCGCATGACAAAGGCAAGGCGCAACGACATTCATTTTAAATAATCAGCATCAAACATCATTTCAACTTTCCGATCAAATTCTTTATCTAGTATACTAATTAATCATTCATTACTATCATTTATATCTCTTAAAAAATAGAATCAATGTGATCACTGGCATCATATTTAAATCTCAACGCACAATTATATTATGCAAACACTAAATAAAAAAATTTATTGAGTTCTTATATTATTTTTTCTTAATTTTTGAAGAAAAATATTTACAACAAAAATCTCACTTAAGCGCGTCTTTTATATTGCACAAATAAGGTGCACGAAGGCACAAACCTCTGAGCCTGGAGAATTAGGCGCGCCTTAAATAACATAGACGTGGAGAAGGGGAATAAAATTTTACACTAATCATGTCCAAGAAGGACGCTCGGCCTACATTAATTACAAGTAACGAGAAAGGTGATGGAGGTGTCGAAGAAGGAAAGATGAGGGACTTGAGGGAGATGCAGGGGATGAATATGCAATTTGTAAAGTTGGATAAGTTTTTTTTAACAGACAAACTATTATTCCCAGGCAAGCTTGTAGATTGCGGCCGACAAGTCTGACATGTCGGCCGACATGTCAGTTTTGAGGGGGAAACATGTTATCGCCACATATGACAATTCTGGCGTTTTTCAGTATTGCGGCCGACATGTCGGACATGTCGGCCCAATATTGCGGCAAATGTCGGCTAATGTCGAGTAATATCAGTCTAATATTGCGGGTTTTTTTGTTCAAAAAAAATTATAAGTTTGTATAGAATGAATTCATCAGAAGGTTCTAGCAAGATACCTAGTGCTACTTTCATAGCATTTAGAGATCTATGTTGGGCATTTGGTGAAAAGGTGACTCCAAATGACACCAATCAAATACGATTAAACACTCGTCAGTAGTTTAATTTTCCCTAATGAATTTTAGTTTACATTTAATCAGATAAAATAATTATCATCTAATTAATAGATGAAAATATTATGAAACATATATATATATATAACAATACAATCCGACATTTTGAAATATCCCCGATATATCCCTCGCAATCCGACATCCAACATAAAAAACTCAAACCGACATGAGTCCGACATCCGACATCTGGAACCTTGTTCCTAAGACATGGTGGCTCCATCTGGTATCTGCATGGATAAAAAAATGTGCTAGCAATCCGTGAATAGCCAACACTAACTCAATGATGGGAGGAGTTTTCATGGCCGGTAACTTTCAACTGCCGGTCTATCAAGGACTTTAGCACTATCATGGCAATGATTATCGAGTGCTTGAGGAAGGAGAGTTCAACTAGAAAATGGATGTTGAATGAGTTTTTCAAAATCAAGTTGCAATACTGATCCTACCCGATTCTACAAGCAATTTGAAGTTCAGTGTGATGCCACTGGAGTGGACATTGGAGTTGTATTGTCGTAGGAGAAACAGCCAATCACTTTTTGGCAAATAGGGGCCTTAGGCAGAATTAGTCAAATTACAATAAGGAATTCTATGATGTTCCGAACAACAAATCTCAGCAGATTTTGAGCATTAGAAGGTGCATAAGAAACAACATGCATGTCGGATGACATGATTCATAAGTTCCCATACACGTTGATACACAAAAGTTGTTGTCTACAACAAGGTGGTTGAAAAACTTATAAGGAGATACTTTGTTTATTGCTTTGGGCCACAAGGAGGTTGGGTTAGAATACCATAAAACTTGTATGAAGGAGATAAAGATTGCAAGAAGATTTGGGATAAGTTTTGTTTAAAAAATATTAGTAGAAGACTACTACATCCCTAAAGAGTTTTTTATGAAAAGAAACTCAACGGTGCATTTATTGCACATCCCTCGATAAAAAGAAATTCGTGAATTGTATGATGGATGTTAGCTGCACACTTGGGAAGGGGCAATACATATTCACCGATATTCACACATTATTATTGGCCACAACCAAGGTAAGGCATGGGCAAATGCAGAACACTTAGCCATATATTCCTCTTCGAGTGCTGGCAAGTATTTGAGAAGGCTCATCAATGGAATTAATTTAAGAAATGTCAAGAACTCCAACAAGTGTGGATTCTATCTACCTCGTTGTGGGTAGAGGAAAACTTACTGTATGAGCCCGCGTACACGTATCTCCACTACCCTAATTCAATCAGGGTGTTAAACTTGGGAAAGTGGGGCCATCAGAACTTGCATAACCATTCGCATGAATAGTTCTTTGAACGTACAATTTCGGGTTGTGCAGAATAATTCATCTAAATATAGAGATGTTGATGCACAAGAAAACACATTAACTTGTATTTGTACTAACTATGGCTTTTTGGTATTTTACACCCCAGGTTCATTTTCTAGAGGTATTTTGGTCCTTGCCTTGTGTATTGGATGGAATTGGCCGAAATTCTTGATTTTGGCCCGAAATCCTTGTAATTTTGCACCAAATTTCTTGGTTTTGCCCACATGAAATATAACGACCTTGGAAAAATTTATCTGATCCTTCAATTGGCATCCTCTCTGCAAGCTTATTATTCAAATGGAGAATGGCCTTCACTAACGTATGCAAATGGAGAATGACCTTGGAAAGCATTTGATTCAACGCAGGCTATGATTCAATGCCATAGCCTCCTCTTTAACGCAAAGTTTTAATTTTTCTTTCAATAACAAGACAAATAAGATATGAAACCATCGAGCCGCCATCTAAACACCAACATTTATAATTGTCTAATCAAAACATATAGTTTGTCTACAATTAAAACACAAAATTGGTTCACCATCAAATCACAAAATTTATTCACTATCAAAACACAATTTGTCCTTATGAGTATATCTACCCTACGAATGACTTCCGATAGATCTCTGATTACTGAGACAATGCTGCTATAGCTGATCAGAGAGTGACAACTTCACAAACGAGTGTCAGACTTGAAAGCGAGTACATACGAGTGGGAAGCACTTGAAAAAGAAACCCATCTCTAACGTGAGTGCTCTAGAATTTGCTAAGATCTTTATGGTCTATAAGCACTTGACTTCAGTCCGGTTCTCCGTACTCTCTCTTCTGGAGTTTCCACTTTCCTTCTTTCGAAGTAGCAAGTCAAGGGAAAGAGAGAAAAGAGTAGTACAATCAACTGAAAGGAAGGCAATGCACCGGGCAAGAAGCCGCTTCCCACAATACCAATAAGACGATCGAGAAGGCTTCACCAAATGGAAACTCGCGCTACAACCGAAAGAAGAAATTACAAGACTTCCAGTTTGGGTGGAACTCTCTTATCTAACCGAGCGAGAGGACCCGATAGGGGACCTGAGATGAGCTTATATAAATAGGCGAAGCCACTCGAGCGATAGGATAGCGAGAGGGGACGAAGTAGCTCGAGATTTACTATGCTCACTCCCTAGCTAGAAAAAAAAACAATGACCTTCGTGATCTGAGGATGGAAAAGGAGAGTTCGTTATCCCGAAACCGGTTGTCGAGTCGAGGTAAGGTGGGATACCCATACATAACTAAAGAGTAACTGGCGGCAAGTAATACAGATCTTTCCCCCTAAAGTATGGTGTCGACTAGTCCCGCAGAGTAAGGACCATCTCTGAATGAATAAGAGGCTCAACCGCCACTTGGAAGGCCTTATAGCATCTAAGTGTCAATGATAAATGAGGGACTTTTCGTTGCCTTACACAACTAAGATGAACTGCAAGCTCATAAATGAACCTATCACCGCACCGGGCCCCTATCCAAAGAATATCTCCGTGTAAGGCAATCTGCAAACTCAAAACATTAGGATGGAACTGAAAAAAAGAGTACTTTGACGTGGGGGACCCTAAAGGCTTACTTTCTCAGAGAAAACTTCATTCCACTCGCCTTCCCTTTTCAAAGTCAGAAGCCTCATAACCTAGATAGAAGACTTCGAATGCTTCCAAGACCGAGTCACTTCACTCGGAGCATATTCTCCCTTTTCTTCTTTTTGCTCTGACATTAGGAAGAAGACCAGGCCCATAAGCAGGAGAGCTTAAGAAGCAGCTTTATGCCCGACTATACTATGCTGAACCACAACTTCTATTTCACCGATCTCCCAACGGACTAAGAAAGTCAAAATCCATAGTTTCTTAAGCTAGAATTCTTTTTAATATCTTCTAGTTGCTTGTCTACCCCATTTTGCAGAAAGCGTCGCCCAATCAGAGAATAGTTTAATTGAAACGGAAGAAGTAAGCGCGGAGATGGCACCGACCTTTTCTTGCCCAATTGGTGGACTTCCCGGCTGAGGCCCCCTCAATAGGTTCTAATTCTAAGAAGGGGCGACGACTAAAAGAGGTAGCGAGACCTGTGAGCCGAACTAGGGCATTTGAAATAGTAGCCCTTCGTGCGTCGGAGGTTGGTAAAGAAAATGGAGGAATGAGATGCTCGTTCTGGAAGATGTTCTACCTCAATCACTGAAAAACCTACCAGCACTGAGAAACTACACAAGACCAGTTGCTCACCCCGATCACTCTGGCAGTAAGGAAAAGGCAGAAACTCTGGAGAATTCCATGACATGATTAGGCATAAGCCGAGGATCCTGTTGATATTCAATTTATAAGGGGTTCGCTTCCTATATCAATCCAAGTCAACTGCCTAAGCAGACACTTGAAGAAAAGCGAAGCGGGGGTTAACATCGAGTCTTCCAAGGAGCAAACGAAATGAGTGAAGTCATGTTGCGTCACTTATCTCATATACTCTGATGAAAGACATAGATCTTTTTTTTGACGTTGCCTATGAATGAAGGCGCGAAGCGTTTCAGTGGCCTTCTCATTGCTTTGCGCCTTCATTGGAAGCATTAGTGGCTTTTTCTTAGGATACTCATCAGTATGACATTTTTTCTTGAGTAACAAGCTCAAGGCTTGTCCAAACAGGCGTGAACTATTGATTTGAAAGCGTAATCCGGGCTAATATGCCAAAGCGGCTATCTGCGGCAAAGGCATCTGTTACTGTGGAAAAGGTTGTGCCTCAATTCTTTTTTCCCTCTGGGACTGAAGAAAGAGAGACTCGAGGTGCGAAGCTGGTCGAGAGATAGCGAGAGGCGACCCTTACGGGGTCAAGCGATAGCAAGAGGTCACTTAAAACTTCTAACTGACGAAAACTCCTAAGTTTAGCGTGAAAAACTAGGCTATGAACTCACTCGCCTAATTAGTCCGGAGCGATTAAAACAGGGTTTTTAGGATACATTCATAAATTCATAAATAAGTAGTGACGATAGGTGATTCCTTCCTTTCAGCAGAAAGTACTACAGAAGATAGCAGTGGTTTCGTATTGTCCATGTACTTGACTTCAGTCCGAGTACTGAAAGACGTGTGTGACTAAATCAACACTGGACGACCCTTACCGAAGATGGTGGTTCCTTCCCTAGCTCTTGAGTGAATGAGTTCAGGAGTAGTCGAATTCTTACTTCTTGCCGAGCTATGCGAATCTATACCCGAACGAGGGAGGTTCATTTCATACTTGAGAGGAGAAAGAGCTACACAATTGAATACCAGGAACAGACGAACAAGAAGATGTTTCGCGGAGCTCATCTCTTCTATAAAATGAGTAAACGATCTTCATTTCAATAGGAAGAGATAAAATGAGACAAGAATTCTCATGGATAATAGAGACCCTTTGCCTTTGCTTTTCTAGTCAACTGAGGCAGTCCTTGCCCAGGAGCTTAGTATTAAAAATATTATAAAAAGAATAAATGATAGCATAAAGTATACGGTTAGCAAATGAGATTTAACTGGCACCCAATTATGCTTCAAACCTCAATAGCTTCTATTAGGGGTGTAAGTCAGAACCAACCAAACAGCCTAACCGAACCCAACCCAACCAAACTGCATGGTTCGATTCAGTTTTAGTAGGCTGCGGTTCGATCACGGTTTCAATTTTTGAAAAACCGTGCGGTTCGGTTTGGTTCACGATTTTGAACTGAGTCAAACCGAACTGAACCGTATTAACACTTATATTAACATTAGTGATTTAATATCATAATACATTTGACTTATTTGAACATCACGTGTAGTAAGTAAAGCAAGAAGTCAAGCTTACGAAAAATTTTATAAGTGACTAAATATCAAAGATGGAGAGCGTGACATATATAGAATGTTAAATGAGGGAGGGGTAGACCAATTAAATCAAACATGACACGACACGACACAAGACTCGGCAATTCTCAAAAATACCATATTTTGATACGCTGGGACAGGTATATTAAATTATTATTTTTTATAATTATGAAAATCTTAAAATATTTTAAAAAAATGAACAATTAACAAATATTAAATCCATGTTTAAATATTACTCATCAAATATTCAAATGTAAAACTTAACAAAATTTCAAAAAATGACATTATCATTATATATCATCAGTAAAAATAATGGATTCTCAAGCAAACCTCCTCCCCACTTTCAATCTTTCTATTTCTAGACAAAATATACACCACACTAGTAGATTCATCTTCACTACTTTCTAGACGGGAGCAAAGACACTTTTTTAATAGTAAGACTTATTATTCTAGCATTCACCTTTTCTTCTAATTTTTTCATCTCAAATAAATCACTCCTTGAGACTTTTACACACATTCCAATTAATTTTCCACTAATCATTAACAAATATGTGCGCACTTTTGTATATGAACTTATAAAATATTTTTCACAAAAATTGCACATCCAAGATAAATTGTCTCCCACCTCACCATAAGTAGCTAGATTAGGGACACGCGTGACCGATTGAGCGGGACACGCGTGACCGATTGAGCGGGACACGCATGACCGATTGAGCGGGACACGCGTGACCGATTGAGCGGGACACGCGTGACCAATTGAGCCGGCCACGCGTGTCTGATTGAGCAAGCGTGTCAAACTTCCGACACACGTGTCGGAGAGTGTCGGCGAGTCGTATGAATGTCGGAGAGTCCGACACCGACACGTTAGGCATTTTGAAATGTCAGTGCTTAATAGTTGTACACGTAGAAAGGAGACCATTAGAGGCACTTGTTAGGCGTTGTCAGAGTCTAGTCACAAGGCATGTTAAACGAGGGAGGGGTAGACCAATAAAAACTTGGAATGAAACTATAAGGAAAGACATGATGTACTTAAACATTAGTGAGATTATGACTAAAGATAAAGCACAATGACGACAAAGGATTCATATAATCGACCCTACTATAGTGGGATAAAGTCTTGAGTGTTGTTTTTGTTATATTTAGGGGTCACGGTTAGAACGGTAACAGTTTAATAAAAACTTAATTTGTGTTACATTAAGTTATTAAGTGGAGCCACACATTGTTTTTCTTCTCACGCGAGTCACAGTGATAAACATCATGTATGTTGTTATAAACATCATGTATGTTGTTATAAACATCATGTATGTTGTTATAAACATCATGTATGTTGTTAGAGAATATAGGAAAAAGCAATGTAAAGGCCCAATAAGTTGGCCCATTTATTTTCTTTTTGTTTAGTCCCACATCTTCCGTATATGATGATTTCTCTCTCTTCTCTCCTATATATTTGTACTTTTACTTGTATTTTAGGCATTCAAGAAGTATATACAAGGTTTGGATCTTTTTCTCCATGGTATCAGAGGATACGGTCTGACCTGTCTTTTTCTAACCGCCCGGTCCTCCTGTTAACCAGGAGGCTTGTTCTCCTGCTTAACCGCGTTGTCATGCAGTCTCCTCTTTTCTAACCGCGGCTTCCCGGGCGGTTAAGTTTTCTAGCCGCTTCTCTTGCTCTCTCTCGTGGCTTCCACCTCCTCTTCCCCTCCTCCCCCCCCCCCTCCCTTTTATAAATCTCTCGGTCAGGTGGGGCTCTCTCCCTCTAATCGCGCGGTTTCTTCCCGGCTAATCTGCTTCCTGCCTACTCGCCGCGGGCTCTTTGTTACTCGCCTTTCTCGCCTCTCTCCTCTCTTCTCGCGCAACTTCTTCTCTTAGTCGCTGTGACTTCTCTTCTCGTTGTGGCTTCCCTAACCGCTGTGAGCAACGCATCTTGGTCGCAACATCTTTCTTTGTCGTCGATGTGCTCACCATGACTGTGTGATCTTCTTTGCTTAGTCGATGCGGCTTCCTTACCCGTTGCGGCTTCCCTTCCCGCCACAGCTTCCCTACCCGCTGTGGTTTCACCAGTCGCAGCGGGCTTCTCGCGCAGACTTTTCTTAGCCATTGCGGCCTCTCTACCCTCCCCGGGCTCCGCATCTTGGTCGTGGCCTCTTGCTGCTAGTGTGTTGACACCGAGACCGTGCGGCTTCTCCTGTTCTCTTGTCAAGACGGCTTCTCTTATCTATCCGCTCCGGGTTTCGGGTTGCAGTCTGCCTCTAACTGTCGCGGCTTGCTTTTATCCACTGTGGGCTCTCTTCTATCCGCTGGTCGTGGCATTTCTTGCCGCTGGTGTGTTGTCACCGTGACCGCTAAAGACTGTTTCTTACCGGGCGCGGTCTCTCTTCCTTGCCGCTTGGCCGCTTGACCGCTTGGTGTATGTTCGTTGCGGATTGTTCTGTTCGTCGCGGTCTTGTCTACTTGCCGCGCGGTTTGCCGCTGCTGCTACTGCGATCTCTCCTTGTCCCGTGACCGCTGTGGTCTATCTCGCGGGCTGCTTCTACCAATCTTGTTGCGGCTTTCTTCTAACCGCATGGTTTGGTGCTTGGTCGTCGTTTTTGATCTTGGCGCGGTCTCTCCTCGTCACTACTGCTTGCTGACCGCTGCGGTTTCTCCTTGCCGCGCAGCTTGGTCGCAAGTCCTTGTCGCACGGTCTCTTCTTCTGTCGCTGCAGACAGTATTGCCTTATTGTGCCTACCGACCTTCTATTCTCGCCCGGCTAGTCTCCGGGCTCTTGTTGTGCGGTCTGCGGTCTTGTTCTAACCGCTCGGGCAGGTTGCCTTCTTGCTGCTCCTTGGTTCAATCTGCATAGCGTCAGATTCGCTTCCTGTTTCAGCTGCTTCCACACCTCCCTCGCCCACCAGTGACGACATTGCTGCTTTGCGTGCTCAACTTCACCAGCTCCAACGGATGATCAGTAGCTCCTCTGGATCTGTGGCCTCGATCTCCGATGAAAGGATATCTTGCCTCCCCCGCAGCTCTCACTGGATTATGAACTCGGGTGCCACACATCATCTCTCTCCGCAGAAGCCGTCGCAGTACTTAGCTTCTGATTATCCCAAGTTTATCAATGTGGTTAATAGTGACACGACGCCGGTTTCTGGCGCTGCACATCTGCCTCTTACCCCCTCCCTCTCCTTATCCTCGGTTCTTCATGTTCTGGGGTCCCCCTTTAATCTTCTATCTATTAGTTGTCTTACTCAGGACCTTGACTGTTGTGTAATCTTCTCCCGTTCTTCTTTTGTTGTGCAGGATCGATTAACGCAAACTATACTTGGTCGGGGGCGGCTGTCCAACGGGTTGTATATTCTTGATGTTCCTCCTACTGCTCTTACCACTATCTCCTCCGGTGACTGGCATTGTCGTCTTGGGCATGCTCCTCTCCAGATTCTCAAGAAAGCTCTTCCAGGTGTTCCTCTTCAGGAGTTCTTTTGTGAATCGTATATCTTTGGCAAACAACATCGTGTCTCTTTTACTTCTCCCTATACTAGAAGCGATGCTCCTTTTTCGCTCGTACATTTTGATATTTGGGGATCCTATAAGATCCCTAATGTTTTTGTCTGTCGATACTTTGTAACCTTTATTGATGATTACTCGCGGATTACCTGGTTATACTTCCTTCGTGATCGTACCGAACTCACATCGAATTTCCGTACTTTTCTTATCGAGAACACAGTTTCCCACATGTGTTAAAATTATCCGTACTGATAACGCTCGTGAGTATACCGGTCGAACCTTCTCCAATCTGTGCGCCAAGTTTGGTATTATGACTATTATCTATCAGACTTCGTGTGCGTATACCTCTCAACAAAATGGCATCGCAGAACGGAAAAATCGCTACCTTCTTGAGGTTGCTCGCTCCCTTATGATTCAAATGTGGGTTCCCCCTCTCTATTGGAACTTTGTTGTCTTCACTGCATGTCATCTTATTAATCGCATGTCCTCGTCTATCCTCCACTTTGTGGCCCTCATGACTCTCCTATACTCATCCAAGAAACTCTTCTCTCTTACGCCTCGTGTGTTTGGATGTACCTGTTATGTCCATACTCTTGGCCCCTCAAATGACAAGCTTGCCCCTCGTGCTACCAAGGCTATGTTTGTTGGATATTCTCGCACTTAGAAAGTGTATGTCTATTATTATCCTGCTACTGGTAAGGTGGTTGTCTCTGTCGATGTCTATTTTCATGAGGACCATCCCTATCACACCGATCCTACTGATCCTCTTCTTCCTCCTGCCCCTCCACCTCGGCTCATAATTCCAGTGACATTTCCGCTTCCACCTCTTCTTCTCACGCCTACTCCAGTTCCAGTTACATCTCCTCTGCCACCTCTTCTTCCCACAACTACGCCGCTAGTTTCCTCCAAACCACCCGTCGTTCGGGTTTACACTCGTCATACTCCACGTTCTGATGCCCTGCAGCAGCTTCCCTCAACCGGTGTGGTCTCGCGGCCTGTTGATTCGACATCAACCTCTACGGCTCATCCCTTGGCCAATTATGCATCTTTACATCGCCTCTCCGCGCCACTTCTTACATTTTTCCTCTCTCTATCCTCTATTTCTATACCTAACTCTGTGCAGGAAGCTCTCCAGCATCCGGGGTGGCGTGTTGTCATGGATGAGAAAATGACTGCTCTATGGGGCAATCAGACTTGGGATCTTATCTCTCTCCCTCCTGATCATAGTTGTGTTGGTTGCAAGTGGATTTTTACAATCAAGCAGACGGCGGATGGAAAAATTGCTCGCTTGAAAGCTCGGTTTGTGGCACGGGGGTTCACTCAACAATACGGCCTTGATTATGATGAGACTTTCTCCTTTGTCGCCAAGTTAAACTCGGTTCTGGTTCTGCTCTCCTTAGTTGTTCATCGTCAGTGGCCCCTCCATCAGCTTGATATCAAAAATGCCTTCCTGAACGGTGACCTTACTGAACCTGTTTACCTGCATCAACCGCTCGGGTTTGAGACCACAGGGGAGTCTCGTGTATGTTTGCTTCGGAAATCTATCTATGGTATCAAAAAGTCTCCTCGGGCGTGGTTTAAGAAGTTCAGTAACGTTGTTCGTGAGGTTGGTTTCAAGAGAAGCTCGACTGATTTCTCTCTCTTCACTGGTCATCAGTCAACTGGGACGGCTATACTTCTTGTTTATGTGGACGACATTTTGATTACTGGTGACGACTTCGCAGGAATACAGCATGTTAAGCAACACTTAAATTCTGAATTTCAAATAAAAGATCTGGGAAATCTTCGGTACTTCCTTGGCCTTGAGGTAGCAAGGCGACCTGATGACTTTGTCTTATCTCAACGAAAGTATTGCATTGACCTTATGCAAGATGCTGAACTCTCAGGATACAAATCTGCAAAAACCCCGATGGATGTCAACCACAAGTTATATGCTCAAGGATCTGAGTCTGACTTTCTACTTCCAAATCCAGAGTACTATCAACGTCTTGTGGGAAAACTAATATACCTAACGGTTACAAGACCCGATATCTCATTTGTTGTTGGAGTGATCAGCCGATTTATGCACACTCCACGGGTTTCTCATCTTCAGGCAGTCGAACGCATTCTCAGGTATCTGAAGACTGCTCCTGGACAGGGACTCGTGTATACGCCATCCTCGTCTCTTTCTCTTGTTGTATACTCTGATGCGGATTATGAGGGTTCTCTTGATGATCGACGGTCCACGACTGGCTTCTGTACTTACTATGGAGGAAATCTCATCACCTAGCGTAGCAAGAAATAGTATGTGGTTGCTCGCTCATCTGCTGAGGCTGAATACCATGTGATGGCGTCTGTTGTATCAGAACTCACATGGCTTGAGAGTCTCCTTGGGGATCTGGGAGTTGAATTATCCTCACCATCAGTTTTGTTGAGCGACAGTCAGGCTGCAATCCACATTGCAAAAAATCATGTGTTCTATGAGCGGACCAAACACATTGAAGTCGACTGCCACTTTGTTCGAGAAAAGGTTCAATTGAAGAAGTTGAAGCTAGAGCATGTTCCTGCCTCTGATCAAGTTGCTGACATTCTCACCAAGGCATTATCACGAAAATTGTACCATCAATTCTTGTTCAAGCTTGGTGCCTACGACTTGTACGCTCCAGCTTGGGGGGAGTGTTAGAGAATATAAGGAAAAACAATGTAAAAACCCAATAAGTTGGCTCATTTATTGTCTTTATGTTTAGTCCCACATCTTCTGTATAGGATGCTTTCTCTCTCTTCTCTCTTATATATTTATACTCTTACTTGTATTTTAGGCATTCAAGAAGTATATACAAGATTTGGATCTTTTTCTACATATGCAACTATGCTTTTTCTCTAAAATTTGTATTCATATTATTTTTTAACCACCAAAACCAAAATGAACCATTCGGTTTGGTTTCAATGATTTTCATGGTTCAGATTGATTTCAAATTTTTGGAACCGCATAGAGGTGGTTCAGTTTGCATTTTTGCTTAAAAACTGAACAAAAACAAACTGTTACAATCCTAGATTTTATTAGGTCTTTTTTGCTTATCCAAAATAATAGTCCACATAACTATTTTCAATGCATAAATCTTCAATAAGAAGATTAACAAATCATTATCAAGCCTTTGTATTTTTATTCAAAACAAAAACATAAGCAATAGGATACATATTATTATTGTCATTGATGCCAACAACGCATAATAATGCGCCACATGTAGTTGTCTTTAAGTGAGTCACATCCAAACATATTATAGGTCTATATTCGGCCATAAAACATTTCTTCAACGCACCGAAGAATATATAAAGACTCTTGAAAATTCAAGTTTGAGATGATGCTTACATTTAATCTTGATTGTGGTGTCCGGATTTTTCATATAGATCTCACAATAATCCTAAAGGTTCGCATATTGTTCTATTTTTGTGTCACTAATTAATTTATTTGCATATTTGTATGCTCTATACATTTTCCAAATAATTAAAGAAGTTTTATTCTCCATTTGCATTATCTCTTGCATTAAATTTGTTGATCATTCTAGATTGTTTCTAATATGTTGCTCGTATTTATTTGCAAGAAACTTCAAGTTGCAATGTTGGGAATTTGCAATCCTGCGGCAAAAAAGCTCTCATTTAATTGTCTTCGCTTGGAATATTCTTTCACTATTAAATATGAAAGAGACAAATAAAATTCAACCACACTCGCAAATCGCAAGTAACTTGAATCTTATCATTGCAATTCTTGATAAATTTTACTGGTTTCTCCTGCATTGTAGCCTATAGTTTCACTACATCCCTAAAAAACGAAGCACTATTGAAACCTAACCCAACATCAAACTCAAAATCTGATTCATTTACATTGCCTTAGTAAACTTGAATTTATGAAGCTTTGCCTTTCTAGAAATGTGATGAATACTGACTACCATAATCTCTAATATGTATTTCAACTTTCAAACTCATTTTAGTTTATGGACCACTCCCTTATGCCAACCAACTCAATTTTTCATCATCAATATTTTCATCAAACTTCATCCAACTCAAAATCACTCACCGCCAAATCATCAGTAAACAGTGAATCATTGTCATCGGATTCTTCTCCCATGCTTGTTCAATCAATACCACTATTTAAATCAAATCTCTCTTGTGAATCATTTTCATCAATCAACATATTCTCTCGTTCCATGTCTACCGAATGTGACATTCTATGTCTTATAAAAAAATAAAAAAAAACATAAACATTTTGGTCTCAAGCATGAACAAATAAAAAAAACATGAATAATCTGATCTCAAACATTCTATATCATCACAATACAATCATAAAAACCCTCATTAAAAATTTATACTACATACGAAATATTAGGGGAAGTGGAGAACAAAGACATAGGGAATGATAAACCTAAGATCTGGAAGGAGAGCTAGTAATGCAGTCTGATGGTATGCTCAAAAATGGACTGATCAGCGACAATGAAACTGCTCTGCCAAAATGAAACTACTTGGTGACAATGAAACTGCTCGCTGACAATGAAACTGCTCGGTGTCTGCCGCAAGGGAGCGAGAAGCAGAGATAAGTCAGCGATTTAGGTGGGCTCTGGGTGGAAATTTGTTATGATCCTTTTTTGCTATCTTTTGATGGGGGGTTATTTTTGTAATTAACCGGGTTACAAGTCTTATAAGTAACCGGGTTATTAGGGTTGGGTTTCTTTATCGTGAATTTCTGGGTTGTATGCGATAGGCGGCTGAATCGGGATCTGCTTCCCCTCACCGTGAGAACACCTCTCAGGGCTGTCTTGCTCTCAGGTGGAATCATTCCTTATCTCTTGTAACTGTTTATGTGAAGTTGTTGTGTTGTGTTCTTAGTGTGTGTTCAAGAATTGTGAGCCATCTGGATTGGTTTTGGAAGTGAAGTGTTTGTATCTCCCTTATCCCCTTTTGAATCTAACAAGGTATCAGAGCCCTCATTCGGGAGTGGGATGGCGCCGACCGACAGCACTCGTTCACGCGATCTCCAGCAGGAAGTTGACGCCCTGCGCCAGGCTCAGGAGCAAATGCAGGGCACTCTCCAGTCCGTTGAAGATCAGCAGAGCCGCACATTGGAGGAGATACGCGAGCTAATTTCGACCATGCGCCTCGATAAGAACTCGGGCACGGACAGTCGTGGCTCGCCATCAGCCTATGCTCCGCCCCCTGCTACACCCGGTCCGCCACTTACCCCGCCGCCGCCGGCCCAGGCAGATCAACAACCAATGATGGACGCTCGCCTGCCGCGGATCGAATTTCCCTGTTTCAATGGGGATGCCCTCCATGAATGGCTCTTCCGTTGTGAGCAGTTTTTCGCCATTGTCAGCACGCCGCCGGAGAGCAAGGTGCAACTCGCTTCAATGCATTTGGAAGGAAAAGCCCTCTTTTGGCACCAAGCTTTCATGAAATCTCGCCTCGCTCCCCAAGGACCAACGTGGGAGGAGTATAGTCAGGCCATCTCCAAACGATTCGGGTCAATCTTGTTCGACGATCCCATTTGGGAGTTGAAAAATTTAAGCCAACAAGGAACGGTCCAACAATACCTTGAAGAATTCGATATGCTCCGACATCGCATCCACATCCAAGAAGACCATGCTATGAGTTTTTGCCTTGCTGGGTTGAAGGAGAAGATTGCCTATTATGTGCGCATGTTCCAACCCAAGACCTTGGCGGGCGTTGCTTCTCTTGCCCGCCTTCAAGAGCACAAGCTGCAATTGCGTCTTAAGCGAACTTCGGGCTCAATTACGGAACCGGCTCAACGCACCAACTGACAACCTGCTAGTTACCTTCCAACCTCGAGCCGTACGCCATATCCTTCACCCAACAGAGGGTTGAATTCAGCTGGGGGGGCCAAGGTTGACCGCAGCAGAAGTGGCAGATAAGCGTAGCAAGGGCTTATGTTTTGGCTGCGATGCTCCGTACTCACCCGGGCATCGGTGTGTAGGACGCAAGCAAGCCTATTCGATACAACTCATTCTGGAACAGTACGGGGACATTCCAGAGGCAGAAGGCCTCGAGGAGGACCTTGACTTTATCTATGAGGATGAACACATGTCGGACACACCACAAGTATCCACGCATGCACTAAGCGGGGCTGCCAACTTTTATACCATGCGGATGACGACATCTCATCAAGGCCAACCGATCCATATTCTGATTGACTCCGGGAGCACTCATAATTTCTTGGACCGGGACACGGAGGCAAGGTTACAATGCCCGCTCGTATCAATACCCATGTTCAATGTCGCCGTCGCGGATGGCAAATGCATTTCAAGTTCTCATAAGGTCGAGGGGTTCCAATGGAGGATGCAAGGCGTCATCTTCACTTCGGATATGCTGGTACTACCCCTTGGCGGCTGCGAAATGGTCCTAGGGGGTGCAATGGCTCGTGACACTTGGAGTTCTACAGTGGGACTTCCGGAACTTAACATTGGAGTTTACTCATCAAGGCCAACGGGTGGCCCTTAGGGGTTGTAAACCCGTCACCGGAACGTGGATGTGATGACACAACGAAGAGCACAGACGAGTGGCACATGGCCAATTCCATATGTTAGCTATATGGGAGAGTTCAGCAACCTCCATAGAAGGGAACGACCAAGGGGAGCTGCGCATGTTGAGCTGCGGACAGGACCGACTGGGTCCAAGCAGACTTGTTAATTCCGTCCAGCAGGAGTTGGCGTTGAATACCATCCAAGGGCAGCAGCTAGCAGGCTGTTTGGAATCATTTCAAGATCTATTTGAGGAGCCAAAAGGGTTGCCACCTACAAGAGAGCACGAGTACCGCATTGTACTTAAGGAGGACAAGGTGAATATCAATTTACGCCCGTACTGATACCCGTCGTTACAGAAGACGGTCATCGAGCACCTCATTAAGGAGATGCTCCACACCGGAGTGATCTGACACAGTTTTAGTCAGTTTGCTTCACCGGTAGTATTGGTAAAAAGGGGGATGGCACATGGCGACTATGCATCGACTACCGTCACCTCAACACACACACCGTCAAGGAGGAATTCCCAATCCCTATCATCGAAGAGTTGATCGGCGAGCTTGGTGGATCCACATTCTTCTCTAAATTGGACTTGCGGGCGGGTTACCACCAAGTGCGAATGGCGGACGCCGATATTCACAAGACAGCATTTCGGACCACCAAGGCCATTATGAATTTTTTGTTATGCCATTTGGGCTAACCAACGCACCTTCCACATTCCAAAGCTTGATAAACTAGGTTTTTCAGGAGCAACTGCGCAAGTTTATTTTGGTGTTTTTTGACGACATTCTTGTCTTTAGCAGGTCATGGGGGGAGCATTTGCAACATCTTGAGTACACTTTTACCACCTTGCGACATCACAAGTTATTCCTCAAGCGATCCAAATGCGAGTTTGGGATGCGGAAAGTACATTATCTGGGGAATCTCATCTCCGCCCGTGGGGTAGAAACCGACCCCCTGAAGATCCAGGCTATGTTAGAGTGGCCTCAACCTACGACGGTGAAGAAATTGCGGGGCTTCCTAGGCCTCACCGGGTATTACCGGCGCTTTATTCAGCAATATGGGAGTATTGCTCGGCCCCTCACGGAGTTGCTTCAAGGCAAGGGATTCAAGTGGCCTCAAGAGGCTGAACATGCCTTCATTCAGCTCAAAGAAGCGGTGTCAAGACCGCCGGTGTTGTGCCTACCGGATTTTCACAAGCCATTAGTCCTGGAATCCGACGCGTCGGAGACGGGAGTTGGGGATGTTTTAACGCAAGAAGGGCGACCGATTGCTTATTTCAGTCAGGCACTTGGGAAGAAGAATGCGGCCATGTCCGTGTATGAAAAAGAACTCATCGCGATCGTGATGGCGGTACAACAATGGCGGCATTATTTATTGGGGAATTCTTTTGTGATCAAGACGGACCAACGCTCCTTGAAATACCTACTTGATCAAAAGCTTGCAACGCCGGCACAACAAAAATATCTCGCCAAACTCTTAGGCTATGATTACACCATCCATTACAAACAAGGCAAGGAGAACTTATGTGCGGAGGCGCTTTCGCGAAAAGATGCAGTGGACAAGGGAGAACTAAATACGATGGTTACTATCCGGTCTAACATCCTACAACAAGTGCGTGACTCATGGGCAAACGACGTGGATCTCCAACGTGTCGTGACTCAAAAGGAGCTAGACCCCGCTAGATGTTTGAAGTATACATGGGCTAACGGATTGTTGAAATGCAAAGGGAGATTAGTGGTGGGAAGGGACCCGAAGCTGAAGGAAACATTGCTGAAGTTATACCATGATGGAGCGGTTGGAGGGCACTCGGGTATCAATGCCACCTACAGGAGGCTCAAGAACATTTTTTACTGGAAAAGGATGAAACCGGAGGTGTACGCGTACATCCAACAGTGTGAGGTGTGCCAACAATGCAAAGCTAATACGCAGAAGCCGATGGGGCTATTGCAGCCACTACCCATTCCTTCTCGAGTTTGGCAAGACATATCGTTGGATTTTATAGAAGGGCTGCCCAAAAGTAAGGGGATGACTACGATACTGGTGGTGGTTGACCGTCTAAGTAAACAAGCTCATTTTAGTTTTCTCTCTCACCCGTATACCGCACAAGGAGTAGCCCAGCTCTTCTTAGATTCAATTGTGAGGCTCCATGGGCTGTCGGCTTCTATAGTTAGTGATCGGAACACATCTTTTCTAAGCCAATTTTGGCAAGAGATTTTCAGCATTCTTGGAGTACAATTGAAGTTTTCTACGGCTTATCATCCGCAAACAGACGGACAAACGGAAGTCGTCAACCGTTTTTTGGAGGGATATTTGAGGTGCATGTGCTTTGAACGATCGCGAACGTGGGCTACGTGGTTACCGCTAGCCGAATGGTGGTATAACACTACCTATCATACTGCCATTAAAATGACCTCTTATGAAGTAGTTTATGGGCAAGAGCCGGCCATTCACATTCCGTACATTTCTGGGGAGGCGCGAACGGAAGAAGTGGATCGTTCCCTCGAGGCGCGGGAGAAGGTGATCTCATTATTGAAGAACAACTTGGCCCAAGCACAAAATAGGATGCGCGTCATGGCGGATAGGAAGAGGAGGGAGAGGACCTTAGAGGTGGGCTCATGGGCATATGTCCGTCTCCAACCGTACAAACAAACAAGTCTCCGCAACCATGGATTTCACAAATTATCACCAAGGTTTTTTGGACCTTTCCGAGTGTTGGAACGCATCGGCACCGTGGCGTATAAACTGGAGTTACCGACCGACGCCAAAATACACCACACATTTCATGTTTCCCAACTTAGGGAACATGTTGTGAACAGCCCCTTCCAACCACTTCCGCTGCCAAACATCACCAACTCGGAGGGCAACTTGATGGTGGAACCGCAATGTATCTTGAAGCGCCGCATCGCACCAAAGAGCGGCAGGGTGATGACTCAAGTTCTAGTGCAATGGATGAATGGGACCAAAGAAGAAGCAACTTGGGAGGAGTTGGAATCGTTCAAGCGCCGATACCCCTATTTCATTGTTTCTTCAGGACAAGGAAGTTGTGGGGGGAATGTATTGTTATGATCCTTTTTTGCTATCTTTTGATGGGGGGTTATTTTTTTAATTAATCGGGTTACAAGTCTTATAAATAACCGGGTTATTAGGGTTGGGTTTTTTATCGCGAACTTCTAGGTTGTATGCGATAGGCGGCTGAATCGGGATCTGCTTCCCCTCACCGTGAGAACACCTCTCAGGGCTGTCTTGCTCTCAGGTGGAATCATTCCTCTATCTCTTGTAACTGTTTATGTGAAGTTGCTGTGTTGTGTTCTTAGTGTGTGTTCAAGAATTGTGAGCCATCTGGATTGGTTTTGGAAGTGAAGTGTTTGTATCTCCCTTATCCCCTTTTGAATCTAACAAAATTGAAGAGATTTTCGTTCCTAAAGCAACCCATAAGAATGGAATACTAAAGCAGTTGATGGAATAAGGGGCGGCAAATTTTTATTAGGACCAAAACACTCTCATTCTAAAAGCCCTAGGGTGCAAACTGCCGAGATAATAATAATGGGAGGCGCAAACTACCAAATTAAACAATTCGAGGAGCAAACAGTCAAAAAACCTACTAACTACTGAGACCCAAAACATAAGCGACGACACAAACAATGGTAGAAGCATGAGTAATAAACCAAAAAATTGGGGAAAAGAAGACACATTACCAGTAGCTGCGCCTGAACCCGAATGGCTTCCAAGAGCCAAACCCGTTGCTTCGGAAGAAGGAGAACTTGAGGGATTGTGCTCCGACAGCCAAAGCGCTTCTAGCAGCCGACGCACAACTTTTACTTCCCAAAATCTGCCTCACAGAAAACCCGCGGCAAAATCCAGAAGAAAAATTACTAGCCCCCGATCGCTGCTGAAATGATTCAGATAAAGTGCGAGAGAAGGGAGAAAGTTGCATCGACCGCGGCAAAGCTCTAAGAAAAACATCGTAGGAGAAGCCTCCGTTCTCCGCATTCGCCGCCGATCGGCGAAGCAGAAGCTTATTAAGAGCGAGAAGCCGATGCATCTCTTCAAAGTCGCTTTGCAGGGTTTTTCTTCGCAGGGCGTTTCAATGAGCCCGAATTCTTGTACTGGGAAGCCCAGTTTAATCAAATTTAGGACTAGTCAAAATTGGACAGCTTCTGTGATGAAATAATTAGCTGTTTTCATGGAATGATTAATTTGTGAATCTGTTTGGCATAACAGTTTTTGCAATGTTATTTCAAACAAATAGCTGTTAAGCTGTTTGATAAAACAGTTGTATGATTTGCATTTTTTTTTTAAAGACAAACAACAAAAAATACGAATTAAACAAGTGAACTTCACACTTTGTAAGTTAAACACCAAAAAAATATACCCCAACTTGAATATGAAACAATATACCATACACAGTAGATGCTCAAACGAGAAAGTGTTGTCATTGGAGAAGAAAAAGAACAACCCTAACCTGAAAAAACAAGTGAAAAATCTGGGCAAGTAAAAAACTGGAAGAAATCAAAAAGTAAAAATCTGGGCAATTGTTGTGAGGAATCGGGAAAGCAGAAAAAAAATTGAAAAATCTGGACCATCTGGAGAAGGGGAGAGCAACAAATGTCGGTGATAGAGGGAGTGTAATGTCTAGAAAACCAACTCTGGAAGAAAACCAGATAGAAGAGCAAAACAGGGGCATTAAGGGGTTCGATCTTTACCTGCAGTTGTGGAGAAAACTCGTCGGCATGTAGATGGAGGACGGTCATTGAAGAGGCATAGTCGGATGCGGAGATCGGGAGTCGTGGAATTTTTTGAGAAGGTGATTCGATCTTTACAAATTTTGAAGCTCAATTGGACGGCGGGATAGCTACCCGCGCTTCTTCCTCTGAGAGCAAGTAGCACTCCCAAATATTATTTTTGGAGATCAAGCCATCAGCGACCTTAAACGGTCCAAGCGTGAACTCACAAGAGGGTGGCGGCCAACGGTGGGGCCAAAGGCCTCGACATAGTGCGTGAGGAAGTGGAAGTTAGCGTCGACGACTGCGGTGAGGAGGTGTTTCATGTGCTAGTTGGAGCGGCGTGCTCATAGTTTTAGGGTGGGTGGGTTTGGGAAATATGTTTAATAGTGTTTCATTTCTTTTTTGGGTGTGCAGATAGTCTATTATGGTTTGCACGTAACAACGCCCTATATTTTTTTTTGACTTGGTGAAATTTTCTTTTTCGCCCAGCATTACTCAAAAAAAAAAATACGATCTCTTTAGTGGTTGATCGATTGAAATCTGATTTGCATTCTTTGCTTCTTAACTCTATCTACATCTTCTCAACATGTTGGATTGCAGAAGCATTGTCGGCTAAATAATGGTGGGTAATGTTTTGAAGGAGAAGGCTAGTCATATTTCTCATCTCAGTCCTGTTGTGATTCACACTGAAATGTTATGTATGGTTATATTCGTTGTGTTCAAGCACTGCAATCTTCCCAAAGCATTTGTTAATTTATATCATGGGAAAGAAGACAAACTCCTACAAACATTTTGAGACCTGCGCTTTACTCGTCGGGATATTGAAATGATATCGTAAAAGATCTTTTTGTTCACTTGGATATCAAAAATAATATCCAAGCAAGCGAATTTGTGATATTATTGGCAAGTATTTCTGATCTTCTGGGAGATCATTTATGTTTGTTTGGACATCATAATTGATCTCTCAATGAAACATTAATGATTCATGCTAGTGTTTTTTAAAAGGTCTTCTAATATTATGGATATTCTAATAGAGCAATACTCTTACTTTTGAAGTAGTTCAAAGTGAAGAGGAAGCATATGAAATGCATTGTATTTATGCTCGTCAAATGGGTTATATTGTTTGAAAGAAGCAGATAATATGTTGGTTGGTACAAAAATTCTAAAGGCGAGAAAATTTTCTTGCTCCAGGTCAGGTAAAAAGAAAACCCTCAAGCTTTCAGATTATGAAGTTAAATATTGATGTTTGGATACAAGAACCAATTGTCCTGCGATTAAAGTATTCAATGTTGAAAATCTAGTCGTTGAAAAAATTGAGGAAGAATATAACCATCTCGTGTGTGATGCATCAAAACAACATTTACCTCGTTCTCACATATGTGTCACAGAAGACGGGGCTAGTGTTTTAAAGTCAATGTTAGAAGCAGGAATACGAACTACAGATGCTTTCACATACATTGAAGATGAAATTGGGATTTATCGGAATATAGTTTTCTCAAGAAGGGATGCATACGATTTCATTGATAAATCGAGATAAAAAATTGATGGTGGTGATGCATCTGAACCTCTAAAAATATTAAAGGGATGACAATATGATGACAATGTCCTCTGTTTTAATCTTCAAGTTGATGATTTAGACATACTAATTTTGTATAGATTGATGGACAATGAAAAATAGACTATCAATTCCTTGGGAATGTGATAACTTTTGACACTACTTATAAAATGAATCGGTACAACATTACATGTGCTCCATTTATAGTTATAAACAATCATTGGCAGAATATAGTGATTGCAGTAAATTTTGTCGTTGAGGAAACAATAGAAACTTTTACTTAGTTGTTTCAAACATTTCTGAAATTTGTTGGTGAAAAACAACCAATAACTATTTTCATGGACCAAGATCAAGCAATGGATATTATGATTCAGAATGTCAGGAACTAGAGAAGACATCGTTCCTGTCTGTGGCAAGTTGCAAAGAAAGGCTAATCCAAAGTGCATACTTTCAATGTAAATCCGCATGTACCCGTTTATTATTCTATGCATGTCTTAGCAAATGTGATTAGGCTGAAGAATTTGAAATGTATTGGAGTGAAATGCTTCAAACAGGACACATAGAAGAGAATAAGTGCCTTAAAGATTTGTATAAAATAAGAGAGACATGGTCCATCGCCTTCAACAAAACTTACATAAATCAAGACATATTGACTACCCAAAGGAGCGAGTCAATGAATAAAGCATGGCATGGCATAACCAAAGCAAAGTTGTACACGTGTAGATTGTTTTAATGCAATTGCAGGAAAATGCTTAAGAATTGTTGTGAAAAATAACTCGAGGATGAACACAAGTGTAAGCACGAACAAGTGCATGTGGATGTTAAAATTTGTCTCATTTTAAGATAGGCTTTGAAAGTTTAAATAGGTGCGTACTATGTATAACAAGTTTTATGAGGCTTTCACACAATGTGTTTTTGGATTGTACATTGAGGACGAATGCATAATTGAAGGCAATATATTTATGTTAATTTTAAGATGTTGTGATGGAGGAGAAAACAACAAACACTGGGTCATTAACTTGAATGCAATCACCTATGATATACAATGTTCATGCAGTGGATTTGAGATGATTGGAATGTTATGCATGTTATGTCTAGAAACATATCAATCATTTCAGATAAATACTTTGTGGAAAAGATGAATGCTTTGAGTCAAAAATGACAATTATTTTAATCACAACAAAACAAAAGGAGATTCATATAAGTCATTTTGCACATGACTTGACTTTATGCATGCAGAAATGCTAGATCATAAGAGCTTATGTTGTGGATGTTTTAAAGGATGTCTCTAAGTATGCAGATGAATTGTCAGCAAAAATTTACATACCTCATTTCAACGGAAAAATACTCAAAAGATCTACCGCGTCTACAACCTAAATATGTTTCAAATTATAGGATAAAAAATTATTGAGATAGGCCAGGTGAGTATAACTTTGTTTAAAATGCAAGCAATTTGTAATTCAGGTCTAATCTCTTGACTCGTACACTAAGGCTTCGTTTGGGAACTTATTTTCACCGGAAAGATAAAGGGATGCGGTCGTAGGCGAAAACCTCCCAAACGAAGCCTAAGAAGGAAAGATAAAGGGAAGGCGAAAACAATAACATCAACATCATCACAAAATGATCCTGCAGGTATGTATAATTATTAATTGTTAAATTTGTTGAAGTGAGAATGGAATGGTGCGGACGGTCTGATAGGGCAGACCGCAGAGTCCGTCGTGATCTGGCGGATAGCCTTCGGCGGATGTCGGTTTCTTCTGCAGTCTGGCTTAGCGAGCACACTTGGTGATCCGGGCGGTTAGGTTTGTCTAACAGTAGGTTGTGGCGGACTCATCTGGAGTTCGCCGAGTACGGCATGTTGCGGACTCATCTGGAGCTCGTCGAGATCGGCATGGTTGTGCCTTGATCTTGTTCAGATGGCGCGGTTGGTTGGAGACCGTGGAGATCGCCGGGTGGGCGGTCTGGTTGCGGAGTCCGCCTGGTATTTAGATCGTGGATTGCGGAGTCCGCCTATGTTGAGTTCGCGCCAGAGACTATTGTAGGTTTGGACTTGGTCACGGTTTGTGCCAAGTCCAGTTGTTCCTTGTTCGTCGAGTCCATCTGCCTTTGTGTGAAGTGGATATGGAGTCCGCGACGACTTCAGGTTGTCTCATGCAGTCTGTTTTTGTGTTTGCACTCATATGCGAACTGGTGTGGTTAGTTGCACGATGATGAGCGGTTATTCTATTGTTATGGGTGGTGATGACTCTCCTCCTCACACCTATAAATAGGAGTCCTCAACTCATCATATATTAACATGAACAGTAGTGTTGAAGCTCGGGTTAAAACTTGCAGCCTGGTTTTCTTATCCGCGTGACTTAGAGAGTAACCGGCTTTGATGTTTGCAGACTGTGCGGCTACCAATGAGCAACCAGGGACTTGGTTCTGACAGCAATCAGGGTTCGGTGCGGCTTGCGGATAACAGTTAGCAGATTGCAGCAGGTCGCGACTTGCGGCCAAGCGGTTTCTCTTTGGCAAAGTTTTTCCTAGTTCAATAAATCAGTCCGCCTCTGGCGGTCTCACTCTGTTCAGTTCGGCAGTAGTTTGTTCGTGGTTTTTGGCAGCTAGGCGACCTTGCGGTCAGGCGGCTTGCAGTTGCAGACAGAGTTATTCAGCATTCAATAACTAGGAGTCTGCACGGTTAAGTTGCGGTTTGATGACTTAGCAGCTTCATCGGACACCATTTTGCGGACAGGCGGTTTTGGCGGTTACTGTTATCAGTCTGCCCGGTTTACTCTTGCTTGTTGTTTTTGTTTTCATCAAGTATATCGGCGAATCATGTCTCGCAATGTATGCATTGTACTGAAAAAAGATTGATAATACAAGTTTCTCTTTTCTTTCGTTGTGCTGATTTATTTGAGCTTTGTTTGGTTGAGTATTCATGCGACCTTTTCCCGCTTCTGTGAAATTTTACATAGTATCAGATGGACAGAGGTTTGAGCCGTGATCAACCACAGAACTTGCTTGTGCTTCTAGAAGTTTAAAGTAACCAGTGTTATAGCAATGGAAAGAGGTTTCGCAAGAGGACTTAGTATTGAGCTCTTGACGCAGACTAACTTTAAAAAGTGAAAGTTTTGCATGAAGAGTTATGTTTTAGGTGAAGATCTTTGGGATGTCATCGGTGGAGACAACATGCAAGAGGTGACAGCTGCCGATGGGAATGTTGAAGCGATGAAAGCTTGGAGGAGAACAAATATTAAAGCGGAGTTCACTCTAAAGCGGGCAATTTCACTAGAACTTTTCAACCATATCATTAGATGTCGGTCGGCTGCTGAGATTTGGACTTCTCATGACGAGTTGTTCAACAAGAAGAATGTAGCGTTGCTGCACTTCTTGGAAAATGAGTTGGCGTAAGGCACTCAGGGAGAACTGTCCATATCATCTTTCTTCTTGAAGATAAAGAATCTTTGCGCTGAAATTTCAGCATTGAACCCGGATGAGCCCATCTCAAAGCAATGCTGTAGAGGCACATTATCCGCAGGTTGCGGAAGAAATATATGCATTTGTTACTTCAGTGCAGGGTTGGGCCAATCAGTCATCTTTTCTTGAGCTGGAGAATCTGCTTGCTTCACAAGAGAGCTTAGCAAGGTAGAATCCTGGAGTATCTATATCTGGAGGAGATAACGAGGTTCTCTTCTCAGGGAAGAAAAAGAGATGGGACAAGAAGAAGAAGTCATCTGTTGGCGATGGTCCATCAACCTCATATCAGCAAGAGAGGATCTATGCTCCTAAGCGGGATGGAAGGAAGAAGGAAGGACCAAGGTGCTACAGATGCAACAAGTCTGGTCACTTCAATAAAGACTGCAGAGTCAATCTTCAGCCAGAGCACACTGCAAGAAAGGAAGGAGCTAAATCCCCAGCCGAGGAAGGTGGATGGGGGAATGCTTTCATGACGGGCATGTGTGTTTGTGTTTTGTCCACCATCAACTATCAGGAGGACTAGATCGTGGACTTGGGGTGTGGTCATCACCTCACCGGAGACGAGTCAAAGTTCTCTTCTCTGCAGGCGTACTCAGGTAATGACGTTATTATTACTACTGACGAGACCATTCATGCAGTCGAGAAGGAGGCTGTGGTTTCTTTAGGCAGTGATAAGGGTCAACTCACCTTGAGGAGTGTTTATCACGTGCCGGGAATGAAGAAGAACCTCTTCTCAGTAACCAACGCTATGAATGTTGGATATCACATTCTGTTCGGCCCGACGGAAGTGAAGTTTCTCCGAAATGTGTCAGCTGTGAAGGTTGATGTCACTCATGTTGGGAGAAGGGTGAATGACTTGTTCGTGTTATCGACAAGCTCCTATATTGATCGGATGAGGGCAAATGATAGTGCTGCAATCTGGCATTAAAGAGTGAGACATTTTGGGATGGACAAGTTGAAGGTTATGCCAATGAAGGGCTTTGTGAAAGGTTTGCCTAGTCTGTCATCCTACGACGACGGTCATGTATGTACATGATGCCAATATGGTAAGGCTCATCGTCTTCCATTTGACAGATCACAGACCAGATGCAAAACACCGTTGGAATGCATCCATGGTGATCTGATGGGACCCACTATCACTGTCAGTCTTAGAGGCATGCTGGTCCTGATTGATGACTACACTAAATACACATAGGTGTATTTTGTAGAGGAGAAGTCATATATTTTCCAAAAGTTCATGGAGTTCAAGGAGCTCGTGGAGGGCCAGCTTGGCCTGCGGAAGAAGAAGTTGAGAACATATAACGGAAGTGAGTTTACTTCAAATGAGTTATCCAGCTTCTGCAGGAAGCACGATATTCGGAGGGAGCTTACTTGTGCGCATACTACGCAATAAAATGGAATTGCAGAGCGGAAGATCCGTCATCTGACGGAGACCTGCAAGTGCTAACTTCATGCCAAAGGCATTCTTAGATCCTTCTGGGCAAAGGGAACGACCTGTGCGCCATATGTCATCAATCAGATGCCTCTCAGCCCGAATAATATGAAGTTTCCTCATGAGTTGATGTTCAAGGAGAAGCCCAACATTGAACATTTGTGTGTGTTCGGGTCGACCTGCTACGTACACGTTCTAGACGCTCTCAGAATGAAACTGGATGTCAAGGCAAGGAAGCTTGTCTTCGTGGGCTTTGATGAGAGGAAGAAGTGTTGGAAGTGTATGAATCCTGCAATGATGAAGTTCGTCGTCTCAAGAGATGTTGTCTTCAATGAACTTACATCATACCAGGGTAGCTCATCCGTGGAGCTACGGGAGAGCAAGTCAGACGGAAGCCAAGAGGAAGCTGCTCGAGATCTTCTGGTGGAGTAGTCTGTGTCACCAGGTGCTCCGGGTTCGTCTAGCTCTAGGGCGGAGGCTTATGCATCGGGAAGTAGGGGGATCAATGCTCCTGGTATGCCCGGGATCAGAGCTAGTACAGAAGTAGTCGGAGAGGTGGACTATTATTCCACTCATGTTTTTTCGCAGCTACGGAGGTCCAAGAGTTAAGCCCTACGGAGGTCCAAGAGGACTATTATTCCACCAGCTCGGTATAGGGACGGGAAAATGGTGAGTTTTGTCTCATGTTTTTTCGCAGGTCACCTAGACAAGCAGGGGCCTTCATGCTTTGAGAACGTCAATGGGGTCAAGGAGTGGGATGATATCATGGATGAGGAGATGGATGCCCTCGGGAAGAACGAGAGTTGGAATCTTATGCTCAAGGTCGATGACATTACTCCTGTGACATGCAAGTGGGTTTATAAGTTGAAGAAGAAGACTGACGACAGCATCGAGCGATACAAGCCTTGTCTTGTAGCTCGGGGGGTTCTCACAACAGTACGGAGAAGACTACGAGGATACGTTCAGTCCCGTAGCCAAGATGACTTCAGTATGAGTGGTGATTGCTTTGGCGGTCTGCAAAAGATAGAAGATTTGGCAACTCGACGTGAAGAATGCTTTCCTTTACGACGAGATTGGCAAGGATATCTTCATGGTGCAGTCACTTGGGTATGTTTCTGAAGAACATCCAGGACACGTCTGCAAGCTCAAAAAGGCTCTTTACGGCTTGAAGCAGGCGCCTCGGGCGTGGTATAGAAAGATCACAGAATACCTCCAATTATGTAGATACTTTGCTTCTGATTCAGACTCAAGCATGTTCGTAAAGAATAAGGAGGAGCTTCAAGTCTTGGTAATGTTTTATATTGACGACATGATCGTCACGGGGAACTCAGATGAAAAAGTAGCTAGGCTCAGGGCTAAACTATCTATTCAGTTCGAGATGAAGGATCTAGGTGAGCTCCACCATTTTCTTGTACTCAAGGTGGAGAAGAAGAAGAACGGTGTATTCGTTTTTCAAAAAGGCTATGCGGAGCGGATCGTTAAGTGGTTCGACATGCGGGAGGGAAAGAGCAGCTCTACTCCACTGAAGGTTGGTCTGAAACTCTGACGTGATGATGGAAGGGTTCTTCTAGATCCCTTGGTGTTCTGGGCTCTGGTTGGAAGCCTTATATACTTAACGATTACAAGATCAGATTTTGCTTGTGTTGTAGGCTGAGTAAATCGATATATGGCGGAGCCGCAAAAGTCTCATCTGATGGCGGCCAAGAATATCTTGAAATACGTGAAGTCCACCTCAGAAATGAGCTTCCTTTATGGGAGGAACACGAGCCTCAACCTATACGGTTACACAAATGTTGATTATAGGAGAGACTCAGACGATCGGAAGTCGACGTCTAGATATGTTTTCATATGCGGATCAACAGGTATTTCATGTTGCAGCAAGAAGCAGGATTCAGTGTCCGTCTCCACTACGGAAGCAGAATATAAGGCTTCGGCCTTCGCAGCTCAGGAAGCCATCTGGTTTAGGAGGTTAGTGGAGGACATCCATGAGGAGGTGTGATGTCTTACTCTGCTGCATGATGACAATGAGAGTGCTCTCAAACTGGTTAACAATTCAGTTTGTCACACGCGGACCAAGCATATCGAGATTGAGACTCACTTCATTCGGGAGAAGGTGCTGGAGGGATCTCTAATGGTTGAGCATGTGCGGAGCGATGACAATGTCGCGGACATCTTCACGGAGCCGCTATCAAATGGACCGTTTGTACGGTTACGAGGGTTGCTCGGGCTAGTCTTCACTTCCCACTTTAAGGGGGAGTGTTAAATTTGTTGAAGTGAGAATGGAATGGTGTGGCCGGTTTGATAGGGCAGACCGCACAATCCGTAGAGTCCGTCGCGGCCTGGCGGATAGCCTTCGGTGGGATGTCAGCTTCTTCTGCGGTCTGGCTCAGCAAGCACTCTTGGTGATCCAGGTGGTTTGGTTTGTCTAACCGTAGGTTGTGGCGGACTCATCTGGAGTTCGCCGAGTCCGGCAGGTTGCAAACTCATATTGAGCTCGCCGAGATCGGCATGGTTGTGCCTTGATCTTGTTCAGGTGGCATGGTTAGTTGGAGACCGTGGAGATCGCCGGGTCGGCGGTCTGGTTGCGGAGTGCGCCTGGTGTTTAGCTTGTGGATTGCGGGTCCGCCTATGTTGAGTTCGTGCCAGAGACCGTTGTAGGTTTGGACTTAGTCACGGTTTGTGCCAAGTCCAATTGTTCCTTGTTCGCCGAGTCTGCGTGCCTTGTGCGGAGTGGATATGGAGTCCGCGACGACTTTAGGTTGTCTCATGCGGTCTGTTTTTGTGTCTGCACTCATGTGCGACCTGGTGAGGTTAGTCGCACGATGATGAGCGATTATCTTATCAATATGGGTGTTGACGGCACTCCTCACACATATAAATACGAGTCCTCGACTCATCATATATTAACATGAACAATAAGTGTTGAAGCTCGGGTTAAAACTTGCGGTCTGGTTTTATTATCCGCGCGACTTAGAGAGTAACCGATTTTGCTGTTTGCAGACTATGTGGCTACAACCGAGCAACCAGGGACTTGGTTCTGACAGCAGTCAGGGTTCGGTGCGGCTTGTGGATAACAGTTAGCGAATTGCAGCAGGTCGCGACTTGCGGCCAGGCGGTTTCTCTTTGGCAAAGTTTTTTCCAGTTCAATAAGTCTGTTTGTCTCTGGCGGTTTGACTCTATTCAGTTCGACAATAGTTTGTTCGTGATTTCTGGCAGTTAGGCGACCTTGCGGTCAGGCGGCTTGCAATTGTGGACAGAGTTCTTCAGCATTCAATAACGGTGAGTCTGTGCTGTTAAGTTGCGGTTTGGCGACTTGGAGGCTTTAGCGGACACCATTTTGCGGACATGCGGTTTTGGCGGTTACTGTTATCAGTCCGCCCGATTTACTCTTGTTTTTGTTTCCATCGGGTACATTAGCAAATCATGTCTCGCAATGTATGCTTCGTGCTGTAAAAAAAGATTGCTAATACAAGTTTCTCTTTTGTTCTATTGTGTTGATTTATTTGAACTTGGTTTGGTTAAATATTCCTGCGACCTTTTTCCCGCTTCTGTAAAATTTTACATCAATGTTTGTAAAAAAAATTTGAAAGCACAAGAAATATATAATTGAACAAAATCAACATCATTTATAATGCTTCTGATAGGTTTTTATGAATTTATATCTCATCCACCACACCATAATATTCTTGATCTCAATGATGCTACACAAAGAGACATGCAAAAAATGTATAATTGCACAGAAATTTATTTTGATGTGCAAACTATTAAAGCCAAATAATAGGCATTTACTATTATTCTCCATGTTATGCCTATGATGATACTAGTTTGAACAACATAAAAATATCATGCGCCAGCTCGGCTATAAATAACATCATTTTTACATAGGAATTTCATATACTTGATAATGTAAATGTCGTAATTAACTAAGTTTATTTGCAGCGGAATGTCCTTTGTAGTTGTTACGCTCCATTTGCTAAACTTTACATTGCATTTCGTTATGGTGGCCTTGCCCAAAATGTAAATCTGCAAAAAAAAAAGACAGGTATAGGTGTTACTTTATTATGTTATGAAGGTGTAAAGTAGATGCCAAGTGTAACATACTTACACGCTCTTTAATCATTTCCTTTAGTTGCGGGTTTGGAAGAGAGTCATATATATAACACCCGTATTTCATTGCATGGATAACCGGACGACAATGTCCAATGTTTGTAATGACATACATGCATGAATATTATTGAAGCTTTCATTACGGTGGCATTGATGATATGGAAAACATACATTTTAGAACCATAATCATGTTCTCCTTTTGAATTATTCAAATTATGCAACTACAAAAACATATAGTTATTATACAAACTACAAAGGGGTATTGCACAAATTAAAGTATGTAAACATACTCCAAGATTTGATGAAATATACAAGAAAGATCTCCAAAAATTTTGCTGAATTTTCTTTCGATGTGCAAGGATCTTGGAGAATGCTTCCACATGACAATCAACCAAGTAATATTTGGAAAGAAGATCTTCCGTGGAGTCCCTCATACATATAATATTCAAGCATTGGAATACTATGTGGTTCCTGTGAATGCAATTTAAAATTACACAACAACACTCAACACTCAAGCTTTGATCCCACTATAGTGGGGTTGGCGGTATGGATCATTTGTCGCCATTGTGCCCTATCTTTTGTCATAATCTCACTAATGTCTAAGTACATCATGTATTTCCTTATAATAAAATTACACAACAATAAGAAATTTGGAAATCATGCCTGTCCTTCCAATCGCGGTTGACTAATGCAAGTCGTACGACAACAAGGTTGGATTTGTCGGTTAGTCCACTGTAGAAATGGGTAGATCGAGGACGGCTCCGATTAATGGGGTGGAAAGACAGATATGTCTAGATAAATGGGGGCAAAATGGTACACATAGTGTGTTCATGCCTTGGAATGGGCGAAGAATATTGGGAAGGGTAATGGTAGTGTACTTGGTCAAATCCCACTAAGCTACAAACTTCGTGGAGGCGAAACTATGGCCTCATGCTGGGATAAGAGATGACTTCGTGCAGCAAGGCTAATCTCGGTAGGCAGGAACCATCTCGGTAGGCAGGAACCATCTAGGTAGGCATGCATTGTATGGTGTCTGGGGGAGAGGAGTGAGGAAGAGAGAGAAAACAACCACGCGGCACCAATCGTGAGAGCATAGAGAGATGGGCATACGGCTACACGAGCGAGCTATGCATTTCGTTTATCTATCACCTTAGAGTCTGTCCGAGAAGCTCTTCACACATGTAAAGTCATGTGTCATGCCAGCAAAATGGTTGTTGAACGCGGGCAAGCGGATATGGTAAACAGGCTGTGAAGATGGATCGGGTTCCTTTGTTGTCTTGCACTAAGATCTGCACCAATGATCTAATTGTGATGTTTAAAGGTGTGGTGATTTGGGATCTTGATCATTAATACTAAATCTACTCATTACGAACACTTGTGTGTTTGTGCGTGTGTGTGTGTCAGTATAACTTCAAAAGCATTGCAATATATGAAACGTCATATTGTCCAGCTACTTGTTCACGATATCTCATCCACACTAAAAATATTGACGATAATGGGCAATCTTCATTCATTTGTAATTGAATGAAATGATTATCATTTATAAATCCAATGTAAATAATTCTTTGAATAGCTGGTGGAGCTGAATATAATAGAAAAACATGAACACTTGATAGCTTCATAAATGAATTAGTCGTATGTTATAACATGATGCAACTAAGAGACCTAAGGAAGACATTGACATCCACTTATCAATTTGGGTAGCACCGGAATCTCACATAATTTTCATTTTATATCTTTTCTTTGTAAATCATTTATACTGATGAATTTCTTCAATATTGAGATTGGAACTGGTATATTCATAATATTTACACAAAAAATGGAATGGACATCCACCGTTCCATTTGATTCTATATATATTGACCTTCTCATTATAGATTGTTCTAATATCTGTAGCATTTCCAAGATTCCTCTTCTTCAACACAGACAAAAGCTCACCTACAACCACAACTACTGGAGAATATGCGCGCGCACACACACCTTCAAACCTGCATCTATGAGATGCTCGCTTAACTTAATGAAGGTTCCGACTTCAGACATACATACAATGCATCACATCATATACACTGTGAAAATAGCATCTACGATGATTTTGTGGTGTACAAGACACATGTTTCATAGTTATAATGCATTGTATAACATAGTTTTGTGCAGTCTTGACCACTTCCAACGCATTGTATACAATATAAAATGATTTTATATGATGTAAACACGACATATAAGATAATTATGTATCATATACGACACATGTTTATCGTAAGTTAGAAATAATGTATATACAGCTGCATCATATACATGCATCCATAGCAAGAAATATTTAAGTTGAAATTTTATTTAATTCAAGCAATATTTTGCATGCAGTTTCAACATGAAATTTAGGCTCCATTTACTTGGGCCGTTGATGATGAAATTTAGGTTCCACTTGATTGGGCTGTTGATGATGAAATTTAGGGTACATTTGATTGGAATGTTGTTGATGAAATTTAGGCTCCATTTGATTGGGCTGTTGGTGATGAAATTTAGGCTCCATTTAATTGGGTTGTTCATGATGAATTATAGGCTTCATTTGATTGGGTTGTTGATGATTGTTAAAGAATATATGTAAAAGCCCAAAAATAGGCTCATCTTGTTAGTTTTTTTTTAATCCCACATCTTAGAATAGGATTCCTCCTCTCTTTCTTCTCTTATATAAATGTACAAATTATTGATATGATGTATGGTAGTCTCTTTGGAGAAATTAATAAAATATTTTTTTTCTCTCATTTCTTGTACTTTTCTACATGGTATCAGAGCCAGCGATTCGCGACATTCTCATGCTATCTTGGCGGTTACGAATTTTCTGACCGCATTTTCCCCCCACTGCGGTTACATCTTCTTTAGTCGCAGCCTCTTCTATTGCCTCCGCTCCCGTTTGATTCTTCCCTATTCCGCCCACTTTTATAATTTTTTACCCTGTCGTTGGGTCCCGCCATCTGGTCTTTTCGGGTTCTTCCTCACCTACCCGCAGCAGCCATTCTCTGGCCGTGAATTCTCTTCCCACACTCTGCCCCCCCCCCCTCTATCGCGCCTTGTGCTAAGCTTGTCGCCGCAGTTTTTTATGTGATCGCGGGTGCTTCTTGCATCCCTAGCCGCCGTGTTTTGATTGTCAGGCCGCGTACTGATTACTCCACGCCGCAGTTTTTTTGCTCGTCAGGCCGCAATGCTCGCACTGTCTCTTGGTCGAAGCCTTCTCTTCTCCAGGTCGCCGTTCTCTGCTCACCAGGTCGCAGTCCGCAACCGCCATTCTCTTCTCAAAGCTGCAGCCGCAGCCGTCGTTCTCTGCTCGCCAGATTGCAGTCGCCGTTCTCTGCTCGCCAGGCCGCAACCGCCATTCTCTGCTCGCCAGGCCGCCGTTCTCTGCTCACTAGGCTGCCATTCTCTGCTCGTCAGGCCGCCGTTATCTGCTCGCCAGGCCTCCATTCTTTGCTCTCCAAGCCGTCGTTCTCTGCTCGCCAGGTCGCCGTTCTCTGCTCGTCAGGCCGCCATTCTCTGAAGTCGTCATTCTCTGCTCGCCAGGCCGCCGTTATCTAAAGTCGTCGTTCTCTGCTCGCCAGACCGCAGTCGCCGTTCTTTGCTCGCCAGGCCGCAGTCCGCAGTCGTCGCTCTCTTCTCAAAGCCACAGCCGCAGCCTATTCAGTCCGCCGCCGCCGTTACCAGTACTTGGTCGCCTGGTCGCCTCTCTGCCTCCTGTTTGCCGCTTGCCTGGCTGCGTCTATGTTGTAGCGTGCTCCTCCTGCAGTTGTTTCCCTTGCCGCAACGACCTTCTTCTACTCTTGTTGCAGTTTGTTTTGACCGCTATGTTGCCTCCAATGGTCGATCATGCTACCTCATCTTTTTTGTTTCCACGGTCACCTCCATCTCATTTTCCCTACCCTCTCGTGGAGGTAGCATCTCTTCTCTGGGTAGCAGTCAACACAATTACACTCCAAACAAAATTCAAGCTGACATTGATGCCTTGCGCACCCAACTCCAACAACTTCAAGGGATGATCAACCATTCTCCTGGCTCTGTGTGTCTATTTCAGATGGCGGTATCTCCTATCTCGCCGATAGTTCATCCTGGATTATGAATTTTTGGGCCTCACACAACATTACCCCACGAAAACCTTCCAATTACTTGGACTCTATGCATCCCAAGTTCATTATTATTGTGACTGGGGCCACCACTCCAGTCTATGGATCAGCAGACGTAACCTTACTCCCTCCATAACTCTTCCCTCAGTTCTTCATGTTCCAGGCTCTCCTTTCAATCTCTCCTCTATTAGCCGTCTCACAAAAGACCTTGATTGTTATGTAACATTCAATTCCACCTCTTGTGTTGTGCAGAATCGCAAGACGCAGAATATCATTGGTAAAGGGAAGTTGTCGAATGGGCTCTACATCCTAGACCTCTCTCCCCCCACGACTCTCTCCTCTTTTGGCTCTGTCGAGTGGCATCGGCGTCTTGGATATGCTCCTCTCCACATACTCCGGAAAGCTCCTCCTGATCTGTCCCTCCATGACTTCACATGCGAGTCGTGTATCTACGGTGTGAGAAAATCTAAATAACAGAATTTTTCATTCGCAAAAAAGTTAATTTACATGGGTATGACCCCCTATTTATAGGGGAGAGAAGAGAGATAGAATACAATAGACGATGTTGGACTAAAATACAATGAGCGGACTAGGCGGTCTGATACTTTCAGACCGCACGAACTGAGCGATCAAGGCAAGCTATCTGCTTTGTATCAAGAGTCCGCCTGGTTTGCTCCTCAGACCGCAGCCGACAACCAGAAGCACTATAAGCAATCAGTTGTTTGTATCCGCTGGACTTCAGCTGCTCCAGCTACCTGTCCGCCAAACCTCAATAGTGGTCAGAGTACCATGCTCCCTTTATCAGCAGAGGCTTCTGACTCCTGATCATTAGTCCGCAATTGCGGCTAAAACAGACCTCCTCGTCTTATCAAGGAGACGGTCTCAACAATCTTTAGGCTACCTAGACGCAGACTGCCACACTGCTGGAACCAGTCTGCCAAGGTTGACTGTTAGACCACCAAACAGCCAGACCGCGAAGATCAGTCCGCCAGACCGCCAAGATCTGTCCTCCAGTCCGCCAAACTGCTAGATCGCCAAAACCAGACCGCCAGACTGCCAAACTGTCAAACCGCCAAGACAAGTCTGCTAGACAGCCAAACTGCTTGACCGCCAAGATCAGTCCGCCAGACCGTCAGACTGCAAGACTGCCAAGTTCTAACACTCCCCCTAAAGTTGGAGCATATATGTCAATCATGTCCAGCTTATCACAACATCTGAAAAAGAGGCGAAAACTGGCTTTGTGAAGATATTTGTTAGTTCTTTGTCAGAAATGACAAAAGGAGTGCGGATTTGATTCTTCAATATTTCTTCTTTAATAAAGTAGCAGTCAGCAATGTGCTTCGTATTCTCATGAAAAACTAGATTCTTAGATATGTAAATAGCGGCTTTGTTGTCACAGAATATAGGAAGAGGATGATCATAAATCTCCCCTAAGTCAAGCATAAGTGCTCGTAATCATTTTAACTCGCAAGTTTTGGAAAATCATGTTTTTGTACTCAGCTTCAGCACTTGATCTTGAAACTATAGATTGTTTCTTGCTTTTCCAGCTAACTAGATTTCCTCCTAAAAATGTGTAAAAACCAGATGTAGATTTTTTATCTTATTTATTATCAGCATAACTGACATCAGAATATGCTTCAATCTTCAGATGATTATGTTTTTGAAACAACAACCACTTTCCTGGAGACTCTTCCACATACTCTAGAATTTTCATGGCTGAACGAAGATGACACTCCCTGAGAGCTTGCATAAACTGACTGATCTTCCCTACTGCATAACAAATATTTGGTCTGGTAACAGTCAGATGAGTTTTTCTCACTAGTCGTCTGTGCATAGTACTATCTGTGTTGGGAATATTGTCTTTCAATGTTCCTTGGATTTGAAGAGGCATCACCATCAATGCTAAGTGTATAGTGTATTTGATAAACCTTCTACTTCAATTATTTATAGGTTTAAGTTGTTCTAAACATGGTTAGAACATTCCTGGAAGTTGTTGTAATGGTCTCAGCTCTTCTGTGAAAATCTGTTGAGAAGACTGTCTGGTCTCAGTAAAATCGCTGGGACGCAGCCATCTGCCGCTGAGACAACTGCCTGTCTCAGTCCTGCTGAGAAAGCAGACTGGTCTCAGCGGAACCGCTGAGACAGTTAATCTACCGCTGAGACAGAAGCTTGTCTCAGCCCAACCGCTGAGACAAATTCAAAACTAGTCGTTGACTTGACGCGATCCAGTTTTGGCGGAAAGCTAATAAAGCAGGATAGCATTTTCCATTCTAGGCCATGTGATGTCAAATCAACTGAAGAGTCATTGCAGATTGGTGAGGCATATAAAAAAGCATCTTTTAGGTCAAAGAAAAGCACGAAGAAGTGTTGGATCATTGCAAGAGCCGCTGCTAAGTGTTGTGAAGTGCTAGAGCTGCTGCTGAGAACTGGAAGTGTTGCGAATGAGCTAAAGCTTTGTGCTTCTAGTAGTTATTCCCAGATCTGATCTAAGGAGAACAAGTTGAGTCCATCTGGGCTCAGAGGATGATCTTCACCCCTTCTACTGAAGACAAAAGATCAAGGTGGAGCAAGGGCTAAAGCTGAAGATCAAATCTCCTGCCCTGCTCTAGGACAGCTTTCTGATGTTCATTCTTAACAAAAGACCAAAGAGCTGAAGGTTAAATTCATTAATATCTTTTGTTGTAAACTAAACATTACATCTCTGTAAGAATATTTGTGTTCTGAGTATGTAGGGCCTGAGTGCCTAAGATTGTAGGGCATGTGTGTCTGAGGTTGGGCTATCCTCCTAGCCTGAGTTGTATGGCTTCTTGATAGGCCTGAGGTAGGTGACCTGGAGGGTCACTGAGCTGTAGGAGTAAAGCTTACTCTGAGTGTGTAGGGCAATGGCCTGAGGTAGGGTTTGGAGGAAGCCTGAGAGATCCTGAGAGATCTGTGTTGTAAGCTCTTTGAACTGAGTTTAAAGAAGTTTGTCTTATCTAACACACTGTTAGAAAGATGGGAGAGAGAGTGGATGTACTCATACCTTGGGGAACCACTATAAACAATTGTGTGTTTTCTGTGTTTGTTTGATTAAGCATAAAACAATCTAGTAAAAATAAGAAAGTAACAAACAACCTATTCACTACCTCGCCCCCCCTCTATGTGATTTAGACTACTACCCTATTAATTATCAATCTGGAAAAAGAGGTGAATTCTCAGTCCAACCCTTGTCATCACCCACGGCCATCGGACAACGAGCAAGTCTTTCCCCAAGAAGACCAGTTTCTTTTAAGAGATCCAGCGCATATTTTTGTTATGAGAACACCACAGAGTTGTGCTTTCGCGATATCTCTATTCTCAGAAAGTACTTAGCAGTTCACATATCCTTTGTAATAAAATGTTGTCGAACGTGTCTCTTTGCTAAATCAATTCTCTCATTATCATCATCAGTAAGAAGAATGTCATCCACATAGACAACAAGAACTACGAGGATTTTAGTAGTCTTACGTATGAAAAGAGAGTGATCAGCAGAACTCCGAGTAAACCCAAAAAGAAAGACAATTTTGCTGAACTTGTCGAACCAAGTCCGTGGACTTTGCTTGAGGTCGTAAATCGTCCTCCGTAGTTTGTACACCCGAGACTCCCCCTGAACAACATATCCAGGAGGTTGTTTCATGTATACTACCTCTTACAGATCACCATACATAAATGCATTCTTTACAACTAACTGATACATCTCTCAACCTTTGTTAACTACTAAAGAGATAAGAACACGAATTGTGCTAATGCGAGCAATCTGAGAGAAGGTATCAAAGAAGTCCACACCGTATGTCTGAGTAAAGCCTTTGGCAACCAGTCTAGCATTACAGCGATCAATAGTTTCATCCGGATGAAACTTGATGACAAAAACTCATTGGCAACCAACCACAACCGCACCTAGAGGAGTAGGGACAAGAGTCCAAGTACCTCTTTCGGTTAAGGTCTTCATCTCTTCATCATTGCCGCTTTCCAATGTGGAATAGCAAGAGTCTCCTGATACTTAGTCGGGACAACATTAGTTGAGATAGCAAGAGCAAATCTCCGTCCAGCTGGAGAAAGACAAGCATAGGAGACAATATCATTAATTGAATGTTTAGTGCACATTCTGACCCCCTTTTGTAGAGCAATAGGGAGGTCAAGATCAGACTTGTCTTCTGTAGTGGATCCATCTGTCGAAGAGATTACTAGCCCGGGAACTGTCAGCAACAGCTCCAAAGGCAAAGGAGTAGAAGACAGAGACAGATACAAAGGATCTGGTATAGGAAGAGGATAAAGGGGTGTAGGAGAAGGAATAGGTTCAGGTGAAAGTGCGGAAATAATGGGTAAAGAAGAAGAATCATCAGGTGGCGAGAGAGTAGAAGCTCGAGAAAAATAAGGAACATATTCAAAGAAGGTAACATCAGCAAAAACATATTGTTTCCTAAGAAGGGGATCAAAATATTGATACTCTTTTTGGGTCAGACAGTAGCCCAAAAAGATGTACTTTACCGAGCGAGGAGAAAGTTTGTCACGACCATGAGAATGAGAGTGCGCAAACGCTGTGCAGCCAAAGACACGGAAAGGTAAAGGAAACAGTTGGACTCCTGAATGTAAAATAAAGAACGAGGTTTTGCTCTTAAGAACAGAAGAGGGAATACGATTGATGAGATAACAAGAGAGGAGCACAACATGATCCCAATATGACCGGGGAACATTCATCCGTGTGAGAAGGGTGCGAGTAACATCCAGGAGATGATGATTTTTGCGCTCAGCAATACCATTTTGTTGAGAAGTAGTATAAAAACAACTGGTTTGATGAATGATGTCATGATGCATGCAAAAATCAAAAAAATATTGACAAAGATATTCTCGCGCATTATCAATACGAAGAACTTTAACAGAAATATCATACTGTGTACATATTTCATTGTAAAACGCAGTAAATACAGAAAAAAGTTCAAAGCGTTCTTTTAACAAATACAACCATGTACAGCGAGAAAAATCATCAACAAATGTAACAAAGTACAAACTTTCCTACCAATAAATCTAGTAGGAGAAGGACCCCCAAATATCAGAATGAATAAGATCAACAGGATGAGAAGAACTCCATCCTTGTCTTGTTGGATAAGAAGAGTGATGGTGCTTACCAAGTTGGCAGGTTTCACAGTTCAGCGAGGAGTCCTCTGAAGGTAAATCTAGTAAAAGTTGGTAGATGAGTCAAGGAGGAGGATGACCAAGGCGAGATGTCACTGCAGAAGAGAAGTGGAGAAAACAGCAATATTGTCGAGTAAGAAGAGTCCATTGCTTTCAGTCTCAGTAGCAATTTTCTTCTTGGAATGTGGATCCTAAAAAAGAACAAGTATTTGATGTAAAGATAACCATGCAGTCCAATTGTTTGCAAAGAGTAGGAACAGATAGTAAATTGCACGGGAAGGACGGAACGTAGAGCATGTCCTCAAGCCGTAGATTTGAAGTGACGTGGACTGTACCAGTCCCGCACAGGGAGACGGAGTACCATTCGCCACAAAAATAGGAGGAGACTGGTTATGCTTGTTCAAAACGGAGAACAAATGGGGATTGCCCGCTATATGATTAGTGGTTCATGAATCAACAAGTCACTTACCCTGAGTGACCATATTAGCATTTCCCGAGAAAGAGACAAGGGACGTGGACTTCCTTGTGGTGTCAGCCATAGATGGGTGAAGATGGGGATACTTGGCTCAACAACGATCAATCAGATGTCCTGTTTTTCAGCAATAAGAACAGAGATGGAGAGATTGAGCATGCCCACCAGAGTGACCCCCACGCCCACCAAAATTACCAGATTGAACTGGATGAGCAAAGGTATCGGGATGAGGTGGGGAGGCAAGCAGGGGGCGTTAAAGAAGAGTAGTAACAACATCAATACGAGCAGCAGTTCTATCAAGTGTGGGAGAGTCATCTTCGCCAAGAATTTGTTGATTAATCATGTCATAAGACTCTGGAAGGCGAAGAAGATAACAAACAACCAGAAGTTCTTGGATATGTCTGTGATGTTCAGCAAGGTCAGCGGAGAATGAACGATGATGTAGAATTTCAGCGCCAAAGGCTTGCACCTCCTGGTAAGCAGCAGGAGGAGTCAAAGTAGGACGGGCAAATAGATCAGTATATAATGTATATATACGTGAAGTTTGAGCGCCCTTGGAGTACAGAGTAGCAAGATAATTCCAAGCAGCTTTAACTATCTCATCATGGCGAATAATAGACGGACACTTATCAAAAAGATTATATCAAGTCATGTCCTGATCAGAGCATCATTAGCATCCCAGTCATCAAATGCAGCCGACCCTCGAACTGGAGGGTCATCAGTGAGATGTTGGCGTTTGCGTTGAGACCTCGGCAAGAACACAAACGAAACACTCAAGTCCGAATAATTTGGGTATGTCAGCTTAGAAGCAGTCCCAAGATTACCAGAAAAGGTATTAGCAGAGGTTGCGGGCTAAAGATAATGTGCGGGTAAGGTGGAAGAAGAGAGAGGCGAAGTCTCCATAGGGAAACAAAAAAACGGACAGAGGCAAACCGCGCGGACAGAGGAGAAAATCACGCGGATAGAGAAAACAAACCGCGAGGACAGAGGAGAAAACCGCGCGGATAGAGAAAGCAAACCGCGCGGACAGAGGAGAAAGCCGCATGGATAGAGAAAGCAAACCACGCGGACAGAAAAGCATACCGCGCGGTCAGAAAAGCAAACCGTGCGGATAGAGGAAGAAAACGCATGGAGTTCGCAAGAGACGAATAGAGCAAGTTCGCAAGAACCGAACAACACACAACAAAGGACTCAGCGGACAGTTAGAAAACCGAAGTAGAGACCACTGAAGAGTTCTGTAGGCGGTTAGAAAAAAAGAGACCGCAAGGATCAAGTTGTCCTCTTATACCATGTGAGAAAATCTAAATAACATGACTTTTTATTTGCCAAAAAGTTAATTTGCATGGGTATGACCCTCTATTTATAGGGGATAAAAGAAACAGAGAGAATACAACAGACGATGTGAGACTAAAATATAAAGAGCGGACTGGGCGGTCTAATACTTTCAGACCACACAAACTGAGCGATTAAGGCAAGCTAGCCGCTTTGTATCAAGAGCCCGCCTGGTTTGCTCCTTAGACCGCAACTGATAACCAGAAGCACTACAAGCAGTCAGTTGTTTGTATCCGCTGGACTTCAGCTATTCCAGCCACCTGTCCGTCAAACCTCAATAGAGGTCAGAGTACCATGCTCCCTTTATCCGCAGAGGCTTCAGACTCCAGATCATTAGTCCGCAACTGCGGCTAGAACAGACATCCTCATCCTATCAAGGAGGCGGTCTCAATAATCTTTAGGCTACCTAGACGTAGACCGCTACACTGCTGGAACCAGTCCGCCAAGGTTGACTGTCAGACCACCAAACAGCCAGACCGCCAAGATCAATCCGTCAGACCGCCCAACAGCTAGACCGCCAAGATCAGACCGCCAAGACCAGTCTGCCAGACCGCCAAGACCAGTCCGCCAGACCGCCAAACTACCTGGTCGCCAAGATCAGTATGCTAGACCGCCAAACTGCCAGACCCCTAGACTGCCAAACCGCCAAGTTTGGTCCGCCAGACCGCCAAGTTCTAACATACGGCAAACAATATCATGTTACTTTCTTACCTTCTTATACCCAGAGCGATGCTCATTTTGCTCTTGTTCATTCAGATATTTGGGGACCCTATAAAACCACAAGTATTTTTTGTTTTCGGTACTTCATCACTTTTATTGATGATTACTCTCAAATGACATGGTTAATTTGACTTCATGATCGCTCTGACCTCTCAGGTTTTTCGTATATTTATTATTGAGACTCACAATTAATTTTCTACAATAATTAAAATTCTTCGGACCGACAATGCATGTGAGTACACAAGTTATGAGGTTACTGACCTATGCGCTGAGTTCAGGATCATCCATCAAACCTCTTGTGTGTATACCCCCCAACAAAATTGTGTTGTTAAACGCAAGAATCGTCACCTTCTAGACATCGTACGCTCCATTATGTTTCAAATGAATGTCCACAAACTCTATTGGAATTTCGCAGTTTCTACAGCCTACTACCTTATTAACTGCATGCCCTCCTTCGTTATAAACTTTGTGTCTCCCTTTAATCTCCTCTTTCCCTCCACAAACCCATTTTTCGTCCCACCTCACATATTTGATATGCTCATAATCTTAGTCCATCTACCGACAAGTTTGATCCACGTGCCACGAAATATATGTTTGTTGATTACTCATACACTCAGAAGGGCTATGTGCGCTTATCTCCCAAGGATCGCAAGGTTGTTACTTCTACTGATGTCTTTCTCGAAGACCAACCCTATCATTCTCACCCAACTGATTATCCAATATCGTATCTCCTTCTGCGGCCTGCTATCCCTGTTACTTCTAACCTTTCACTTTTTCTACCCACGCCACTCCCACCAAACCCACCTCTCCTTCCTACACCAATCCCACCAAAACCACCTCTGTTCGGGTCTATATTCGACGTCCTCCTTCGTCTACTACTCTACGGAAGATGCCCTCCATTGTTGATATTTTGCGGCATGCAGATCCGACAACCGTCTCTACTTCTCACCCGATGGTGTGTTATGTCTCTTTACACTGCCTCTCTCTGGAACACTGAAAATCCGCCCTTTATTTATCCTCTATTACCACCCCTACCTCGGTACAAGAGGTTGTCAAACATTCGGGGTGGCGGGCGGGCATGGACGAGGAAATGTCTGCTCTTTAGGCAAACCACACTTGGGACCTTGTCCCTCTTCCTCCTGGGCAGACTTGTGTAGGTTGTAAGTGAGTGTTTGTCATCAAACATGGTCTGGATGGGATGGTTCAACGTCTGAAGGCTCGTCTTATGTCTCGTGGTTTTACTCAACAACAAGGTCTAGATTACGATAAGACCTTTTCTCCAGTCGTCAAACTCAATATTGTTCGTGTTTTGATCTTCCTCGTTGTTCATTGACACTAGACGTTGCATCAATTGGATGTCAAAAATGTTTTTCTCAATGGCGATTTGCAGGAACTCGTCTATATGCAACACCTCCCGGGTTTGAGACCACGAGGGAGTCTCTTATATGTCATCTGAAGAAATCACTTTATGGTCTCAAGCAGTCTCCTCGGGCATGGTTTGACAAGTTAGTCAGACTGTTAGTGTTGTTGGGTTCACTCGAAGTTCAGCTGACTTCTCTTAATTCACTCGTCATAGTCCAACAAGCATAGTGATTCTCTTGGTATATGTTGATGATATTTTGATTATGGGAGACGATCTCACAGGAATACACATGATCATACAACATCCGACGACTGTGTTTCAAACAAAGGACCTGAAAAATCTTCGATATTTTCTCTGTCTCGAGATGGCTCGGTGACCGGATGGGCTTGTTTTATCTCAAAGAAAGTACTGTCATGACTTACTTCATGATGCGGGCTACTCTGGATGCAAGCCTGCCGACACTCCCACGGATATCAATCACAAGCTCTACGCTCATGCCTCTAACTCTGATCTTCTCCTTCTGAACCCAGAGTATTATCGTCGTCTTGTGAGAAAACTGATATATCTCACTATTACTAGACATGATATATCATTTGTTGTTAGAGTTGTCAGTCGATTCATGCATGAGTCGTGTATCTCTCATCTCCAAGCAGTTGAGCGTATTCTTCGATACTTGAAGACTGCTCCTGGACAAGGATTTGTATACAAGTCTTCTTCATCTCACTTATCTCTGATTGCATATTCTGACGTTGATTATGCTGGTTCATTGAATGATCGTCATTCCACAAGTGGATACTGCACTTATTTTGGAGGACATCTCATTACCTGGCGCAGCAAGAAACAGTCTGTAGTTACTCGCTCATCTGCTGAAGCTGAGTATCGTTCAATGGCAGTTGTTGTGTCTGAACTTACATAGCTTGAGGGTCTCCTAGGTGATTTAGGAGTCAAGCATTCCTCACTGGTCACTCAATTTTGCAACAGTCAAGCTGCCATACACATTGCCAAGAATCATGTTTTACATGAACGGACGAAACACATTGAAGATCATTGTTATTTCATTCGGGAGAAGGTTCAATTGAACAAGATAGATTTACAACATGCTCGTGCTCCTGAGCAAGTTGTTGATATTCTCACAATGGTCTTACCTCGGCCGCTATACGACCAAATTTTGTCCAAACATGGTGCTTACAATTTGTATGCTCCAGCTTGCGGGGAAGTGTTAAATAATATATGTAAAAGCCCAAAGATAGGCCCATCTTATAAGCTTTTTTTAGTCCCACGTCTTAGGATAGGATTTCTCCTCTCTGTCTTCTCTTATACAAATGTACAAATGTACAAATTGTTGATATGATGAATGGAAGCCTCTTTGGAGAAATTCATAAAATATTTTTATTACTCTCATTTCTTGTACTTTTCTACAATGATGAAAAACTCCAGATGAATTCTCTTAAGGTTCACCACCAGCCCATCCATCAGTGTCATTGTCGCACCAAATGAGGGGACATATGTCCAAATTTGGAGAAGAAGAACGAGGTGGAAACCCAAATCTCTAAAATCTCCATCAAAATCGAAACCTAACATTTCTTCTCGGTTTAATATATTTTGCTGCTACTATTGACCACGTTCCAGAAATGGCATTGAAGAGCAGTATTTTTTTAGGTTTAGATTTTGATTAAATGAAAAGGACCAATCTTTTGTGCTCCTACCTTCTCTTCCACCATTTTATTTGTCTCAAAGTTGAAAAATAATGCTCAAATTTATTATGAGAATGACTAAGAGTCCATTTGCCATTGTGGTGGTGATTGTGAACACGGAAGTAGGGAAACATCATTCGTGAAGGTGTTATGGTCAACGTTCTTATAATATCGAGTTGTGTGATGATATTATTAGTAAGTGTCGTATCGTGTGATATTATTAGCAGTGTTTTTAATATTTTAATGTTCCCTTGTAATTACGGGTGTGCCACCCACAGTCATATAAATAAACCTTTAGCCTTTGTATCAAGTGGGAATGAATAAAGTTCTAGTCTTATCCCCCTTGTGTGAGATCTTGGTGGTTCTTTCCTCCAACGAGCAACATCGCTTAAGCAGGCGCGGTTCCGGCTCCACGGTATCCTCCACCACCGCCATCTTTCCGCCTCTGGCCCCTCCTCGGGCAACATTAGGAGACACGTAACATCTGGTATCAGAGCCAATCACTCCCCCCCCCATGAAACTCCTCCTCTGCTAGTCGCAGCTGATACGATGCCAAAACCCACCTCCGGCTTCATTTCGACCTTTCCCTCCTGTTCCATCAACTTCAACAATACTCATTGAGCCCGTCAGCCACTGTTCTTCTTCACCGACCCACCATTCTCGATCCAGTTGCGATACCCAACGGCGGTATCAAAGAAGGGAACAACAACCCAGCGGCCCTATCTGCCTCTGTGTCTCCGTCTCGCACGCAGAACCCGCCGACAATCCACAGGCCACCCGGTTTCTTCTGTCGTTTTCCTTCCGTCTGCCTCGGGTTCTTCCGTAGGGAACACTCACCGACGAACTCCTCCGCAGAGATCAACAACCCAGCGGCCTTATCTACCTTTGCGTCTTCGTCTCGCATGCAGAAACTGCTGACAGTCCGCAGGCCACGAGGCTTATTCCGTCGTTTTTTTCTTCCTCGAGCACCACCCCCCTGCACACAGGTTTTTTTCTTTTTTCTTCTCTCGAGCCCTATGCAACCACAGGAACACCACTGGAAATTAAATTACCCGCTCACGGGGGAGGCTCAGACCAGTTTGTTTGGGTGATTCCCACCCACTGTTCTAGCCCAGTATAAATCAGCAACAACCACGAGATTTTACACTGAGACCCAAATAGTAAGCTAGGATTATTGGCTTTTGTGTCACCATTGGGCGGCGATGCGGTGCCCGCGGAAACTCCCAATCAGCCGCATCAGAGGATTTTAATCGGCCCATCACCTGCTCTCTCGTGTGCGACTTCTGCCCACACGATGACTGACACTTCAGAATTCTTGGCGGATCTCCAAGATTTCAGGACCTCCATCGAGACCCGATTTTGAGACGTTGAAATACGCCATCTGGACGATGAAGCATGCCATCGGGGCGATATTTCCTCCCTCACCCTCAAGCTTAATGAGTTGACCACCACACTTCCTGTGCTCACCACTTCACCTACGGATCACACCAGCTCCAGTCAAGCGCCTCTACCTCCGCCCCCACCGCTTATCCGCCACGACCCACCGGCCTTCCTCCGACAAGACGTGGCTATGCAGCAGGGCTACACCAGGTTAGACTTCCCCACCTATGACGACAAAACGGATCCATTGGTCTGGTTCACCAGGTGCGAGCAATTCTTCGGCCACCAACAAATTCCAACCGCTGAGCGACTTCCCCTCGCCTCTTTTCACCTACTCGACTCAACTCTACTTTGGGTCACTCGTCTCCTCACCGACCAACTAGGCCTGACATGGTACGACTTCAAGCGGTATTGAACCCGCGTTTCGACCCCTCCCATCCGTAGCAACCCCCTCGGTGCTCTTATGACACTCCGTCAAACGGGCACAGTGGATGATTACTTGGAGCAGTGTGAGCTCATCCTGGCATATGTCACACTTCCCCCAGCAATGCAAGTCTCAATCTTCACAACCGGACGTCAACCTCGCATCCAACTTGTTGAAGCCAAAAATGACTTCTGTGGAGTTCGGGGTCCCAAAAGAGGGGTGACCGCGCACCTACTACACTCAAGTGAACAATCTAGGCTCTAGACTAGGAACGTAAGGGACAGGCCCAAGGTCACAGCGTGGAGGTCCCACCACACACCCGGAAGACTAACGAACTCTTCCCCTCCCAAGCCAAATGCTGAGCTAATTAGACACCTTTAGAGGGCCCTCTTGGCCGACCAGAAACTCTAGAGAGGATTCCAAAATCCACTCCCTCTTAACTAAAGGTGACACCTCGGGTCTATGCACAACGCCCTTCAACTGTCCTACTAGTAGCATAATCTCGCCTGACAGTTCTATTTTTCCATAGCCTTATTTGGGCCACCACCAACGTAACATAAACCTCCTAGGGCTAGAAAAAACATCACAGGCATTCCACATTACAGGAATATGCATTTCATACCTCGGCACGCAGGCCGGCAACATAAACAAAATGGACCTTCAAGGGCCGGCACGAACTTGGGCTTAAGCCCGCTGCTTTCCGCTAAATAAAGAATGCACAACTTCCTCGGAGTCTTCTCCGAGAACCCTAGAACATCACCAATCCGGCTCATACGTCCGAGTGGACTTCACACAGTATGCTTAAACCCGTACTCACACTTCCGGATGCTAATGCAGTTAATAGTGGGGACGTACATGTCAACCCGTCAGAGAGATCCCTTCCTCTACCCATTGGTGGAGGGGGACCTCCATGCAAATATGTAAATCGAGGGCTTCACCTGCCCGAGTAGAAACATCGTTACCCTTGACGCGTGCTTGGCGGCGGGGCCGGGAGAGGAGCTCCGGGTCGATCTTGCTAGGAGTGATGAATCCTCACTTTCTCTTTTTCCGGTGGCCGAGCCCTTTGCCGGCGGTGGGAGAAATGAGACCTCCATTTCCGACTTGGTGTATGACTCGAGCTTCGGTCGGCGCCGGGAGAGAAGCTCCCGGCCGACTTAGCCCCGGACGGCTGAACTTGCCCCCATGAGGCCGATCCAGGCTCCAAATGTCCAAACTCAGCCCTACATGGCCGATCCATGCTCCAAATGGTCGGATCTGACCATAGGCTGCGGCGACGGGTGATGTGGAGGCCGAACCTTGCTCTTTGCTTGGCCGGCGACGGGAGAGAGGAGGAGGTCGAGCCTTGCTCCGTGCTTGGCCGGCGACGGGAGAGAGGAGGAGGCCGAGCCTTGCTCCGTGCTTGGCCGGCGACGGGAGAGAGGAGGAGGCCGAGCCTTGATCTTTGCTTGGCCGGCGACGGGAGAGAGGAGGAGGTCGAGCCTTGCTCCGTGTTTGGCCGGCGACAGGAGAGAGGACGAGGCCGAGCCTTGCTCTTTGCTTGGCCGGCGACGGGAGAGAGGAGGAGGCCGAGCCTTGCTCCGTGCTTGGCCGGCGACGAGAGAGAGGAGGAGGCCGAGCCTTTGCTCCTTGCTGCGTGCGAGAGGGAGACCGAGAGGGAGAGAGGGAGGTCGGGCGGCTCCAGGCCGAGGGGAAGAGAGGAAGGCCGGGATGTATCCTCTCCCCCCTGCAACTTCTTCCCCCTTTTTCTATTTCTTCTCCCCACCCCCTGTACCCGAGCCCTGCCTTTCCCCGCCCCCCCCCCCAACCTTTTTACCATCCCCTATATTATATAAGATATATCAGATATATATTATATAATATATCATATTATATAATATATATAATATAAGATATATTATATTACATTATATTAAAAAGTCTATGCCCGTAAAACCTCTGCACGCCCGCACGAGCACCCGCACGTCTTCAAACGGGGCTGTGCCACATCGCCGCTCAAAGCTTGCTCCAAGTCCGCCACTTGGGGAGGATCGCGCTCGGCCGTATACGGGGTTGTACACAATCCCCGCTCTTTTCGAGGTTAGTACAAGCTCGAAAAGAAATGTTTAACCCCAAGTATCCGGCGGGAGGGAGCCGACCCAAAGAAAAATTCTGAGAGAAACCATAATTCGCATTCAAAACACTAATCTGGGGTAGTGCAAAACCAAGGAACAAGAACCAAACCTCTCCCCCACATGCGAGTCTACGGACCTGCCAGCTAGATGGAAGCATGCGCAGCGAGTCTACCTGGGGCCGAGCCGCGCTCGGGGTAGTGCAGAACCAAGGAACAAGAACGAGACCTCTCCCCCACAGGAGAGCCTACGGACCTGCCAGCTAGATGGGAGCCTGCGCAGCGGGTCTACCTGGGGCCGAGCCGCGCTCGGGGTAGTGCAGAACCAAGGAACAAGAACCAAACCTCTCCCCCACAGGCAAGCCTTCGGACCTGTCAGCTAGATGGGAGCCTGCGCAGCGGGTCTACCTGGGACCGAGCCGCGCTCGGGGTAGTGCAGAACCAAGGAACAAGAACCAAACCTCTCCCCCACAGGCGAGCCTTCGAACCCGCCAGCTAGATGGGAGCCTGCGCAGCGGGTCTACCTGGGGCCGAGCCGCGCTCGGAGTAGTGCAAAAGTCTCCGAACAACCTCCAACCACCGAGTGAGCCTACAGCCCTGCCAGCTAGGTGAGAGCCTGGTCAGCGGGTCTTCTTGGGGTCTCCTCTCCCAACAACCTCCAACCACCGAATGAGCCTACAACCCTGCCAGCTTGATGAGAGCCTGGTCAACGGGTCTGCTCGGGGTCTCCTCTCCAAACAACCTCCAACCACCGAGTGAGCCTACAGCCCTGCCAGCTTGATGAGAGCCTGGTCAGCGGGTCTGCTCGGGGTCTCCTCTCCAAACAACCTCCAACCACCGAGTGAGCCTACAGCCCTGCCAGCTTGATGAGAGCCTGGTCAGTGGGTCTGCTCGGGATCTCCTCTCCAAACAACCTCCAACCACCGAGTGAGCCTACAGCCCTGTCAGCTTGATGAGAGCCTGGTCAGCGGGTCTGCTCGGGATCTCCTCTCCAAACAACCTCCAACCACCGAGTGAGCCTATAGCCCTGCCAGCTTGATGAGAGCCTGGTCAGCGGGTCTGCTCGGGGTCTCCTCTCCAAACAACCTCCAACCGCTGAGTGAGCCTACAACCCTGCCAGCTTGATGAGAGCCTGGTCAGCGGGTCTGCTCGGGGTCTCCTCTCCAAACAACCTCCAACCACCGAGTGAGCCTACAACCCTGCCAGCTTGATGAGAGTCTGGTCAGCGGGTCTGCTCGGGGTCTCCTCTCCAAACAACTTCCAACCACCGAGTGAGTCTACAGCTCTGCCAGCTTGATGAGAGTCTGGTCAGCGGGTCTGCTCGGGGTCTCCTCTCCAAACAACCATTTCACTCTCATGTCATAGAAGAAACCACCTGAAATTTCATTATATTAGGAGGACACAACAACATTTACAGGTAATGAAAAAATGTAAAACACTCCTGCATATGCTTCCTAAAAGTGACAAACTATTAAGAGAAGCAAAAGTGATACAAAATTTGAGAAATTACTTATAGCTCGCGAAGGTTTAGCCTTGAAGTTAAAGAGAAAACAATTGAGTTTATGTTACACTCGGGCAATTTATTAATCTTACAAGCTCTTATTGAAATAGTAAGAAAAATATGCTAAATTCAACTTGATGATCCGAGCTTTCTACTCCAATTCGATATGTTTTTGTTCAAAAATTGAAACAGTGGCCCATTTATTCCAAAATTTTATCATGCGAGTAATCTGATTATCTGGAATTGCATGACTACATAGGACAACCAATCTAGGATTACTTATAGAGAAAACATAGGATGAGATGCGCAAAGTTCGTGCAAATTCATAATTTATAAACTGCTAATCTAGATAACTTTGAGACAACCAAAAACATGAAAAAACATGCAGAAATGTCCAATTAAGATGACATACAACACTCGAGCAACATTTTAACATGAAAAAACATGCAGAAATGTCCAATTAAAATCGCGCTCAGCCGGATATGGTGTTGTACAAAACTGGATGTCGAATTTGAGGCCCCGACCGACTTAGTGACTGCTATGAGTCTGGCCCGACTATGCGACCGCCGCTTCTAGTTGGCCCGGGAGGCCTACTTGCCCACCAACATCGGCACTCCACAGGGACATCTCGAGGGTCCTCCCTCCACCCCACGGTCCGTCGCTTATATCGGACCGAGACGCTGGACCGTCGCACTCAGAGTTTATGTTAAAATTGCGACGAACAGTACACTCGCAGGCATAGATGCAATAAGCTTTTTTATCTAAACGTTGAGGACTCGGACGAGGAAGGAATCGGATGACACTCGCCTTAGCGTGATCTCCCCCGAGCTTGAGGACAAGCATTTTTTGGACAGCGGGAGTGATGTTATGGTCAACGTTCTTATTATATTGAGTTGTGTGATGGTATTATTAGTAGGTGTCGTATCGTGTGATAATTAGTGATGACTTTTATATTTTAATGTTTCCTTGTATTTACGGGTGTGTCACCCAAGGACCTATAAATAGACCTTTAGTCTTTGTATCAAGTAGAAATGAATGAAGTTCTAGTCTTATCCCCCTTCTGTGAGATCTTGATGGCTCTCTCCTCCAACGAGCAATCCCGCTTAGCCAATCGCGGTTCCGGCTCTATGGTATCCTCCACCACTGCTATCTTCTTTACCTCTGGTCCCCCCTCGGGCAACATTAAGAGACACGTAACAGAACGCTCGACCTGACCTAAGGAACTCCGTCCATTTTTATGTTTTAAAATAGTTTTTTTCTTGGTGGTGATCATAACAGTTATTATGTCAAGCACATATTCATGACACTGACGTTTTTGTTCAAACTCATTGGAAAAAAGCGTCGCGCCAAACGGACGACAGTTCGTAACCATCGCGTTCATGACTGTCACCGCTGTGTCAAACGGACCCTATATGTATTCACTCGCTGCTCTAGAAAATGTCATTGCTTTAAGTTTCTTCTCGAGGCTGTATTAGAAAAAAATCTAACTTTTGGACAACTTCACCTATTCTACATGATGAGGTCGTCATGAAATTTATAGAATATTGGGGTGCATGTAACCTCCTCCCCATGATCCTGTTATGAACTATCTAGGAGAAGAAGTAGGGAGAAAGCTAGAGGATTAGGGTTTGGGAGAGGAAGAGGAGAAAGATACCTGGATAATTCTTCTTGATGTCCACCAAGGAGGGGGGTTGGGTATTTATGCTCCCACCCAACCCCCTAGGGCCGGCCGGCCCCCATTGGGGCTGAACCCATGTGGTTCAGCCCCCTTCCGCTTTATTTTTGGGTTCGGGCTGAACCGGATGGTTCAACACGGTTTTCATTCTCCGTCTCCTTCGGCCTTCGCGCGTATTTAAATCCACGAAAACGTAGATCGTCCGGGGGCATAACAGATCCCCACTAACTTGGTGGGATCATGGGTTTGACCGCCACACACGCGATCGCCACACGCAATCTACGTGCACCGCTCGATCCACCACCACGATCGGCAGCCGGCGCCGCCATCTCCAGCGCCAGACGGCCCGTGACCGATCGGCCACACCGGAGCCACGCCACAACCGCCCCTCCCGGTGGCCGCCTCCCACGGTCGTGGGGCGTCGCACACAAGGGGAGGCTACACCCGGCCGCCCCTCCCCGCGGTCGCGGGGCGCTGCCCGCAAGGGGCGGCCGCGCTCGGCCGCCCCACCCCGCAGCTGCCTCCCGTGGCCGTGGAGCGCCGCCCGAAAGGGGGCGACCGCGCCCGGCCGCCCCTCCCTACGATCTCTCCTGCCGCGGTCGGTCGTCCCGCCGGTCGTGGCTCCTCCTCTCCCCTCGCCAACGACCGACCACCGGTGAGGCAGCCGCCCTTTCGTAGCAGGCCTTCCCTACCGTCTAATCATCCCGCCGCGATCGCCGGCGTCCATTTCGTGGATAACCACCCACTAACCGACATGATTGCGGGGGTTATCATTAATTTAAAATCGGCTTGCATTTAGTAAATATTATACGCCCGGTCGCCCCTCCCTGCGATCTCTCCTGCCGCGGCCGGCCGTCCCGCAGGTCGTGGCTCCTCCTCTTCCCTCGCCGACGACCGACCACCGGTGAGGCGGCCGCCCTTTCGTAGCAGGCCTTCCCTACCGTCCGATCATCCCGCCGCGATCGCCGCCATAAATTTCGTGGATAACCACTCACTAACTGTCATGATTGTGGGGGGTTATCATTAATTAAAAATCGGCTTGCATTTAGTAAATATTATACGCATAATATTCGCCCGAAACTATATTAAGTGCGGTCTACAATTAGTAATCTTGGGTGGTTACAGTGTGCGGATAGTCGTATAACCACCGTAACCACCTCCTGGACCTATAAAAAGGCCCCAGGACCCCCTTCATTTCTATCTTCTCTTCTCCCAGTTTTCTTCTTCCTCAGCTCGGAGCTCTGTCGGAATTCTCCTACGAGTCTTCTCCACCAGTCGGGTCACCTGAAAATCCGTCTAAGTCCACGACATTAGAAGACGTTTTGCGCGCTCTTCCACAAAGCCTTTTATGTGCGCAGGGTTCTTCAAGTCATCGACAACACCACTCAGCACGCTTCGCCACGGAGTTGTCCCGCCAGACAGCGTTCGAGAACGCCCATCTCCATCAAAGCATAAAAGAAAACCAGCTTAGAGTGGCGTGGCCTGTCGCCCACCGAGCAATCCATATAATCTCATCTCACTGTTGTAACGAGGAGCGGTTTGTCGCCCTCGGTTCTCCGTACAATCTATAAACAACCGTCAATAGTGAAGTTTGACTGGAACCGTACCGGGCACGTGGTTTTTTACCCATTTAAGGGGTTTTTCCACGTTAAAATTGTCTTGTTGACCAGAGGGTTGAGTTGGGTTGAGTTGCCCGCAATAGTTTGGCACCGTCTGTGGGAACCACGTTCCCCCAAAGCTCGACGAAGTTTTCTAAGAGATCTTGAAGACATCATACCCAACATTACACGTGACTAACAACCATGGCAAGAAGAAGCACTCGCACTACGCAAGGATCCTCCCGGCAAGGACTCGATAATGACGGACCCTCCAATTCCCTGATAAATGTCCCACGGCTAGAAGAAACGATCGCTGCGTCGGACAACGTGCTCACGGGAAGGATCACCCGCCTAGAGGAACAACAAACTGAGGCGCTTGGACTTCTTAGAGATCTGAGAACGGCCCAGACAGCTGCACCGCCTCCAGCGCCCGCTGACTAGGCTCCACCGCCCACAATCCCTACTCCGGAAAACCATCCAGAAGAGAGCTCTGAAGAATACTCGGAAGCCGCCAGTACTTTGCACCCCGCCTATGCGGCTAGGACTGCCGAAGCTGGGCAGTGACAACAACGCCAACAAGCAGTCACACCTAGAAGGCCTATCAGAGAGGAAATCAGATAATTCCTAGCATAGGAATATGGTCAAATCGGCCGAAGGATTACATATCTGCATCGCCCTACCCAAGCCGGATCCGCGCTAGCACGGTAAATTTTAGCACATCCAGTCCTGACAGGATTCAAATTACCCAATATCAAAACTTACGATAGGACGAAAGACCCCTTGGAGCATATTAATCACTTCACCACAATGTTGTGAATCTATAATGCCCCAGATTAACTACTCTGCTAAGTTTTCCCCGTCACACTAAAAGGTCAGGCCCGAACATGGATTCACTCCCTCGGAGAAGGAACAGTTCATAGTTTTGCAGAGCTGACTCAACAATTTCTAGAACAATCCGTGGTTAATTGGAAGATTCTGAAGGACCCTTCCCATCTATTAGGTATCTGTCAGAATAAAGAAAAAACCCTAAAGGAAATCTTCTGCCGATTTACATTGGAGACAAGATAAATACAAGGGGTTGATCCCGAGCTACTCCGAGGAGTCTTCTTAGGGGGACTCCGACCTAGCGGATTCTACTCTTCATTAATAAGTGAAACAGTCCCCAGCTACCCTGACCTTGTATGGAGGGTAGAAGCTCAAATCGCGTCTGACGAGGCCATAGAAGCTCACCGCCGACAGTTTGAAGGAACAACAAAGAGGAAGCGAGAAGAACTAGCCCCGCGAGGAGCGCCGAAACAGCGCACGATCTCAAGAGAAACGCAGGGACCGCCCTCCCAGAGCTTACCAAGAATACACACCCCTAAACATACACGTGCAAACGTGTTATATGCAATTCAAGATAATCCCGCATTACAAAATCCCAGAGAAATACCAGAGGGGAAGGGGGACCGAACAAAGTCCTGTGAGTTCCATAAGGGAACGAGACGCACCACTGAAGAATGTGTAAAACTGAAAGATGAGATTGAGCGCTTGATTCGCCAAGGAATCTTAGGAAGGTTCCTTCAAGGCCAGACCCGCAATCACCAAGCGCAGACTAGGAAAGAACGGTCACAACCCTAAGAGCCGCAGGAGGGCAGACAAGTCGTCAGGATAGTGAAGGTCATCTCCGGGTGTCACCCGACCACCACCAACGTCATCATGCAACCCCCAGAAGAAAGCCGGAAGCCCCAAAACCAAGAAACGATAAGCTTTGGAGAAGAAGATTTGAAAGGATTGCTCACCCCACATCAGGATCCACTAGTCATCATCACCGAGATCGAGGATCCCGGTTTTCGCGTCAAGAGGATCCTTATAGATAACGGCAGCTCAGTGAACATCATATTTCTGACCACACTTCGCAATATAAAAAACCATGAAGATAAGCTCAAGCCGGCCTCCGACCCTATCTATGGGTTTGATGGTGGGCCTGTCCCGGTCAAAGGCATCATTTAACTCCCATTCACCTTGGGAAAAATTCTCGAAACGAGCCACGCATACCATCCAATTTGTATTCATTTAGACAGAGTCGCCCTACAATGCGATCTTCGAACGACCTCTTCAAGTGGCCTTTAGGGCAATTCCATCCATCCCCCATTTGGCAATAAAATTCATCGCCCCCGTCGGAGTTGGAGTTAAACATGGGAATCAAGAAACCGCACGCGCATGCTATCTGCACAAACTTAGTTGGGACCGACAGAAGCCACGCACTCAGGAGCCATCGGCGTCTGAGAATCACCGATAGAAAAAAGTCAGGAACCGAGTGGAAACACCTTACTATGTTCCGGCTTATAGCTTTAATTCATTCGTTACAACCTAACCAAGAAGAAGATACCGTTATATCTGTACACGTACGTTATATTTTAATCGAATCACTCTTGTTTGTCTCTAATCTTGCTAACATAGGGACACTCAGAGCACAACTGTCAGCAGCCAACATCACGGTAGTCCTTATTTTCCCCGGATCGAAGGTGCTCACTTCTCCCCCGCGGTAAGGACACACCCTGAATGACGTCGCACAGCCCCGGGACGAAGGTGCCCCCCCCCCCCCCCCGCACGGTGGGTCACAGTAACGCTACCCCTCAATGTATCCAAGTGGCCTCGCACCGCCCTGAATCAAAGGTACGCCCTTATCCCCCGCGGTAAGTCACAACTAGGGTTGTTCACGAACCGAATCGAATCGAATATCTCTTCAATCGAATCCAAATTTCACATATAATGCAGAGATTCGGATTCGGATTCGTTCGAATATTCGGATTCAGATTTGAATTCAATATGAAATGTTGGATTCGAATTCGGGTTCGAATTAAGATTCGAATTTGGATTCGACACGGATTCAAATTCGATTTTTTATATTAGGAATAATTAAATATATAATTTTATTAAATATATATAATTTTATTTAAGTAATTTTACTATTCGCAAACTATTCGCGAATACTTCGAATAGGGATAAACTTATTCGGATTCGGATTCGAAAATTATTCGAATTCGAATTTGGATTCGAATCCGGATTCGAATTCGAAAATTACGAATATTTATCGAATCTTCACGAATCGAATCTCGAATTATTCACGAACCATACTATTTGTTAACAGCCCTAGTCACAACACCGTCAGGGCCTGCCCCCCTCGCGGTTGCCTCGGTCGAAGGTAGGTACTTCACTATCACAATCAACAAATAGTTGGTTACCCTCGTCTTCATCAACTGACTTCTCACTGCCCCGAATCGAAGGTGCGCCCTTCTCCCCCGCAGTAGGTCACTACAATCAGCGACACCCCCCGATTCGGATATCTTAATTTTCGCCTGGCCAGCAAATTAAAGATATCACCGGGTCTCATTTTTCAATAGACAATAAGTCAACGATGTCAATACATCTGAAATCATCACACAAGTTAAATTCAACACTGAACCAGAATTGTAAAGACAATCTAAAAGGATGCTCCCAAATAGCATATATATCGTCAAAAGATGATGCAAAGTACAAAAAACAAGAGTACAAAGACAAACACAAGATCATCACTAAACATCAACATCACACTGACAAAACAAACATATAAAAGCAAGACTACTACTTGCCGACTACGTCTACATCAGGCTCAGAATTTGCGCCATCATCATCATAAAGGTCATCAAATCCAAGGCCTGATACATCACACCCAAGCCTTTTAGATACCATCTGTAGCGTCTTCGATACTCTACGCCTAATGGCAACCTTTTGAATATCCTCCATCTGAGGCTCTACCTCTCTGGCCCAGACCTCCTCACGAATCTCCTCGTCAATCAAGCAACGATCGCGCATATAGTCCAAAGAGTTCATGTACTTATCAAGCCCGACAACCTTCAGCTCCGCCACTCGATCCTCCGAAGAAAGTCGCACCCAACTCCGTTTCCAAACAAGAAGCCTCCTCCTGAGCAGTCTTTAGCATTTGCTTGATGCCCTCCACCAAGGATTTCTCCGTCATCAACGCCGCCCGAGCCTCCTCGAGCTCTGCCTTCAACTCAGAGTCAATACGTATGAATCGAGATATATCTCAATCATACTCCTCCTTCAAGTCGGCCAATGAACTCTCTGCCATCCGGAGCTTCTCCTGAAGAGCCAAGTATTTGTCCTTCAAACTCACATAATGATCATTCCACGTGAACGCTATGTGGGCCTAAGTTTCTATCTACAACCAAAAAAGAGAAGATCATAGTAGCATAAAGTAGTCAAATCAAGAGCCAGAAACAAGAGAGCGCTTACCGCATCACTCATCGCCTTCAAAGAGGAAGACACTCAGAAGGGGGGGAGGGGGGCAGAAACTCTGGGTAGGACTCTCGGGGGACAGAAGTCCCTGAAGAAGGAACTCGGGGGGGGGGGGGGGGGGGGGGGGGGGGGCAGAAGATTCCAACACCTCAACCTCTGAGTCAGCCAGTATATCCTCGCCTCGAGGAACCTCCTCAACCTGACAATCTCTCTGCTGCAACAAAAGTCGAGACTCCGCATCTGCGTTACTAGTACCCTGCAGAACAAGCTTCTTTTTCTGTCCACTGACTAGGGGCACTTCTACAACATGCTCTGTATCAACCGACAACCCGCATAATCGTAGTCGTTTCTCTTCCACAAATAACAAAATGCTAAACAAGCGGTTCGCTAGCTCCCGAGGCTCTATAAATCCCAGCACGGGAGAGAAGTCCCGCTCTCGTCCCGTCTGCCGGCGATAACGATCAGGTAGAGAATTTCAAAGCTCTGGCAAACCCCAAGAATTTCAAACGTATCCAAACAAGGTGTTCTCATGGCGGCGATCCGTCCGACTCTCAAAATCAAGCCAACTCTTATTAGTGTATATCTCAACACGACAGCCGTTGTCAACACGGACCTCACACCAATCTCTGAACAACTCCAAGGAAAATTTTAAGTCATGCTCTCTAAAGAACGCAACCAGCCCCATGAAGTGTGTCATCCCAAGAGGAGTAAATTGCGATAGAGGAATGCCGCAAAACTTCAAAATATCAACACATCCTCGCACGGCGAAAATCGGAATCCAGACCGTAATATCGTCTCGCACACCCGTCAACCAACCCTTAGGTGGATTCTGAACTCTCTTCAATATATAGAACCCTCACTTCAAGATCAATAGGTATTTAATATCTTTTTCTTCAAACCGCAATTTGTTCAATAGTAAGAGTAGAGCACAATCGCACTGGGCGACCTTGCGCATTACGTTTTGATACCCGAAAAACAAGACGGCGCAAAAATCATGAAAACAATCATAACCAATCAAGAACTCAACAGCGCGCGAATCCACGCTCCCGAAAAAGCAAAGGTATGCGCTCAGAGGCACGCACACACAAATATGTGCACCCTCGCACATGTGCGCGCCCGAACGTGCGTACACGTGCAGGAGAAGGCGCAGAAGCACGCATCCGGAAGCACGTGTAAGCGCGCATAAGCAGTGCGCATGTGTGCACGCATAAGCAGTGTGCATGTGTGCGCGCATCCAGGCACACACAGGGCGCGCGCGCCCGATTCCATGCAGACACGTACACCAATACGCGCGAGAGAGCGCAAATAGGCGCGCGAGGGCACACGCACCCGGTTCCGCAAAGGCGCGCACACGCATGCACACGCTCCCGGATCCGCGCAGGCGCGCCCGCAACGCGCGCACAATAAGGAGCGTGCGGGTGTGCGCGCCCGGTTCCGCGTGGGTGCACGCGCATCGCGCACGCACGCAACTAGGCCCGCGCGCACGGTTCCGCACAGGCGTGCCCGCGAGCACGGGCACCCGCCAGGGGTCGTGTGCAGGCACAGAAAGGCTCACCCCCGTGTACCGCCTCCGTTGCACGCCTCCGCCTTCGTGCCTACGCCTCTGCGTGCCTTCGCTTCGGCCCACCTTTTCCTAAACCAAATACTTAACAACGTACCTTGACGTGCGCGCCACCGTCAGTCTCTCTCGCGGGCACCCCTCCTTTACTCGCCACCATGATCATCATAGAAGAAGACACGGAAAAAATCCTCGCTTTTCTCATGCTTCGGTTCCAAGCACCGAGAATTTTGGGGGCATATGATGAGGTCGTCAAGAAATTTATAGAATATCGGGGTGCATGTGACCTCCTCCCCTTGATCCCCACTAACTTGGTGGGATCATGGGTTTGACCACCACACATGCGATCGCCACACGCGAACTACGTGCACCGTCCGATCCACCACCACGACCGGCAGTCGGTGCCGCCATCTCCAGCGCCGGCCGGCCCGTGACTGGCCGGCCACACCGGAGTTGCGCCACAACACCCCCTCCCATAGCCACCTCCTGCGGCCGCAGGGCGCCACCCGCAAGGGGCGGCTGTGTCCGGCCGCCCCTCCCCGCGGTCGCGGGGCACCGCCCGCAAAGGGCGGCCGCTCCCGGCCGCCCCTCCTCGCGGCCGCCTCCAGCGGTCGCGGGGCGCTGTCCGCAAGGGGCGGCCGCCCCACCCCGAAGCCGCCTCCCGTGACCGTGGGGCGCCTCCCGAAAGTGGGCGGCAGCGCCCGACCACCCTTCCCTGTGATCTCTCACGTCGTGGCCGCATGGTCGGCCGTCCTGCCGGCCGCGGCTCCTCCTCTCCCCTCGCCGGCGACCGACCACCGGTGAGGCCGCCGCCCTTTTGTAGCAGGCCTTCCTTGCCGTCCATTTTGTGGATAACCACCCACTAACCGTCATAATTAGTGAGGGTATCATTAATTAAAAATCAGCTTGCATTTAGTAAATATTATACGCACAATATCTACCCGAAACTATATTAAGCGCGGTTTACAATTAGTAATCTTGGGTGGTTACGGTGTGCGGATAGCCGGGTAATCACCGTAACCACCTCCTGGAGCCTATAAAATAGCCTCAGGACCTCCTTCATTTCTAACTTTTCTCCTCCCAACTTTCTTCTTCCTCGGGTCGGACTTCTGCCGGAATTCTCCTACAAGCCTTCTCCACCAGTCGGGTCACCTGTAAATCCGTCTAAGTCCACGACATTCCTGAGAAGAAGACGTTTTGCACGCTCTACCGCAAAGCCTCCTACGTGCGCAGGGTTCCTCAAGTCATCTCCAACACCACTCAGGACGCTTCACCACGGAGTTGCCCCGCCAAGTAGCATTCGAGAACGCCCGTCTCCATCAAAGCATAGAAGAAAACCAGCTTAGAGTGAGGCGTCCTGTCGCCCACCAAGCAATCCACATTCTCTCATCTCTCTATTGTAATGAGGAGCGGCCTGTCGCCCTCGGTTCTCCGTACAATCTATAAACAACCGTCAATAGCGAAGTTTGACTGGCACCATACCGGTCATGTGATTTTTTACTCATAGTCTTCTCACATTTGAAAAAAATAAATATATTTTACTCGTAGCCTTCTCACATTTGAAAAAAATTATTATTTAAAGTTTGATCAAATATATTACTCTTCGCCCCAGAGTTTGGCTCTGCACACACAGGTTTCATTTTAAATAAGAATGAAGCATAAAAGCTAATATTTTGGGTTTGAGATTCTGTTTGGCTCAGCTGAAGTGCAGGGAAGAGCAGCGATGAAATTTTTTGTTATTTTGCAAAATGATAGGAAAATCATTGAAAAAGGGAGGCGTCGCACCTCCCACGGGGACAAGCACCCAAAACGACCAAACAGGGAAGCGTCTCACTGCCCATGGCTCTGAACTGTCTTTGATGGATCTTTGTGTTCAAACACAGCTCTGATATAGCTGATGCCACATGCAGGATAGATAAAACTCACAAAAATGGAGGGGAAAGAAGACAAAACAGGGAAGAAGATTTTTTTTTTTCATTAATTCATTCTTTCTCTTGATGCATTTTTAATACTAGAGGTTGACTCTTAGTATTCAGATATTTTCATTCTCCAGATGGCTATTAATCTCCATCGTCCATTACATTCCTCAACATTAATTGCATGAATTGCATTTCTCAACATTGTTCTTTAGTATTTATAGAAGCCCTCTTTAAGGCTCTATTTGTTTGGGCGTTTTGTTGCTCCGTTTTGGGCAAACGCCGCCGGAAGGAGGGTAAACAAATGAACTTCCGGCGGCGTTTGCTCCGTTTCCACCCGCCCACCTTGAGAAAAGCTCCGTTTGGAGCAGCCACCTCCCCCCTCCGGTTCGAATACTCCGTTTCCACCCGCCGGATCGATCCGCCACCGCCGAACCAAATGAAGCCTAACACCCCTGATTTTCTATGATGTAGGGTGTGTATTCCTTATATATATCCCTAAAACCCATAAATTTCCTTCTTTTATAATTTAGGGTTATGTTTGGGGAGCCGGTGTGGCTCCATTCCAGTGACAAAAAGAGATCATACGGAAATGGTGGTCCTCCTCTCCGGCGGGTAAAAGAGACTGATCAAAAATTTTCTTTTTTCCCATCGGAGGCATAACGCCGATGTAACCTCACAAGCTGTTTGGGGCATCTTTTTCCACCACTCCGGTGGCAAATGAAGCAGCGCCGTGAAACAGACTTGTCTTCTTACAAGCTTCTGTGTGGCCTTAGCTCCTTCTTGCCACTCCGCGTAGCCAAGTTAAGTAAGTCTCTCTCTGCAAGAACTAGGTGGTGATGAAGAAAATGATGATGAGACAATTCAAGGGAACTCACAATTGAAAAGGAACTCCAAAGAACTCAAAAGATTCACTAGAACTTTGATCCAAACTTGGGTCTCTGATTAATTGCTACAAATGAATATTCATTCCCTTTTTATAGACTACAAAGGGGTTTTCCCTCCAACCTTAGGGAAGACTCAAGAAATTGTCTATTCTATACCTTTCTAAATTATTCTACACTTCTGTAATAGCCTCCACATTATTATACAACATTCAAATGTATACTAGACTCTTCTACATTACCCTCAACTTCTACAAAACTCTATATTATTCTAGATACCTCTACACATATCTAGAATTATCTAGAACATTTCACACACTTCTAGAATATTCTAGATTATTCTATCTTTTTCTAGAATATTCTAGAAATCTCTACACTATTCATAATATTCTAGAGTCTTTTACATGACTATAATCTTTTTGAAGACTTCACATCATTTTAAAATCTTCTCTCGTCTTCAAGACCTCTCTCCAATCTTCTGGAGACTTCCACATCCTTTTCCGCCATAGGATATCATGGCTAAGCTTAAGCCTTATTCATACCATGCTCCCCTTGGGCATGATCATCTTGAGTATGGAGTCATACTTTTGCCAACGGCTCCCACACCCAAGTCCTTAACCTCCTCGAAGCTTTGTTACATCAACATGCGACCTATTGTACCATCCACACATGCATACATGGTCATGGTTATGTCTTGAGCTACAAGACCGTGACAGTCGGCTCCCCAAAAGCAGCATAAAAGTTTAGTGGGTTTGGAGAGTTTCTATTGAATTGTTTGATAAAGTGTGATTCTTTCGCTAACTAATTAGCTGTTAGAAGCCCCTAAATTGACAAGATAAGTCTAATTGTATGCCTCCACACAAAAAAGGTTGGGCATAGATATGATGATCCTAAGAAGTATCATTTTCATCGGATCAAACAATTGGAATCGAGGTAATTTCAATTCTGCCGTTCGGCTATAGCCAAGAATTTTTAGGACAGAATGACAATTCTCTTGATTTTCATATTGCTCTTTAAACTGAGCAATACACATGAGAAGTGTGCTCGCTTTATTTCTATAAAAAGAGAAGTAATAAAAGTGTTACATATCAGTGTATTATACTTGGTTAATTACTTTACTATGGGCTGAAGTATTATCTTATAACAACAACACTCAAGCCTTTATTCCACTATAGCGGGGTCGGCTACGTGGATCTTTTGCCATCATTGTGTCATATCTTTAGTCATAATCTCACTAATGCCTAAGTACATCATGTCTTTCCTTATAGTTTCGTTCCAAGTCTTTATTAGTCTACCCCTCCCCCTTTTAACATGTCTAGTATTATCTTATAAGCAACTCAAAAACTATTTTCAAAATTATTGCAGGAGAAAGATTACTGGGCTTGGGCAATAGAAATTGAGGACTCAACAAAAGCAACAATGCTAAGGATCTAGGGACCGGAACACTAGAAACAACTCGTAGATGAATAATAACAACCACGACATCCTCCACCATGAAAATGTTCTTCTCATGCAGGGGCGGATCCGAGAATATCAATAAGGGGGCTAAACAACATCTTCATCTTACTGGAGCTGTTTTTTTTCATCCAGTCACCGTTTTTGACTTGTAAGTTGTCAAAATTCATTGGTCCGACGAGAGCAATACAAATTCATTAATTGCAAAATTCTTGTGGGGGGGATCCGCCCCTTCTTCGCATGAGCAGTGGAAGAGGGTGATGCGTGGGTCGCTTTCTTAGATCGAGAGGTAAGAATTGGGGGCAAGCAAAATGAGGCTTATTTCAATTCTCATGAAATTAATTGCAATTACAACTCCTACAAAATATTTATGAGAACCAAACAAGGAAAGTAAAATTGACACTCAAATTCCAACTCCTTGCTCATAATTCTGGTCAAAGGAACAGTGACCTAGGGTAAATTATTCACAACAAATCCATGCTACCAATATAACAGGAACGCAATTAATCTTCACTGACAGAGGAAATCAAACAAACAATTATTCAGCAGACAGTCAAAATCTGAAGCGTGGGTCAAATCGAAAATGACTGCACTAGGGGAAGAAGACACGGACAAAATTCGAGGGAGAATGCTTCAGCATTATGAAATAAATCTTCATTGGCATCCGAGCACATAAGAGACAAGCCAGAACGAAGATTCCCAGACACGAGCTGATCGCCGAGATCTCGTTTTGTAGCTATCCCAATAGCCTAAACCAAACCCTAAAACCCTAAATCAGGGAAAGAGGAAGCTTACCTCGCCATTACCAGTAGAGGGAGCCGTGTGCTTTTGGCCTTGAACGTAAACACCCAATTACGCCCGGTGTTTTCCTTAACACGATTCCCAGCGCGAAATCTGCGCCCTAATTGTTCTTTATCCTCCCAGACGCAAATAGGGGAAGAAGGGCCGGAAGAAGAAGGTGTTGATTGTTGAAGGAGACGTGGATTTTTTTTTTCTTTTGTAGAAGCTTTTTAATTTGCAGAGGATTTTGGTTATTTTCTGGATTGATTGGATTTGAGGAAGGAAGCAAAATATTTAGGTAGGACTTGGGAGGAACGAAAGAGAATAAATTTGAAGGCTTGGATTTTTCAAGGCTCCATTTGGGAGGATTTATTTTCACCGGTCAAGCAGTTATGATCCCATGAACCGGATCTTAATTATGACCCGATTCATACGATCGTAGCTGCTTGATCGGTGAAAATAAGTCCTCTCAAACATAGTCTAAGTTAACAGAAAAATAAACACCACATTTGTGCATTCGTCAAGTAAAAGATAATCTAAAATATTTATAATCTACATTATATTTTAAAGAGATGATTTGAAATAAAATTTAAAATATTCATAATTATGCTATATATAAATAAATCACATGCACTATGGTGTTTTGGTCGGATGGCTCGGCAACGCTAACAATATTGGACTGGTTGTCTTCTTGTGATGTTCTGGTTCTTTTCTTTTTAGGGAACCTGTAATCAGATGTACTGTGTCTTCACTTGTTGCAGTTGAAATATTTGTCCTTAAACTTTTTAATCTTTTTACTTGAGCCTACAACCTGTGAGCTAATTTAGAAAAGTTTGGTCTTTTTAGGATTGTACGTGCATTTAGTTCTAGAAATCATGTTAGCCACAGCTTTTTGCTTGCTAACAACTTCTAAGGCGTGTCTTGTCTTGTTCTCATTCTCAATGCGTATAAAACGTTTGAGGTCATTCAGACCAACTTGCATCTTCTTGCGGTATATTTCAGTTTTGAAATTGTACCACGTGCAAGACAATTAATTTATAAATAATCGTGCCTGCAACAAAGCTATCGGGCAAAGTAATATTTTTCACTGTGCAAAGAATCATCTAAATTTTCAAATTCTGATACCTGAAGGAAAATGACTTTCTCCTCGTTGAGCGTGAATGAATGAAACTTATCCACCATGTGTGCTTTAGATAAGTCATCCTCCTGCCTGAAGTGCTCATCCAGTGCCTCCAAATTTTCTTGGCAGTCTTCATCTTGATGTACGTCTTTGCTAGGCTGGAGGAAAAGCAGTTCAGCAGGTAGCCGCGTCAGAAGTTCTCATTGTGAACCCACTGTGCCTCATCATCAGTCTCTATGACGTCAGCACAATCAAATTGGACTATGTAGAACACATTCAAGTACTTCATCCCAAATTGCGTGTTCAACTTCTAGTCATTGAACTCTATCGCAGTGAACTTTTCTAATTTGAGCATAGTAATCGGAGACGAGAAATTACCCCTCTTCATCATTGTGATGGCGGTGATGAAAGAGAAAATAGAGGAGCAGCAAGCACTAAACGTCAACAGGATGTCTCGACGCAAAAAACAGGGTCGCTCGACGCCAGACAGGCCCAATCGAAGCCAAATAGGCCCACTTGACGCCAGAATATTGGACTTGACGCCTTGAGAAGCACTCAACGTCTGAGCTGGGTTATTCGACACACTCAATGCCTGAGCTAGTTCACTCGATGCACACGACGCCAGAGCTAATTAACTCGACGCACACGTCGTTTGAGCTAGTTCACTCGACGCACACAACGCCTGAGCTAGTTCACTCAACGGACACAACGCTTGGGCTGATCTCGACGCCTGAGGGATCTAGGGCTAGCTGATGGTCCCTCCTACACGAGGCGGCGCCACAACCAGACCACTCCTCCTTCACAGCAACAGGGGAGAGACGACGATGGGAAAAAAATTCTCAATCTCTAATGAAAGGCGACAGATCTGATCCACGATCGAGCAGCAGCGGCGTAGTAGCTTATCATTCACGATCAGTAGGGCCGACAACCTTCTCCCTAAACCCAACCCGATCACTGGCGGTCACAAAAAAACCAGAACGAGAGCGGGATTCGATCTTTTCGTGCGAAGTCGGCTGTCGAGAATGAAAATGTCGCTCGAAGCATCCAGATAGTGATCAAGGTGGAATTTTCTATCTGTTGCCCCTAAGTGGGTTTAAATAGTCAAACCCTAGGAGTTTCTACGGGTATTAGATATACGTGCATCTGAACTGACCCGTTAAGCCTCTGAACTCATTAATTGTCCAAATACACATTAACAAAACGTCTGTCCCTTTTGTTTCCGCGATGCAACCCGCACGTAGGAGAAATCGAGGGTAGGAGGGGAAGAAGATCGGAAGAGCAACCATTCAATTGTTGAAAATTGGTTGATCTCCAGAGCGTTCGTCCATCTCCTCTTCTCATCACCACCAACGACCTGCGTTGAAGGATATCGCGCATCAAATCGCTGGAAATTGATTGATCTTCAGAGCGTTCGTCCATCTCCCCTGCTATCACCACCAGAGAGAGGCATGTTTGTGTCTTTGCCGAGCCCGACAAATCAATCTCCCTTGCTAATCACCACCGACAACCTGTGTTGAAGGATATCACGGATCTAATCGTTTGAACATGAGATAAAACTAGTTATGATGAGGATGATTGATTCCGAATTGGACATGTGGATAGAATCCAAGATTTTAAATAGATTAAAAACGGAGTTGAAAGAGTTTTGATCCATGGACAAACAAAGAAATTGGGGGAGATGTCAGTGACACATTTTGGAAATGAGTAGTTCAGATTGATTCTCGTCTACATTCCCGGCAACCTGCAACCAATTCGCCAACATTCTCCGTGACCTGCAACCAAATGGACCAAAATAAATTTTATATTTGGCTTGACAATAACATAGTGATGTAAAAATAAAATATTTTGATGTGCTAATATAATTTGACTATTAATAATAAAAACAGATGTACTTTTAACATTACTCTTTATTTAACAATTTTTTGACCTATAATAAAGCTAAAAGCAACATGCATATAAAATAATATTGTAAAAAGAATACAAGCTGGGGAGATCTTTCATCTTTGAATAAGGAAGTGGCGGGGGGCGGCGACACGTGCCAAATTAATAATCCGGGACAAGCAGGTCGTACGATGCTCGGATAGGACCGGCGGGTAAGGGGATGGATTTGGGATTCGTTCGAGGAATGCGGGGCCCGCCGGGTGAAAGGCGTCGGACTTTGCGGAGAAAAGTGAAAGCCGGCAGATGAACCAGATTTGAATGATTGGATGGGATGATGAGAGTTGATGGCTGTCCCAATGCACCGGCATATCATGTGCCTCCTCCCCGATTTTTTTTCTTTTTTTAAAGGCGGAACTACACATACCTAAAACTTACATAAAAACCACAAAAAGTGGGCCCATACATAATAAAAATATATTATTTGGCCTTTTTCACACACCTAAAACACACAGAAAAGTAAAATTTGGATTATTTTATTGGGTGTGGGGCCCACTTTTTGTGGTTCTTATGTATGACTTAGGTATGTATAGAATTATTCTTTTTTAAATGCGCTGCCCGCGGGAAAATATGGGTCTTTCATCATGCTTTGATTTCGTGCATATCTATTATTTTATTTTATTTTATTTAACTTGTTTTTGCCTGCCCTTGGATTGCTCAATTAATGCCTTGAATTCTACCCGCACGGGGGCTGCGAACGATATCCGTACGTAAATATTGCTCCTCCTCCCCACCAGTGGCGGATTCAGAAAATTAATAATGGGGGTGCACACATTTTTTTTGAATGCGTCGCTGAGTTCTAAAAATTTTAACATAGGAGGGCAGACATCAGTTTCCTTCAAAAAAAAATTAAACGTTTCAATCTTATCGGAGCTGTTTTTCCCTCATCTGGCCACCGATTTTGACGTATAAGTAGTCAAAATTCATTGCCTCGACGAGAGGAATCCAAATACACTAACTATTTTGAGAAATAATGGTGATGCCAGTGTCCCTCAGGCCCCCCTCTGGATCCGCCCCTGCTCCCCACCTCCACAAATTTCACATCCCTATTTTGTTTGACTTTTCACACTCAATTATATATACATATAAGATAATTCTATGCACATCTAAATTATACCTAAAAATCACAAAAATTGAGCCACCCACAATAAAATAACCGGACCCCTACTTTTTTTGTGTGTTTTAGGTGTGTGAAAAAGGTAAATAATATATTTTAGTGTGTATTAGACCCACTTTTGTGATTTTTACGTATAATTTAGGTGTGTGTAGTTTTGTCCATATATATATAGGGTTATTTACCGGGAACTCCCCCCGGAGTCTTTGTAATTACAACATGCACTTCTTTAACTTTCAAAATTATAATTACCTTCCCTCAATGTTTCATTTCATAACATTTATGCACAAAAAAACTCTCACTGAAGATTTACTCGAAGGTGCTACTTTTGCGCATGACCGTTATGAAATGTAATCATTAAGAATAGGTTTTTGTAATTTTGAAAGTTAGAGGGGTGCAAACTGTAATTATGCAAACTCCGAGTGGAGGTTTCGATAAATAATAGAAATTCATGAAATCCATAAAGTTTTTAATAGAGCTCCTAGATCTTTGGTAGACAATCATCTCTACGTGCACATAAGACATTTTTTTCTTTTAAATTACCTTTTTTTTGGGCTCAAAAGTATTATATATATATATATATATATATATGCAGTCGTAAAATTTTTATGACTGAAAAATTACAGTCGGAAAGTTCTGACTGTAATTTCAAAAATACGAGATACTGTCGCGATTGACCATAGGGGCAGAGCCCTGTATCTGTCACTATATATAATTATATATATATATATATAATATACACTATATATACAAAAAAAGTATCTAGAACCGTTGCGGTTGCACGATGTAACATCTAAGGCCCTCTGAGATGATATTAGTCGTTGGATCGAGTGAGTAGATGGACTGCAAACAGCCAAATTTCTAAAATCATGGGCTCCCGAACTCCGAAAATCTCGATATGCCTACTCCTGATATGCCTACCGTAGTCGTTGGATCAGATAATGTCTCTGCCGCTGCCAACAATGTCGTCGTCGACCTGCCCGACGACCAACGACTGGTTCGCCGGGGTTCGGCAAACCTGTCGGGGGTTGTCCGGTGGCTAGCGGGAAAAGCCATCGGCGGTGGTCCTGCCCGTGAGGCCCAGTTTAGGGCTCACGAGCAGGGTCACCGCCAGCGGTAGCCCTACCTGTTCGCTGCCGATCAATCCCTGACAAGTTCGCCGGACCCCAGCAAGCCCGTCGGGGGGCTCTGCTGAAGCCGTCGCCACCGACCGGGTGTGTGACCGATCAGCCGGAGAGGGTGGGCCGACCGCTCTCGGGCGGCACGCCGGTCCCGACACCGGCCACCGGGCGCTACCCCGGCGCCGGCCACCGGGCGCGACGCCAGCACCGGGCGTCGGCCATGGGGAGCGGTCGGCCACGGGGAGCGGCTAGCCAGAGCTGGCTCGAGCTGGAGAGGGGCGGCTGGCCGAATGCTCCCGGACGGAGGGCGGAGCGCGGTCGGCCTCCCCGTCGCCACCCGAGGAGGTTGCGGTAGGGGAGGCTCCGATCCCGTCGGCCGGATCGCCGCACCTCGCGGGCGCGTGTCATCGAGGTATGGCCATCCGGCCGACCGGAAGCCGGACCGGCTTGAGCCGGCCCGCCGATGGCGGGAGAAAGGGGTCGGCTACCATGGCCGGCCTCGGGCGGCTCGAGGAGGGAGTCCCCGCGCGCGCGAATCGCACGCGATTGCGAGTGTTGATTGCGCGCGCAGCGGTTTCCCCATGATCTCCATGATGGGATCACGGGAGTTGACTAACCGCACCCCCAATATTTTATAAATAAGCTTGTTCCAATCAATTACCATGCACATCAAAAAAAAGTCGAGGGCTGATTTTATGGGAAAAAAAATTATTGTGTCATTTTCAAAAATAACTAAAGTTTGGGGACCCATTCCAAATAATTTCAAAGTTTTAGGACTGATTTTAAAAAAACATTAAAATTTAAGAACTTATTTTCTATTTTTGTCATATATGTTAATAATATTAAAAAAATTTACGTGCGGTGATAGAGAAAATCGTATTCTCCAATCTATACTCAATTAAGGCAAGTGTACCTATCGAAATATAACATATGATATGAAAAATATCAAGGTCGTATAAAAACTCGGGGCAGGCAAGTACTATTACTCACAACGACTCTATTATCCTACCGAACGATTAATGATGTTTGAAAATTAAAATAAACTAAACTTAAAGAGAAATAAACTATTACGAGAAAAGAGTGCGCGATCGACGATTCGCTTTGAAATAAAATAACAAAATAATTTAGTTTAACAATTGTAAATCTATTAAGACCGTGACAGATCCGATATTAGGAAGTAATCTCGCTAGAGCATTAAATCCCCTAACTTATAGACGTTTTGACCGAAATCTCTTTACAAGTCAAAATGGCCTAAAGTCGCATTACCGAAGTGACCCGCACTATTGGATTTGACTCCAATCCGGAGGATTTACGTCATCCTATCTCTAGGGGTGCGTTCAACTCCTTCCTTCCTTGAGTGATCTTTCATATTCACGAGCCTCTCGGCCACTCGAATATGAGATCGGAATCTACTACCGTATACTAGAAATACGGAGTCGATACGAGATAATTCAAGGAAGGATCAAAAATAGAAAACTACAAGAGAAAACATAAAAATAAAGATATGCTATTTCATTGCAAAGATCCTCGTGATCGGGCACAAAAATAACTAGCTAAGCATAATTGAAAAGAAGATGAGAATAAGAGAAAAGAAATTTCATTGCATAATAAAGAGGTACACAATAATAATACTAAGACAAAAGTAATCTACTAAAGGAAAAATTACAACAAGGAAAGAAGCACACTTGAACTAACACTCTAATATTACTACTCTCAACTAAAACTACTTTTCATAAACAAGAGGGGGAGGGGTTCCTTTTATAGATGAAGGAGAAGGATCTAGAAGGGAATAAAGAGGAGGGAGACATAGGGTGGCCGGCCACATGGAGGGGGAATTGGTTCATGCATGGCTTTAAATGAGGGGAGAGAGAATGCATGGATGCAATGTATTATATTAAATGAAATAAAATGGAAAATATAAAATAAAGAGAAGGGGAGATGAATGGAAGTGTGTAGAAGAAAAGAATAAAGGGGAGAGAGATGAATGTGGATGGCAAGGTGCATGCATGTTATTTAAAAGAAATAAAAAATAGAAAATGCAAGGGGAATGAATAAGAAATAAAGAGGAGAGAGGGGGGAGAATGCATGCATGAGAGTGGCCGGCCACATAGGTGGAGGATCTTGGTGGGCTCGGGTTGGGCTTAGTGATGGGCTGCTCCATGTAGGGGCTCGGGTAGGTCTTGGTGATGAAGTGGGCTGCTCCAAATGGACTTGGGCTCGGGTAGGGGCTGCTCCATATGGACTTGGGCTCGGGTAGCATGCTATGGAGGAGGCCGGGCTGCTCTTAAAGCGGGCTTCATCATGCATGGGCTGCACCTACAAACAAATAGAATAAAACATAATATTAGTTATATAGCAAACATAAATTATCATAAAGTAAAAATAACATAATAACATTAAAACATTTAAAATGAAATAACAACACATCAAGAACATTAAAACAAAACATAAACTAATATTAATTATAATTACATAACATATAATAAGACTATATATTTTTTTATATAATAACATGAAATAAAATTGCGACAAAACAATAAAACTATAATAAAACTAGTAATTTTAATATGTTATAGAAAGATATTAAAACAAGCATAAACTATAAATAAACTAAGGTATTTAGGCTACTAAATTATCTCAAAAACGATGACTAAAACTAGTCATCATGCGGCACCCTCACGGATCGTCGCTGCGGGTTTAAATAGCGCCCGGGCCCACCTTTTTTTTTCTTTCGCGATTTCATCGGGGAGAAGAATAGAAACCAGCGAAAGCCCTAGCTCTAGCTCCGCTTCCATACTCCTCCACGGCGAAGGCTTTAGCTCTACGACGAAAGCCCTAGCAGCCGCTCACGCTTCCACCGTCCTCTACCCCATTTTCACACTATTCGGTGTTCCAATGATCTTTTTGAGCTTCGTCTGCATTTCCGCAGCCACGGTTGTTCTCCTTCCCCTCCATTGAAGTGTAGCTTTTTGAGGTAATACAACTGCTATTATTTCTTTATTTTTTCAACAATATCATCCTCTTAATCCAAATGACTGCTAGCAAAGGTGTAAATGTCGATTCAATTCTCAAATGACAGGTACTTTAGGACTCTTCCACATGTCCACCTCCAACCCCCAAGGTGCTGACGAAACAGTAAGTCCTGATGTTCCCCGGAAAACCTGTTTCCAGTAACTAATTTTTTAACTGTATTTCTGTCGATTTTTTATGACTGTATGCACAAACTATTTTTTCAACTGAATTTTGTCTGACATTTTTCTAGCTGTATGAATATACACCAATTACGACTGTATTTGTAATAATTTCAGTCTTGAGCTCCCCTGACTTTTTAAAACTGTATGCAGTAATTAATCTTTCAACGGTATTTCTGTCGGTTTTTTATGACTATATGCACCAATTATTTTTCCAACTGGATTTTGATATCATTTTTTTCTTTGTTCTCATAAGTCAAGAAAGAACCTGTTGTGTTCCCCATTGTTCATTTAGATGAAGAAGCATACGCAATGTACTGCGACTATGCCCACAAATTAGGATTCAGTGTTCGCAAGCAACATCTACTGTACTGGACTCATACCAAAATAGTTAAACTACAAGAGTACTATTGCGCTAAAGCGGGGCTAAAGAGCAGAAAGAATTTCCCTTTGAAGTACCGCAAATCAGATATACGGACTAGTTGTCTTGCATGCATAACATTCCATGTTGATAAGGAAGGCAAAAATTGGACAGTATCCAAATTTGTAAAGGAGCATAATAATCTGTTAGCCACAGATAAAGAGACACATCTGTTGCGATCTAGCCGCCGTATTCCTGAAATGCAAGCGAGTCTTTTGAAAAATATGAGGACTGCCGGAATTAGAGCCGTGGATTCTTATAATTTCCTATCTAATGAAGTCGGGGGGGGTTGAAAACATAGGGTTCACGAAGACGGATGCTTTCAACTACGTCCAACGAGAAAGAAAAGCTTTGATAGAGAGTGGTGACGCCTCCAGCTTGCTCGCTTTATTACAGAAAAAAAGTTGGACGACAATATGTTCTCCTATGAAGTTCGTACAGATTGTTGGTACCCTAGATGTGATTTGGCTCATGTAATCCCTTTCCAGCCCCTCTTGATCCATATAACTATATATGATCATGCTTAGACTTTGTTTAGTCTCCCTAGGGCAGTTTATAACTGACCTAGAGCTTAGATTAGAAGTTGTAGATTGAATATATGGTTAAGGTATTTTCCGTTCGACCATCGTCGAACGAGGCCTTGCGATCGTCGACCATTGGTCGACGATAGCATGAGCTGTTCGACGTTTTCTTTCCCAGACGATTTCTGCCTTAGTCGACGATCTGTTGGCTAGGTCGACGATCATCGAACCCCTGTTCGACGATTATTGTCTGCCTTTAACAGTTTGTATTTACTCTATTCCTTGGTTTATTTCCAAGTGTTTTAGCTTGTGGTTAGAGAGATTTTCTGAAGTTGTTTTTGCTAATTTATGGCTTAAATTCAAATGAATTAATTACCAAATATGTTAAGCACAAATTACGGGATTTCGTATTTGATAAAGTATTTTGTCCTATTATACAAAATATGTTGACTTTATCTTTCCAGGCTGTATTCTAGCCGTTGGCGCTGTATACTATTTCCGAGTATGTTAAGTCTTTATGCTGAGATATTTTCCCATTCAGTTTATTTCCTTATTGGGACTGACAGAGAGTTAATAGCTCATTCTATTCCTATTACTATATTCTATATTGAGATAACCTGTCGCAGGGCTCGAGATATTCAAATCAATAGAGCCGTTTCAAGGGAAAAAGAGAAGATATATTTAAAAGAGATTTTTCTCTCAGCAGTGATAAAAAGTTACAGACACAGAGAGATTTTTCTTCTCAAGGCTTCATTCGCTCAAGCTTCATCAGAGCAGCTCTTCACCATCTCTCAAGAAGAGAAGAAAAGTTTTCCTGAAGCAAAGGCCCAGAGCAATCATTTTCTTTCTCAAGTCTCCTGAGCATCTGCTTAGAGTTTTCAAGACTTCAGAAAGACCAGCTCCAGTTCTGCTTCAAGTGTTCCAGAATCTGAAGACCTGATAAAAATCAGTCTACAGATCTCTGAGGATTTAGTTTCAGTATATCTGAAACTCCTTCATCCTGAAGCAAAGGCTTTCCCTGGACTTCCACTGAGCCAGGGGGAGACTTTGATTCTTTAGAGAATCCACAAGTCTTCTCTAATCTGTTATTAACAACAGAGAAGACAATCTAACCCTCTCAACCCCTTTGTAAAAGAGTTTTCACACCTCTTCAAAAGTGAACATTGGTGACAGGGCACCTTATCAACAACCTGTGGTTGAGCATCCTTATCAAAAGCTCAAAGGGTCTTGTTTGATCTACCTGAATCAGATCATTGGTGGCAGGGCACCTTAGCAAAAACCTGCAGTGGATTCCTACCAGGGTGGTAGAAGAGTGGAGTACCTATTAAGAGGGAACCACTATATATCATGTGTCTCTCTGGCTGTTTTGTTTAATTGCTTATTCTGTGGCTGTGATAGAACTACCTAGGATTGCTAGTTGCTGTGATAGGCTTATAGTTAAACTGAAATTTCAGTTAGCTCTCTCACTTGTGCACTTCACTGTGTTAGGCTCTTAGGGTTCAAGTATCAGATTATTTATTCCGCAAATAAACTCCAAGGGAGCTGACTAGTTGTTCATAAAATTTGAATACTCTATTCACCCCCCCTCTAGAGTAGTTTACATCTTATCCCCTCACTTTCACAGATGAGCTCAACAGGTTGATAAGCTTCCTCTGGATGGATGGGCATAGCAAGATAGACTACGACTGTTTTGGAGACGTTGTTATTTTTGACACCACATATAGACTTAATAAGTACAATCTAGCTTGCGCACCATTCATTGCTGTGAATCATCACTGACAGAATGTATTCTTGGGTGGGGCTTTTATTGCTGAGGAGACTATCGAATCTTTCTGCTGGGTTTTCGGCTCGTTCCTTAATTTTGTCGGTGGGAAGCAACCCATTACTATCTTTACGGACCAGGATCAAGCCATGGCTGTTGCTATTGAGCGGGTTTTGACTTCTACCCGGCATCGGTTATGTCAGTGGCATATATGTAAGAAGGCTCCATCGAAAGTTCCAAGCTTCAACCACGACAAATATGTTCGAACATGTTTCTATAACTGTATGAACAAGTGTGATGGCGAAGAAGAGTTCAATAGGTATTGACATGAAATAATAACGAAAGGAGGGTTACATGAGAATAGATGGTTGGAAGATCTTTATACTATTAGGAGGCGGTGGTCCACGGCTTTCAATAAGGATGTGTTGGACCTGTGGATTTTATCCACCCAAAGGAGCGAGTCTGCCAATAATTGCATTCACGGATGTTCAAAGGCAGCTAGCTCACTTGTTGAGTGTTTTTCTGGAATGGAAAAGCTTGTCTCAACGTGGCGGCGTAATGAGCGCGATGAAGATTTCAAGTGTACACATTGTCCTGTGAGTTTACAATACAAAATATGTGTAATACTAAAGGTCGTTTCGAGGCAGTACACCAAAAAAATGTTTGCAATATTTGAAAAATTATTCATGGAGGCAGTGGTAGGAGTAAATGTGGTGGATGAGAATAGATACGATGTGCAAAACATCTTATATATAACAACCCAGACTGATGCAGTTTATGCTGAGAAAAGGTGGTTCGTTAGCTATAATTCTGGGACAGATATGGCACAGTGCTCGTGTCGTAGTTTCGAGACTCGAGGTTTGTTATGCAGGCACATAGTCAGGATATATAATCTTCGAAATATTCAACACTTTCCAAGTGCTTATGTTCTTAAAAGATTTTCTATGAATGCCAAAAAGGGCATCTACCTACCGAGCTCACCTTCTTTGACAGATCACGACTCCAACTTGATTTTTAGAAACCACCTAATGCGATTCAGTTATGATGTCGCTCGACGAGTTGAAAATTACAAATTTGCAAAGGATCATGTAGTATGCACAATGAATGCCATGTCCATAAAACTTGATGAGTTGATTGGCAACGACGAGCGACGCGTGAGAGGCATCTTAGATGAAACTGAAAGGGAGAGGACAGCCGTAAACGACCCGCCAGTGAAGAGACCCAAAGGCGCGCCGAGTGCACACATGAAGAACCATTGGGAGAGAGGCAATCGAAAACAAAAAACAAGTAAGATCAAGCCAACCTTTTTTTCTTTTAGGTAATCGTTGTAATACATAATTAAAACAATTCAAATGTTATTTATTTTTGAATTGTGATTTAGAAAAAAAAAACGGAGTCCAAGGGCAAGGCAGTCAATGTTGATAATTCGCCAACACTTCAGCAGTTCGATTGTTTTGGAGGTCAAGACACTGAACATCAAGATTCTACCATTCCCACGCCACCATGTGACGATTCAAATGACGACTACTTTGTTAATTTATCATTTAATTTCTCTAGTGTACCAGATGTTTTTAAGCCCTTGTAATTTAAAACATAAAGTAACTCATTATTTGATTGACACTAGCTGATGCGTCTTGGGTAATAAGAATCTGGCTGATGTATTCATTATAATCAGATTAATGTGTTCTATAAACTAATCATTTGCTTGATTTTTAGTAGTGAATTTATCATAATGGAATGTTGTTGAGACTTTGATATTACTTTTATATTCCTCATTCATAAGATTTTGATGATCAGTAAAGAGTATCATACTTTTTGCTAGATCACGTTCATGGAAATGTAAGATACCACTTTGGTATATTCTACCTCGGAAGTCCAGAAAGGCAGGCAAGTAGAAATGATAACCATCATAGGCTGATACCACTTCGGTAGACTCTACTTGATTGAAGATTTTGCCATAGATACAAGATTGTTTGAGAATTCATAATTATAATACCAAATTTTATGAGAAGAAAATTGAGCCAAACTAACTCACATGCAATGTGTCACTCTATATTTAGCCCCCGCACATGTGTTGAAACCGAAAAATCAGTCCCTGAGGAGTTCGACCCTTGGGGAAGGGGTGGCCGCACACCTACTACACTCAAGTGAACAATCTAGGCTCAAGGTTAGGAACACAAGGGACAGATCCAAGGTCTCAGCGTGGAGGTCCCACCGCGTACCCGGAAGACTAACAAACTCTTCCCCTCCCAAACCAGGGGCTGAGCTAAGACACATTCGGCGGGTTCTCTTAGCCGGCCAGAACATCTAAGGAGGATCTCAAGATCCACTCTTTAACTAGAGGTGTCTCCCTGGGTCTATGAAAACTGTTCCCCGCCCGCCTTTTTAATGGCATAAAACCGCCCAACAGCCTTACTTCACGCAGCCCCAATTGGGCCGCTAACAACGTAACTACGTTGTCCTAAAAGGCTGTCAATAGGCCATTAGGGGCTTCCCGACAACTATACCTCGGGGCTCCCACGGGGCGAGCGGTTCGCGAACATACTGCCCGCCTAAGATGAAAAGGATAAAAAATATTCACAGGGCATCACAGACATATTAGATAATTACAGGAATATGAATTCCATACTTCGGCGCGCAGGCCGGCAACATAAGCAGAAAAAGGCCTTCGAGGGCCGGCACAAACTGGAGGCTTAAGCCCGCTACTTCCCGCTTGCTACGGCAGCACCTGTACGCCAACGTCCCGCCAAGCGATGGCGAAGTAAATACCAGCTCCACCTCTGCCTCGGGGCAGTGATGCTTATCTCCCAAGAGCAAATAATAAACAACTTCCACAGGGTTTTCCCCGAAAACCCCAGAACATCACCAATCCGGTTTACACATCCGGATGGGCTTCACACAGCATGCCTAAACCCGTACTCACGCTTCCGGGTGCTAATGCAATTAACTGCGGGGACGTACACGTCAACCCGTCAGAGAGCATCCTTCCCCCACTCGTCGGTGGAGAGGTGCTTCCATGCAAATATGAAAATTAAGGGCTTCACCTGCCCAAGTAGAAACATCGTTACCCTTGACGCGTGCTTGACGGCGGTGACGGGAGAGGAGCTCCTGGCTAGCTTGGCCCTGGGTAGCTACGGCGGTGGCCCATCTCCACTCCAGACCGAACCCCGCCGGGAGAGACAAGAAATCCTCATCTTCCTCTTCATTTTTCTTGGTGGCCGAGCCTCTCGCCGGCGGGGAGAGAGAAAACCTCGATCTCACTAACAGTGGCCGATCCGAGCTCCGGGCGGCGGAGCTATGCTGTACGAGGTCAGTCTCGGCTCCAAGTGGCCAGACTTGCCGCAGGCGGCGACGGGAGAAAGAGACTGAGAGGAGGGGCCGGCTGTGCTGTTCTAGGCAGAGAGAGGGGGGGCGGCCGGGCTGTGTGCTATTCCAGGCCGGGAGGGAGAGAGGCAGCCGGGCTGTGCTCCTCCTTGCGGCGACGGCCTGGAAAGAGGAAGCCTCTCGGGCCTTGTTTGCCCGGTGGCCGGAGAGGGAGAGGGAGACGGCGAGCTCGGGCTTTTCTTGCCCTAGGCGGCGGCGGCGAGAGAGGGAGGAGCTCGGGCTTTGCTTGGTGCAGCCGGCGATAGGAGGAGGAGAGAGCTGGGGGCTCGGCCTTGGCTTGGAGGCCGACGGGAGGAGGGAAGGTCATCTGGCCTCGGGCTGCTCCAGGCGGCGGATCGAGGAAGCCATTAGGGCTTCTCCTTTTTTCTTTTTCCTCCCCTGCCCGATGTCCCCCCCTGCCCGATTTCACCTGCTGCCTCCTCTTTTATCCCCCTTTTCCCCCCTCTATAATATCTAATAGATTTATATATATAAATAAATATATATTATAAAATATATAACACACACATATATATATTTATAAATATATATATTATATAATATACAACATATATATTACATTATATATAACACATATATATATGTATTAAAAGGCCTACACACATAAAACCTTCGCACGCACGCGCGAGCACCTGCACGTCCTCGAACAGGGACGCCAAAACTTCGCCCACAACACGCCCCTAGGCTGACATTTGGGGAGGGTCCCACTCGCCCGGCTACGGGGTTGTACAACATGGGTGAGCTGTAACTTTGTTGTTTTTTGATGCACCATGTAACAACATTTTCTCCAAAAATACCTTGGTAGATCCTCGACCATCCATAGAGTCAAGAATATTAGCATCAACATAAGTTGTGAGAGACAATGAAGAACAAAAAGATTGCACAAAAAATATTATAATTAATTAGGTCATATCAAATGTTGTATGAATCACACAAAAACATTATAATTTCAGAAACATTATAATTAATTAGGTCATATCAAAGGTTGTTTGAAGCACACTAAAAACAAAACGCATCACAGTGTCTCAACCTTTCCCCCTCTATTCAGCCACATTAGCTACTATGATTTCATGAAAAACAGGGAAGTAATCAGCCGCGATCTCAGCACGGAAACGTGTCATTGAAGCTTGCCAGTCCTTGTGGTTCTCCCATACAATCTCTGATGGCGAAAGTGTTGTTTCCATGTATTTAAGAACAAAAATACCGCAGTCTGTCTCACCTTCTTGTTTTGGGATTTTTGCCACCGGCTCGATCTTCCAAGTCAACATATCTGATGGCAAGGCTTTCCAGGCATCTTTGTAGAAGGTGGAGACCTGTATAGAACAAAGAAAATTAAAAAATATGTTCTTAAAATGAATGTTCACCGGATAATAGAACATAGCTAGTCATACCAAGGTGGGAAGGGATGCTTGATGCACAGAACGTGGCATCGAATCATAGAAATCCCACTTGCGACGTTTCATGTCGCATACTAGAAGTGACCAGTGGCCGGGTATGTGTACGGGCATGAGTAATATATTCGTCTTTCTGACATTCTCGGTGGTCACATGGCTGAGCATAGCCTCACTATTGGAGCACTTACTTCTTTTGAAGTACTACATGATATGGAAGATTCAGGTCTTATAATTTCTTTTTTTAAATACCCAAAATTAGTCGAATATAAACCCCACTTACAGCATGATCGGGCGATATGTACAGAAAGCTTTTGAATTGAGCCGGCGATCTCCTCCTCTGAACACTTAGCACTAATGCCCAGGTATTTATATGCACGTCCGACAACCACCGTTCTCCTAACAAATCATCGATTAAGGCCCGGTTCATTAACACATTCTCACTGTCAAATATCGTCTGATCTCTGTGAAAATGAAACCAAAAATGCTTTGATCATTCTATAAATAAAAAAGACATAAACATTGATTAACTTTTACCTTCTTGTAAACCTTGTTAGAACAAACTCTATTATGTCCCGTTGTCGAGGTGCTATTAGATCTCTACCCGGGTAACAATCCGCACTTATCACTGTGTCTTTTTTCTTCGGGGTTCCCGGTACTTTTATTTTCCTATTAGCCCTCTGCTTGACATTTTTAATCAAACTCCTTAGACTGGACGGCGGCGTAGGATCAACCAGAGTAACCTCAAGAGTAGAAGGTGGGGTGGTGTCCAAAGTAGCCATGATTGCAGATGGTTCGGGGGATGGTTTGGGGGATCGTTTGGGGGTTGATCTGGGGGATTGTTTGGGGGTTGATTTGGGGGATGGTACGGGGGATGGTGCACGGGATGGGGCGGCTGTAACACTTGGTTGTTTAACCAACGACTCACAAAAAATCCGCAAGGATCGGACCTCCGTCCCAATCTCTTTTATTGTACTCTGAAGTCTAGCCTCCATATCTTTCAATTCTTCAGATACTCTTACCATTTCCTCCTTGCCTCTCCTAATTCTTCTTAGCAACACCTTTTCCCGATTTCTTTTTTCCTTTCTACTCAACCTCTCATCATCTAACCTTTCTTCCACATCAAGCTCGAATCGTACAGCTTTTTTCTTGCCCTTAGCCTACACAGCAAGGAGTACCAAATCAATGGAAATGTTAAATGGAGGGCAACTATTATTTTTAATAGACAAACATATACATCAGGGCCTAAATACCTTTGATTTCTTTTCCTTTACAAGCTCGAAATCTGATTCCTCTTCCTCCCCAAGAAGTTCAATGATCTCCGCAGGTGTTATGCCCGCAAATTTTGCTCTGACCTGTAAAATAACAAACATAGGCATCACAAAAATACATGCACAAAATAATAGCTCACACATAATAATGAAACTGGATGGACAAACCTGATCCTCAATCCGAAGATTTCTGAAGTGCATAGAGCAAGCCTTGACGTTATAACTAAGTGTGGACGACCATCGACATATCCTAGGGCGTGCAATATCGTCAACAGCCAACTGTAACTTCGTATGTTCATACAACCATACCTACAAAACTATATGAGTGAAAACACAATAAATTAATGAAAAAGATAACAATAGTGTCACACTTACCACTACCACTACAGAACATCCTTCGAAGTAGCCCAAATTTTTGCCAAACGGTCGGAGTGCACTCCGATCACTAAGCTCAGCAAGTTGTTCATGTAGGTGTTGGTGTACGGCCTTCGGCCAATTATATTTCACAAAATATCTGACACCTTTGATGGGCATTAGTGATGCGGGAATTTTAAGGCCCATTTGAGGGAAAAAAAACAACTAGGAGATATCGGGCTAAGATGTCAACGCGCCTTCTCTCCAAAGTAGGAGACCACTCTTCGGCTACTAGTTCTTTCATCTCCTCCGTCAAGGCTTTTTGGGTAACACTAGCGAACGGTCTTCTAACAAAGGAGAACTCAATCCCCTTATTAGGCAACCCCAAAATAAGCGCTACCTCGTTGACGGTTAAGGAAACATAAAAATTACCCAACTTGAAAGTTTGTTTTTCTCTATTATAGCTACGAATTAGAAAATAGAGGAGAGGTATGTTTTGGGGTATTGTTGGCATACTAAACAGAGGTAGTATCTGGGCCTCTTCTATAACTTTTCTTGATTCTTCCGATATTACATTTAGGATTGGTTGCGCCTTGGCCACAAAAGTGGAGACGGCACACCGACAGTTCAGGTACGAACTTCCAGGCACTGCATTTTAAGGAAAAAACAATCCAATATAAAACTCAACATTACATTTAGTGCAAGTAACTAATCTACCGACATATTAAATAAGTATGGGAAAACACCTACTTGAGAAGGATAACTTGACTTGTTAGAACAAAGATGTACCTGTAGAAAAACCTGGAGAAAACAAACTGTAAAATTGAATCAATATCGGACTGTATAGAAACAAACAGCTAATAACAGAGAAAAATCCGGAGACGTTTAAACTGTAAAAATGAACCAATTTCGGACTGTATAGAAACAAACAGCTAATATCAGGGGAAAACCCGGAGAGAACAAACTGTAAAAATGAACCAATTTCGGACTGTATAGAAACAAACAGCTAATATCAGGAGAAAACTCGGAGAGAACAAACTGTAAAAATGAACCAATTTCGGACTGTATAGAAACAAACAGCTAATATCAGGAGAAAACCCAGAGAGAACAAACTGTAAAAATGAACCAATTTCGGACTGTATAGAAACAAACAACTAATAACAAGGAAAAACAAACTGTAAAATAGAATAAAAAACTCACTGAATAAACAGAGTGAAAGAATCTCCAAGGAACTACACATTAGAACCAGAAATGAACTAAAAAATTCAAGATAATAGATGAAAAATCTTACCCTAACAGTCAGCGATGAGATTGGTCCCCTCGGTCCTCTCCTGGGAGTTTAGGGAGCGCCGCCGAATAAAACCCGGTTCCTGAACAACGACGGGAGCTAAGGATTTCGCCGTGGAGATCAGAAGAGGGGGATGGAAGAGCTAGTGTTTCAGCTGGTTCTCGCAGTTGGCCCCGATGAGAGTGAAAGAGATGAAATCGCGAAAGAAAAAAAAAGGTGGGCCCGGGCGCTATTTAAACCCGCAGCGACAGTCCGTGGGGGTGCCGCATGTAAAAATTTCTCTAATAATATACACACACATATAGTTACTGCATATTCTGTGCACGTTAAATCCAGAGTGAGTGCATGCTCTCATGCTATGAAATATATATATATATTCGCTTTTTAATGGGTAGATTTTAAAAACAACTAAAGTTTTTAATTAAAAATGTAGTTATATATGGTTTAATTTTAAATATTCGATGTTCTAATTTTTATTACATATTGTCAGCCGTTAGATTTTTCATTGACTATTTGCACGCTAGACCGCTCCCAAGCTAGAACGGTTTGATATTTGACCGGTTTAAGAGCGCATAGATTTGACCCACAACACTACTATATAAAGAAATTCCCTTATAATGTAATACTACTATATATAGAATTTTCCTTGTAAAGTAATACTATTATATAAAAAAATTCAATTGTAATGTAATGGTGTGGACAATTAAAACAATTATAGCTGTTCATTCAAATTTCTTCTTCCTTTTATTATTATTATTTAATTAAATAAAAGTCACTTCATCATTATGCCCATGAGATTACAATTATATGATCAGACTCCAGAGGACTGCGAGTAACGAAAGTATCCTACTCCACACTAGGATACATAAAAACGGATCCAAATCCTCTCCATTTTTGACGAAATAGATAATGTTCATTTAAAGATCTGAAGGGCAAAACAATCCTACAATATATCTTAAAGTTTAGACTTTTTTTATTAAAAAAATATAAATGAATGAAATAATTAAACCCTAAAATGAATAGTATTAATTTCGTCAGAAAAGTAGAGGATCCTCATATCCTAAAAACATGCACACACAATTATTATATGTAAAGAGGTTTTGACCCATGCAGCTGTGTAATGTATTATTATTATGTATACCTCCAAATTAAATGCAAGCTGCAGCGTGATTTGTTTCTTTGGAAATAAATGAGGGGACATGGAAAAGAGGTGGCATTGTTTGTTGTACACTTTCTCTCTCTTCTTTCACGTGCATGAAAATCTTTGACGTTATAAAAGACAATATATAGTACTCATTATATATTTAGGGTTTCTCGTAGGCTCTCAGAAGCTATGCATGGCTCTACGATACTTTAATCGGCTTTATTTGCACACCTCGAGGAATATATATAGCGAAGGATCAGGTGAAAACATATCCAAAATAATGTGTTCTTTATTTTCTCATAATTTTTCGTGTATTTTAGAAATACGTTTTTACATATTTTTTTAGGAAAAATGTTCAACATGAAATTTGTAAATCTCGATGAAATCTACAACTTTAGTGTTGAACACTTTTCGTAAAAAAGCATGTACAAGACGTACTTTGGAAATAAGCATAGATTTCGTGCCTTTTAAAAATACGTGTTGTACATGCATTTTAGGAAAAGTGTTCAACATGAAAGTTTTAGATCTCGTCGAGATCTACAACTTTCGGGTTGATCATTTTTCCTAAAAATGCATGTAAAAGACGTATTTCTAAAAAACATGAAAAATTAGGAGAAAGTGCGGTGCGACTAGCCAAAACTGTGGTGCTAATAACAGTGCCCAAAATAATATGTTAATTAACTTTGCATGATGTGTAACGCTTAGGCTTCGTATGGAATGGTGGTGGCGGTCATGAACATGAGAATTAAAGTATCATTTGTTAACGCTCATCTAAAAAATTTCATCTACTTTTATGTTCAAATGGATGATATTTGTTAGGACATTCTTAACGAATGACGGTTTAACCCACGCGTTTACGACCGTCACTATTGTGCTCTTTTTTCCTTCCCTCTTTGAATTGTCACTTTTCTTGAGTCATCAGTCTATCAAAACATTGTTTTAAATGAGTGTTTGTTTATTAGAAGAGAATTTTTTCGTAAGGCAGCTCGGTTTGGGAAGAAATTCTTGCAGCTGGATTTCGGGACCAATGAAAATAGTGGGAATACTCCATATAGTGGGTCCCGCAGTGAATAATGTGGTTTGTGCATAACACCTTTGTGTTTGGGCTCATTGAATATCCTATTCTCATTGAGACTGTGGTGGAAGTGAAAAAAGCAATAGTGTGGTGAAAGTGAAAAAAATAATAGTAGGAAATCAATGATGACATTAGAACTATTCATAAATCATTTTGAAAAATGGGTGAAATGTAATTGGATAATCTTTTGTTAAAGTACTTTTAAAAAATGGGATTTATATTTTCTATTTGAAATGAATTTTTAGTTATAGTTTTTTTTTTACTTTTTTTAGCAGGTATGAGAGGGAGAAAATATTGATATTGAAATTGTTATTGGTGATGGGTTCCACCATCATTTATAGGAGAGACCCCCCCCCCAATGATCTCCACCCAAGAGGATCATGGGTGGGCCACTCCCCCCATGATCTCTCATGATGAGAATCATGGGGGGGGGGGACCCGCCCCCTCTCCTCGTGGGGGGGGGGGGGGGGGGGGCGGGACCCGCCCCCTCTCCTCGTGGGGGAGAACCGCCGCCGCCTGGAAGACCGCCGCCGTCAGACGGTCTAACCACCGCCGGCGGACGGCCCTCCCGGCCTTCGCCGGCCAAGCCCGGCCACGGCAGGCCGCCGGCTCGGCCGCAATCGGCCTAGCCGCGACCGGCCATGGCCTGCCAGGCCGCGGCCAAGCCCGGCCACGACATGCCGCCGGCTCGGCCGTAACCGGCCTAGCCGCGGTCGGCCTAGCCACGACCGACCTTGCGGCGGCCCGGCCGCGGCCGACCTAGCCATGGTCGGGCACGACCGGCCCTACCACGGCCAGGCCGTGGTCGGCCTTGTCGCGGCCGGCCACGGCCTCCCTAGGCGCGACCGGACACGGCCGCCCTAGCCGCGGCCGGCCCACCGGCGGACCGCCACCTTCGTCCGCCAGGCCGGCCGCCCCCGCCGCCAGCCGCCTGACCGGCCTCCGCCGCCGCTATGACGGCCCGCCGCCATGGGAGGCCTCCCCACCGTCCGATCGAGGGGAAGCCCTCCTCGCTGTTCGATCAAGAGGGTAACCACCCACTAACCCACCACTTTAATGGTGGGGCCCGCCATGATCTTCCCCTGGAGGCTATAAAAGGGACCCCAGGGCCTCTTCATTCTTCACTTTTTCTCTTCTCTGGGTTGTCTTCTTCTTCCTCAGGTGAGAGCTCTCCTGCCTCCTCCACCGAGTCAGTCACCGCTCGCCGTGAACCACCAATGATGTAACACCCTTATCCGTCGCATGGTATATAGCAGTTGGTCCGGCCGGGGCCCGACGCCATATACTACAGACAGACCGAAGGGTTACAGAATGAAACCATTCTTCCAATCATAAACGTCCTACACAGAGCAACTAGCGAAAGCTTTTAAGTAATTGAAAGAACCCAAATAACAGAAGTATGAATCATGAATGTCCACTAACCACAATAGGAATGAAATACAAAAATACACAAAAGTACTTGACCTTATGGACTTAAAAATGTTCACTTAACAACATAGTGTTTTACAGATATTGGCTCGCAGGCCGACCACACATGATAAAAGTAAAATAACAGTTCGCTTTGGCCTTCGAGGGCCAGTACAGCAGTTTGGGCTTCAGCCCGCTATTTGGTACTTTGTTTCGCAACACCTGTAAGCAACATTCCACCGTACGGTGGCAAACAAAGCAACGGTCAGCTAAAGCTGACCAAATTATAACGACCACGCCCCTTATTCGGGATGACGGTGCTCCTTCCCTTCATTTCATTAGTACATCCAAAAATCCTAGTGAAAGTACAACCTAGCACAATTCACCACAGGTGGAGGCTCGCACGGCCGCCCACCCCGTGCACTCAGGGCACATTGACGGTGTACCGGACTTCCCGGATACCACCTCCGTTCAGAGGTCCTTGACTTGATGGTTACTTTGAGCATTTCAGTCTTTACGGCCCCTGGCCTGAGACTCTCGTTATGCCACCGACGAGAGCCAATTTCCGCTACTCTCATGTCATAGTCTACATAACGCAGGTACAACTCCACCATTTCCCGTTGCTCAAGTCGCCCTACTGTCTCTTAATACCGTAGTACTCATGGCCAAACCTGCAGGGCGCGGGTCGGTTTTGCCTTTCCTGTTCGGCTCCCTGGCCTAATAATTCTAAACCCATGGACTCACCGCTTTCCAAAGAAAGGCCCTACATGTCTCGTGGAGACAGGCCTCGCACATACAATCCCAATTATATACAAGGTTGGCCCCAGACCACCTAGTTGGCAGAAATGTGTTTCCGCCCAGTTTTCTGGGTGCACCTTGGAGTTAATCCCCAAGGCTCCCTGTTGCAATCTACAGTGTAGAAAATCCGAAAAACAACACAATACGGAGTCTTCTCCGACAATCCATGCACAATACAACATCACCGATCCAGACAAACACGTCCGGGTAGGCTTCACACACAATGCATATGCCCGTACTTCGATTCCGGACTCTACATGCAACACAAGGGGGACTATTCACATCTATCCCAAGGAACACCGCACACTCACCGCACACTCTGTAATGACCCCATCCGTTAAATGACGTATAGTAGAAGGTCCGGCCGGGGCCCCACACTATATGCCACAAACAGACGGTGAGGTCACAGGATAATACCAAGCCAACCACGAATCCTAACTCAGAGCATTCTAGCGGAAGCTTTAAGTTGCAATTTGAACTCTAACCAGGAATGTCCAATATATATAAACCACTTTATATATAACCACGGAATGTACATAAATACATAGAGTTTGGCCTCACGGCCTTATAGTTCCTCTTTTCACACCGTATGGATTACAAACCTCGGCGCGCAGGCCGGCCATACATGAGTAAAAGAAAATAAGCAAAAACATTCGCTTAGCCTTCAAGGGCTCGCCGCAGCAGCAGCAGCAACAGCAGTAGGGCTTCAGCCCTTCACTTACCACTTGGCTCTCCAGCACCTGCATGGGAACAATCCACCCAACCGGTGGCAAACAATGCAACGGTCAGCATTCAGCTGACCCAATTATAACAATCCTACCCCTTCCTCGGGGCATTAGCATTCTTTCCCTGCAAAGCATGACATCATCATATAGCAACTATGTGCGCGCATGCACATTCAAGCCATCACAACTATCGGCCACACGGCCCGACAGTCCGTGCACTCAGGGCACATTCTTGGTGTACCGGAATACCAGGGTCAACACCACCGTCTACACGGTATTTGAGCATTCTAGTCTTTCCGGCGCGCGGGCCTAAGACTCTCATTAGGCGCTCCAACAAAACCCATAACCAGGCTTCCAAGTCGGACGGACCTAACGCAGGTACGGATCAGCCACCCCCCGTTGCTCAAGTCGCTGTGCCACCTCGAATACGGAAGTATCCATGGCTATTTATAGGCGCGGGTCGGTTTCACCTTTCCTGTTCGGCAATCTGCCTTTTCATCGAGTTGCAGCTCAACGGCTCAACCGCTCATAAAGTGGCAACGCACGGCCACAAGATTTACATCCAACCCTCTTCATTTCCTGGACATCATCCAGTACTTCCTGCTGCACCAAGCAACAGGTAGGCACAAGACAACACAAGCCATAATCACGGAGCCTTCTCCGATATGCAAACAAGCATCACCAATCCAGACCATATCCAGATGGGTTTCACACAGCATGCCTAGAGCCGTACTCCAATTCCGGCCTCTAACAAGGGGGACTTCACATATCTACCCCAAGGGACACCACAACCCACCGCACACTCGCGGGGAAGGGCTTTCCCTATGCAATGCAGAAAAGAAGGACTTCACATGTCCAAGAAGGGAGATCGTAACCCTTGTCGATCTCTTGGGAGCCATCGAAAACTAGCCGGTGAGAAAGAACCGCAGCAGCTTTGCCTTCAAAACGCCGGCTTCGGATCACGAATCGGACCACGGGAACTCCGCCGGTGGCTTGATCTCCTCCTCCTTCTTCTTCCTTCTCTCTCTTTCTCTCTTCCTTAAGCAAATGAAGAATGAATTCTTCATCAGCCTTCACGGATTAAATCCAGCCAGGAAACCACCTGAGCCCTTGGATCAAAAGAGAGAAATCTGAACGGCCACGATTTGCCCAAAAACTCAATTTTTGGCTGACACGGCCTGTGACACGCCCGTGTCACAGGCCGTGTACCCTTAAGTGGCACACACGGTATTCGTACCGACTGAGATTTACCAGAACACGGGAATCGACACGCCCGTGTCGAACCTGACACGCCCGTGTCATTCCTGAGACACGCCCGTGTCACTCCTGCCTCATCGAGCTGCAAGCAGTACACGGGTAGGCACACGGCATCGGACACGCCCGTGTCCAACCTGACACGCCCGTGTTCAAGGCTTGGTTCAAGGCCGTGTAATCTTCTGACTCGGAACGCATTTTATTTGCGTGACACGCCCTGGGACACGCCTGTGTCCCAGGCCGTGTACCCCCGACACGCCCTGGGACACGCCCGTGTCCCAGGCCGTGTAAACTGACCTGCACCTCAAAATCATTTTGAGTCTTTTTGGGGTCTTTTTGGGGTGTTACAATCCTCCCCCCTTAACAAAATTTCGTCCCGAAATTTGCACGGTAAGGAAACAAGAACCAACAATGCTATAACTTGATAACTATGTTATAACAAAAAATACACGGTCTACAGTTTATACAAATAACTCGGGAAATTCAGCTCGCATGGTCTGCTCTCGCTCCCATGTTAGCTCTTCACGGCCACAATTGTCCCATCGGACCTTGACCATCCCGATCACTTTGTTCCGCAACTGTTTCTCGGCTCGATCCTCGATCCGAATGGGTCTAACCCTCGTCGTTAGCCCATAGCCGACCGGTACCCGATCATTCTCCACTACTTGAGCTGGATCCTTCACCGCCTTACGAAGGACTGAGATGTGAAATACATCATGTAATCCACCCAGGTCTGCTGAAAGTGCTAGTCGATAAGCAGCTTCCCCAACTCGCTCCACCACCTCAAACGGACCAAGATACCTCGGACTTAGCTTTTTCAAACGCCGAATCCTAGACACGCCTTTGAAAGGTTTGATCTTCAAATATACCCAATCACCCACCGCGAACTCCACATTCCGGTGTTTGGCATTGTAGTATTTTGCTTGACGATCTTGGGCTATCAATAGCCTCTCCCGAATAGAGCGTATGAGCGAGGTAGCTTCTTCGACTTCCTTTTTCCCACTCAGCTTAGATTCGCCTGCTTCTGCCCAAGCTAACGGTGTACGGCATTTCCGACCATATAAAGCCTCAAATGGTGCCATACCAATACTCGCTTGGTAGCTATTATTATAAGCAAATTCGACAAGAAATATATAATCTTTCCATCTCTTACCAAAGTCTAGGGCGCACATGCAGAGCATATCCTCCATCGTCTTGTTAGTTCGTTCAGTCTGGCCATCCGTTTGGGGATGAAAGGCCGTACTAAACGCTAACTTTGTACCCAACATTTGATGAACGAGCCGCCAATCATTCGATGTGAACCGCCCATCACGGTCACTAACGATGCTCCGGGGAACACCGTGTAGTCGAACAACCTGCTCCACATAAAGCTTGGCCAAGGTTTCCACTGAATCGTCTCTTCTGTTTGGAAGGAAGTGCGCCACTTTTGTCAACCGGTCCACAATCACCCAGATTGAATCATGACCGCGTTGAGATCTCGGTAACCCGTGCACGAAATCCATCGAAATGTCATCGAACTTCCACTCCGGAATAGGTAACGACTTCAGGAAACCGCCAGGCTTCTGGCATTCTGCTTTCACCAACGCACAGGTATTGCATTCAGCCACATAACGTGCGACATCTTTCTTTAATCCGGGCCACCAGAACAGCTTTTTCAGATCTCTGTACATCTTTGTGCTCCCTGGGTGAACTGAGTACTTTGCAAAGTGAGCTTCGTACATCAACTCTTCCCTCAATTTACCCACACTTGGGACGCACACTCGACCATTTCGTCGTAACAAATCGTTATCCCAAGAGAATTGGTCATCCGGCCCATCTTTTGCATAGCGCTGGAGGCTTTCATCAAGCTCCGTTGCTCGCTGAACTCTGTCCGTAAGGTCATATTGAACCTCCGTCCAGTTCAAGCATGCATCGGTCGACGAACCTTTGTCAACACAAGATATCTCCAATGCTTCCAATTCCTGGATTAAACGCTGATCATGCCTCTGCAACCAGCTTGCCCGTACCGAAGTCTTTCGACTCAAAGCATCAGCGACCACATTTCCCTTCCCGGGAGTATAGTGAATCTCGAAGGTGTAGTCCCCAAGGAACTCCATCCATCTTCGTTGTCGCATATTCAGATCTTTCTGATCCAACAAATACTTTAGGCTTTTGTGATCTGTATAGATATCCACTTTAACGCCATAAAGATAGTGCCGCCACAACTTGAGCGCAAAGATTACCGCCGCCAACTCCAAATCATGGACGGGGTAATTTCGCTCATGCACTTTCAACTGGCGCGAGCCATAAGCAATCACTTTCCCAAACTGCAGAAGAACGCAGCCTAAGCCGCTCCCAGAAGCATCACTATAGATCTCATACCCATCGGTACCACATGGCGATGTCAACACAGGCGCCGTGGTCAAACGACTCTTCAAGTCTTCAAAAGCTCGCGCGCACTCCAGCGTCCAAATGAACTTTTGATCTTTTCTCGTCAGCGTGGTCAGAGGTAAAGCAATCCGTGAGAAGTTTTCCACAAACCGTCTATAGTAGCCCGCAAGTCCAAGGAAGCTCCTGACCTCGGCCACTGAAGACATCACCGGCCAATCTCGGATGGCACTTATCTTCAACGGATCCACCGCGATACCTTCTCCACTTACCACATGGCCTAAAAAGGCTACTGAAGAGAGCCAGAACTCGCACTTTGAGAACTTGGTATAAAGCTTATTCCTCCGCAGGGTATGCAAGACCAACCGTAAATGGTTTGCATGATCTTCTTCTGACTGAGAGTATACTAAGATATCATCGATAAACACAATAACGAACAAATCCAAGTACTCTCGGAACGTTCGATGCATTAGGTCCATAAATACCGAAGGCGCATTACATAGGCCAAACGGCATTACCGTGAACTCATAATGACCGTAGCGTGTTCCAAACGCCGTCTTGGGAATGTCACCTTCCCTAATCCTCAGCTGATAATATCCCGATTTCAAATCCAATTTGGAATAGACCGTTGATCCTGCCAGCTGATCAAAGAGGTCATCAATTAGTGGAATCGGATATTTGTTTTTCTCCGTCAGCTTATTCAATTCGCGGTAGTCAATACATAACCGTAAGCTACCGTCTTTCTTTTTCACAAATAGAACAGGCGCGCTCCAAGGTGACATACTTGGGCGTATATATCCCTGCTCCAACAACTCTTGCAATTGGACTTTCAACTCAGCCATCTCTTTTGGCGCAATGCGATATGGTGAGCGGGCCACAGGTTTCGCACCTGGCACCAACTCAATAGAGAAGTCAATCTCCCGCTGGGGTGGTAACCCAGGAAGATCTTTAGGAAATACATCCGCAAACTCTGACACAACCAGAACTTCACCGACACTGGCCTTTGGCTCAACAGCCTGAATTAGCGTGAAGAATAACTCCGCGCCCTTCCGAACAACATTGACGACTTGGAGTGCAGACAACAGAGTCCCGCCAACTCCTCGCATACCAGCGAACTTCGTCACAAGTCCGGTATTCTGGCCCAGTGTAATCTCCTTGGAGTTGCAATCAATAAAGGCACGCTGCTCCGAGAGCCAGTCCATACCAAAGATCACATCAAACTCCGATAACGGTAGCACCGCTGCACTCAACCCGAAATCCCGACTTCCTATTTGAACATCCACATCGCAAGCCCTATTCGCAAGCATCACACAGCCATTCGGCAATAGCACCCTTGTACTATCCACCGTCACATGACTCGGTACCCTAATGCGAGATACGAAATCCTCAGACAGGAAAGAATGCGAAGCACCCGTATCAAACAGGGCTCTCGCCAAATTATTCCGAATCAGGACAAAGCCTGCAGCACATACACATCATGCACAAGCTATACATAACCAAAAGCAATATCACTTAAGCAAGTAAGCTAATTACTCGTACCTGTGACAACGTCACTTTGCTTAATCGCCTCCTGCTGGCCAAGCTGATAGATTCGGGGCTGTGCCTGAGACGCAGAGGAATCAACCACCGCTTTGCCCTTCTCAGCATAAGACGCACCCGTCTTCTTGTCCCCTTTGGGCTGAACAACCCGACAGTCACGGGCTATATGCCCCACTCGGCCACAGTTATAGCATGTACGAGAATCCGGCCTTGATGTCGCTCCCGACACAACGGTCGTAGTCACTTGCCCAGACGGCTTGGACCTCTTGCCCCCTTTCTTCTGGTAGAACGATTTACTCGGGCGAGGTGCTTGAACCTCTGGCTTTGACACAACCAAGCCTTTGTTCCCTTGCACCCGCCGCATGTCCTTCTCCAACGCACACGCAATATCAACCAACGCCTGAAACCCTTGGTTCACTGAACTCGAAAGCAGGAACCTCAACTCATCCCGCAATCCTTCATAGAACTTATTAGTTTTCCTTTGGTCATCCGCGAAGATTGTGCCCGCATACCGTCCCAACCTGGTAAACTCATGCAAGTAGACATCCACGCTATCTTCCCCTTGCTTTAACCGTTGGAACTCATTTTCCATAGCAATGCGTTGCGCCGCTGGGACATGTTTCGCCAGAAATATCCGAGAGAACTCCTCAATCGACACTTGCGTTAATTGCCTGCCCGCCAAATGGTGTACCTCAACCTCGTCCCACCACAACCGCGCCTCTCCTTCAAGCATGAAGGTGGCCAAGGTGACCTTTAGAGTTTCCTCCGCCCTGATCGCTGTCATTATCCTCTTGACACGCGATAACTAATCTTCTACCTGCGTTGGGGATCCCATTCCCGTAAACGTAGGAGGACTGAAGCTCATGAATTGCTTCAACTGTCGGTCAGCTGCTCGTGGATCTACAGCCTCAACCGACTCGGGTCTTACAACAACACGAACTGGCTCAACTGCCGGCTGCGCTTGCCCGGTCGGCTGAATCATGGCAAATAGAGCCTCAGCAACTAAGCGAACAGTTTCCGCAGATGGAGGAGGTGTGGGCACCTCAGCTGGTGCCGCACTCTCATCAGAGCGCTGGGGCTCAGACTGCCCAGCACCACTACGCGTCACCTATAGGTGGACAAGACACACATTAGCGAACGTATGCAAGCAAAACAACACAAAAAGGAACGCGCAGATTCCTCAAATAAGATTTTGTACATTCCTTAGTGGACATTCCAGAGTTCATTAGCGTTACAGCAGGGCGCATAAACACGCGCTCGCCACCCCATAAAAGAATTCGTCCACGAATTCGATAGAGGAATACCGAACGAAGCTGATACCAAAATGTAACGACCCCATCCGTTAAATGACGTATAGTAGAAGGTCCGGCCGGGGCCCCACACTATATGCCACAAACAGACGGTGAGGTCACAGGATAATACCAAGCCAACCACGAATCCTAACTCAGAGCATTCTAGCGGAAGCTTTAAGTTGCAATTTGAACTCTAACCAGGAATGTCCAATATATATAAACCACTTTATATATAACCACGGAATGTACATAAATACATAGAGTTTGGCCTTACGGCCTTACAGTTCCTCTTTTCACACCGTATGGATTACAAACCTCGGCGCACAGGCCGGCCATACATGAGTAAAAGAAAATAAGCAAAAACATTCGCTTAGCCTTCAAGGGCTCGCCGCAGCAGCAGCAGCAACAGCAGTAGGGCTTCAGCCCTTCACTTACCACTTGGCTCTCCAGCACCTGCATGGGAACAATCCACCCAACCGGTGGTAAACAATGCAACGGTCAGCATTCAGCTGACCCAATTATAATAATCCTACCCCTTCCTCGGGGCATTATCATTCTTTCCCTGCAAAGTATGGCATCATCATATAGCAACTATGTGCGCGCAGGCACATTCAAGCCATCACAACTATCGGCCACACGGCCCGACAGTCCGTGCACTCAGGGAACATTCTTGGTGTACCGGAATACCAGGGTCAACACCACCGTCTACACGGTATTTGAGCATTCTAGTCTTTCCGGCGCGCGGGCCTAAGACTCTCATTAGACGCTCCAACAAAACCCATAACCAGGCTTCCAAGTCGGACGGACCTAACGCAGGTACGGATCAGCCACCCCCCGTTGCTCAAGTTGCCGTGCCACCTCGAATACGGAAGTATCCATGGCTATTTATAGGCGCGGGTCGGTTTCACCTTTCCTGTTCGGCAATCTGCCTTTTCATCGAGTTGCAGCCCAACGGCTCAACCGCTCATAAAGTGGCAACGCACGGCCACAAGAGTTGCATCCAACCCTCTTCATTTCCTGGACATCATCCAGTACTTCCTGCTGCACCAAGCAACAGGTAGGCACAAGGCAACATAAGCCATAATCACGGAGCCTTCTCCGATATGCAAACAAGCATCACCAATCCAGACCATATCCAGATGGGTTTCACACAGCATGCCTAGAGCCGTACTCTAATTCCGGCCTCTAATAAGGGGGACTTCACATATCTACCCCAAGGGACACCACAACCCACCGCACACTCGCGGGGAAGGGCTTTCCCTATGCAATGCAGAAAAGAAGGACTTTACATGTCCAAGAAGGGAGATCGTTACCCTTGTCGATCTCTTGGGAGCCATCGAAAACTAGCCGGTGAGAAAGAACCGCAACAGCTTTGCCTTCAAAACGCCGGCTTCGGATCACGAATCGGACCACGGGAACTCCGCCGGTGGCTTGATCTCCTCCTCCTCCTTCTTCCTCCTCTCTCTTTCTCTCTTCCTTAAGCAAATGAAGAATGAATTCTTCATCAGCCTTCACGGATTAAATCCAGCCAGGAAACCACCTGAGCCCTTGGATCAAAAGAGAGAAATCTGAACGGCCACGATTTGCCCAAAAACTCAATTTTTGGCTGACACGGCTTGTGACACGCCCGTGTCACAGGCCGTGTACCCTTAAGCGGCACACACGGTATTCGTACCGACTGAGATTTACCAGAACACGGGAATCGACACGCCCGTGTCGAACCTGACACGCCCGTGTCATTCCTGAGACACGCCCGTGTCACTCCTGCCTCATCGAGCTGCAAGCAGTACACGGGTAGGCACACAGCATCGGACACGCCCGTGTCCAACCTGACACGCCCGTGTTCAAGGCTTGGTTCAAGGCCGTGTAATCTTCTGGCTCGGAACGCATTTTATTTGCGTGACACGCCCTGGGACACGCCCGTGTCCCAAGCCGTGTACCCCCGACACGCCCTGGGACACGCCCGTGTCCCAGGCCGTGTAAACTGACCTGCACCTCAAAACCATTTTGAGTCTTTTTGGGGTCTTTTTGGGGTGTTACACACTCGCAGGAGCGGGTTTCCCATGCAGAAAGGAAGAGGACTTCACATGTCAAAGTTGAGAATCGTTACCCTTGAAGTCCGCTTTGGCGCCATGAAAACTAGCCGGATGGAAGGCTTCGCAAGGGAATTCTTTTCACAGATCTGATCTCGATTCTCAATCTGGAGCTCCGATGATCCGCCGGCGGCCGGATTCCTCCCTTCCTTCTTCCATGCTCTCTTCTCTCTCTAATTCCTTAGAAAGAGAGAGTTTAAGAGGAAAATGAGGGATTAATCCTCTATTCCCGAACTTAACACAGCGGGACCTCATCTGGGCCGTCAGATCGTATTTAAAGAAAACGAACGGCTCATGTTGGCCTAAAATTTCTTATCCTGGGCCGAACATGGCTTTGCACACGACCGTGTACCAGGCCGTGTGCCCCTATCCAGGCACGATCGCCGAGCACAAAAAAGGACACGGGTCGTGTCTCTCAACCTGACACGCCCGTGTCGGGTCCCGACACGCCCGTGACCTAGGGGCGTGTCACAGATAACCGCCACGCCAAACGTCACGTCCCCTGGTGGACACGGGTAAGGACACGCCCGTGCAAAAAGGAACACGCCCATGTCGACTAGTACACGCCCGTGTAACCCGGCCGTGCACTCCTGTCAAACCCCAAGTTTTCAACCTGAGAAGAACACGGGTGGTGACACGGGTGAGGACACGCCCATTTCACCCCTGACACGCCCGTGTCACTACTATTCAAAACCGTGTTTCCTGCTGTGTCCTTTCCTGGACACAACCCAGCCAACACAGAAGGACACGACCTTAGACACGCCCGTGTCCCAGGCCATGTAGCCCTATATAGGCACCAAAAATTCCTTAGGACGCGACCGGTTCGTTTACAATTTTCGGGGCGTTACAAATCTCCCCCCTTAAAAGAATTTCGTCCCGAAATTAGGTAAAAGTACATAACCTAAATTTTACCTGAGCGGAATAACACGGGGTATTCCTCCATCATAATCTGCTCTCGCTTCCATGAAAGCTCTTCACGACCGCAATTATCCCAACAGACTTTTTAACCATTCGGAACTCCTTATTGCGGAGTCGTTTGACTTCAAAGTCTTCAATGCATACGAGCTTGACCTTCGTCATCATCCCACAATCAACCGACTCCTGATCGACCGCAACCACCTGCGAAAGCTTTTGTACCGTCTTCCACAACACCGATATGTGGAATGTATCGTGTAGCCCACTCAACTCCACTAATAACTTCAGTCGATACACTGTTTCACCAATTCGCTCCAGGGTCTCAAACGGTTCAAGGTACCTCTGACTCAGCCTCTTCAAGCGACGGACTCGCGAGACACCATTGAATGGCTTGATTTTCAAATACATCCAATCGCCAACAGCAAACTCCCCGTTCCTAAGCTTTGGGGTTATAGTATTTTGTCTGCCTGTCCTGAGCGGTCTGCAAACGTTCCTCGAATAGTTCGTACCAATAACGTTGTATCTTCCAACTCTTGCCTCTTGAAAGGCTTTGTCTCACCCGTTTCTAACCATGACAACGACGTGCGACATTTTCTACCATAAAAGGTCTCAAAGAGCGCCATTTGTATACTCGTCTGGTAGCAGTTGTTATACGCAAACTCCACCATGTACATGTGATCTTCCCACTGCTTTCAGTAATCCAAGACGCACATGTGAAGCATGTCCTCCATCGTTTTGTTAACCCATTCGGTCTGACCATCCGTCTGCGGATGGAAGACTGTATTGAAGCTTAGCTTAGTTCCCAATAATTTATGCACCAGCCTGGAATCGTTGGACGTGAAGCGTTCATCTCAGTCACTTACAATACTGCGGGGTGTACCATACAACCGAATAATGTTATCCATGTAGAGTTTGACTAACTTTTCCACCGGATCATCCTTTTTCAGTCCTAGCCACCAGAATAACTTCTTCAAACCTCTAAACATTTTGTACATAGGGGTGTGCACGGTGCGGTTTGGTGCGGTTTTGGCCCAAACCGCAACCGCACCGTAAGGGCTCGGTTTTTGCCCAAGCAAAATCGCACCGCACCGAAATTATGCGGTGCGGTTTTTTGCGGTGCGGTTGCGGTTTCGGTGCGGTTTTTTACATTATTTTACATAGACTACAGGTAAGCATCATCCCCAGTAGCGTCAAGTTGAGCGTTCTATTTATAGAGAAACATATTTTCTACTACTACAGATGCACCTTTTAAAACGGTCATGCTGTTTTAGTATTTTATCTCAGATTTCATAAAGTTCATTGAAGGTCATTCCTTTTATTGCTTTTGATGATTTTTTTTCTACATTGTTCTCTCTAGCCTTGATGTCGAACAACACAACCCATCAAATTTTCTCTTGTGAGTTTATCTCGGTCAAACAGTTCTTTGATCAAGTCACTGTTACTACTGTGACTCTTGACGAATTCTCAACTCTCATGACAATATCAAAGTAACCTATTATGATTTGTACTTGTTGTATAAAAATTGAGGATGATTATCCACATTATCCACCTCCACCAAGTGTTGATACTGTTGATTCTTCACCTCCACTTCTTGGCATGATAATATCTTGTATGATCTTAATCTTGCTCTAAGAAAGGGTAAGTGCACATGCACCACTCTTTCTATTTCTCAATTTATCTCCTTTAATTAATATACTTAAATGTGACGTCACATAATTATAAAAATTCTAATACACAAAATATTCCGTGCGGTGCGGTTTTTAAGATTTTCAAAATCCAAAAACCACACCGCACCGAATCACGCTCGGTTTGTAAAAGTTCAAAACCGCACCGCATCTAAACTACGCGGTGCGGTTTAAAAATCGGTGCGGTTTTTGCGGTGCGGGCGGTTTTTGCGGTTTTCGGTTTTTCATGCTCACCCCTATTTGTACACTTGTGGTGAATTGAGTACTTGGTATAATGAGCCTCGTACATCAACTCCTGGCGCTGACTCTCTATACTTGGGGCGCACAGACGACTGTCCTTCCACAACAGTCCGTCTTCAAAAACATATTGGGAATTTGACTTATTAAAAGCATCATCCATGATCTGCTTGTCCACGCAAGTGATCTCCAATATCTCCAAAACTTGCGCCAAAATGTATGTCGAAGGTATTGTCCCCCAATAACTCCATCCACCTCCGCTGCCACAAGTTTAATTCCTTTTGATCCAATAAGTACTTCAGGCTCCTGTGATCGATTTAGATACCGACCTTCACACCGTTTAGGTAGCGCCTTTATAGCTTCAGGGCGAATATCACGGCCGCTAACTCCAAGTCATGGACCGGATAAATCCTCTCGCGTACCTCCAACTAACGCGAGCTATATGTTATTACACTCCCATGCTGGAGCAGAACACAATACAAGTCACTGCCCTAAGCATTGCTGTAAATCTCAACTCCTTCGGTCCTACTCGGTGAACATGGAATAGTTGCCGAGGTCAACTGACTTTTCAGCTCTTCGAAAGCTTGCGCGCACTCCAGCGACCACACAAACTTTTGATATTTCTTCGCCAAAGTCGTGAGGGGCAATGTTATCCGCTAGAGGTTCTCTATGAAGCGTCTGTACTAGCCGGCCAGTCCTATAAATTTCAGACTTTTCGCCAACGCAGATAACACAAGCAACTCACATATCACAAATATCTTTGATGGGTCCACCGCGATACTTTCTCCACTCAAGACGTGACCAAGAAACGCTACTGAGGGTAACCAAAGCTCGCACTTGGAGAATTTGGCATAAAGCTGATTTCTCCTTAACGTCTCCAATACCGAATCCAGATGCTTGGAATGATCACCCTCATACTGAAAGTATACCAGTATGTCGTCGATAAAGGTTATCACGAACTGGTTCAGGTACTCTCTGAACGCCCTATACCTCAAATCCATAAACACGGACAGCGCATTTGTCAGCACAAACGGCATAATGATGAACTCATAATGCCCATATCGTGTGTTGAACGCCATTTTGGGAATATCACTTTCCCTTAACGACAAATAATAGTATTCGGATTTCAGATTCAACTTGAGTACACACTTGACCCATTGAGTCGATCGAATAGATAATCACTACTTGGAATTGGATACTTATTCTTTTCCCGTTAACTTAATCAACTTCTAGTAACCATTATAGAGTTATAAGCTTCCATCCTCTTTTTAACAAGAGGACCAGTGTGCTCCAAGACAGTAAACTTGGATGCACATAACCCTGTTCCACTAGCTCTTAAAGTAATACTTCAGTTTCGATATCTCACAACCTATAGCTAGTACCAAACTGACCACCTTACGTTTGAAATTGATGTACGCACGCTGCTCTGAGAGCCAATCATACCAAAGATTACGTCAAATTCTACAAACAGCAGCAACGATGCTTGTAAGTCAAACTCCTGACTCCTTATCCGTAACTTCATACAATAGACACTATTCACATGTATAGAGCACTCGATAGGCAGCAGTACAATTGATTTGTCTCTTGCCATCGAAGAAGGAACTCTGATGCGTGATACACATCCTTCAGACAAAAAGGAATGAGAAGTTCCCATGACGAACAGTGCTTTCACCGGACACTCAGAAAATCAATACAAATTCTATCACAACCAAACATAGGCTAACATGCGTAAGGCAACAAGTATCTAAAGCAGACATATCAAAAATTAAACCATACCTGTCACCATGTCAGCATATTCCATAACCTCCTGATGGCCAAAGTTGTATCCTCTAGGTTGGGATGGAGCATATTGAGGTGTAGCTGCCACCAATCCCTTGCCCTTCTCTTCGTAGGTCGCTCTAGGCTTCTTCTCGGACTCCAGACGTCCGCTTCGACACTCCCGGGCAAAGTGTCCCAGCTTCCCACAACAAAAGCATGCGTCCGGGTCTCGACCAATAGTTTTTCCAGATGCACCAAAAGAAGGAACTAGACCCGACCTCCTTGCCTTCTTACACCATCTACAGAAGCCGGACTTCGAGGTGGGTAGCGCCTTGAACTCTGTCTTCTCAGCATTGGAGTCTTTCTTCTCTTGGACTCCCTTCATAGCTTTCTTTATCCCCTGATCGTCTTTACGGCAATCTCGGGCAAAGTGACCAAACCTTCCACATTTATAACAGTAATATGGAGTTTGACTAGCAGATACGTTAGACCTCACTTTACTCCTCTTTCGGTGTACAGACTTTGCAGGACCTGGGGAGTTTGGTAAGCTGTACTCTGACGCCTGGTTGATTCTGGCCAGATCTGCTTCCAAAGCTCTAGCCGAATCCACTAACATTCAGAATCCAAGTAGCTTTGGTCCTACGAGTACAGTCATAATTCATCACTCAGACCGTTGTAGAATCTATTAAATATAGTCTGCTCGTTCTCCAAATCAAACCCCGGGTAGCGCCTTATGATAAGAAACGCCTGCAAATACTCCTCAACTGAGTGTGTACCCTGCACTAAAAGCATGTTCAACTGCTGATCCAAAGGTCTTATACATGCCAGTTATTCCATCACACCACTCGGTGTTGAAGTCACCCTAGGGAAAGGAGGCTGCACTTGCCCTCAAAGTTGTGCTTTAGTCACCGCGAACACCACTTCAACAATCCTTCTTATGGTTTCAATAGAAAGCAGGGTCTCAGGCACGTTGTTAAGTGCACTACTCTCCGTGGAGTGCTGACCTTGCGACTGCCCCCACACCACTCGAAGTCCCCTATATAGCATAACTATCGATTAGGCGACATACAAATTGCTAAAAGCAATCATTGGAACACTCAGGTTCCTCAAAAACATTCATTCCGAAGTGGACATTCATGGGTTCTTTTTATGTTATAACGATGACGCACATACATGTGCTCACCACCCCTTAAAAGAATTCGCCCACGAATTCCATTAAGCAAGACCGAAACCGGTAGTCTGATACCAAATTGTAACACCCATATCCGTCGCATGGTATACAGTAGTAGGTCCGGCCGGAGCCCGACGCCATATACTACAGACAGACCGAAGGGTTACAGAATGAAACCATTCTTCCAATCACAAACGTCCTACACAGAGCAACTAACGGAAGTTTTTAAGTAGTTGAAAGAAGCCAAATAACAGATAGTATGAATCATGAATGCCCACTAACCATAATAGGAATGAAATACCAAAATACACAAAAGTACTTGGCTTTATGGCCTTACAAATGTTCACTAAACAACATAGTGTTTTACAGACATCGGCTCGCAGGCCGGCCACACATGATAGAAGTAAAATAACAGTTCGCTTTGGCCTTCGAGGGCCAGCACAATAGCTTAGGGTTTAGCCCATTATTTGGTACTTGGTTCCGCAGCACCTGCAAACAACATTCCACCGTACGGTGGCAAACAAAGAAACGGTCAGCTAAAGCTGACTAAATTATAACGACCCCGCCCCTTATTCGGGACGGTGGTGCTCCTTCCCTGCATTTCATTAGTACATCCAAAAATCCTAGTGAAAGTACAACCTAGCACAATTCACCACAGGTGGAGGCTCGCACGGCCATCCACCACGTGCACTCAGAGCACATTGACGGTGTACTGGACTTCCCGGATACCACCTCCGTTCAGAGGTCCTTGACTTGACAGTTACTTTGAGCATTTCAGTCTTTACGGCCCCTGGCCTGAGACTTTCGTTATGCCAATGACAAGAGCCAATTTCCGCTACTCTCATGTCATAGTCTACATAACGCAGGTACAACTCCACCATTTACTATTGCTCAAGTCGCCCTACCGTCTCTGAATACCGTAGTACTCATGGCCAAACTTGCAGGGCGCGGGTTAGCTTTGCCTTTCCTGTTCGGCTCCCTGGCCTAATAATTCCGAACCCCATGGGCTCACCACTTTCCAAAGAAAGGCCCTACATGTCTCCTGGAGACATGCCTCGCACATACAATCCCAATTATATACAAGATTGGCCCCAGGCCACCTAGTTGGCAGAAATGCGTTTCTGCCAGATTTTCCGAGTGCACCTTGGAGTTAATCCCCAAGGCTCCCTGTTGCAATCTACCGTGTATAAAACCCAAAAAACAACACAATACCGATCCAGACAAACACGTCCGGGTAGGCTTCACACACAATGCCTATGCCTGTACTTCGATTCCGGACTCTACATGCAACACAAGGGGGACTATTCACATTTACCCCAAGGAACACCGCACATTCACTGCACACTCGCGGGAGTGGGTTTCCCATGCAGAAAGGAAGAGGACTTCACATGTCCAAGTTGAGAATCGTTACCCTTGAAGTCCACTTTGGAGCTATGAAAACTAGCTGGATGGAAGGCTTCGCAAGAGAATTCTCTCCACAGATCTGGTCTCGGTTCTCAATTTGGTGCTCCGATGCTCCGCCGGCGGCCGGATTCCTCCCTTCCTTCTTCCTTGCTCTCTTCTCTCTCTAACTCCTTAAAAAGAGAGAGTTTAAGAGGAAAATGAGGGATTATTCCTCTATTCCCGAACTTAACACAGCAGGACCTCATCTGGGCCGTCAGATCGTATTTAAAGAAAACGAATGGCTCAGGTTGGCCTAAAATTTCTTATCCTAGGCCGAACATGGCTTTGCACACGGCCGTGTCCCATGCCGTATGCCCCGATCCAGGCACGATCGCCGAGCACAGAAAAGGACACGGGTCGAGACACGCCTGTGTCTCAACCTGACATGCCTGTGGCGGGTCCCGACATGCCCGTGACCTAGGGGCGTGTCATAGATAACCGCCACGCCAACCATCACGTACCTTGGTGGACACGGGTAAGGACACGCCCGTGCAAAAAGGAACACGCTCGTGTCGACTAGTACACGCCCGTGTAACCCGGCCGTGCACTCCTGTCAAACCCCAGGTTTTCAACCCGAGAAGAACACGGGTGAGGACACGCCCCTGTCACCCCTGACACGCACGTGTCACTACTGTTCAAAATCGTGTTTCCTGCTGTGTCCTTTCCTGGACACAGCCCAGCCAACACAGAAGGACACAGCCTTAGACACGCCCGTGTCCCAGGCCGTGTAGCCCTATATAGGCACCAAAAATTCCTTAGGACGCGACCGGTTCGTTTACAATAATTGGGGCGTTACAAATGACCACCAGCTGCTACCAGCGGCTATAAGCACCCCACCAGCGCGTTGACAGCAAAAGGATGCCCAATACCTCGAGGAAGCCGAAGGAAGAAGCCATTCGAAGCCAGCAAGCGCGCATCGCCCCGAGCACAAGCGCTAGAAGCATCTCGCGCATTTCCACGTCTAGTCACTTCCGCGGTGCAACATGTTGCCCGTAGGAAGCTATAGTCTCTCTCTCTCCACTCAAGTTGTAACCGGAGCGACCTGTCGCCTCGATTCACCAAGCGTACTGTAATCACCGAAAGCTAGTGAAATTTGATCGGCACAGACCCGGTCAAGGGGTTTTTTACCCATTTAGGGGGTTTTTCCGCGTCATCAAGACTTGTGTCTACTGTTCATCTTCATTAACTGTGTGCGCGCTCGATCGCTCCGTGAGCTAAGACAGTTCAAGTTAATTCGGTCCGACCGGGGCATCGAGTTAGTCCACAATAGTTTAACGCCGTCTGTGGGAATCATTCCCAACATCCTTCAGAAGACAAGTCCCTCATCTTCACCGCTTTAGAAGCCCAGATTCGATGGCAAAGAGAAGTACCCGCACCAATAAAAGCTCCGCTCTTGGTGGACACCCCGAGCCTGCACATTCATACTCTATGATAGACGTCCCACTTACTGCTGAGGCCGCGTTATCTCTTATCACCGCCTTGGATGGACGAGTCCGCTAGATTGAAGAGCAGCAAACTAAAATGCTCACCCTGCTGTGAAACCTTGGAGCACCTCAGGCTCCCTCCATGCAACTGGCTCGAGCAGATCCGCCACCAGCACCAAATCAGGGTAGACCCCAGGAGGTTCCTCCAGGACAAGAAATATCTGAAGAATACTCTGAAGCTGCAAGTTCCGCTCACCCGGTCCAGAGGAGAGCGATGGAGGACCATCATCATGAGCCCGCTGGCGAAGTCCATCCACCTCCACTAGAAAGGTTCACTCGGGAAGAAATTCGAGAAGTCATCGTCGAAGAATATTGTCAGGCTGGTGCAAGAGATATTTGTGCCTGCCGACCGCTATGCCAGGGCTCCCCTCTAACGCCCCAGATTCTGGATCATCCAATCCCGAACGGCTTTAAACTCCCAAATATTGAAACACTCGACGAGACCGATGATCCGCTAGAACATGTCAATCACTTCACCACCATCATGAGAATTTACAATGTCCTAGACAAACTCCTCTGCCAGGTCTTTCCAACCACTCTCAAGGGACTAGCCCGAACATGGTTCCATTCACTAAAGGCCAATAACATCGCTAACTTTACAGAGCTGACGAGACAATTTGCCGACCAGTTCATCGCCAATCGCAAGATCATTCGCGACCCCTATCATTTATCAGGAATTCATCAGAACAAAGGGGAAACTCTCAAAGATTTTTTCCGACGTTTTACCGTCGAAGCCCGTCGGATTCCAGGAGTCGACCCCGAACTATTGCGAGGTGTGTTCCTCGGAGGTCTTCACCCGAGCGGCTTCTACTCAGCACTAATGTGAGAAACCGTTCCCAGTTACCCTGATCTTGTGCATCGGGTTGAAGCCCAGTGTTGAAGTGGTGACCGGGTGGTCTGGCGGTCTGGCTTGGCGAGTTGATGACCGGGCGGTCTGGCGGTTTTACTTCAGCGGGTTGATTGTTATGTGCTGCTGTCTGAGGTCCAAGCGGTCTAACGGCTTGTCACTGGTGACTTGGAGATCGGGCGGTCTGGCGGTCTCACATGGCGATCTCTCTCTCTGGCAGTTGCCGAGCGGTTAGCCCCTCTATCTAACTGCGCGTCTTGTGCGGTTTGTGTCTGTACAGTCCGCTTGTGTCATGTAATTTTTTAGTCCCACATCTCTTATTTGTGTTCTCTCTTTTCTCCTCCATTTTATATAAGGGAGGCCATACCTTTGTAATAGACACCTTTTTCTGATAATAAAGTTTCAGTTTAAACCGTTTCCGGCTTGTTTTAGTTCGATTCTCACATGGTATCAGTGGACTCGGTTTTCTCCTCCTAATTCTTTGCCCCTCTCTGACCGCGCGACCTGTCCGCGCGACTTGTTTCTTCTTCTCGCGACCTGTTTTCGCGGCCTGTTTGTTTGCTTGTGCCCTGTTCGCGCGGCTTGGTTCTTTTGCTTGTGCCCTGTTCCCGCGACCTATTTTCGCAGCCGGTTTGCTTGCTTCTTTCTCACGACCTGTTCTAATCGTCGCGCCCTGTCGACGCGACCTGTTTTGGCCTTCTCCTCCCAGCAAACACCACTTCTGTTCGCGCGGTCTGTCTTCTAGCCGCCGGCTTCTTTCCCTCTGCTTGGTTCTGCGGTTTGGTCGTGGCTTTCCTGGCCGCTGGTGTCTGACATCGTGATCGCTGCATATCTTCTTCTTCCTATCCGCGGCTTGTTTACTAACCGTGCGGCCTCTAGTTCTATCCACGACCTATTTTTGTGGTTTCTCTGCCTCTGTTTTTCCCGCGATCTCCTTAATTCGCGCGGCTCCTTCTCTGTTCGTGCGACCTTCTCTCTAACCGCACGGCCTTCTCCCTGCGTTGGTCTGCTTCTTGGTTGTGTCCTTTGCGGTTTCCTTTTTTGTGTCCGCTGAGGTCTTCTGGTTCTCACGAACTTACTTGTGTTCGTGCTGTGTTCGCTGATTGTCTGTTCGCGCGACCTATTCTCTGTTCGCGCGGCCTGTTTCTTGTTCTCTCGCTCTTTCTTTATTAGTTCACACGACTTGTTTCTCTATTCACGCGACCTGTTTCTGCTCCTATGGCTCTCTTCGATATCTCTAATTTCTCCTCTTCTTCGAAGCCTTCTGCCTCGGTGGTCACGTCTTCTGGTAGTGCCCACTTCATTACTCAAGGAAAATGGCTGATCGACTCAGGTGCTACCAATCATATGACCGGCTCTCCCCAGTGTTTTTCTCTCCTGGAAACACATGATCGATTGCCCCCGATTATTCTCGCTGACGGCTCTCCCTCCCCGGTCCATAGGACGGGAGTGGTTCAAGTCACTCCGTCTCTTCAATTGGCGAATACTCTTTACGTGCCCAAATTCCCGTGCAACTTAATATCTGTTACCTCTCTATGCAAGCAATTACGGTGTTCCGTCACATTTACTTCTACTTCTTGTTCTTTTCAGGATCCGGACTCCCAGCGGACGATTGCTACTGGGACTGAGAGTGGCGGCTTATTCTTCCTCGACAACGTTTCCGCTCTATCCACCTTCTCCACCACCTCCACAGATCTACTCCAATGGCATCTTCGCCTTGGTCATGCTCCTCTGTGTCTTCTTCGTCAGCTTCTGCCCCATCTTTCTTCACAAAGTCCTCCCCTCAATTGTGAGGCCTGTCAGCTTGGCAAGCATCACCGCTCCTCCTTCCCACCAAAGCAAGTTCGTGGATCTTCCCGACCATTTGATCTCATCCACTCTGATGTTTGGAGTCTGTCTCCTACCCTTACCGTTGGTCGGGTAAGTTCATATTTTATCACGTTTATTGATGATTTCTCTCGTTATACGTGGGTGTATCTCTTAAAAGATCGCTCCGAATTATTCTCTGTATGAACATCTTTCTATCTCATGATTAAAACTCAGTTTGACGTTTCTATAAAAGTTTTTCGATCTGATAACGCCCAAGAATATCTTAGTCATGCTTTTTCGTCCTTCTGTATACAACATGAAATTATTCATCAAACTAGCTGTGTCTATACTTCACAACAAAATGGTGTGGCGGAACGCAAAAACCGTCACCTCCTTGATGTCGCTCGCACTCTGATGACACAGATGCAGGTTCCTCGTGCCTATTGGGGCTATGCCGTTCTCATCTCCTGTTTCCTCATCAATCGCATTCCATCCACCGTTCTCAAGGGTCAAACCCCATTCTTCATTCTCCATCCTGGCAAGGAACCCTTCCCCCTTCCTCTACGTATATTTGGATGTACGGCCTTCATACATGCTCCCTTCGTTACCCGCGATAAATTCTCCCCTCGCTCCCCCAAATGTGTCTTTCTGGGGTACTCCACCACTCAGAAAGGCTACTGTTGCTTTGACCCAATTCTTCGTAAGCAGTTCGTCTCCGCTGACATTACCTTCTTCGAGAATGCCTCCTACTTCTCGGACGACTCCTCTTCTATTCCCCAAGCTTCCTCTTCTCTTCCCACAGCCTCTGATTCTCCTGTTATTCCCTTCGTTCCCTCGCCTCCTACTGCGATATCCACCCCTACTCCGCCTCCACCTCCGTCTCCCCCATCTCCGCTGCCGTCGCTCTCTTCTCCCGAGCCAGCTCTCTCTGCCACGGATGCTCTGGATACTGAGAAACCCGCTGACTTGGATCTTCCTATAGCTCTTCGCAAAGGGGTGCAGACATTTACCCTACACCTCCTTGTGCTGTTGTTTCATATGATCGTCTTATCTCTTCTCGCAGAGCCTTTGCGCTGGCTATCTCTGCCACTGCCACACCTCGTTCCTACCAGGAGGCCCTTGCTATTCCTCACTGGAAGATTGCCATGGATGAGGAAATGACGACCCTAATAGAGCGGGGTACCTAGACTTTTGTTCCTCCTCCCTTCGGTACTGATATTGTTGGCTGTCGCTGGGTCTTTGTGGTCAAATTTGGCCCAGATGGCACTGTGGACCGTTATAAGGCTCGTCTTGTTGCTAAGGGCTTTACTCAGACCTATGAGGTTGATTATTTTGACACCTTCTCTCCCGTGGCTCGTCTCAGCACTATACGGGTCCTTCTCAGACCTAATAGAGCTTGGGTGAACTATTTTCACATAATCATCATAGTGATATGATAAGTTGAGGTTATAAATCTGAATTCGTATAACGAGTTGTGGACAAGCTTAATTGAAGGAAAGAGCAAGATATAAATTGGTTGATATAAATTGGTAGATGTATAAATGATTTAACTATGGCCATGATGTATGATGAATGGATAGAAGAGAGTTAGTAATCCAATGCTTAGAGTGTCGTCTCCTTACGGGTAGCATTGTGGAAGTAATAAGTGCGGTGTTGACCGTCAACATCTGGTCACGAAAGATATGAGCTCTCTGAAGTACTTTTTAGGGATCGAGATCTCTCGTAAGCCCAACTCCTTGGTCCTCTCCCATCGTAAGTATGCCCTTGATCTTCTAAAATAAGCAGGATTGACTGGGGCCAAACCTGCCCGATGCCCTATGGCTATTGGAGAAGACAAAACCTGGACAAATGATTCGCCTCTTCTTTCAGATACTACGCGGTACATGCATTTAGTTGGTAAGCTCATATATCTTACAGTGACCAGGCCCGACATTTCCTATGTTGTGGGCAAGGTAAGTCAATTCATGCAAGCACCCAGGGAGTGCCATCTACAGTCCGCCTTGCGGATCTTGGGGTATGTCAAAGAACCCTGGGGAAAGGATTACTATTTCAGAAGAATGACCATCTAAAGGTTGAAGCATACTCAGATGCGAGTTACGCTGATGACAAAGGGGATCATAAGTCTACCTCCGGTTTTTGCACCTTTGTTGGGGGAAATCTGGTAAGCTGGAAGAGCAAGAAGCAGTCTGTTGTTTCCAGGTCCAGTGCTGAAGCAGAGTATCGAAGTATGACATCGACCACTTGTGAGTTAAAATGGCTATGGGCTCTCATACTGGATTTGGGAGAGGTCTACAACCATCATCTACCTATGTTCTGTGACAACAAGGCTGTGATATACATCTCCAAAAATCCAGTCTTCCATGAAAGAACCAAGCACATTGAAGTCGACTGTCATTTCATTCGTGAAGAGATTTTGAAGGAACAAATTTGCACTCTCTTCGTCACTTCTGATAAAGAGCTGACTGAAATCTTCACCAAGCCAGTATCCGCCTCGTTTTCTCATATTTGTGACAAGCTGGGCATGATCGATATATATGCTCCAGCTTGAGGGAGAGTGTTGAAGTGGTGACCGGGCGGTCTGGCGGTCTGGCTTGGCGAGTTGATGACCGGGCGGTCTGGCGGTTTCCCTTCAGCGGGTTGATTGTTATGTGCTGCTGTCTGAGGTCCAAGCAGTCTAGCGGCTTGTCACTGGCAACTTGGAGACCGGGCGGTCTGGCGGTCTCACATAGCGATCTCTCTCTCTCTCTCTCTGGCAGTTATCGAGCGGTTAGCCCCTCTGTCTAACCGCGCGGCTTGTGCGGTTTGTGTCTGTACAGTCCGCTTGTGTCATGTAATTTTTTAGTCCCACATCTCTTATTTGTATTCTCTCTTTTCTCCTCCATTCTATATAAGGGAGGCCATACCTTTGTAATAGACACCTTTTTCTTATAATAAAGTTTCAGTTTAAACCGTTTCCGGCTTGTTTTAGTTCGATTCTCACACCCAGATCGCCACAGATGAAGCCATTGAAGCCCATCACCAACAATTTGATGGCGTCCAGAAATGTAAAAGAGAAAGGGAGCAAACTCCTCAACGTCAGGAAGGGAGGTTCCGCGACGATCGCCGCAATGGGCAACGTCTGAGAGACCCTCAAAGAGATCAGCCACCCAGAGATTTCACCCCTCTCAACACTACACGCACCAATGTGTTATATGCTATACAAAATGAGCCAGCCCTATAATGACCAAAACAGCCGGTTCATAATCCCAGGAACGACCAATCCAAATATTGTAAGTTTCATCGAACCACGAGACATACAACGGAAGATTGTACCCGTATGAAAGAAGAAATCGAGTGCTTGATCCGCCTAGGACTTCTTGGTAGAATTTTGCAAGGACATGCGCAAGATCAGCGCGACCCGCCTAGACCACCGAGAGATCAGCAAAATGCCCCCCTGGAGGAGCAGGTGGTAGGCAGATGGTTGGAAATATTGAAACCATCGCCGGATCACTTATTCTCTCCGCTCAAATCTTTTCAGTCAGTATGCAAGGGGAGGCCCACGAGGATAAAAAATTCAAGCAAAACTCCCCCATAACTTTCGGAGATGAAGACCTTGTTGGGCTCCGAACACCTCACCAAGACCCTCTGGTAATCCGTGCTGGAATCGGAGACTCAGGTTACAATGTCAAGCGAATCCTCGTCGACAATGGAAGCTCCGTCGATGTGTTGTTCTCTGCCACTCTACAAAGCATGAATATTTCCAACCAACGTTTAACTCAGGCAGCCAGACCAGTATACAACTTCGACAACCATCCGGTTCAAGTGCTAGGAATGATTATTCTCCCAGTTACCATGGGGGAATTTCCAAGACAGGCAACGTATGATATCCAGTTTGTGGTAGTAGATTCAAGTTCCGCATATAACGCCATCTTCGGAAGACCCGTCCAGACCATCTTCAGGGCTATCCCCTCAATTCCTCATCTCGCCATGAAGTTCCCTGCTCCGGGAGGTATTGGAGTTGTGCAGGGCAATCAGGAGGCCGCTAAGAATTGCTACTCCATACAGGCACAACCTATGAAAGCCACCACGCTCAACATCGACGACTTTGACTTGCGCGATGAAGCCATACTTCAGCGAGGAACACCAATGGAAGGATTGATTGACGTCCCTCTCGCGCTGACAAATCCAGCCTGCACCGTTCAGCTTGGATCCCTCCTATCGGAACAGCAAAAGGAAAGATTGGCAACTTATCTCCGAGATAATAATGATATCTTTGCTTGGACTCCAGAAGATATGCCTGGCATAGATCCACGCGTCATCCAACACTCCCTCAACATCAACCCAGTGTGCAAGCCAGTCATCCAGAAAAAGAGAACTTCGCCCCAGAATGTCTCCAGACAATCAAAGAAGAGGTAGAGAAGCTCCTCAATGCCCATTTCATCCGAGAAGTGAACTACCCCACATAGATAGCTAATGTCGTCCTAGTAAAGAAGTCTTCAGGAAAGTGGAGGATGTGTGTAGATTATACCAACCTCAATCAAGCGTGCCCCAAGGATAGTTTCTCGCTCCCTAGAATCGACCAGTTAGTAGATTCAACTGCCGGGCACCAACTCCTCAGCTTCATGGACGCCTACTCCAGATATAACAAAATTCGAATGAATCCAATGGACGAAGAGCATACATTCCGAATAGAGAACAAAACACCGTGGGGGCCTGCCCCCCTCACACTTGGAATGCGCAGAATCTGCGCCGATTTAATCAGTGATTTCTATTCTACAATTGTTTAATTATGTGTGTTTTTGTATAAAACTGTGTAAGTCGCAGGCACAACCCCACGCACGTTATCTTCGTTTAAATATTAAAGTATGTTGCTACAAATCTTAAATGTGCAAGCGGAAAAGACAACACACACAAACACTGTGGGGGCCTGCCCCCCTCACGAAGAAGCCGCGAGCATCCCTCGTGCAAATTAAGTTGCGAACAACCCTCGTGCAACATCGCGGGGGCCTGCCCCCTCACGAATAAGCTGCGAGCATCCCTCGTGCAAAGTAAGCCGCGAGCAATCCTCGTGCAACACCGTGGGGGCCTGCCCCCCTCACGAAGAAGCCGCGAGCATCCCTCGTGCAAAGTAAGTCGCGAGCAACCCTCGTGCAACACCGTGGGGGCCTGCCCTCCTCACGAAGAAGCCGCGAGCATCCCTCGCGCAACCTAAGCCGCGAGCATCCCTCGCGCAACCTAAGCCGCGAGCATCCCTCGTGCAAACTAAGCCGCGAGCATCACTCACGCAACCTAAGCCGCGAGCAGCCCTCGCGCAGACTAAGCCGTGAGCAGCTCTCGCGTAGACTAAGCCGCGAGCAACTCTTGTGCAACACCGTGGGGGCCTGCCCCCCTCACGAAGAAGCCGCAATCATCCCTCGTGCAAAGTAAGCCGCGAGCAACCCTCATCAACACCGTGGGGGCCTTCCCCCCTCACGAAGAAGCCGCAAGCATCCCTCGTGCAAAGTAAGCCGCGAGCAACCCTCGTGCAACACCGTGGGGGCCTGTCCCTCTCACGAAGAAGCCGTGAGCATCCCTCACGCAACCTAAGCCGCGAGCATCCCTCACACAACCTAAGCCGCGAGCATCTCTCGTGCAAACTAAGTCGCGAGCATCACTCGCGCAACCTAAGCTACGAGCAGCCCTCGCGCAGACTAAGCCACGAACATCCCTCGCGCAAACTAAGCCGCAAACATCCCTCACTCACTATGAGTCACGAACGTAAGCTGGACAAGGTAAGCAGCGAGACAATACAAACAAGCGGCCAAGATGACATAAAAACAACAACGATGTCATAACAAAATAAAGCTGAAATAATACAAGTACAATCGGTGTCTAAAGGCGACAACAACCAAACCCAAATAAGGGACAAAACAAAGTACAACAAAATGCTCTTGCTAACAAAGCGAAAAGCCTTCAAAACATTGCGTCGGAGCGCCAACTCGCATATGTCATCCATCTGAGGCTCCACCTCCTTGGACCAGATATCGTCGCGAACCTCCTCCGCGATCAGGCTACGGTCTCGCATGTAGTCCAGTGACTCCAAGTACTCCGCAAGCCCTACAGCTTTCAGCTCTGACACATGGTAATCAGAGGACAACATCTCCACCACGCCTTTGCCGCTCGAAGCTGAGTCTCAAGGCCTGAGACCTTCTCCAGCGCCGCCTGTAACTGGGTTCCCAAGCTAGAAGTCTCCTCCTTCGAGTGCTTCAACATCTGAGTGGTCCTCTCCACCAAAGTCTTCTCCACCTCCAAAGCCGCGCGTGCATCCTCTAGCTCAAACTTCAGCTCCGAACCAACCCGGCGGAACCGTGCGATGTCCCGGTCATGTTCCTCCCTCAAGGAGGCAAGCGAACTCATCGTCGACCGAAGCTTCTCCTGAAGAGCAAGATACCCGTCCTTTAGGCTCACATAATGATCATTCCAGGTCACTGCAATCTGCGCCTGAGTCTCTATCTACAAAAGGAAAAGACAGAATCAACCTCTATCAGCAAGAAAAAGCAAGAGAAAAAGAAAAAGTTGAACCCTTACCGCATCGCTCATCGCCCTCAAGGAAGAAGACATCCGCGAAGCCGCTGTACCAACAGACACCTGAGGAACTGGGGAAGCAGGTATCTGCACCTCTGGAATCGAATCATCAAAAGCTACCACCACCACATCAAGGTCGCCAGGAGGGGCCGTCTCCGTTTTCCTCTTATGACCCCCTCCTTGAGAAGTCTCCGCCGCCCGAACTGTGTCCGCTGAGATACCACATCGCAGCAGCCGCTTTTCCTCCACATAGACATAAATATTGAAGAGACGGTTGGCTAGCTCACGAGGCTCAGAAAATCCAAGCACCGGGGAAAAATCCCGCTCCTTCCCTCCCACACGGAGGCAGTGGTTGGGAAGCGTATCCCATACCTCAGGAAGACCCTAAGAATTCTTGACATATCCAAACAAAGTGTTGCCATGACGACGATCTTTACGAGCTTCAAACTCCAACCAAACCTTGTTGCTGCGCACGTCCATTCGCTCGCAACCATTAGAGCGTACATCGCACTAATCTCGGAACTGGTCTAAAGAAAACCGGCTCCCATGCTCACGGAAGAAGACGACTAAGCCCATAATTTGGGCAATCCCAGCCGGAACAAACTGAGAGATAGACACTCCGCAAAATTTCAAGATCTCAATCACCTCCTCGTAGGGCGGAAAGCGGAAGCCGGATCTCAGGGAGACTTCACAGATCATCAACCAACAACGAGGAGGATTTTGAACCCGCTCCTTGGGACGCAGGATCCTCACTTCCAAATCAGCAGGAAGCCCGTACTTCGCCCTCCAGATATCAACACCATCATCAGTCAAAGAAGAGCGTAGGCGCATTGGGCCAGAAGAGCGCTTCGAAACCTGTGCATAGCAAAAATAAAAAGTCAGCCCAGAAATAAGAAGCCGCATGCCCAAACGCCCAAAGAACAAGTGAAAAAGGACGTCCGAACAAATACGTGCATGATAGGGAGATGCACGACCGTGCAACACGGCCCGCGCCAACGCAAGACCTGCATGCCTGAGAAATTTGCTCGCGCGCGCCCATGGCCTCCGCGTGCGGACCTGCTCGCGCACGCATGGCCCGCGAGCGCGGCCTGCGCACGTCCAGCGCGCGCGCGGCCTGCTCGCCCTCGCGCGCACGTCCTGTGCGCCTGACCGCGCGCAGTTAGCACGCGCACGGTCAGCGCGCGGGCCGGCCGATTCGCCCCCGGCCGGCCCACGCACGCGCAATCCGCTCACCCCGCCGACACGCATGGCCTTCGCGCACGCCCAGCACGTACGAGCAGCATAAGAGCGCCCAGCTTTCATGTATCGTCATCGTTCGTCAAGCCTTCCGCCAGATACCTTAGAAGCACTGGCCACCGTCGCCGTCTCAGCCTTCTCACCGGAAACCGCCATGACAATCAGAAGTAAGGAAAATCTATCCTCTCACGCTCGCTTTGCTCTCGGGCAGCAGATATTTGGGGGGCAATTGATGGGTTCCACCATCATTTATAGGAGAGAACCCCCCCCCCCCCATGATCTCCACCCAAGAGGATCATGGGTGGGCCACTCCCCCCATGATCTCTCATGATGAGAATCATGGGGGGGGGGGGCGGGACCCACCCCATCTCCTCGTGGGGGAGAACCGCCGCCGTCGGACGGTCTAAAGACCGCCGGCGGCCGGCCCTCCCGGCCTTCGCTGTGGCCAGACCACCGGCCTCGCCGTCGGGGTGGCCGCGGCAGGCCGCCGGCGTAGCCGCGGACGGCCAAGGCCGGCCTAGTCACGGCCGGCCATGGCCGGCCAAGACGCGACCAAGCCCGGCTATGGCAGGCAGCCGGCTCGGCCGCAACCGGCCTAGCCACGACCGACCATGGCCGGCCAAGTCTGGCCATGGCTGGCCGCCGGCCCGGCCGCAACCGGCCTAGCCGCAGCTGGCCGAGCCGCGGCCGGCCTAGCCACGACCAACCTTGCGGCGGCCCGGCCGCGGCCGACCTGGCCATGGACGGGCACGGTCGGCCTTGCCACGGCCAGGACGTGGCCGGCCTTGCCACGGCTGGCCACGACCGCCCTAGTCGCGGCCGGCCCACCCGCGGACCGCCACCTTCGGCCGCCAGGCCGGCCTCCCCCGCCGCCGGCTGCCCGACCGGCCACCGTCGCCGCTATGACGGCCCGCCGCCATGGGAGGCCTCCCCACCGTCCGATCAAGGGGAGGCCCTCCTCGCCGTTCGATCAAGATGGTAATCACCCACTAACCCACCACTTTAGTGGTGGGCCCCGCCATGATCTTCCCCATGAGGCTATAAAAGGGAACCCAGGGCCTCTTCATTCTTCACTTTTTCTCTTCTCCGGGTTGTCTTCTTCTTTCTCAGGTGAGAGCTCTCCTGCCTCCTCCACCGAGTAGGCCACCACTCGCCGTGAACCACCAATGACCACCAGCTGCTACCAGCGGCTATAAGCACCCCACCAGCGCGTTGACAGTAAAAGGACGCCCAAGACCTCGAGGAAGCCGAAGGAAGAAGCCATCCGAAGCCAGCAAGCGCGCGCCGCCCCGAGCGCAAGCGCCAGAAGCATCCCGCGCATTTCCATGTCTAGTCACTTCCGCGGTGCAGCTTGTTGCCCGCAGGAAGCTATAGTCTCTCTCTCCACTCAAGTTATAACGGGAGCGGCCTGTCGCCCCGATTCACCAAGCGTGCTGTAATCACCGAAAGCTAGTGAAATTTGACCGGCACAATCTCGGTCACGTGGTTTTTTACCCATTTAGGGGGTTCAAGTTAATCCGGTCCGACCGGGGCATCGAGTTAGTCCGCAACAATTGGAAAGAATGACTAAAATTTTTTGTCAGGACAAAAATTGTGCGCTCAGGAGAAAAATATACGTCCGAGTAAAAGATACGTACTCGAGCGAAAACTACAGGCTTAGGCGGAAAATTCCGTGTCCTGGAGGGAAAATGTGTGCATGTGGGAAAAATGTGCGTCAAGGTTGATAAATGCGTGTTTGTGCGAAAAAAATGCTCACATGAGAGAAACAGGCGTGTCTTGGCGAAAAATGCGTGCCCGGAAAAAAATGTGCAACATGGCAGTAAAATGCGCACTATGATGAAAAATGCTCCCTCAGACAAAAAAGGCGCGCCCAGGAAATAAATGTCTGCTGGTGCGGAAAATGCATGTGGGCATTGGTAGAAAATGCGTGCCCGCGTAAACAATGCGAGTCCGAGTAAACAATGCACGCACCATCGAACAATTCACGCTCGGGTGAAAAATACAATCCCGGGTAAAATTGCACGCCTCTGCAAAAAATGTGCGTCGGGGGGAAAATGCTCGCCCTGGCGGAAAATGCACGACCGAGCATATCAGGGCCAAAAATGCATGTCATGGCGAAAAATGCGTGACATTGCAAAAAATGAACGGTCGGACGATAAATGTGCGCCTATGCAAAAAACGCACGCTCGAGTTAAAAAATGTATAGCATGGCGAAAAATGTGCGAGCTAGAAAAAATGTGAGACATAAAAAATGCGTGACATGACAAAAAATATGCGCCACAGCGAAAAATGCGTGCTCTGGCGAAAAATACGTGATATTGAAAAATGTGTGTCGATGCAAAAAAATGCGTGCACGGAGGGAAAATGCGGCCCGAGCGAACAATATGCGTCCGGGCAAAAATTGCACGCCGGCCAATGTGTCCGGGTAAAGAGAACATTTTATTAAATTAGCTCATCATTTTCTCAATAAAACAATAGTTCTCAATATCCACATTAACGCATCATCGAAAACCGTTAAAAGTCTAAGGTAAGTTAGTTTAAAAACTTATTTCAAACATCTATTTTGTGACAATATGAGAAGAATTAAAGTTTAATGACCCTTTTCCAAATTTAACTAAGTTTGAGAGACCGGCTTAGGCTCCGTTTGACAGTTAAATTGTCATTCGTTAACACTCATCTAAGGAACTTCATCCACTTTTATGTTCAAACGAATGATGTTTGTTAGGTGATCCTCAATGAATGACGGTTTAACCCAAGAATTTACGACCGCCACTACCATGCCAAACGGAGCCTTAGACTGCGTTTGGCGTGGCTTATCACAACTTATTTGATCCGGTGAGATTGGACAAAAACGTCATTGTCATAGAATATATGTTTGGTATCACAAATGTTACAAAAGAAAAACTAATTTGTGTTGAAATTTATTTTGTTAATATTTTTATGTCTGCAAACATACACCTCAACCCTTCTTCATTTTATTCATGGCGGGTTGTTGAGGACGGGCCTCTATCCCTTGACCTCATTTATGAGGGATTTTATTCATCTGCTCATACCCAACTACACTGAGTGTACGTCTGCAGACATAAAAATATTAACAAAATAAATTCCAACAAAATCCTTCTCTATTTTATTGTTGGAATTTATTTTATTAATATTTTTATGTCTGCAGACGTACACCCCAACCATTCTCCATTTTATTCATGTCGGGTTGTTGAGGCCGGGCCTCTATCCCTTGACCTCCTTTATGAGAGATTTTATTTTTTTCCTCACACCCAACTACACTGCATAAAGCAGGTCAAGGGATAGAGACCCGACCTCAACAACCCGCCATGAATAAAATGGAGAAGGGTTGAGATGTACGTCTGCAGACATAGAAAAATTCCAACAATTTGAGGCATAAGATTTTGGTATGACAATGACTTTTTTTGTACAATGTCACCGGAGCAAAAAAGTCGCGATAAGCCGCTTCAAACGCAACCTTAGTTACTTTGCCTATCTGCACATGTGATAAGTTTCTAGATCCAAATTTATATCTTACACAACTACACAAGTACTATGATATATATTAATTTCATGCATGCTTCAGTATGCTCATATGAATATAAGGAAATATAATTATTGAATATATAATTATAATAGTGTGATATATATCCACATTATTTATATATATATTTATATTGATGAAATTCCTGGACATAAACGAGTGGCCATGAGTTCAGTGGAGATTACATTCCCTGCCAATGTATCCATTCAGGCCTTTATTTATTTCCATAAAAGCATGCATGTAATTATAAGACTAATATATTATTATTATTATATAGTTTGGATAAGGGGGAGGAGGGGATAAAATAAAGGATTTGGAAAACAGCTGTTGTTATGTTTTCTATGGGGGGAGAAGAAGGAATCTGCAGACTTTATATGTGGCAGCAAGTATTGTTTGGATTTGAGTACTTGGAAAAGTAATGGTGGATTTAAACATGTATGTAGCTTCTAATTGAGCAAAAATATATAGTAGAATCTTAGTAATAATAATAATAATATCAACAAAATATTTAAATTTTTATTTAACTTCATTGATTATATTGTAGTTGAAATTATTTATTTGTATTTTTTCCATAATTGCATTGATATGTGAGATAAAATTACTTTGAAGAGTCTGAATTAATGCAGTGTGATTCTAATTAAGGAATCTATTTGAGGATGTTAGATAACTGTCTGACTCTAATGAGTCTATTTGGGCATGTTAGATAGAGGTGTGACTCTAATGAGTTTAATTGTGGGTGTTACATATACTTGCAACTCTCGTAAATCTATTTGAGGATGTTAGATATGTTAATGTATATTTGATTATATAATGAGTTTGAAGGTTTAACGGGTCTGGTTCGGATACTGAGATATCTGATACCCGCTTTAATCCTAGGGTTTGCCTATATAACCCCAGCTAGGGGCAACAGGGAAGTGGTTCCACTTTGACCAACACCCGGGATGCTTCGAGCAACCCTAACAAGATATATGTGTGACACTGACGAGTCTGTTTCTCAGGATTTTGGGCGCTGCAGTCGGAATCGGGAAGAAGCGCCTCGCCCCCCCCCCCATCTTTTGCGATTTCCCGTCGCTATTTCCCGGTGCGCCGCACCTGTTCTAGTGAGTGGACCTTTTCCCCGCCACTGCTTTGATCGAGAACGGAAGAAAAGATTATGCCACTGCTCTGTTCAGATAGGAAGAAAGTTCTCGCGTCAATGGAGATGAAGATCTAGGGCAGCGCTGCTGATTGAAATCAGGACGGGGGTAATTTTTTCCTGCCGCTGTTTTGTATGCCGCTTGAGAGGAAGAAGCCACTGCTCAACATCAGTTTTGCGTGAAGTCGCTGCTACTTCCATCGCTAGGTGTGCTGTCGTCGTTCGATCGAAGAGAAAACCGTTTCCTGTCACATCCGCCACTCCAATTTTCTCTTATTTTGGCCTCTCTGCTTCAGTAAATTCAAATCTAACATTCAAAAGGGGAAGGAAGGTTTTCTTATTGTTGTTGTTGTTGCAATTAGGAAGTAGCTCTCGGTTCTCTTGGTAAAAAATTCTCTTGTAGGGTTTCTTGGCAGATTTCTCCTGAAGGAATTTCAGATCCCGTCCCAGAGAGAAAATTCTCCAGTTTCTCCTGGAAATGTGTTGGAAAGGGACTCATGATGATGTAGGGAAACAATTTCTCGTCTCATGTTCCAATGATTAAACTAGAAAAATTCTCGGCGACAGAGTTCAACGACTAGAAGTTGAACACCCAGTTTGGGATGAAGTACCTGAACGTGTTCAACACCGTTCAACCTGATCGTGTTGATGTTATTGGGACTAACGATGAAGCTCAATGGATCACTGATGAGCACTTCTGCTGAAACTACCTGCTGAACTGCCTACCATCCAGATTGGCAAAGACATATATCAAGATGAAGACTGCCAAGAAAATCTGGGATGCACTGCAGGAGCACTTCAAACAAGAGGAAGATCTATCCAAAGTTCATCTAGTGGACAAGTTCCACTCTTTCATGTTCGACGAGGAGAAAGAGACTCTCCCTCACGTATCCTAATTAAAACATATAATAGATTCTTTTTATAATGAAAACCTTTTTTTACCAGATAGCTTTGTTGCTAGCACAATCATTTATAATTTGCCCACCTCTTGGTATAACTTTAAAAATGAGAAGTGCCGCAAAAAGATGCAGGTTGGTCTGAATGACCTCAAACGTTTTATACGCAATGGGGACGAAAAAAGAACTAGACATGTGTTATAAGCTGTTAGCAAACAGAAAGTTGTTACTAACATGATTTCTAGCTCTATACACATGTCTAATCCTAAGAAGACCAAAGCTTCTCAGAGTAGTCCCCAACTTGCAACCCCTAATAAAAAGATCAAAAAGTTTAAGGGCAAATATTTTAACTACACTAAGTGGGGGCACACTGCATCTGATTGCAAGCTTCCAAATAAGGATAAGTCTAAAGGACCACAAGAAGGCAATCAAGCCAATATGGTTAGTCTTGCTGAGCCATCCAACTTTGTTGTTATAGTTGAAAATGTAAAGGCCAGCACTGAGTGGTACTGGATTCGGGGGTAACTTATCATGTATGCAATAATGCTAATCTGTTGACATGACTCACTGATGTAAAAAAATCTGTGACTATTGCAAATGGTGAAGTAGCTGACGTGTTGAAGGCGGGGAATGTTATATTGCTGCTCTCCTCAGGTAAAAATTTAACTTTAAAAATTTTAAATTTATTCCTTCACTAGCTGTTAATTTAGTGTCTATTAGTTTACTCTGTGATGCTGATATATCTTTTAGTTTCGGTAGTTATAGAGTAACACTGACAGTTAACTCACACTATTTTGGTTATGCATACGTCCAAAATAGAATGTACCGACTAAGTTTAGTAGACGAAATAGTTCAACAAGTTCAATCAAACTTAGTTAGCCCTAAGACTCTACATGAGAGACCAAGACATGTGAACTATATGAAGATGTTTCAATTGCTAGAACTCACCAGATCATACAAACAAAATTGAAAAATATAAAGTGTATGCTCAGACTAAGATCACTAGGGAATTTTTTAGTGTGGATATTAGAAGCACAACACCCCTAGAATTAATATATTCCGACATCTGTGACTTTAAATGTTTTGTCTCTAGAGGTAGCAGGAAGTATATGATCACTTTTATAGATGATTGTTTTAAGTTTTATCACATTTACCTCCTTAAAACTAAAAGATTAAACGTTTGAAAAGTTTTATCTTTTCAAAATCAGGATAGAAAACCAACATGACATGAAAAAAAAGATTTAGAAGTGATAGAGGAGGAAAATATATGTCCAGTGAGTTCAAGTGTTTCCTTATCAATCAGGGAATCATAGAAAAAACCAATACACTTTACTCAACCCAATCAAATGGTATAGCTGAGAGAAAAAATAGAACGTTAACTGAAATGTTGAATTCTATGCTCTTGACGGCTGGCATGCTTACTGCTTATTGGAGAGAAATAGCCTTACCTGCAAATCACATACTAAATAAAGTTTCTCATACTAAGTTAGAGATTACACCCTATGAGCTTTGGTTTAAGAGACTCCCAAACATAACTAAACTTAAGACCTGGAGCTGTATAGATTATGTTAAGGTTCCTGACCCTAGAAAGTCTAAGATTGGACCTAGGACTGACACATGTGTCTACCTAAGTTGTGTTGAAGATAATGCTGCAGATAGATTCTTAGATATTTCTAATAATATCATTATAAAATCTAGAGTTATTGTGTTCTTTGAAGATAAATTCCTTAAAGATAAAAATTTGTTACTCTTAGGTATGCAAGTAGCTATTAAAGATCCTGAATCAGTACCAAACACCTCCTATTTTGTTCCTGCAGATAACTTTGGCCTAGAGTCTAGGAGGACTTCTATAAGAGAGAGAACTCTCAAAATCTTCGGTAGTGATTTTGTCACTTAACACATTAAGGCTGATCCATACACCTATAAGGAAGCGATGAATCAATAGATTCACTTCTCTGGAAAAAAGAGATTGATGAAGAGATGAACTCTCTACTTTAGAACAACACTTGAATGTTAGTTGATAAGACAAAAGGGGCTAAAATAATAAAGTGTAAGTAGAAAAAGAAACTAAATCATGATGGTAGTGTTGTTAAGTATAAAATACACCTGATGGTTAAAGGTTTCACAATAGTTAGTGGAGTAGATTATTTTGATGTATACTCACTATTGTGTCACCTAACAACCATTAGGATCCTCCTTGCCATTGCATCTATTGAGAACTTTATTTTTCATCAAATCGATGTTAAGACTGTGTTCTTAAATGGAGATCTAACAGAAGAGATATACATGTGTCAACCTGAAGGTTTCATCGTAGGTCATGAAAATAAGGTCTGTAAGTTAAATAAATCACTATACAAACTAAAACAAGCACACAAATTATGGCATGAAAAATTTGACTATAGTGTAAAGACCATAAGATTCATGTTGAGACGCTTTGATAAATGTCTTTATATACGCCATAGATCAAATAAAGTTGCTATAATATGCTTGTATGTAGATGATATGCCAATTTTAGGATCTGATCAATTCGATGTGGATGACGTAAAGTCAGGTCTAATTAAAGAATTTTGCATTAAAGATCTAGGTGTATCTGAAACTATACTAGGCATGCAAATGAGATTTGAGAAAAATGACATTTCTTTTTTTGAGAGGAGGTATAGCTGAAACTATACTAACATACAAATGATCTAGGTGTATCATAAAATTCTCTCATCAATGTTTTTTTTGAGGGGAGGTCTTACAAAACAATTGTAATTTTTTAGAACATGTGGATTTTGACATTCTATGTAAGATGATTTCATTGATTAACATGGATGTTGTGATAATGATGATGTCATTTCTTATTTCTTAAATAGTTCTTCAAGATGATTAGTGTACAATCCCGTATTCATTGAGTGGGCTCTTCCGACAAGCTCAGGAGTTTGCAAGCCATTCAGGTCCAAGAGGCCAAAGTAGGCGAGTGGGGTAAGCAGACCCGCACTCGTCCAGGAGGAGTGAGGGTCTCGCCCCTAGTAGGTGGGAAGGCTCTCGCTAATATAAGAGAATAACAGGCGAGAAGGCTCTTGCATCCGCCTTTTAGGAGAGATGTGGAGGCGAGTACTTGGTCATCCAACACTCGCCCCCTTTAGGCGAGTGGTGCCTTCATGGACCATTCGCCCAGTAGGGTCCAGAGGCAAATTACCCGGATACTCTTAGAGGTCTACATAGCCCCTCAGAATAGCGGAGTTACGCTGTTGGCAGACCCAGTTGGGCTGCGTATAGCCTTTTGGGATAATGAAATTATCTTGTTGGCAGACCAAACTCAGAGATCTATAAATAGACCCACAGGGGAACCTCAGAGAGCAAGCTTTTTCTAATTCCTAGGTCTTATATCGCTCTCTGAGGTAGTCTTAGCTCAGCATTGGCTAAGGAGGGTAAGCGCTCTGGGATCTTCTGGGTTAGAAGAGGGACCTCCGTGAAGTAGCCCAGGGTCAGATTTTTTAGTTCTTTGAGGTTAGTCAGGGGTCAGGTTCGAGAGAAGTAGGTGTTAGATACTCCTTCAGGTCCAAACTCTTGTTGGGATCAAATTTTTGTTCCAACATTTTTGGTGCGGTGAGCGTGAACCGTAGCTTGCACAAGAAAATCTCAAGCTAAGCTTCATGACTAGAAGCGAGGAAGAAGGAGCTGGCTCGGGTGGCTCGCCGCCCCCGACGAGTGGGGTCACAATCAAAATGCTGGAAGACTTCAAGCGGGAGGTTCTATAACCATCCACCTGGCGTTTGCCGCGAGAGGCGAGTGGGCCACACCCATTGTTCTTATTGTTTCGGCCCCACACTTGGTCAAGAATGCTCCCGGACAATGCCCTGGGAAGGAGGTCCCGACCGAGAATGGCAAAAGGGATCTCACTGGACGGGAACTCTTCCCAGGGCAGGCGAGTGCTGATAGGGTTAGCGAGCTGAGGGCGCGAGAGGGATCCACTCGCCAGGTTGTTGGAGGAAGCCCTTTCAGTGAGCTGATCATCTCGACCCCGGTTCCCGACGGGTTCAGGGAGCCAGATATGTCTTACTACACGGGCAGGGATGACCCGGTGCAACATGTTTAATGGTTCGGGGATGTCATTTCCATCAGGTAGATGTCAGATGCTTTTAAGTGCCGACTTTTTGTTATTACCTTGAAGGATAAGGCCTACGTCGTGGGTTTCTGTTAAGGTTCTTTACATTAAAGAAGAGGAAGAAGGGGGTAGAGTGTCTGTTCACCATCAAGCAGAAGCCAGAGGAAACGCTAGGGCACTACGTCGATCGGTTCTAGAAAGAGATTCTTCTGGTCCAAGAGATTCCGGGGTACACCCTGATGCTCGCTTTCACTCTAGGTTTGAGGCAGGGGTTCTTAAGCATGGAGTTGAAAAGGGTTCTCCCCTCTCTTTTAAAGAATTGATGGAGAGGGCGGCGAAGGAGATAGAAAGTGAGATGGCCAATCCAGCATTCGCCAAGAAGCTAGCCAAGTTGGCTGAGGAGGAGGTGAAGGAGACCGGAGCAGGGAGATAATGAGAAGAGAGGATGGGAGAAGAGCCCCGAGGCCAGGGGACCCAGGGGTAGCATGAGGGTTGGGGACATCAGGAGACAAACAACCGGTTGGGCTGGAGGCCCCAGAAGGGAGCTACCTAGGGGTAGATGAGAGGATACCAGGTTGGGGAGAATTTCCATGGTCATGGACGGTTCAACCCACTAGCATGGAGGCAGGGACAGAGGGCACACCTCCAGTAGCAGTAGGAAGCAATGACGATCGCCCAGGGAAGGAGAGTGAGAAGAGGAGCTAGAAGAGGAGGAAGGAGAGAAGGGGATAGAGTGGAATTGCCCTTTTATGACTTCCATCAGGAGGAAGGTCATGCAACAGCCACTTGCCCGGAGTTCTTGGAGGTGAGAGAGGCCAAGAGGCAGGTTCAGCAACACCCACCAGTGAGGATAGAGGAGGTTCTGCCAGGAGGAGAGGAAGACAGATGCAAAGAGAGGGCCGACATGGGGGCTTGTGAGGGGATCAGAGTGATCCACGGGGGAGTAGGGATTGAAGCCACCCGTAAGGGGAGCTTCCAGACCATGTTCCGGATCAGCATTGCCTCGACCTCCCAAACTCCCCCCGGAAAAAAATATCACCTTCTCATCAAAAGAAATGCCCGACTACGAGGACCCATTTTGCGACGCTTTGGTGATCTAGACGGCCGTCGAGAACTTCACATTCTCCCGAATACTGGTTGACAACGAGATCTCTATGAATGTGATCTTCAAAAAGGACTTCGATGAGATGAAGGTGGAGTCTAGGAGGGTGTTGGCCTCGGATGGACCCCTATTCGGATTTTCAGGGGAGCGGAAGGAAGTTGAAGGAGGAGTCTGACTCCATGTACTGTTAGGGGGTGTCAAGGAATTTCTGGTTCGTCATTATTGATGCTCTGAGCCAGCTACAATGTCATATTTAGATGCCCCCTCATCAATGCCTTTTGTTGCGTCCCCTCCTCCTTCTATCAGTGCCTCAAATTCAACAGTGGGGGAGTTCAGGTCTAGATTAGGGGAGACCCGAAGGTGGCAAGATAATGCTACGTGACGGCTGTCAACACCATCGCCTTGATGGAAGAGGCGGAGGAGTTAGAGAAAGGGATGGCGGTCCGGGAGGAGGCAGGCGGCGAGAAGGAAGTAACCGAGGGAGGAGCTGCGGAGAAGTCGGAGATAGAGGAAGTGGTGTCAGAGGGGCAGAGGGAGGAGGAAGGAGTGGTGTCAGTCCCGGAGGTTGGGGAAGTAAATCTGTAGGAGAGTTGGGTGGAGGCAATGGAAGTGGAAGAAGCTGAGAGGGAGGAGGTACTCGAGCAAGGGGAGAGGTCGGGGGATGCGCGGAGCAGTCCCGGTTGGAGCCGGTAGAGGAGGTTGTGGAGATGGAGGTCTTCACCAAGACAGGGAAGGCGGAAAAAGTGCAGATCTGCAGCGGCAATCTGAGCCCCGGAGATCAAGAGAGGATGCGACAGTGCATCTAGAAGAACATCGACATCTTCGTTTGGAGTGCAGCAAACATGTCAGACATCAACGCGGATGTGGCATGCCACCATTTGAATCTCGACCCCAAGACACGCCCCATTTGCCAAAAAAGAAGGACCATCACCATGAAGCTAGAGGAGCCCATCTGCGAGGAGGTGGAGATGATCCTCAAAGCTGGTTTTGTATCAGAGATCCAGTACCCAGGCTAGGTCTCCAATATGGTCATGGTTTTAAAAGGAGATGGGAAGTGGAGGATGTGTTTAGATTTCTCACTTTTGAATAAATCATGCCCTAAGTATTGCTACCCCCTACCTCAGATCAAAGTGCTGGTTGACTCAGTCGTCGGTTTTACTTTAATAAGTTTCTTAGATGTTTTTCAGGTTATCATCAGATCAGGATGCATCCACCCGATGTTAAGGATGTCTCTTTCATTACAAGGGAAGGATACATCAGCTACAAGATGATGCCCTTCGGGCTAAAGAACACAGGAGCTACATACCAGCGCATGATGGATCGGGTCTTCAAGAGTCAGAGAGGGAGGAACTTGGAGGTCTATGTGGATGATCTCATGGTGAAAAGCAGAGATATGGACTCCCACTTACTTTACTTGGACAAAATGTTTGCCATCTTGCAGAGGTTCAAGATGTGGCTAAACCCCCTGAAGTGTGTGTTCGGGGCAAGCCGAGGGAAGTTCCTAGGTCACCTCCTAACTCCTGCGGGGGTAGAGCCTAACCTAGACAAGGTGAAGGCCATAATGGGGTTGGCATCGCCGCATAACACCAAAAAAGTTCAGCGCTTGACGGGGAAGCTCGCCGGGCTGAGTAGGTTTCTCTCACAGGCATGGGATAAGTGTTCACCCTTCTTCAGGGTGTAGTGAGGGTACAAACAATTTGAGTGGATGGAGGAATGTGAAGAGACTTTCTGGGTGCTGAAGGGTCAACTCTCCCGAGCACCGCTCCTTCAGGGACCGAAGGAGGGAGAGAATCTGATTTTGTATCTAGGAGTGGGGGCTAAGGCTATAAGCTCCGTCTTGGTCAGGGAAGAGGGAAAGAAGCAGCTACCCATCTATTACGTCAGCAGGATATTGAATAAGGTAAAGCTTCGTTACGTCATCCTGGAAAAGTTGGCTTTCTCTTTAATCATCTCGGGTAGGAATCTCAGACCATATTTTCAGGCCCATTTGATCAAGGTAGTGACAGACCATCCTCTGCGCAAGATCTTTAAAGGGGTGGAGCACTTGGGGTGGTCGTTCAAGTGTTCCATCGAGCTGAGCGAGTTCAACATCTCTTTTGTGCCACAGCTCTCAATCAAGGAACAGAGAGTAACTGACTTCTTGGCCGACTATATCGTCAAGGTCGAGGTGGAGGGGCCACTACAGCAGGTTTCCTGGAAGGTGTTGGTCAACGTCGCTTCAGGGAAGCATTACCTAGGAGGCGGGGTGGTGCTGGTAAGACCCCACGGGGTCACAATAGAACAGACTGTGGTCTTGCACTTCCTGGTCACTAATAACTAGGCGGAGTATGAGGTCATGATAGCAAGGTTACGCCTAGACAAAGAGCTGGGGGTGCAGGACGTGGAGGTGTTCACCAACTCGTTGGTAGTGGCATCACAAATTAAGGGTGAGTACGAGATAAGGGAGGATACCCTCACAAAGTACTTGACCAAGGTGAAGGGGATCATTGAGGGGTTTCAAACGTTCTCTATCTGACATGTTCCCCGAGGGGATAATACCGCAGCTAATCGGTTGGCTAAGTTCGGTCCCCGGGCCGGAGGAACTTTGACAGAGCTGTTTCGCCCAGCCATCGAAGAGGGTGAGTTGATGGAGGTGGATCGGCGCCCCTCATGGGTGGATCCCTTCATGACTTTTCTAACCACAAGCAAGCTCACGAAGGATGTCAAGGATGGCAAATGCTTCAGGCGCAAATAGGCTCATTATCTGATGCATGAAGGAAGGTTGCACCAGAAGACACTTTCGGGGCTCCTAGCCTAGTGTGTAATAGAGGAGGAAATTCCGAAGATCCTGGGATAAGTGTACTCCAGAGAATGGGAGAGCCACTCAGGAGGCCGGAACTTGGAGGCAAGGGTGGCCCGACAAGGATACTTCTGGCCATCTCTGAGGAAGGATGCGACGGAGTTCGAAAAGAGGTGTCAAAAGTGCCAGCTATATGCTCCCCTCCAACTCTTGCCCGTCCAAAGGCTTCAAAGCATCACAATACCCTATCCCTTCGCCATTTGGGGGATGGATTTTGTTGGACCTTTCCCCCAGGCGAGTGCACAAAAGAAGTTTCTTTTAGTCATGATCGATTATTTCTCTAAGTGACTGGAGGTCAAGGATTTGGCCAAGGTGACCTCCCATTTAATTCGTAATTTTGTTTGGGGGGAAATCATATGTTGGCATGGGATCCCATAGTCCATAGTCACAGACAACGTACCCCAGTTCGCTAGTGAAGAGTTCATCAGTTTCTGCACTCAGTTGGGGATAGATCTCAAGTTCGCCTCCGTCCACCCCCCCCCCCAAAGCAACAACCTAGTGGAAGCGTCCAACAAAATCATTGTGAATCTGCTGAAAAAGATGGTAGAGAACCTAAGGTGGAGTTGGGTCGGGCAACTTCCCTCAGTGTTGTGGGGTCTGCGGATAACCCCTCGTACAGCAATCAGAGAGACCCCCTTCAAGCTTTCTCATGTTTGCAAAGCACTCCTATCCGTGGAGTTCAAGGTCAGATCATCACGGGTGACAGCCATCCAGGAAGGGGATGAAGAATGGAGAGTACAGAATGAAGGGGAGCTGAGACTCTCATTGGATATGATAGAAGAACTCTGGGAAACGACAGTCGTCAGGCAGAAGGAGATCAAACAGTGGATGGCCAGATACTTTAATAAGCACGTCAGGATCAAGCAATTCGCAAAAGGGGATCTAGTATTGAAAAAGGTTGACGCAGCAGGATGTTAGACGGCCGTAGGAAAGCTTCACCCAAATTGGGAGGGTCTGTACCTAGTCAAGGAAGCGCTGAGGTTAGGGGGATATCACCTCCAGAATGTGGAGGGGGAGACCCTAAGTCACACATTTAGCTGTGACAACTTGAAGCATTTCTATCCTTGAATCATGCATGTAATAGTAATTTCTAATATTAAACATCTTGGTATTTGAGATCTTTTGCAAATGGATTGTGAGTGTGAGGGGATATTGAGAAAGATGACCTCAAGCAGACCCGCTGACCAGGCTCTCACTAGCTGGCAGGGCTGAAGGCTTATTTGGTGGCAGGATAAAAAGTTTATGGAATTAATTGACCCCGAGAAGATCTCGCTGACCAGGCTCCTATCTAGCTGGTAGGTCTGGAGTTACTCGGTGCTGGTTTGGAATGTTGACCCAGAGCAGACTCGTTGACCTCTCACTAGCTGGCAGGGCCGAAGGCTCACTAAGTGGCAGGCTAAAAAAGTTTATGGCATTGATTGACCCCGAGAAGATCCTGCTGACCAGGCTCCTATCTAGCTAGCAGTTCTGGAAGTCACTCAGTGGTGGTTTAGAATATTGACCATGAGCAGACCCGCTGACTAGGCTCTCACTAGCTGGCAGGGTTGAAGGCTCACTCGGTGGCAGGCTAAAAAGTTTATGGAATTGAATTACCCTGAGAAGATCCAGCTGACCAGGCTCTTATCTAATTGGCAGGTCTGGAAGTCACTCGGTGGTGGTTTGGAATGTTGGCCCCGAGCAAACCCGCTGACCAGCTCTCACTAGCTGGCAGGGCCGAAGGCTCACTCGGTGGTAGACAGAAAAGTTTGTGGTATCGATTTGTCCTGAGCAGACCCGCTGACCAGGCTCTCACTAGCTGGCAGGGCTGAATGCTCACTTGGTGGCAGGCTAAAATGGTTATTGCATTGATCGACCATGAGAAGATCTCGCTGACCAGTCTCCTATCAAGTTTGCAGGGTTGGAAGTCACTTAGGGGTGTTTTGAAATTTAAGTCTCGAGCTGTTCCCGCTGTCAGGCTCTCACTTAGCTGGCAGGTCAATTGGGCCTCGGTGGACATCATGAAATGTTGATAAACTATGTCCCGAGCTACTCCCGCTGTCAGACTCCCACCTAGCTGGCAGGTCTGTCGGGCCCTCGGTTGACGTTGAAAGCTTCGGAGGGGTGGTGGCTCCAAGAACGTCATTTATTTAGAGGATAACCTCCTCGCGACATAGCCCACTCGACATAGCCCTCACGCAACAAGACTCTCTCAACATCATTTACTAGGCGGAACTATATAGCAGACCTGCCCCACTGAGGGGTCAAGGCCATCGCTCTCCCAGAACGTAATTCGCGAGAGCGAGTCGCGATTGTCACAACGGTCACCACCTAAGAGCCTAAGGTATATGCGAAGGCAAGGAAACGTTTGCGGAGGGTTAAAAGCCAAAATGGCATCCAGGTAAACATACAAGAACATTCCCAAAAAAAGAAGTCTTTCACATATATTCAAATACATTAGGGGTCTCGCCCATCACATGTATTTAAAAAAAGAGGAAAATGCAAGGGAAAAAGCTAAAAGGCGGAAGGTCTTCAAGAAGTGTCGCTAGACTTCTCGCTAGCAGATTCCCTGCCTAGATTTGCGTCGAAGTCATCCTCGCATTGCGAATCGCCCTTGCCTTCAGGCACATCGATGGGGGTGTACAACCACAGCAGGACGCTTTGCGTCGTAAGCCTCTCACCCTTCTCGTTCAGCAACCCGACATCTCGCAGCACCTCGAGTGCGTGCTTGCGTTCTCCTGCATCATCACATCAATCTCGTAGTTGCTGTACTGATGACGCTTGACCTTTTCACCCGGGGGCTGAGGCAGGAGAGTCTCCTACAGGCGCTTGATCTCGGCATTCATCCCCGAGTTCTCGTGCTCAAGGTTCACCGCCTGCGCACGCAGTCGCTCGGCACTCATAGGGTCCTGAGGAAAATTGAAGGAAAAAGTTAGCTAAGAACGAAGCAAAACCATGAGAGGGTAACAAATGATCTACTTACCCCTTGCGTCGGCTGACTGGCGAGACGTGCCTCAGAGGCCGCCAGTTGACGCTTCAGGGATGTCACCTCCACCGCGGCGAGATCCCATGACTTCTGAACCTCGCTTAGGTTCCGTTCAAGGTTGAAGCTCCGACGAGATGCCATATGTGCGAGCTCCAGTGTGCGAAGCTGGGCTCGCGCAGTCTCGTGCGCGAGGGTCCTGGTTGATTATTTGTCGTAGAAGCTGGCATCCTCTCGAATGTACAACCTGATGGTGAGTGCGAAGGCCTCGCCATTGGTGGTGTCTTGCTCCATCCAAGTTGGCAGGAGTGTTGAAATGGAGGAGCGGTTGATCTCAGGGTCCCATTGGAGAAGGGGCTTGCCCGTCTCATCCAAGTGTCTCTCGCCGAGGCCGATATTCCAGTGCCCTTTCGGCACCGGTCCCTCGGGAGCCTTCTCGATGAGGGCAGCTATCTTCGCGGCGATACTCGTCATACCTGTCGCGGGAGGGGTCTCGGAGGGGTTTTTGGCAACGGACTTTCCCTTGTCCGGTACGGCTGTTTTGGACTGCTTGGAAGGGGCAGGGGGAGGAGCATCCGGCTTCCGCTTTTGGGCACTCAATTGAGATGATAGTTTTACTTTCAAGACCACCTAAACACCTAGAGGGGGGGGGGTGAATAGGTTCTAATGTTTGTTTTAACTTAAGGCAGAATATAACTTCAGGTTATAATAAAATTTAGAAAACTCTGCAGCTAACACAGCACATCAATCACAAACATGTACACATCACAGATTGCACACAAATTTATAGTGGTTCCCCAAGGTCTGGGTACATCCACTTTCCCCCTTCACCTATCTAACAGTGTGCTAGATTCGGCCTAACTTCCTCCTTTATCTCAGATCCTCAGATCCTACAACTCAGAACCCTGAAAGGTTCCTACAACTCAGAACCCTATAAGATTCCTACAGCTTAGGCTAACCAACCCTACCTCAGCCTTGCCACAAGGCCTACAACTCAGAGAACACCTTCTCCTACAACTCAGGCATAAACAACCCTACCACTCAGAGAATACCTCTCCTACACTCAGCCTTTATAAAATAGGCTTACAACTCAGATCTATAAATAGATCCTACAGAATTTGAAAATGAAGTTATATAATATCTTACCCCTGTTGAGAGAGAAGGGATAAGACTATTCTTGACCAGCTTCTTGAAAAGGCTGATGGATGAAATCAACTGGATCTTAGCTTTCTTCAAAGCTTCTTGAATCTGAACTTAGTTTGAGTTGATTTCCTTTGGAATATACTGCTTCTTAAGAAACTTGTGATAGCTTTCTTCTTGTCTTCAAATGACTGGATCTCTCTCTATCCGCAACCCTTGATAATACTTCTGAATTCTTGAATGAATTCAACTTAGACTGAATCTGAGTGGATGTTCACTTCAGAAAGTCTTCTTAGATCTTCTCTTGAAGATCTTCTTCTGTGCCTTACACTTTCTTGATTAGAGATCTTATCTCACAACAATGATCAATCAATCAGTTTCTGTGTATTTTTTTCTTCTTCTGAATCTGTCTATTTATAGACTTCATCCTTGGTAACCGGTTGATCCGATTTCTAACAAACTTCTGACAAGTCTGACAGCTTCAGTCGACCTGTTGTAACTTACAGCTGTCAAGTCTTCAAACAGATCTTGTGCCTTTGTCTTTGTCAGCAAAGTGTCGAGACTGTCTGTTAGAAAGTGTCGAGACCATCAGTCAATATGTGTCGACATAAGTGACTTAGGTATCGACACAGCCTTTGATGATGTCGACATGTCTGCCTTTATGTCAACTCAGCTTCTTGATACTGCATCTTGAGAATGTGTTGACACTGAGTATTTGTGTCGACACAAACACTTCACCATTCACCAACAACTAACTTAGTGTAGACTTTACTGTGTGTCGACACAAGTCCTGTGTGTCGACACAGTTGATGTAGACTCAGAATATAGTGTGTGTCGACACAGCCTCCAGGTGTCGACACAGCTATTGTCGACTCTGCCTCTGTGTGTCGACACAGTCTTCTGGTGTCGACACAAATGTTGTCGACTAAACTTCTGTGTGTCGACACTGCCTCCAGGTGTCGACACAATTGTTGTCGACTCTTTTTCTCTGTGTCGACACAGCCTTCTTCAAGTGTCGACACAATCTTTCTGAAGTGTCGACACAATTTCGTCTGGTGTCGACACATGGACTTAAAATATTTTTCCTACATTCTAGTACATTCTTAACCTGCACATATAAACTCAAAATAACATCAAATACACCTTGATGTATATCATTGAGCTAAGTTAGGCTTCTTCAAATCAGGTACACATTTTCCAATGTACCCAACAATCTCCCCCTATTTGGAGAAGTCATAACCCTTTTAGCTAATGATATACACCATTTATGAAAATTCAATATGATGATGTATAAAAGCATAATATCACAGGGAACTTTATAAACAAAACATTAAACACAGATACATCACAGAATAAAGATGTAAAAGAAACGATTATAGAACAAAGTGTTGTTTATAAATTCAGAAATGTTTGTTACAGCTTGTTTACATTGATTGTTTTAACACACTAACAATAACGTAGTTCTAGGACAAAAACTAGTAGAACTAAAACTAAGGCTGGTCAGGCTCCTTGATAACAATTCCTTTTCCTGGTTGAACTTGAGCCATCACAGGAGGTTCTGCATCATCAACTGGCTTTTTGCCTTTCAAATCAGCTTTCTTCTGAGCCTCAGCCTTGATCCTTTGACTCTTAAAATAATGAAATGGCTTGGGAAAATACTTGCTAGGCTCCTGAGCATCAGGAGGTAGCTTTCCACCCTTAGCCTTTCTTCTGAATTGAACTATGGCCTCCTGCCTGGCCTCATACTTTTGCCATTCTAATTCATTATACCATTTACCTCTTTCATGCACCTGATCCTTAACAGCCTTCCAGGCAGTTAATATAATATTCCTTGAGGTGAGGCTCCATTGCTTAAAATCAGGTTTTTGTTCTGCTAGCTCTCTGAATCTCTTCTTTGATAATTGAGCATCTTGTTGAGCCTTCAAATCAGCTTCTGGCTTATCTACTTTTTCTACAAAAACATTTGTAACCTCCTTTGGAGGACTGTACATTGCCTGCACTTGCTGATGAATCATTTCAAAATCAGCAGGGGGTATATGACTTGGGCAACCTCAGGTTGATTACCTTCAAGTAGACCTTGTTGTATCCCTGACTCAGCAATGATATCATCATCACATATTGGTGGATATCCCAATGTGGCTCTGACACTGTTGGTCACCCACTTGGCATGTTCTGAGCCAGCATGGATGAGTATCCTCTCCCCCTTTAGGACTTCTCTGGCAACATGATCCCTAAGATCATTCTTCTGAAACCTTATTTGGCCATCGAGAAAATTCACACCCTCTTTAAAGAATGGTTTTAATTTTTGAAGCTTCTCAGATATTTCTTTCTGTGAGGTGGTTATAGCAGTTTGAACTGAATCTAGGGCAGCCTTGAGCTTCTGATCATAATCTTCCATGTCTGTAGCCCTTGTAGTAGTCAGCCTTGTAACAGTATCTTTGAACTCAGTGAGAATCGTATGGTGAGATTCAGTAAGATTGGCATTCATCCTTAGCTGATTTTCAAGAACATATCCTTGTTTCAATGCAATGTCATCCACTTTAGCAAGGATAGTTTGCTGTTGTTTAGCTAGATATACCACAACATTTCCTCCTTTGTGGAAGCAATCTGTCATCTCCTTTTTATTCTAATTGACCTCAAATCTGATTGACTTTATGTCTTGGGCTAGATCAAACTGAAGTGTCTTATGACTCTCATCTACAAATTTCTCCAAGACTCTTCTCTGCTCATCCATCTTCACCTGTAAATTTACCATGAACTTATTGTAATCAAACTCAGTAGGAGATTGGTGAGTTGTTGTCTGGAGAGCTGACTTATAGCTATGACTTCTTCTTTTGAAGACCATTAGCTTCCTTTTCTTAGCCTCCCTGGCTTCTTCTGTCTCAGATTCTGAAGAACTTTCAATCTGAACTCTTTCTGGAGGAGTTGTAGGAATTTCTTTCTCAGTTTCATGTTGCACTTCCTCAACATGCACTTTCTCCCCCTCAACAGCACCTTGCTCCTTCTCAACTCTTAGGGTGTCATCCTTTTCATCTGCCTTTCCAAAGTTAGGAAACAACTCTTCTAGAGTGTATTCCTTTTGTGCTTGAGTAGGTGATGAAACATCAATTGTAGTAGTGTTCAAATCTTCTGATAAGTTTAGTCTTTCTTCCTCTTGTACTTGTTCAGTAATGGGCTCCCCCTACAACTGTGCAGGATCAGTAATGTTCTGAGTAGGAGTAAGATCTATCTCCCTCTACATCTGTGCAGGTATAGATTCCTCTTGGACTTGAGTAGACCCAGTCTGGTCCTCAGCCTGCTCTCTAACTTGTTCTTCTTGAACTTATGCATTGCCATGATCATGTTCTGGTTATTTCTCAGCTGTTTCCTGCATGTCCACATCAGGCAACTCTTTTGACAAAACTCTATCCCATCTTAAAAATAACCTCATGTCCATTTTCCTCATATGATTGATCTTGGACCCAGGAATCTATTGCATTACCTCTAGAATGATTCCAGCCAGGTATAGACTCAAAATTCTAGCCAAGTTTGGCTTCTTGATTCCTTCTTTGCTTTTTTTCAAACAGAACTGCTGACCAACTGGTTGGAATTGTAAAGACAATTCTTGTCATCAGGCTGAACATATAGGCTGAGATCCTATCATGTCCACCTGGCTTGCATAAGATCACTTTGCCTACTATTTCAGATAGAAACTTTCCTTGTGCATTCATTCCCTTTCGGTTTATGGCTGCTCCAATCTTTATGGTTGAATCCAAACCACACCACTGGAGAGCCTTCCTTGTCTTTGAGGCTGGGACCTCTTCTTCATCTTGAATGCTGAGTAGGTGAAGAATCTTTATTATACTTTTTAGAGTAAGTTTAACCTTAGTCCCATGAACTATAGATTTGATCTTGAGACCAGTGGAGTCCAATGTTGCAGCAGTATAGAACTCGAAAACTTCGTTCTTCCAAATCTTAGTAGGTTCAGAGACAAGGTATTCCAATCCATTGTCTGCAAGAAGAGAAATCACTTATTTGATTTCTGGCGCGGCATGGTCGAAGGCAGCCCTAACCAACTCATATCCCGCATTGTTGTTGTCTTCAACCTTTGGCGCCATTGGAATGATTAGAAAGCTTGAGAGGAGAGAAGAGAGATTGTCGACATAAGATTTTAGTCTCGAAAACCTGGTGAGCGTGTCGACAGAATATGTTCTCGACCTATATATACCTTTTCAAAACACAAAAGGTCAAGAGGCGGACAAAAAGTGTCGACACTGTTGACAAGTGTCGACACATACTTTTATAGTCTCGACCAAGATGCAGACTATCATGTGTCGACACCAATTGATGATATGTCGACATAGGAGATACTGAATAGTTCAGTCGGAATTATGTGTTGACTCTTAGTATAAGAGTCGACATAAAATCTGTAAGTGTCGACACCATTACTCTGGTTGTGTTGACACTATATTTCTGGGTGAGTCGACTCTTTGACCCTAAGGTGTCGACACAGATTCTCATGTGTCGACACATTTTCCCTGACTAGTCGACATGGCTACTCTATGTCGACTCATTATCACTGAATGTGTCGACACCATTTTACTTAGCCAAATATTTTTTTTTAATAAACTAACATATGGCGAATATTCCTAATTCAATTTTAAATCTATTGAATTTAGTTTCATCCAGAGGCTTAGTAAATACATTTGCAATTTGATAATCAGTTTTAACAAATTCTAATGAGATGTCTTCTTTTTCTACATGTTCTCTAAGAAAATGATATTTTATCTCTATATGCTTAGTTCTACTATGTGAAACAGGATTATTTGTAATAGAAATAGCACTCTTAAAATCACATAATAAAGATGTTCTACTTACTTGAATACCATAGTCCTTTAGCTGATGCTGAATCCACAATAGCTGTGCACAGCAACTTCCTGCTGCCACATATTCAGACTTAGTAGTGGATATTGCCACACTAGTCTGCTTCTTACTGCTCCAGGATATCAATCTTCCTCCCAAGAATTGACATGTACCTGTAGTACTCTTTCTATCTTCTCTACAGCCTGCAAAATCTGCATCTGAATAACCTGTTTGTAGAAAATCTCCATTCCTAGGGTACCAAAGGCCTAGATTAGGTGTGCCCTTAAGATATCTCAAAATCCTTTTGACTGCAGTATAATGTGATTCTTTAGGGCAAGCTTGATACCTAGCATAGATACATGTAGCAGACATAATGTCCTGTCTACTAGCAGTGAGATATAATAGAGAGCCAATTATTCCTCTATACAAAGACTCATCTACAGGCTTACCTGCATCATCTTTGCATATTGGCATATTTGTTCCCATAGGAGTTCTCATGGTGGAGGATGATTCTATACCGTACTTCTTAATTAATTCCTTGGTGAACTTAGACTGGGATATGGACAAGCCATCTTCAGTCTGTCTTACTTGGAGTCCCAAGAAGAACTTAAGTTCCCCCATACTGCTCATTTCAAACTTCCCTTGCATAAGTTTGGCAAACTTTTTGCAAAGGTTGTTCTCTGTAGACCCAAAAATTATGTCATCTACATAGATCTGAACTAAGATTATCTTACCTTTAGATTCCCTTAGGAATAGAGTTTTGTCTATTTTACCTCTTGAGAATTTGTTCTTAATAAGAAAAGTAGACAGGGTTTCATACCAAGCCCTTGGGGCTTGCTTTAACCCATACAATGCTTTCCTAAGTCTATAGACATAACTAGGTTTAAGAGAATCTACAAAACCTGATGGCTGCTCTACATAGACTTCTTCTTTTAGATCACCATTCAGGAATACTGATTTCACATCCATTTGGTATACTTTGAAGCCTTGATATGCTGCATAGGCAAGGAACATTCTGATTACCTCCAGTCTTGCTACTAGGGCAAATGTTTGATCAAAGTCTATTCCTTCTTCCTGCCTGTATCCTTTAGCATCCAATCTTGCTTTGTTCTTCACAATTACTCCACTCTCATCCAACTTGTTCCTAAAGATCCACTTTGTGCCAATGATGTTATGGTCTCTTAGTTTAGGAACTAACTCCCAGACTTTGCACCTTCTGAATTGATTAAGATCCTCTTGCATAGCATTAATCCAGTATTAGTCTTGAATGGCTTCTTCAAATTTCTTAGGCTCCAGTTGAGATAGAAAACTTGGGTGCAAGACTGTGCTCAGATTTCTACTTCTAGTCTGCACTCCTTGTCTTGGATCACCTATTATATGATTTGCTGGATAGTCTTTTAGATGTCTTATAGCTGGAGGTAGATTTTCTTCAGGTTCAACATCTCCAGTTCCTTCATTATGCTGCACCTCTTGGTTGTCATCAGCTTCTATAGAGTCTTGTACTCCCCCTGGACAGTAGCCATCATTTTCCAATACTTCATCTGCAGTTATGCCTTCTGTAATGGAAAGCTTGTCCATCCTATTGCTTATACCTGTTGGACTGAATGATCTACAAGGCAACTCACTGTTGATTAATCTTATTTCATCAAATACAACATGTACAGATTCTTCTACCACTTGAGTAGTCAAGTTGTAGACTCTATAAGCCTTACTATTGATGCTGTACCCAACAAATATCCCATCTTGGGATTTGGCAGCAAATTTAGTTAGACAAGACTTGCCATTGTTAAGTATATAGCACTTACAACCAAAGATCCTAAAGTAGGATAGATTTGGTTTTCTACCTTTCATAATTTTATAGGGTGTCTTTTTGTGGATCTTGGTGATAGAAGCCCTATTGATCACATGACATGCAGTGTTTACTGCCTCAGCCCAGAAATATTCTGGAAGAGAAGTGTCACTTAATAGAGTTCTACCAACTTCAATCAATGTCCTATTCTTTCTTTCAGCAATACCATTTTGCTGTGGTATTCTAGGTGAGGAGAATTCTTGGAAAATCCCAAATTCTTCACACAATCTTGTCAAACTTTCAGATTGAAATTCAGTGTTATGGTCACTTCTGATTTTGACCACTGTACTATTCAGTTCATTCTGAATTTGTTTAACAAAACTATGTAAAATACTTGGGGTTTCTGATTTTTGTCTCAGAAAGAACACCCATGTATATCTAGAATAGTCATCTACAACCACAAAAGTGTAGACCTTCCTACCTAGACTATGAACTGACATAGGACCAAAAAGATCCATATGTAAGAGGTATAAACACCTCACTGAATTCTTGTTTTTAAGACTATGAAAGGAGGATTTTGTCTGCTTGCCCTTTTGACAAGCTGAACATATCCCTTCCTTTATACACTTAATATGAGGACCATTCCTCACTAATTCTTTACTAAAGAGTTGGTCAATTGTCTTGTAGTTAAGATGTGCCAGCCTCTTGTGCCATTTGACACAATGAGATGCATTATCATCAGCTACAAGACAAATAGGAGAAACCTTGTTCTCATATACAAAGTCAAGACAATAAACATTTTTTTTCTGTATCCAATCAATATGACCTTTTGATCACTTGACCTCTTGATATGACATCCATTCTTAACAAATGAAATGTCATATCCAAGATCACTAAGCTGACTTATGCTTATCAGGTTGTGTTTCAAACCTTTTACATAAGCCACTTGAGTGATGGTAATTTGGTTTGAAGAAATATTACCAAATCTTTTGATGATTCCTCTTTCAGATCCACCAAAGATTACTTTAGGTCCATTCTTGATAGGTATGTACTCCTTCAGCAGCCCCTTTGTTCCAATCATGTGCCTGGAACAACCACTGTCCAAGTACCATATAGGGGCATGACAACTTGGACTTTCCTGCAATACAAAATTACTTTCCCTTAGAACCCAAGTAAGTCTTGGGTCCTTTGTTAAGGTTAGCATCATTCATATCAAACCTACCAGCAGCTCTTCTAACTGGTAGACTGTTGTTCTTCCTGACACTTATGTTATGCCAGCAGTCTAAGGCAAAAAGGCCTATCTTGCCACAGCACTAGCATTCATACCTGTTGTATCTAGGTCTAGATACATTTTTGGCAAAAAAATTTCTGTTCTGAGCTGGTGCTGCTGCAGCTACACCCACTTATTTCTTATAATCATGGGGTTTATAAACATGGACTGACTTATTGGCATAAACATTCTTGTTCTTCAGAACATCAGTCTTAATATAACCATGAATATTTTCAAGATCATATTTATTAGAAGGCACTTGTACCTTTCTAAACATAACAGGGACTTTAAGGTTTAGTGGCTGGACTGGAGCTTTGCCTTTTCTCTTGAATTGGGCAGCCCTGGTGTTACCCTTGAAGCCTAATCCTGCCTTACCCTTTTGAGCCACAAACTCATCTATTAAAGGTAAGACTGATTTTGGCTTAGAGTAGCTAGCCACTAAATCTTTCTCTACTCTCAGTCTGGCCTCCAGACTTTTAACTTGATCTTTGTAATATGTGATTGTGCCCATCTGAATAATAGTTATATTTTTCAGTTTGGCAATCTCATTTAACTTTTGATCCAATACTTTTTCTAACTCAGATGCAGCCACCTTAAGATCTGCAATCTCCTGAGCCTATGTTTTGGCTAGGTTCTTGCTTTTCTTAAGAGCCTGCAATAAGTCTCCATACTTATCTATCAACTGATGAATATCTCTTTCAGATTCAGATCCATCCTCATTACTTGATGCAGATGAATCTGACTCTGAACTGGTACTGTAATCTGAAATTCTAGAATTACTTTGTACCTTATTGGGACCAGACTGATCCTGACACTTGTTGTCTTCTGAATCAGCCATCAATCCCATACACTGATGGTCTTCTTGATCATAGATGGAGTTTAGCAATTGCATAAACTCCTCTTCTTCATTAGCTGCATACAGTCCAATGTAGGCTTCAGCTTCAGATTCTGACTCTGAGGAAGATTGATCTGTAAGACTCTTCTCCTTCTTAGCAACAAAGGATTTCTCCTTCTTGCCCTTTTGTTGAGTCTTCTTTCTGTCTGTTGACTCCTTCCTATTATCTGGACATTCAGCCACCACATGTCCTGGCCTATTGCAGCAATAGCAAACAATCTTTGATGTTGTAGCTTTGCTGGGCTTTGATCTGCTCCTTTCCTTTCTTGATGATTTTCCCTTCTGATAGTAATCATCAACTGGCTGTGATATGGAGGGCCTTGACTTCCACTGCTTCTTCTTCAAGAACCTCTGAAACTGCCTTGTAAAGGCAGCAAAATCTGCATCTGAATCACTGTTTTCTTAGTTCTGATTGTCTGAATTTTCTGAGTTATCTTCAGCAACTTCCTTAGGAGGTGATGGAGACATTCTCCTGCTCTTTCTAGTGGCTTCAACCTTGAAGGCCACTGACTTCTCTCTATGCTCTCCTTTTATAATTTTTTCTTCCTCCTTCCTAGCCATTAGTTGCATTTCATATGAGAGCAATTTTTCAAATAAGGTTGGAGGAGAAATGTCTGCTAGTTTGGCCACTTCTCTTATGACACAAATCTTGGTATCCCAATCCTTTGTCAAGGATCTTAGAAATTTGTCATTCAGCTCATATGTACTGAAGACCCTTCCATAGGACATCAGTTCATTCACTATCCTGTATAATTTCTTGTAGCATTCAGTTATGTTATCAGACTTCCTATTGGATCCCTAGGTTTTGATTTGAGTTCAGTCCTCTCTTTTTGTCTCTTGACCTAAGATTTATCTATGGTTAAAGGTTAGTTGATAGGTTAGATTCTCTAGTTGTGTAGAATTGCTTTTCCAGATGAATATTTGGTTAAGTAGTTTTTCGTTCGACTATAGTCGAACGTCGCTCGACTATCGTCTATCGGCTGATCGACGATCGTATATCAGTTGGTCGACGTTCTGTCTGCGTTGATAGCTCGACTATCTGTTGATAGGTCGACTATTTGTTTGTTTTGGTAGTTCGACTATCTGTCCTGATAGTTCAACTATCTGATAGCTCGACTATCTGTTGATAGGTCGACTATCTGTTTGCTTTGGTAGTTCGACTATCTGTCCTGATAGTTCAACTATCTGATAGCTCGACTATCTGTTGATAGGTCGACTATCTGTGTTACTTTGATAGGTCGACTATCTGTTGATAGGTCGACTATCTGTTTTTCCTTGATAGGTCGACTATCTGTTGATAGGTCGACTATCTATTTTTCTGTGATAGGTCGACTATCTGTTTGATAGGTCGACTATCTGTTTTGTTTGGTAGTTCAACTATCTGTCTTGATAGATCGACTATCTAATAGCTCGACTATCTGTTCTGATAGGTCGACTATCTGCTGAGGTAGTTCGACTATCTTCTTTGATAGTTCGACTATCTGGATCGTTCGACTATCTGTCCGATAGGTCGACGATCTCCGTGCGTCGGTCGACGATCTCCAAGGGTCGTTCGACGTTTTGCTGTTTGTTTTAAAATAGTTTTGTCGTCTTCTATGATGTGACTAATTTCATATCAGGATGGCATATTTTATAAAAGATTATCTGAGTAAATTGTGATAACTCTTCCATGCAATATCTATTCTATTCTTTATGCATGAGCTAATCTCTTCTGACAAAGTTATTTGTCTTATAGCTGAGATATGATTTCTGCCAGGCTGTCCTTTATAGCCGTTAGACTCAAAAAGTCTTCCTTGGCTGTAAAGAGTCGTTTCTGATATGACTTTCTCTTATATTATTTCATCAGAAGTATTTGCAGCTTCTTAGAAAGTTTTATCCTTTTATAGGATATTTGCCTGCAGTATTTTTGTTTTGCTTTATGATTTTTGCAGCCCAGCTTGCAGAGTTCAAAAAAAGACAAGATTTAAACTCAGTTAAGAGCCGTTGCTGCTGCTGCTATATAAAGACTTCTTTGAAGAAGAAATCAACTAGTTCTCAGATAAAAAATTCATTCAGCAAGCTTACAGCAAGATCAAGTTTACTGCTCTCAGCAATCTTCACTCAACTGAGAAGTGTTAGCTCTTCTGCTCTTCTTCAACCTGAGTTCTCCTGGTTCCAGCAAGTTCTGACTCAGAGATCTTTTGAAGAAGAAGAAGAAGAAGATAGCTGCTAGAAGATTTTCATTTCTTATTTTATATCTTCTTGTAGTTCTTCCTTCAGTATTTACTGAAGTGTTTCTGCACTGAAGCAAGACTTCACCTGGACGTTCTTTGAGCCAGGGGGAGCCTTGATTCTTTTAGAGCTTTCTAGCTCAGTGCAAGTTATTGTGCTTCTCTAATCTATTGTAAAATAGAGAAGACACCTTAACCTCCTTTCCCCCTCCTGTACAGGGTTATTACTCCCTTCAAAAGTATCCCTTGGTGGCAGGGCACCTGATCAAAAACCTGTGTTAGTTTTTAGACACCTGATCAAAAGTCTAAAGGGTTTCTTGATCTACCTGAAGCAGATCTTGTTGGTGGCAGGGCACCTGATCAAAAACCTGAGTGGATTCCTACCTTGTTGGTAGAAGAGTGGACGTACCCAAGTTGTTTGGGAAACCACTATAAATTCCTTGTGTCGTCTGGATTGCTTTATTTAATTACTTGCATTGTGGCTGTGATTAGATCTTAACTAGGTTTGCTAGTTGCTGTTTAGGTTTCCAAGCCTTAACTGTAATTACAGTTGGCTGCCTTTTTGTGCACAATACTTGTGTTAGGCTTTAAGGTTTAAATCTCAAATATCTATAACCTTCATTCCGCATTTAACTCCAAGGGAGTTGAGTAGAAAGTCAACTTTGCCAGTGCAATTTTTGATTACTCTATTCACCCCCCCTCTAGAGTAGTATCTATCCCTTCTCTTTCAATTGGTATCAGAGGGAGGTTGACTGACTGAATAGGCTAATACCTAAGTCATAAGATCCTGATAGTTACCAAAGTTTATAGATATTCACTTTCATTATCATGGCCCAGTCCAAGGATTATTCTATCACCAGACCTCCAGCATGCAACTTAGCCAAGTTCAGCATCTGGAAGACAAGGATCAAATTATATATGAACTCTATTGATGAAAGTATCTTTGCTTCTATTTTGACAGGACCACCAAGAGCACCTGCTGCTGCTACTGCCTCATCATCATCTGATATGAGTGCAGTGCCTCCTCCAGACTACAATGATGAGTACAAAAAGGCAAAGATAGCAGATGCCAAGGCAATGAACATTCTGGCTCAGACAATATCTGATGAAGTATTCCAGAAGGTTGCTGACTGCTCCTCAGCAAAAGCTATGTGGGATACACTGAACCAGATTGTAGCTGGTTCAGCTGATGAAAGGAAGGACAGGAGGTCCAACATTATCTCACAATATGAGAATTTCAAGAAAACTGATGTTGAATCAGTTGAACTTATGTACACAAGGCTCAGCTCAATCATCAATGAGCTGAGGACCCTTGACAAGGATATTTCATTGACAGAGGTCAATGATAAGATTCTTATGTGCTTCCCTAGCACATGAGATCTGAGGATCTGGCCTATCAAGGAGGCCAGAAGCACAAATGAAATCTCTACAGAAGCCCTTCTCGGCAAGCTCAAGTCTTTTGAGCAAGTGCTGAAGTCCAGGGAAGCTGAAGCTGAAGCAAAGACCCCAACTCCTACAAGAAAAGAGCAAACCCTTGCTCTTAAAGCTGCTGACATTTCTGAAGGCAGCCAGTCCAATGAGGAACTGATGGCATTATTTGCCAAAAGGTTTCTCAAGATGGGAAGGAAGGAATTCAGAAAGAAATCTTCAAAGTATGAAGATAAACCAAAGTATGATCGTACCCCCTCTAAAGAAATAATCTGTTATGGTTGCAGGAAGCCTGGACATATTCTTCCAGATATTCCAAAGGAAAAGAACAAAGATAAAAGAAAAGACAAGGATCAGCACAGGAAGCATTCCAAGCCATCCTCCTACAAGAACAAAAAGAAGGAGAGAGGCTTTGTTGCTGAAACCTGGAGTGATTCAGATGAGGAATCCTCTTCCTCAAGCTCCAGTGAGGATGAAGAAGAAAAGAAGGCAAAGGAAGTTTGTCTGATGGCAATTGATGCCTGCAGCAATCACTCAGCTGCAGAGAATTCAGATTCTGATGAAGAGATGTCAACTGAAGATGAGGTATTATCTTCTTATGATTTTACATCTGCAGAATTTAAATTAGAATTTAAATCCTTATGTTTAGATTTAATCAGTTCTGAAAAAGAGATTAAAGAACTTAGACATAGGCTAGGTGAATCAGAAATCATATCTATTGAAAACATTAAGTTAAAGGAAGATCTCACTAATGCTAGTGAAGAAATCAAATTTCTTAAGAATGAATTAGCTAAGTCCAAAAGGTTAGAAGAGTCTCTGAATGGTAGAAGCCTTAAGTTGCTTGAAATAACCAGCATGTCTAACACTAGGTCAGGCAATAACAAATTAGGCTTAGGAGCATCTTCTAGTGAGCCTCCAATCATTCTTAAAAACCAACTTTCAACTCCAGTGAATTTTATTTCATCTAGTGGAATAAAAAACACTGAGCAAGTCAATCAAGTAAACAGAGCTTTAAATAAAGCTAAAAGAGAGAAAAGAAAACAGAAATTTAAGGAATTACAAAGGGCGTCGAACGCTGCTTGACGATCGCAAGCCCAATGGTCGAACGAAGATCGACGATCTGGGTACCAATCGTCGAACGTCAATCGACGCTTTCAACAAGAATTTCAAAATTCAAACCAGAACTTTAGAAACCCAAATATGAATAGAAACCCTAGGTTTATTGACCCATCATCTGCATGGAGAATCCCACCTAGGAGATCTTACCCATTAGGTTATCACCCTCAGCCTGCTTATTCATTTATTTCCAGTTTTTCTTATGTGAAAAACAAGGGACCCAAGATTACCTGGGTCCACAATGTTTAAATTGATTTATTTGTAGGTGAAGACATATCCTATCACTCAAAATAAGTGGTATTTGGATAGTGGTTGCTCCAAGCACATGATAGGAAATAAAGAACATCTGTCAAGGTTCAAGGCAAAGCTTGGCCCAAAGGTAATTTTTGGAGATTCAAGCTGTGATCAAACTGAAGGCTATGGCAGGATGACAATTGGAGCTGTTACATTCAAGAGAGTTGCTTATGTGACTGGACTGAAGCATAATTTAATTTCAGTAAGTCAGTTATGTGATGCTGGATACCAGGTATCATTCTCTAACTCCCTTTGTAATATTACTTTAAATAATAATGTTGTATTAGTAGGCATTAGACAAGGCAACATTTATTTAGTAGATTTTAATTCAACTGATTCTGAAATCTGCCTGTTTAATGAAGTAACTAATAATAATATCTTGTGGCATAAAAGGCTTAGCCATGTTAACCTTAAGAATATATCTAGGTTATCTAAACACAACCTTGTTAGAGGTTTACCTTCTTGCCCCTACAAGAAGGAGAGCCTATGCAAGGCTTGTCAACTAGGCAAGCAAACCAAGAACTCATTTAAATCAGTAAATAAAAGTGATTCTCCTAGAATCCTGTATTTATTACATTTGGACCTATTTGGCCCAATAAATGTACAGAGTTTAGGAGGGAAGTATTACACCCTAGTCATTGTAGATGACTTCTCTAGGTTCACTTGGGTGTTCTTTCTGAGAACTAAGGCTGATAACTTCAAAGCCCTTACAGACTTTCTATTATGTGTGCAGACTGAGTACTCTACTCATGTGGTATTGATCAGAAGTGATCATGGTACTGAGTTTGACTCTCTTCTCATGCAAGAATTCTGTGAGAGAGAAGGTATCAAACATAGCTTCTCAGCTCCTAGAACTCCCCAACAAAATGGGGTAGTTGAAAGGAAGAACAGAACACTAATTGAAGCTGCTGGCACATTGTTGGCAGATGCTAATATGCCTCTTTCCTTTTGGGCAGAAGCTGTTAGTACAGCCAACTATGTCTTGAATAGAAGTCTGATACACAAACTTAAGTGTAAAACTCCTTATGAGTTACTTAAAGGAAAGAAACCTAAAATAAATTATTTTAGAGTTTTTGGCTGTGCTGTTTATATTCATAATAACAATAAAGAATATCTTAGAAAGTTTGAAGCAAAGGCTTCAATGGGAATTTTTCTTGGATATTCCCAAGTAAGCAAAGCTTATAGGGTATTTAATAAATCATCTTCTAAAATTGAAGAGTCTGTTCATGTATCCTTTGATGAATCCCAAATGTTTTACAAGGAGAAGGAAACTTCCCCTTCCTCAAGTTCATTACAGGTACAAGAATCTTCCAAAGATGTCACTCAAGAAATCCTCCATCTTTCAACTCTTCATATCACTGAATCAGACAGTGATGAAGACATTACAGAAATTGTTGCTGTACCACCAATAGTAGATCAAATTCCTCCTGAGGAATTAATCCCAACTATTGCTGAAGATCACATCCCACCTGCTGATGTTGTCACACTTAGAGATCACCCTATATCTCAAGTGATAGGAGACATATCAGCTGGTGTTCAAACAAGACATCAGTTAAGACAGGATGTGATGCATGCTTGTTTCCTTTCACAGATTGAGCCCCTCACCATTAAAGATGCTGAGCTAGATCCCCACTGGATCATTGCCATGCAAGAGGAACTCAATCAGTTTGAAAGATGTAAAGTATGGACTTTGGTTCCAAGACCTAAAGGCCAACTGATCATAGGCACCAAGTGGGTGTATAGAAACAAGTTGGATGCAAATGGAATCATTGTAAGGAATAAAGCTAGGCTTGTAGCTCAGGGCTATAGACAAGAGGAAGGTATAAATTATGACCAAACCTTTGCTCCTGTTGTAAGACTAGAGGCAATAAGGATCTTTTTAGCCTATGCAGCCTATATGAAGTTTAAGGTTTTTCAGATGGATGTCAAAAGTGCTTTTCTTAATGGTGAGCTAAAGGAAGAGGTTTTTGTTGAACAGCCACCTGGTTTTGTTTCTTCAACTCAGCCCTCACATGTATTCAAGTTGCAGAAAGCTCTTTATGGACTAAAACAAGCACCAAGAGCCTGGTATGAGACTCTAGTTAGTTTCCTGTTAGAGCACAACTTTGTTAGGGGAGTAGTTGATAGAACCCTCTTCGTCAAGCACCACAAGGACACAATCCTGTTAGTTCAAGTGTATGTGGATGACATTATATTTGGCTCCACTGATCCCAAACTTTGCAAAAGGTTTTCTGACCTAATGCATTCTAAGTTTGAGATGAGTAGTATGTGTGAGCTGTCTTACTTTCTTGGTCTCCAAGTAAAGCAAGATGCTGATGGCATCTTCATCTCCCAATCCAAATATGCCAAGGAATTGGTAAAGAAGTTTGGGATGGCAGATGCTTCAGCAATGCATATACCTATGGCTACTAATGTAGTTATTGATTCTGATGATCAGGGAAAGCCTGTAGATCAAAAGAATTATAGAGCCATTATTGGATCCCTATTATATTTAACTGCAAGTAGGCCAGACATAATATTTGCTACATGCCTTTGTGCTAGATTCCAGGTCAACCCCAAGGAATCTCATCTGATTCTTCTCAAGAGAATCTTGAGATACCTGAAGGGATGTCCAAATCTAGGACTTTGGTACCCAGCTGAGTCAGAATTTGAATTAATTGGATATTCTGATTCTGATTATGCTGGTTGTCGAGTTGACAGGAAAAGTACCTCAGGAACTTGCCAGTTTCTGGGAGAGAGATTGGTCTCTTGGTTCTGTAAGAAGCAGGCCTCTGTCTCAACATCAACTGCAGAAACTGAATATATAGCAGCTGCTAGTTATTGTTCACAGATCCTGTGGATACAAAACCAACTTTTGGATTATGGGTACTCACACAAGAACACTAAAATCATGTGTGATAGTACAAGTGCTATCTCCATTGCACAAAATCCAGTGCACCACTCTAGAACGAAGCACATTGAGATTAGACACCATTTCCTGAGAGATTGTGTGGAAAAGAACAAGATCAGCCTTGAGTTCATATCCACAGACCTTCAGAGAGGTGATATATTCACCAAGCCCTTAGATGAACAGAAGCATCTGTTCTATTTGGTTCAACTAGGCATGATTAATGGAAGAGACTAAGTGTGACGTCTGCCTTGTTGAAACTTGTTCAAAGATAGTCGAACGAAGTTCGACGATAGTCGAGCAGATCAAGCCTATCGTCGACCTATGGTTGAAGATAGCTTATCTGCTTGAAGATCGTCGACCGGCGTTCGAAGATAGTCGAACAGGTCGAGCCTATCGTCGATCTATGGTTGACGACAGCTTGCTGTTTGTGAAGACAGAAATAGTCGAACGATTGATCGACTACTCTGCTTCAGGACCGATCGTCGAACGACCGTTCGACCATCGTCTCCAGTATCTTTTAAATAGATTGACGATCGCTGTTTTAATATAAAGCCGATGGTCGACCTAGGTTAAGAGATAGTTGCTTTTATCGTCGACGGAAAGCGTCTTTTCGCATTCTGTCTTCCCGCTTGCTCTTTGTCTCGCGTTTTCTGCCGCTCCGCCCTCGCCGTCTCTCTCTCGTCTTCTCCAGCTTTCTCGATGGCGATTGCTCCAGCGCTTCTTGCAGTAGTAAAGTTTGATGCCGGTTTCAGCGTAGATTTCGACGCCTTCAGCTGCTGCGAACCAGGGATAGTGGAGATTCTGAATCTGTGCAGAGATCAAGGATTAGAGAAACTCATGTCTTACAGAATAAAGATAAACACTCAAGAGATCAAAGAGTGGGCTTTCTCTTCATCTTCAACTGACGACTCGATGACTGGAACAATTAGCGGAGAAGAGGTAATATTGACTCCTGCTATTCTGACTGAAATTTTTGGATTGATTAATGGTGAAGAAGAGTATGAGCAAGAAGCTCCTGAGTTCGGAAGGATCTTAACAGAGCTGGGACATGCCGAAGGCATTCCCTCCAAGCTGCTCAAGGTGAATTTCCCGTTTAAGATCAAGTTTCTTGCGGAAATTGTTGGAAAAGTGCTACTGGGAAAGCACTCAGCCCACGATAATATTACAAGGCAACAATTTGCACTAATGTGTGCAATTGTTAATAAGAAGCAGATCAATTGGGCTGGCATTATGTTCGATTTAATCAGGAAAAAGAATGGAAAGAAAGAGGTTACCCTAGGAAGGGTAGTTGGAATTTTTCTGAAGGAGAAATACCCTCACCTGCTTGTATCAGCCGCCACCTCCATCAACGCAAGCAAGAAGATGGATCCATCCTTGTTCTCAAAATGGAAAAGGACCTTCCTGAAGCCCGCTCCCACAGGGGTTGCTCCAGTTACTTCTGAGAGCACTAGGACTGTCGCAGTCACTCCCCCCTTCTAGCAGCTGGCTCAGCAAATCCATCTCTTCCATCTTCTTCATCAGTTTTGCCGTCTACTTCAGTTGAAGTTCCTTCAACTTTAATTGAAGTACGACATTCTGCTTCTCCTCCAGCTTCTCCTCTACCTCCTCATCTTGTTGGGATATCTCAACCCAGTTTTGATTTATTGGTGTCTGAGATTCCCACTCCTCCTCAGTCACCAATTCCCTCTTCAGATCATCTTGATCACCTTGCATCCACTCATGCATCTCCAGTTCATTCTCCAGCTCATCTTGCATATACCATCCCTGCTGATCTTCCATCTTCTGAAATTCCATCATCATCATCATCTTTTGAAATTACTCCTGCATTTATTTCTAGCATTGTGGAGTTAATTACCCCTTCAATCAAAGCTATGATTGATGAGTCAATTGCTTCCCTTACTTCCTCTATCTCCTCTCTAACTGCTGCCATTCTGAAACTCTCAAAGTCTGCTAAGCCCTCTTCTTCTAGGGGCCTGGTTTCAGTTTTTACTGAAATCAGGCAGGGGGAGATGCTTGATGAAGACGTCTCTGAGCAGCCCTTGGCCTCCCCTCCAGCAGTTCATCTTGCAGTAATAGAGAAAGCAATAGAAGTTTCAGCTCCTCCTCCTTCATTATCTGAAAAAGAGATTTCTGATGTAGTTTTGAAATCTGAATTCTGTGTTAAAGCCTGTTTAGAAGAAAGTTCTACTCCTTTGGTTGCCCTATACCTAGAAGGAATCATCACCTCCTTTCTAGATGAATTGTGGGAGTTAGGACATGCTGTGGTCGATTCTGAAGGTATTCCCTTTACTTATTTTTTAGACTTGATAACTGATATGATAATTTGGGAATATCTGGAAGGCATGGCTAGATGTCATTTAGAACAATTTTATTCATAATACTACAGATAAATTGGAAGAAAGTCAAAATGTTCAAGAGCCGGTTATCCAATCTACTCTAGAAGTTCAACCAGAACCAGAGGCTCAAATTTCTGAAGTAGCTCAGCCTGAAGTTCAAGCAGAACTGGTCACTTTAACAGTTTCTGAGATTCAAGAATCAGCTGCAGATGCCCAGATTGAAAAATCTACTGTATGGGATGATTCCCTAGGCTTGGATTTAGATGCTCTATTGGCACAGGATGCCATAGAAGAAGAACGAGAAAGAGCTGCCTTAAAGGAAAAAGAAAGAGCTATGAAAGATGTTATTGACCCGTATGATATGCCTATCTCTTCAAATTCTGAAGATGAAATCGACTCTGATGAGTCTGCTGAAACTAAAAGAAAAAGGATTGCTAAGAAGAAAAGAAAAGCTGTTGCTCCTCCTCCTGCTAATCCAGACAATGATACACCATATTATATACTGAAAGGGATTGATCCAAAGTCAAAAGACTTCCAGCATTGGATGTTGTTTTCTAAGAACCAACAAAAGCAAAGGAAAAAGTCTAAGAGGTATGACTCTCCTGTTCCTAGATGGAATCCTAGAGGTCCTCCTCCTCCACCTCCCAGTGCAGGAGCCTCAGGAAACTTATCTTCTAAACCTGCCTCTCAATCTGAAAGATCAAATCCTTCTCAATCTGCTCAAAGGAGAAGTTCGCAAGGATTCCAAGGCAAAAGTCATACTGGACATCAAAGACCTGATGCTGTTAAAGAACAAGTTAAAGAGGTAGTATATCAAAGACCAACCTTTTCTCCTCCTCCTTCTCCAAAGAAAAAAGTCTCATCTCCAAAGCTAGCTCATACTGAGAAAGATGTTCCAAAAGGTAAGTGATTTATTTTTTATCTGAAAATTCTAGCAAGAACTTTGCTAAGTCTGCTCTCTCTTGTTATCTAGTAAATCAGGATAAAGAACCAGTTGACACTTCTTCTGAGATTGTTTATGAAAGCCCAGAGCTTGATCCTAACTTTAGGATGGCTCGTTTTCTTGAACTGGTTGGAGCAGCGCAAATAAGGAAAGCAAAAGCTGAAGGAAAGGATACTGCAGGATTAACCACAATGTCTAAATTCAGAAAGAAGGAGCTCGAAAAATTCCAGGTCAGACCTGAGATGTTTGATCCTTCAAAATATATGGAAAAGCATCCTGAGGCAGTGGTCCTAAGGACAACAGAACTGAAAATTATTGGAGAGCAAGACTTGAAGCTATCGAAAAAAGAAGCTCTAGATCCTACCAGAAAAATTACTTTTGTTTCTAGCTCTTCTAATCCTGAATCTAACTCTGAAGCACCTTAATTATTCATTGATTGACAGTTAATCTCTTATCTGATTGATTGATGATATCTGCTTAGTCATTTCTATTTTATGCATTTTATGTTACATCCTGTAATTAGTTTTGTATGCTTTAATTGTTGAGAGACTTAACTCAAATAGGGGGAGATTGTTGGATCCCTAAGTTTTGATTTGAGTTCAGTCCTCTCTTTCTGTCTCTTGACCCAAGATTTATCTATGGTCAAAGGTTAGTTGATAGGTTAGATTCTCTAGTTGTGTAGAATTGCTTTTCCAGATGAATATTTGGTTAAGTAGTTTTTCGTTCGACTATAGTCGAACGTCGCTCGACTATCGTCTATCGGCTGATCGACGATCGTCTATCAGTTGGTCGACGTTCTGTCTGCGTTGATAGCTCGACTATCTGTTGATAGGTCGACTATCTGTTTGTTTTGGTAGTTCGACTATCTGTCCTGATAGTTCAACTATCTGATAGCTCGACTATCTGTTGATAGGTCGGCTATCTGTTTGCTTTGGTAGTTCGACTATCTGTCCTGATAGTTCAACTATCTGATAGCTCAACTATCTGTTGATAGGTCGACTATCTGTGTTGCTTTGATAGGTCGACTATCTGTTGATAGGTCGACTATCTGTTTTTCCTTGATAGGTCGACTATCTGTTGATAGGTCGACTATCTATTTTTCTGTGATAGGTCGACTATCTGTTTGATAGGTCGACTATCTATTTTGTTTGGTAGTTCGACTATCTGTCCGGATAGATCGACTATCTGATAGCTCGACTATCTGTTCTGATAGGTCGACTATCTGCTGAGGTAGTTCGACTATCTTCTTTGATAGTTCGACTATCTGGATCGTTCGACTATCTGTCCGATAGGTCGACGATCTCCGTGCGTCGGTCAACGATCTCCGAGGGTCGTTCGACGTTTTGCTGTTTATTTTAAAATAGTTTTGTCGTCTTCTATGATGTGACTAATTTCATATCAGGATGGCATATTTTATAAAAGATTATCTGAGTAAATTGTGATAACTCTTCCATGCAATATCTATTCTATTCTTTATGCATGAGCTAATCTCTTCTGACAAAGTTGTTTGTCTTATAGCTGAGATATGATTTCTGCCAGGCTGTCCTTTATAGCCGTTAGACTCAAAAAGTCTTCCTTGGCTGTAAAGAGTCGTTTCTGATGTGACTTTCTCTTATATTATTTCATCAGAAGTATTTGCAGCTTCTTAGAAAGCTTTATCCTTTTATAGGATATCTGCCTGCAGTATTTTTATTTTGCTTTATGCTTTTTGCAGCCCAGCTTGCAGAGTTCAGAAAAAGACAAGATTCAAACTCAGTTAAGAGCCGTTGTTGTTACTGCTATATAAAGGCTTCTTTGAAGAAGAAATCAACTAGTTCTCAGATAAAAAATTCATTCAGCAAGCTTACAGCAAGATCAAGTTTACTGCTCTCAGCAATCTTCACTCAACTGAGAAGTGTTAGCTCTTCTGCTCTTCTTCAACCTGAGTTCTCCTGGTTCCAGGAAGTTCTGACTCAGAGATCTTTTGAAGAAGAAGAAGAAGATAGCTGCTAGAAGATTTTTATTTCTTATTTTATATCTTCTTGTAGTTCTTCTTTCAGTATTTACTGAAGTGTTTCTGCACTGAAGCAAGACTTCACCTGGACGTTCTTTGAGCCAGGGGGAGCCTTGATTCTTTTAGAGCTTTCTAGCTCAGTGCAAGTTATTGTGCTTCTCTAATCTATTGTAAAATAGAGAAGACACCTTAACCTCCTTTTCCCCTCCTGTACAGGGTTATTACTCCCTTTAAAAGTATCCCTTGGTGGCAGGGCACCTGATCAAAAACCTGTGTTGGTTTTTAGACACCTGATCAAAAGTCTAAAGGGTTTCTTGATCTACCTGAAGCAGATCTTGTTGGTGGCAGGGCACCTGATCAAAAACCTGAGTGGATTCCTACCTTGTTGGTAGAAGAGTGGACGTACCCAAGTTGTTTGGGGAACCACTATAAATTCCTTGTGTCGTCTGGATTGCTTTATTTGATTACTTGCATTGTGGCTTAGATTAGATCTTAACTAGGTTTGCTAGTTGCTATTTAGGTTTCCAAGCCTTAACTATAATTACAGTTGGCTGCCTTTTTGTGCACAACACTTGTGTTAGACTTTAAGGTTTAAATCTCAAATATCTATAACCTTCATTCCGCATTTAACTCCAAGGGAGTTGAGTAGAAAGTCAACTTTGCCAGTGCAATTTTTGATTACTCTATTCACCCCCCCTCTAGAGTAGTATCTATCCCTTCTCTTTCACTTCTCTTGTCTGAAACTCTCATATTCTTGATTAAGCATAGATTTTCTGTCTTGTCTAATTTCTTCAGAACCCTCCATGTAGACAATCAAAGTGTCCCACATTTCTTTGGAGGTTTTGCAGTGAATCAAAATTTGGAAAGTAGAATCATCTATGACACTCACTATGATATTCTGAGCTCTCTTATCCATAGTTGCCAATATAATCTCATCCTTAGTCATTTTAGAGAAATCTTTAGGAGTTTTTTCATTTGCATCTAGAGCAGACACATTCATTGGGATATATGGACCTTCTTTTACTGTAATATAGATCCTTGGATCAGAAGCCTCCATAAACAACCTAACCCTTTGTTTCCAGATTCCAAAAATCTCTTTTCTACAGATGGGTAATTTCATTGACCCTAGTTCCTTGTGATTCTCTCCAGAACCAATTTTCTTGATTCTTGATTCTGCCTTTAGGGATCTAACTCAGACTATTAAGTCCTTCTTTGAGTAACCTCCCTCTGATACCACTTGATAGTTTTACTTTCAAGACCACCTAAACACCTAGAGAGGAGGGGTGAATAGGTTCTAATGCTTGTTTTAACTTAAGGCGGAATATAACTTCAGGTTATAATAAAATTCAGAAAACTCTGCAGCTAACACAGCACAACAATCACAAACATGTACACATCATAGATTGCACACAGATTTATAGTGGTTCCCCAAGGTCTAGGTACATCCACTTTCCCCCTTCACTTATCTAGCAGTGTGCTAGAATCGGCCTAACTTACTCCTTTATCTCAGATCCTCAGATCCTACAACTCAGAACCCTGAAAGGTTCCTATAACTCAGAACCCTATAAGGTTCCTACAACTCAGGCTAACCAGCCCTACCTCAGCCTTGCCACAAGGCCTACAACTCAGAGAACACCTTCTCCTACAACTCAGGCATAAACAACCCTACCACTCAGAGAATACCTCTCCTACACTCAGCCTTTATAAAATAGGCTTACAACTCAGATCTATAAATAGATCCTACAGAATTTGAAAATGAAGTTATATAATATCTTATCCCTGTTGAGAGAGAAGGGATAAGACTATTCTTGATCAGCTTCTTGAAAAGGCTGATGGATGAAATCAACTGGATCTTATCTTTCTTCAAAGCTTCTTGAATCTGAACTTAGTTTGAGTTGATTTCCTTTGGAATATACTGCTTCTTAAGAAACCTGTGATAGCTTCCTTCTTGTCTTCAAATGGATGGATCTCTCTCTATCCACAACCCTTGATAATACTTCTGAATTCTTGAATGAATTCAACTTAGACTTAATCTGAGTGGATGTTCACTTCAGAAAGTCTTTTTAGATCTTCTCTCGAAGATCTTCTTCTGTGGTTTGCACTTTCTTGATTAGAGATCTTATCTCACAACAATGATCAATCAATCAGTTTCTGTGTATTTTTTCTTCTTCTGAATCTGTCTATTTATAGACTTCATCCTTGGTAACCGGCTGATCCGGTTTCTAACAAACTTCTGACAAGTCTGTCAGCTTCAGTCCACCGGTTGTAACTCACAGCTGTCAAGTCTTCAAACAGATCTTGTGCCTTTGTCTTTGTCAGCAAAGTGTCGATACTGTCTGTTAGAAAGTGTCGAGACCATCTGTCAATATGTGTCGACATAAGTGACTTAGGTGTCGACACAACCTTTGATGATGTCGACATGTCTGCCTTTATGTCGACTCAACTTCTTTATACTGCATCTTGAGAATGTGTCTACACTGAGTATTTATGTCGACACAAACACTTCACCATTCACCAGCAACTAACTTAGTCTAGACTTTGTTGTGTGTCGACACAAGTCCTGTGTGTCGACACAGTTGATGTAGACTCAGAATATAGTGTATGTCGACACAGCCTACAGGTGTCGACACAGCTGTTGTCGACTCTGCCTCTGTGTGTCGACACAGTCTTCTGGTGTCGACACAAATATTGTCGACTAAACTTCTGTGTGTCGACACTGCCTCCAGGTGTCGACACAATTGTTGTCGACTCTTTTTCTCTGTGTCGACACAACCTTCTTCAAGTGTCGACACAATCTTTCTGAAGTGTCGACATAATTTCGTCTGGTGTCGACACATGGACTTAGAATATTTTTCCTGCATTCTAGTACATTCTTAACCTGCACATATAAACTCAAAATAACATCAAATACACCTTGATGTATATCATTGAGCTAAGTTAGGCTTCTTCAAATCAGGTACATATTTTCCAATGTACCCAACATGAGATGAGGTACCCGACTCCTCCCGGCAGGCCAAAGCCTCCGATTGCGCGACAGACAGGCCGGGGGAGAGAGTCCCGGTTTCCTCATATGGTTGGTGGAGAGGGATCTCTCGCTCACCTGCGCAAGCACCTAGGGTTAGCATCGCTGAGTACCAAATTATCAGTCAAGAATGAGATGCGGGACAATACCTTCACTAGCGAAGATTGGCGGAAGGGATTCGTTGTTCTGCCGCAAGAACTTGACATTGAAGTTCTTGGTTCCAAAGAAACTGAGGAGGGCGGTCTCGTGCCCCCCAAGCACGGGAGGCCTGAAGGTCGCCTCATCGTACAGGATGGGCGAAAGGGGAACGTTGCTGAAGTTTGCGGTGACAAAGACGAACTTCTACGACTATTGGTGATTTTTGTTGGCGAGGCCGCTAGTCTTCATCGTCTGGCCCGAGAAGAAGATGATCCCGCTCTTGGCCCGAAAGTTGAACAGCTTCCGAAAGACCGGGAGGTTGAACTCGATCCTTTCCGCGCGCATGTAGCAGACGAATGCTACCAGGAGCGCTTGTACATGGCAGGGTATATCTACTAAATAAGCTTGGTGAGTTCAAGTATATAGATGACTCACCCATTTTAGATCATGTGAATGCGTTTCAAGGTATTATTGATCAACTCACTTCAATGAAGGTGACATTCGAGGATGAGGTCAATGCACTGTGGCTATTGAAGTCTCTTGGGAGATGATAATAGTTTCTCTAATCAACTTCTCTCAGGGTGACATCATCATTATTAAAATTGCCAAGAGTGACATCCTGAACGAGGAGGTGAGACGAAAGTCTCAAGGACATTCATGCTCTTCTTTGCAAGCTAATGTCCTCTATATCGAGCCAAAGATTAGAGGTAGCGGCAAGAGTAGAGAAAGGAATAACGAGAGGAGCCAAAGTAGAAGGAGGTCTAAGTCTCGCTATCATAATGTGGAATGTCACTACTGCCACACAAGGGTCATATTCAGAAGTTCTGCTATTATCTGAAGAATGATGAAAAGAAGAAAGGAGTGGCTACTAATGTTAGAAAGGAGACTCACACAACAACTATTGTATCTACAGTGGAGGATGATGTCATCATTGTTAGAGATGATGTCACAACTGTACTCTATTGTGATGACCGAAGCTGGATTGTTGATTTGGGTGCTTTTGCACATATCTCCCATAATAGAGAGTTATTTTCCACCTGCACGACTCATGACCGTGGAGTTTTTAGAATGGGCAACAATGACACGTCTAAAGTCATCGGGAGGGGATACATGCACATGAAGACGAGTATGAGAGGTTTGCTGATTCTGATGGATGTGTGATGCATACCTGACACCCGCTTCAATCTAGTTTCAGTTGGGAATCTAGGTGATGAGGGACATTTGAGTGTCATTGGTTTAGATTTTTGGAAGCTTATCAATGGGTCACTAGTAGTGGCCAGAGGCTATAGAGAGACTAGTCTATACTACATAGAGAAAAGGCATGAAGCTGCTAAGACCAACACTGTCAGAGATGGTGTATCCACATTCCTATAGCATAGGAGACTAAGTCACATTAGCTAGAAGGGTCTGGGATGTCTCGCAAAGAAGAAGAAGATATATTATCTATCTATGGATCAGTTGGAGAGATGTGATCACTATATGACTGGGAAACAAAATAGAGTATCTTTCTAAAGCCACACTTTCACCAGGAGATCCAAGCTACTAAAGATCGTACATACTGATATTTGCGGACCACTGAAGGTCCAAACATGGGGAGGAGCATCTTACTTTGTGATGTTCATCGATGAATATTCGAGGAAACTTTGGGTCTATGCTATTAAGACCAAAGATGAGGTTCTCGGCACCTTTCGGAGATTACACGCTGAAGTGGAAAGACAACCTAGCAGGAAACTTAAGTGCATCATGTTTGATAATGGGGGAGAGTATATTGGTCTTTTTGATGAATACTGTAGAGAGCAAGGGATCAGGCATGAAAAGACTCCACTCAAGATGTTGTAGCTGAATAGCGTAGCTGAAAGAATGAATATGACTTTGATGGAGAGGGTGAGGTGCATGTTGTATGAGTCAAGTTACATGATATGTTTTGGGGCGAGGCTTTATACACAGTTGCACATGTCATCAAACTCTCTCCTAATTTTACATTATAGGAGCAAGTCCTTGATAGTGTCTGGTATAGGAAGGACCCTTCATATATAATCACTTGAGGGTCTTGATTTTAAAGCCTTTGTGCACATCCCTCAGGACAAAAGATCAATGTTGGATTCCAAGACCCAACAATACGTATTTTTGGGATATGGATGTTGTGGCGACTTTTGCTATAGGTTCTTTGATCCAGTTGAAAAGAAACTGACATGCAGTCGTGATGTTATATTTTATGAGGATTAGATTATGGGTGATACTGAGAAGGTTGAAAAGCTTGGCTCTCGCACTAATGCATAGTCTTCTATGATTGGAGGTGACAATACTGAGGAGGTCGCAGAGCTTGAGCCGATATACGACACTGATCCACTTCCAGATCAAGATGACACTATTAATGGAGAGCCTACAGAGGACATCACTAATGATATGACTATACCACCAGCTGAGCTCACTCTATAAAGGTCTACTAGAGTCATACACTCATCTTTGAGATACTCCACTACTGAGTATATTCTATTAACTGGTACGAGGGAGCTTGAGTGCTTTGATGAAGCTATGTAGAGCTCAGAGAAGAAAGAATGGATGGTTGCTATGTAGGAGGAGATGCAGTCTATATATGAAAATCACACTTATGATTTGGTGAGATTACCTAAGGGCAAGAAGGCTCTGAAGAATCATTAGATTTTCAGGGTAAAATAGGGAGGCACCTCGACACCACTAAGATACAAGGACAGATTAATGATGAAGGATTTTAGTCAGAAACAAGGAGTTGTTTTTGATGAGATCTTCTCTTCTGTTATGAATATGTCGCCTATTAAGGTTGTTCTTGGCTTTGCTGTGAGGCTAGACCTGGAGATCGAGCAGATAGATGTCAAGATCACATTTCTATATGACACTCTTGAGGAGGAATTGTATATGAAGCAGCTTGAAGGATTCAATGTGAAAGGGAAGAAAAGTCTGGTGTGTTACCTGAAGAAGAGCCTGTATAGCCTGAAGCAGGCCTCCGACAATAGTATAAGAAGTTTGATGCTTTTATGCGGGAGATTGACTTTAGGAGGACCACACTTGATCATTGCGTATTTATGAAGCAATATGCTCGAGAGGATTTCATTTTATTACTCCTTTATGTTGACGACATGGTGATAGTTAGGAGGAGCACAGCTCGCATTGCCGAGCTGAAGCGGTAATTGAGCTCCACATTTGCGATAAAGGACTTAGGAGCTACAAAGACCATCCTAGGGATGCATATTCATAGAGATAGAGGCTCCAAGTTACTTTGGCTATCGCAAAAGAGATGCATCAGGAAAACTCTATAGAGATTCAGTATGGATCAAGCGAATAAGGTGTGCACGCCACTTGCAGTTCACTTCAGACTTACTACTAAACAGTGCCCGAGCACACCTGAAGAGAAAGAGGAGATGCAGAAGGTCCCCTATGCTTCTAAAGTTGGTAATCTCATGCACGTTATCGTGTGCACACACCCATATATAACGCATGTCGTTGGCAATGTTAATAGGTTTCTCTCCAATCGTAGAAGAGAATATTAGAGTGCTGTTAAGTGGATTCTAAGGTACCTACATGAGATGTCAGACTTGACGTTAAAGTTCGGAGATAGTAAGTCAGAGCTATTGGTCTATATTGATGTTGATATGGTTGAAGATTTGGACTCAATAAAATCGACTTATAGATACCTGATCTTGTTTGTAGGGGGAGCTGTGTCATGGCAGTCTATACTGCAAAAGTACATCGCACTGTCTACTACAGAGACAAAGTCTATTGTAGTTATTGAGGCAGGGAAAGGGCTTATTCGGATGAAGCATTTCATTTAGGAGCTGTGTTTCACCCAGGAGTGCTACACACTCATATGCAACAGTCAGAGTGCGATTAATTTGGGGAAGAACTTAACCCCACCTTCCACTCAAGGTCCAAGCATATTGATATAGGGTATCATTGGATATGCGATACTCTAGAGTAGAGAGAGATGGATTTACAAAAGGTGCAAATAGATGACAACAGAGCAAATATGCTTACGAAGACCGTGTCGAGAGGGAAGTTCAAGCACATCGTGAGGATCGCCGGCATGGCGGTTTCCTCCGCATTAACATAAAGAGGGAGAATTAATTGTTAGGTACAGTTCACGTCCTTTGTGGAGAAAATTGTTAACTCGAATTTGGTATTACATACCAAAGTTGGAGACAAGTTTGGAGATTTGAAGGAAGATTGTTAGAAGGAAAAGTTTCTTCACTTAGTCGAAAAGGGGAGGTTTTTTGAGATAATTTTCTCATAAGTGTGAAAGAGGCTAGTCAACCTTGATCATGATTTGCAAACATGTATTTCATGATAAGTATGAAAAGGAGTGACCATCTTTGACCAAGAAGTCAACATATACTTTTAAAGGAAGCTTCTAGAAAATTGTCCAAAGAAAGCTTCATGTTATATGACATGTGTTATTGACCGAGGGAAGCTTCATCCACATGTCATCAACCACTTCTACCTCCTTGGTCTTGGCCCTATAAATAGGCATGAAAGAGAAGGGATGATGCATCTACTTCTCTCCAAACTCAAGCATTGGAAGATTTCTTGAGAGACTTTTATGGCAATCATCTTAGTTTGGGAGAGCTTTCAGGCGGCGTTCTACGATACTGACAAGGAATACTTTGCCTACACGGATTGGATCTGAAGCATATTTGGGGAAGGATTTGAATAGACATTTTGGAGAGTATTTGTGTAATCTGCCTCGTCCGCCACTATCAGTAACTTGCAGTTTTTGTTACTATTTATTGTATATTATAGTTCGAAGCTGGTGAAGATCCTGTATGAATCGAGGAGGGAAAGCCTTATAATTGCCTATTATTTTCATATATTTTTAGTGGTGGCTTTCAAAGATGAACTCTGATCATCCCGTAGTTTTTACCTTATTGGGTTTCCATGTTAAATCTATGTGTCACTTTTCTTGCTATTATTTTGTGTTGTGTTTTGGTTATGTATCAATATACCGGTAAGCGGTCGTGTAGGTACTTGCTCGAAATAATTTGTGGTTGCTCTGGTCGGTCTTGCACGTTCTCTAGCCCAACAAGTGGTATTAGATCCTGGTTAATTGTCAGAGTAATTATCAGGTTTACCTGTTTAAGATTTGAGATGAGTCAATCAGATATTTCAGGTTAGTGATCGGGTGCGGTAGGTGATGACCATTGGTCTACTCTCTATCCTCTTTGATTCTTTTCTTTGAAATAGTTTGCTCAGAGAACTGAGGTCAGACCGACTAGTGACAGAGCAATATGGAGTCTACTTCAGGTTCAGGCTCCAAGCAAATGATGAAACTCAATGACGCGAACTACCTCTAGTGACACTTATTGATTGAAGATTTCATCTACGTCAAGGGCTTACATGCTCCTATCTTTGAGGATATACCAAAATACATGGATCCAAAGAAGTAGAAGGTATAGCACCAGAAGCTATGTGGATTCATCAGGCAGTTTGTAGAGTCGAATATCTATTATCACATTGCGAGCATCGTTGATGCAAAGATCCTTTGGAAGACTCTCAGGACGTTATATGCTAAGAGTACTGACATCAACAAGCTATATCTACTAAAGAAGCTTGGTGAATTCAAGTATAGAGATAGATCACCCATTGTGGATCATGTGAACGAGTTCCAAGATATTATTAATCAAATCACAACAATGAAGGTAACCTTTGAGGACGAGGTCAATACACTGTGGCTATTGAAGTCTCTTCCAAACTCTTGGGAGATAGTAAGAGTTTCTCTAATCAACTCCTCTCCTGATGGCATCATCACCATGAAAATTACTAAAAGTTATATCCTGAACGAGGAGGTGAGACGGAAGTCTCAAGGACATTCGGGCTCTTCTTCACGAGTTGATGTCCTCAATATTGAGCCTAGGGGGAGAGGCAGGAGCAAGAGTAGAGGAAGGAATAACGAGAGGAGCCAAAGTAGTGGGAAGTCTAGATCTCGCTACCAGAATGTGGAGTGTCACTACTGCCAAAAAGGGTTATATTCTGAAGTTCTGTTATTCTCTAAAGAATGACGAAAAGAAGAATGGAGTGACTACTGATGATAGGAAGGAGAGTCACACAATAGCTATTGTATCTATAATGGAGGATAATGTCATCATTGTTGGAGATGACATCACAGTTGCACTCTCTCATGATGATCAAAGCTTGATTGTTGATTCAGAAGCTAATGTCATGTATTCCACAATAGAGAATTATTTGCTACCTACATGACTCATAGCCGTGGAGTTCTTAGAATGAGCAACGGTGACACGTCTAAATTCATCAGGAGGGGGACATGCACCTGAAGAGGAGTATGGGAGGTTTGTTGATTCTAATGGATGTGTGACATGTACTGTATAACAAAAATTTGTGAAGGGTGGACCCATAAGAGCCAGGTCCGTAAGATTCAAAGTCAACAAGTCAAGACAGAAGTCAGAGTCAACTCCCAAGACAGTGGAAGGCTTGGGCGAGTATGACAAGCTCCCATTGCATACTCGCCAGGTAGGCGACTAGGCGAGTTACTCGCCCAACCTGAACAAGTTCCCCCAAGAAGTTGCCTAGTCGCCGGAGGTGGGGCTATAAATAAGACCCTCCCCTCCCCTTGAATTTGCCTATAAATAGGGCCCTAGGGGTACGAGGAGGACTTCGAAATCTCACAAAAGATCTCGACAGTGCGAATAGAAAAAGAGAAACTGAAAATTGGATAATAACAAAGTTTTTATTTCCAAAAATTGTATCTATTACAAAGGTATGACCTCCCTTTTATAGAATGGAGGAGAAGAGAGAGATTACAAATAAGCAATGTGGGACTAAATACATTTACGGTGACTAGCGGCTAGACTAAACCAGACCGCACTAGTCTCGCAGTTAGATTAGAAGGCTAACTGCCCGACCATAACAACAAGCCGCCAGAGGCTAGACAAAAAGAAACCACCAGAGGCTGGAGAGTGAAACCGCCATAGGAAAGCCGCCAGACCACCCAGTTTCCATACTGCAACAAGCCGCTGGAGAGAAGCCGCCAAACCTCCCTGCTATCAAGCCGCCAGAGTGAAACTGCCAGACCGCCCGGTTTCCATACTACAACACTCCCCCTCAAGCTAGAGCATATATATCAATAATGTCCAGCTTGTCGCAAATATGAAAAAAGGAAGCGGATACAGGCTTAGTGAAGATATCTGCCAACTCGTTGTCTGAAGTAACGAACGGAGTACAAATCTGTTTCTTCAAGATCTTTTCTCTAATGAAATGGCAGTCAACTTCGATGTGCTTTGTTCTCTCATGAAATACCAGATTTTTTGAGATATATATAACGGTCTTGTTGTCGCAGAACATAGGTAGAAGATGATTGTAGATTTCTCCTAAGTTCATCATGAGAGCCCGTAACCACTTTAACTCACAAGTGGTTGATGCCATACTCTGATATTCAGCTTCGACACTAGACCTGGAGACGACCGACTGTTTTTTGCTCTTCCAGCTCACAAGGTCCCCCCCCCCCCCGCCAAATGTGCAAAAGCTCGATGTGGACTTGCGATCACCTTTGTTGTCAGCATAGCTAGAATCTGAGTACGCTTCAACCTTTAAATGATCATTCTTCTGAAATAGTAGTCCTTTACCTAGCGCCGCTTTAATATATTCCAATATCCTCAGTGCAGACTGTAGATGACACTCCCTAGAAGCCTGCATGAACTGACTAACCTTTCCTACAGCGTAGGAGATGTTGGGTCTGGTTACTAAGAGATAAATGAGTTTGCGGACCAGATGCCTATACCTCATAACATCTGATAAAGGAGGCGAGTCATCTGTCCAGGTTTTATCTTATCCAATAGCTATGAGGCATCAGACAGGTTTAGCCCAAGTCAATCCTGTCTCTTTTAGAAGATCAAGAGCATACTTACATTGGGAGAGTACCAAGGAGTTGAGCTTTCGAGAGATTTCTATTCTCATAAAGTATTTTGGGGAGCTCATATCCTTCGTGACCAGGTGTTGATGGAGATGTATCTTTGTCAAGGCTACCCCATCTTGTTCATCTCCAGTGAGAAGAATATCATTCACATACACGACAAGAACCACCAGACCCAGGGAGGTTTTGTGAATGAATATTGAGTGATAGGCAGAACTTCTTGTAAAACCCACGTTCACCACAATGCCACTAAACTTATCAAACCACGCTCGAGGGCTCTAATTTAGGCCATATATGGCCTTCTTCAACCTGCATACCTGTGTCTCCCCCTGAGCAATATACCCAGGAAGTTGCTCCATGTAGACATCCTCCTAAAGATCACCATAGAGAAAGACATTTTTGACATTCAGTTGGGAAATGGGCGAATCCCTGTTGACGGCCATATAGAGGAGTACCCGAATAGTGCTGAGATGAGCAACGAGAGAGAAGGTGTCAAAATAATCCACACTATAAGTCTGAGTGAAGCCTTTTGTGACAAGGCGTGCCTTATAGCGATCCACACTGTCGTCCGGATTGAACTTTACAACCAGGACCCAATGACAGCCAACAACATCAGTGCCCAACGGAGGAGGAATAAGGGTTCATGTACCCCGCTTAGTGAGGGTGGCAATTTCCTCATCTATAGTAGTCTTCCAATGAGGAACAATAAGGGCTTCCTTGTAGGTGCGGGGAGTGGCAGTGGAAGAGATGACCAATGCAAAAGTCTTGCGAGAAGGATAAGACGAGCATAGGAAACAACAAAAACAACAAGCGAGTGTTGGGTACAAGTCCGCACCCCTTTATAAAGAGCAATGAGAAGATCCAGGTCGGCGTGTTCCTCAGTATCCGGTGCATTCGTGGCGGAAAGAGTTGTCTCGAGAGTAAAGAGAGACGGCTGTGGAGAAGAGGAAGATAACAGAGGAAGAGAGAGAGGAGGAGGAGACGGTGGACACGACGGAGGAGGAGAAATCTCGGTAGGTGTAGATGGGACGGAGGGAACGATAGGAGAAGTAGGAACATCAGGAAGAGGCAAGCCGCTAGAGGCTAGACAGAGAGAAACCGCCAGAGGCATGTTGTATTCGAGCCACCACATTTCCTGTATTCGAGCTGAGCCTTTGAATCCTTTCTTCAGAGAGACATGTTGTGAGTTAGCGACTATCCATCTTAGTCGCCGTGTTGACTTGGTCGCCAGCTAGAATCTACCTCGTACCATGCTCGATCATCTTTGGTTGTGGAGGGGAAGCTTCTTCTAAGCATCTAGGTATGCGGAGGGATCTCCCTACCGCAGCGCCTGTGGTCCTTTTTGTTGCCTGACTATTTTTGCGTCCTAGCCTGCTAGCCATCGAGCTGGACCGCTAAATCGGTAACCTTAGGATGTCTTGATCCGAATTTTGGAGTAGGAAATTTTCCCAAATTCAATACTTTGGTGCGGTGAGCATGGATCACAGTCGAGGAGGAAAGTTTCACAAGTAGGCGAGATGGAGAATGGAGGCGAGAATGAGGAGATAGTCGGCAACTCAGCAGGAGTCAACAACTCCGCGAGAGGAAGCGACTTTATGACACTAGTAGTGTTCGAAGAGTTCGTAAGGAGGATCGAGAGGAGCATACTGGTTCGGTTCCCTCCTCGCCCCGATGTCACGGTGACCTCGCCTTATTGTGTGAAACCGTCGAAGGAATAAGCACCACCTAGGCGATCAGGGAAGGAGCGATCTAGAGAGGGGGAGGAGCGACCAACACAATAGTGACACTATCGGCAAGCAACCATGGGATTAGGTTCTGAGATGCGGAACAACCAACGAGATATCACGATACTCGTTAGGATAGCGAGTATGAAGAAGATACTCGCGAGTATGAAACTCGTCATCGCCAAAGAGGGAGGAGCCTCTTTTGTGACGAGATCCTAGCGGCCCCAGTTCCCGAAGGATTTAGAGAGCCCATCCTGAACTACCACTCTGGCAGAGATGACCCGGTCATGCATCTCTAATGGTTCGAGGATGTGGTCTCAATCCGCAACACGATAGATGCTTTCAAATGCAGTTCTTCTTCATCACCTTCACAGGGAATGCGAGATACTGGTTTCACCAGTTGCCCGAAGTTTCCATCTACTACTTCAAGGACCTGCATCAGGGCCTGATGGCAAGGTTCGTGATGTCCAAGAAAAGGAATAAGGAGGCAACCACTCTTTTCAAGATCGTGCAAGGGTAGCACGAGAGCCTCGTCCACTATATTAACCATTTCTAGGAAGAGGTTCTAGAAGTCAAGGAAGTGGATGGCTTCACCCTAATGTTGGCCCTGAAGTTCGGCCTGAAGCAGGGCATCTTCAGCCAGGAGATTGGGTCCAAGCCCTCAAGATCTTTCAAGGAGATGATCGAGAGGGCGAACAAGTTCATGCAGGGGGGAGAAAAATCTAGACTTCTTGGCAAGGCTGGTTGGGGAAAACCTGGGAGGCAAGGAAAGAGGAGGACTTTCGGAGGTGAGGGTCAGAGCAGTGCTAGAGAGGCATGGAGAGTGGAGAAGAGAGGATCCGAGTAAAAGAGAAGAGCCTACGAGGTCGAAGGAGCAGAGGAGGTAGGAGAGGCCTCGTAGGCAGGAAGAGAGGAGGCCTATAGCGGATCAAGAGAGAAGAGAGGAAGACGACGATTCTAATATCCCATGAATTGGCCCCAGTGGAGGCCACTAGGAAGGCCCCAATACCAAAATCAGGAGAAGGGGAACAACCACTAGCTGGGGAGGAGGAAAGGAAGAGCTCAAAAAGAGGCGATGATCATTGCCCGACAAGGGAATAAACATCGCAGGAGGGTTCAACTAGTGAGGAACCAAGCGACGAAGATCCCCCTTTACTGCGATCTTCATCGAGTAGAGGGCCACGAGACTTTGGCCTGCCGATACTTTTGGGAGGAAAGGAGAAGGTTGGAGGCAGGAGCGACGAAGAGGGAGCAGCCGAGACAGGAGGTCCCCATAGGACCGATAGCATTCCAAGCTTCGGGGAGGAGAAGGAATGAGGACCGGGTCGACCTGGGAGGTCGCGGGGAAGTGGTCCAAGGCTCGGGAAGAGGGTAGGTAGGAGTAATCAATGGAGGAGTCGGTCTTGGAGCTTCCCGCAAGGTGAGTCTCCATCAGATTTACCGCAAGAGTGTCGCCTTGACCTCTCAAACACCATCATCGTTGGAGGAGATCACTTTATCTGAGGAGGACATGTTGGAAAATGAGAACCCCTTTCATGACACCCTCGTTATCCAAGTGCCATCAAGGACTTCACGGTTTACCAAATCCTGGCAGACAACGGGAGCTCGATGAACGTCATTTTCAAAAGTACCTTTTTTGGGGTACAAGTGGAAGCGTCCAGGATCTTAGCTGCAGATGGGCCCCTCTTTGGTTTCTCTGGAGAAAAGAAAGAGGTGGATGGAGGAGCTGATATTCTTGTAACCCTTGGTGGTACCTCAATCTGATGTTGGTTCATCATCGTCGACGCATCGAGCTGCTACAATGCCATTATCCGGAAGACCCCTCATCAACTACTTCAAGGTGGTTCCATCATCGTACTATCAGTGCTTGAAGTATTGCCGGGGGGGTGTCCAAGTGCAGATTAAAGGCGATCCAAAGGCTTCCAGAGAGTGTTATTTGAATGTCATCAGCACCATCAGTTGGATGGAGGATGCAGATAGGTTGGAGAAGATTTTGGAGAGGTAAGAAGGGCTAAGCGTTGCTGGGGAGCTGGAAGAACTGGAGGTGATCTCCAAGAGAGGAGAGCCCGAGTTGTTAAAGATCAGAGGGTATACTAGAAGGGAAGATGGAGATGGTCGCATGTATGCAAGAGAATGTGGACATTTTTTTTGGAGCATCGCGGAGATGCTAGGAATCAATGCAGAGGTTGACTGTCATCGCCTCAACCTGGATCCCGAAGTTTCCCCAGTCCATCAAAAGTAGAGAAAAAGTGTCGCTGTGCTGGCCGAACAGATCTGGGAGGAAGTGAAGAAGATGGTGGAGGCTGATTTTGTTTTGGAGATCCAGTATTCAGGCTGGTAAACCAATGTTGTAATGGTTAGGAAAGCCAGAGGGGGATGTAGACTATGTATAGACTTTTTAATGTTGAATAAAGCTTTCCTGAAGGATTATTACCCCTTGCCTCAAATCGACGCGCTGGTTGATTTAGCTGTCGGGTTTCATGTGATGAGTTTCCTTGATGATTTTTCATAGTATCACCAGATCCGGATGCATCCCTCTGACTGCTGGGACGTCTCCTTCATCACTAGCGATGTATGTTACAACTACAAGATGATGCCCTTTGGGCTTATGAAGGCAAGGGCGACCTACCAAATATTGATGAATCAAATATTCAAGGAGCAAAAGGGCAGAATCTAGAAGTGTATGTGGATGACCTCATGGTCAAAAGCAAGGGCCTCACAGAGCACACTAAGGATCTGGGGGAGACCTTCGAAACTATGCGAAAGTATAAGATGCAGTTCAACCCAGTAAAATGCGTCTTCGGAGTAGGAAGGGAAAAGTTCTTAGGTCACCTTCTCACTCCAAGGGGGGTGAAGCACTGAAGCCTAACCCCAACAAAATAAAAACTATTATGGAAATGGTGTCCCCAAAGAATTCTAAAGATGTCAAAAGGGTGAACGTAAGGCTGGCGGGTCTTATCTGCTTCCTTTCTAAGGTAGGAGAAAAGTGCTCTCCAATTTTCAAAACTCTCCGAGGCAACCCGAAGTTTGAGTGGACTGCGGAGTGTGAGGACGCTTTTGAAAAGATCAAGCAGCGTCTAACTCAAGCTCCTCTACTTTAAGGCCCATAGGAAGGCGAAGATCTCTTCCTCTATCTAAGAGTGGGAGCGGAGGCAGTCAGCTCTGTGCTCGTCATAGAAGAGGGGAAGAAGAACCTCCTCATCTATTATGTGAGTAGGTTGCTGAGGCAAGCAGAGATAAGATATCCTATCTTGGAGAAACTATTTTTTGCCTTGGTAGTTTCGGCTCGGAGGCTCCGCTTATATTTTCAAGCTCACTTTATCATGGTTGTCTCTGATCATCCACTATGAAGTATTTTGGATGGAGTGGAGCATTCGGGAAGGTTGAAAAAATGGGTGGTAGAGCTCAATGAGTTTGATATTTCCTATTCACCAAGAATGACGATTAATGCCCAGGCAGTGGAGGTCTTCCTGGCCGACTTCTCGACCGAGGCAGGAGGAGACGAAAGCTCTTCCATCCCAGTTTCGTGGAAGATATTCGTGGACGGAGCTTCGGGCAAGAATTCAGTGGGAGAAGGCATCCAGCTGGTGAGCCCCTAGGGAATAAGGATCGTGAAAGCAGTCGAGATCCTCTTCCCCGTCACAAACAATCAGGCGGAGTACAAGGCCATGGTAGCAGGCTTGCGTCTCGCCAAGAAGTTGGAGATTCGAGATCTCAAGAACTTCACTTACTCAATGGTGGTCGCTTCACAAGTCAGGGGAGAGTTCGGGGTGCGCGACCCCATCCTACATAGATACTTGGCGAAGGTTAAAAGCTTGATAGGAGTTTTCCAATATTTCTTCTTCGACCATATTCCCTGAGAGGAAAAATTAGTGGTGGACTATCTCGCCAAGTACAGCCCCTGGGCCGGAGGAACTATGATAGAGCTATTTCGACCGTCCATCGTGGAAGGGTAGATGATGGAGATCGAGCGGAGAGCTTCTTGGAAGTACCCATTCGTTACGTTTTTAATGACATGCCATCTTATCGCTAGGGAGGGAGACCAGAGGAAGTTTCAATACAAAGCGGCTTACTATATGTTGCACGAAGAGGAACTGTACTGCAAGACATTTCGGGCCCTCTAGCCATATGCCTGTCAGAAACAGAAATCCCTCGAGTGCTTGGGGAAATTCATTCGGAAGAGTGTGGTAGCCACTCTGGAGCAGAGGATTCTGAGGCAAGGCTACTTCTGTCCAACCATTCGGAAGGATGCATAAGCCTTCTCAAAGAAGTGTCTGAAGTGTCAACTCTTTGCACCTCTCCATTTGCAGCTGACTCAACAACTTTGTTCAATCACCGCTCCCTAACCCTTTGCCATCTGGGGGATGGATTTGATATGCCCTTCCCCCAAGCCAGCGGTCAGAGGAAGTTTGTTCTCGTCATGATCGACTATTTCCCCAAGTTGATCGAGGCAAAAGCACTTGCCAAAACAATGTCTCAAAACATGAAGAACTTCATTTGGGGAGAGATCGCCTGCAGGTTCGGGATCCCTCCCGCCATCATCACTTACAACGGCCCGTGATTTTCTAGCCCAGAGTTGTAAGACTTCTGCACACATCTAGGGACGGATCTTTGATTTGCCTCTATACATCATCCTCGAAGCAACGGATAAGTAAAGGCCACCAACATGGTGATCATCAACCTTTTGAAGAAGAAGGTCACCAACTTGAATGAGAACTGGGCGGAGCAACTCCCCTCGGTCCTATAGTCTCTGAGAATAACTCCTAACTCGTCCACAGGGGAAACACCTTTTAAGTTGTCCCACGGTTCTAAGGTCCTCATCCCAGTGGAATTTGATATTGGGAGTACGAGGGTTGTTGCGACAGGAGGAGGCAGTGAAGAATGGCGCCTGGAGAATGAAGTTGCTCAGAGGTTTTCACTAGACTATATTAAGAAGTTTTGAGACCTAGTCTCCATCCCCCAAGAGAAGTTCAAGAGGCGAATGACAAAGCACTTCCACAAAAACATTTGCCTCAAGTAATTCCTTGCAGGAGACCTCGTCATGAAGACGGTGGACGCATCAGGAAGGGCGGCTGTCGTTGGGAAGCTAAATTCTAACTGGGAATGACCCTTCATAGTCCAAGAGGCTCTAGCCACTGGAGTCTATCACTTACAAAATTAAGAAGGAGAGCTACTAGGAAGCGCCTAGAGCGGGGACAACCTGAAAAGGTTATATCCCTAACGATAACATGTAATGACCGCTTATCTGTAAGATTACTTCTACTTTTTTCTAATAAAAGTCATCTCCCCCTGAAACAAGGATGAATGTGAGTTGTCTTCTTTATCCAGATCGTCTGAAGTTAGCTAGAAGCAGTGAAGTCAATCTCCACGATCAGTTTGAGAAACTTGCCTCTGACCTGATTCTTCTAAAAAACCCATAGCGGGTGATAGGATGGTGTGTATAGTCTTAAAAGTGTTCTTGTAAGTCCAAGCCCCTGCATTGATGGCCAAGATCAGCTCCCCCTTGTATGTTGGCCTTAACTACCTACCTGGTCCTACATCTCATCCGACTAGAGGAACTATCAGGAACAGGTCTGGACGCCAACCTCCCAAACTAGATGAAGGATCGACCTCTCAAAGTGATACCTTGTGTAAAGGCGTTATCGGTCTTTGAGAAGACTAAAAGACCTGCTCCTAGCAACCTTTTTGTGTCCTATGAAGCATGTTGCGTTTCTGTTAGTACCAATGAGGGATAACCCACCATGCTTTTGGAAGCAGTGGGGCAAAGAAGCTTCAGAAGGTTCAAGTCCGTGGTAGGATGGAGGCCTCGAGTGTGTGTCCCGTTGGACCCCCCGACTATCGTTCCTTATCTCTGGATCACTTCAAGTTCTTTGCTGGTTGAAGTGGAGTGTTGGCCTCGAGAGTGTGCTCCTTACGAGACCCCCGGCGTGAAACTCCATTATCCGAAGGATCACCGTCGGCAAGCGAGAGTATCTGTCCTTTTTCCTTTCAACAAGAACCTTTTTGGTGGTCTATTTCATCAAAGCTTGCAAAAATCGAATAGATATAATGATGTGCTTTGTGCGAGCATATAGGTGCGACCATGCAGATGCGAGCAGTGACGGGCGAGCATGCGAATGCGACCATGTAGATGCGAGTAGCGACGGGCGAGGATGCGGGTGTGACCATGTAGGTATGAGCAACGTTGCACGATTTAGTATGAACTAGTATGCGAGCAAAGATCGCGCGCAACGAGCACTCAACCTCTCCACAACTATGAGCCTGATGAGTATCATCGACGCACGAGTATGCGAACAAGAAAGTGAACATGAAAGAGGAAAGTACAGAAGAGTCCTTGTATATTATATGACGAGCATTACATCACAAAAAAGACAATGATGCCTTAAATAAAGGTTCATCCAAAATTCCTAAACTATGTTACAATTTATATACATGTTCGCATTCAGGAGGTCGCCGGCAAACTAGGACTCGTCGTCGCCAATATCAGGATGGTAATCCTCTTCCTAGATGATGATATCTTCTTCGTCGCCAACATCTTTCTCGCCATTCTCATCGTCATCACTGTCGTTGCCGCTCTCTACGTTGATGTTGTCTTCATTGTCGCTAGAATCAGTAGCGAAGGACAAGACACGATCTGGCGAGTTGGACTCTTCTATGAGCATGTCGAGGATGAGGTCCGCCACAGTCAGGTGGTCGGTCGGCCTCCGGGCCAAGGAAGTCATCCATGCTCAGCTTGGAGAGAACGACGTCTCCTATTGCTCACGCGATCCCACGATGAATTGCGGGCATCTCATCCCTGTGGAAAGAGAATCTTCTTCCCCATCCCATGAGGACTCGCCTCTAGTTGTTGCTCAGCTAGGCAAGTTTTTGAGGGCCCAGGGCAAGCTTCAACAACTACCATGTGAGTCTCCAGCTCAGCAACCCGGACTTAGGTGATCTCCAGCTTATTTTTGGTGTCAGCGAGCTCTTATTCGAGCTCAGAGATTTTCTTCACCGTCTCAATCTCGGCAGCCTGCGAGTATCAATAACAAACTATCAGAAGATCCATCAAGTGAAGCGGTGAATAAGGAAAAATCGTGCATAGAAGTAAAAGCTACCTCATAGTCCTTCCACCGTATGGACTGCATCCCCAGATCGATCACCTTCTTCGAGACGATCTCAGAAGCCTCCTGCAATTTGAGCAGCCTCCTCATAGTGTGATGGCCCATCTCAGTAGCTCGCAGGAGCGCACGAGCAGTTTGATGGGCGAGAACCTCTACGTTGAGGTCCGGCAGCGACTCGACATCAGCTCGGCCATAGAGCATGATGGCGACATTATAAGCCTTCCCCTTTTCCTCTAAGTCTTTCGACCAGACGGGTAAGTTGGTGCTCAGAGTCACCTTGTGCTCTTTATCCGTCCAATACGACAGTGGGCATTCAAAGTCGTCCTTACTGATGCACCCGAGGTTGAAGTTTGGATGGAAGTACGGGGCCCTGACGTCCACCGACGACTCCCTCCCATCGAAGAGTTCATGAGATATTTTTTGCATGCTTCTTCGCATGATCATGGGACTTGGCTTTCCCTTTCCCCTTGTCTAGTTTCCCCTGCGAGGAACCTTCCTTGTCGCCAGCTTGCGGCTGGCCCTTAAAACTCGCAGGAGGCGGAATCTCCTCAACATCAGCGGGCGGGTTCACCGAACCCTGGCACGATAATGCGGCTTCCTTCTCGAGAGGAAGTGGTTCTCGCGAAAGAATGCTAGTAGCTGTAGAAGTGATAGACAAGTTAGTTAATTTGCAGCCACTATCAGAATCGAGTCAGCGAGTATAGTAAGATCTCGCCAAGGTATGTACCATCTCCTCGAAAGACCTCGTCAAGGGAGTTGACATTCAGACGTCAATGGATGACATCGAACCGACATCTGCGGAAGGCTTCGAACAGCTTCTCGCATGGACCCTCCGGAATGGGCGGTAGGAAGGAGACTTCCGATGGCTGGTGCGGCCTGCGTAGTACCCCTTCGAAGTCGCCTACGACGACGACTAGGTACTCGCCCCACCGATGGACTTTGTTCACAGTTCCGACCAAGGTACATACATGGCTGGTGGAGAAGATGACGTCCTCGATGGTCGCGGCGAGGCGAAGATCTTCCTGAAGACAGAAAGATCGAAGGCGATTTGCTCTTCCCGCAGGAAGCAAAGAAACCTCATGATCATCGCCACCTCATTCGGGTTAATCTAGGCGAGGATGATCTCAATAACCGCAGGATTTGACCGTACTCCGACCATAGAGGAAGTCACATGCCGAATTCAAAGTGGCAGAGGGGAAGGACGATCTCACCTTTGAGACAGGTGTTTAGTCGCTCGGACTGGGCGAGAAGCCTGGCCGAGTATCCCTCAGGAATGTGTCTTCTGCAGAAATCATCCAGATCTCGCTCGGTGACAACAAACTTAATGAAGACAGTTTCGATTAAGTTTATCACGTGGGCTTGTCGGCGAGCATTAACATCGCCGCTAACCATCTTCTTAGGTGAATAGCCAATAGTAGAAGAGCGAGAAAGAAAGTGCGAGTAAAAGTCAACAAGAAGGGAAACACGAGCAAGATTGGCGAGAAAGAGACAAGATCAAAATACTCGCGAGAAGGATTTAAAAATTGCAACAACATACTAAAGGCCCACCTAACCCTTCTATTTATAGGCAGAAGTCCGGGGGATAATAATCTCTCACGAGTACCGACCAAAGTCGTGCGCTAACCGACGAAACAACCTTAGCTACAAATCCTATCTCGTGTAAATACAGCCAGAAGATCGCCAGCTCGCTGAAACCTTCACATACAACCTAAGTAATCACAGAATAAGAGTATCAATACAAAAAAATCACAAGATCAAACGCGAGATACAAACTCGTCATCACGATGAAAGAATATAACAAAAATAGTTCATTATAATGTCGGCAAAGGCGAGGAAAAATAAAAAAGAAATAAATCCTAAGTCCTAGGAGGTCGCTGCTCAGGAAGAGGTGGATGTCTCCATGCCCAGCCCATCTCGCGCGTTTGTCAGTAGTGCTCGCTCGCCACCGCCATCGCATCGTCGCCTCGATTCAGCTAGTCCTCCATCATCGCCAGTTCCCCTCGGTGCCCATGCTCGCCCGCATTCCCGCAAACTTCTCGTGATGAAGCTTTAGGCGATGATCCATCACTGATTGTCGCCGCTCCAACTCGTTGATCAACTGGAAGCGGCCTCGTAAGCCTTAATCCTGTCTTGCAGCTCTTCTATCTTTTCCATACTCACCTCCAGTGTCGAGATCCGGCGATGAGGCTCGTAGATGGCGAGTTGGTCGAATTTCGCCTCCAACTCAATGTACGCGCGACCAACAGCCTGACAGTACTCGTGAGCGGGAAACCCAAGGGAATCGATGAAAGCCGCTCTCGGGGATGCAGGATGACCTGTCAAGACAAAGAAGAAGTCGTTGAATAAGTTAAATCCACAAAGTATCAACAATCAAACCAATTCAACGACGGGTGAGCTACCTTGCCGAGGGGATCGAGATCGGCGAGGGGAAGGGTTGCGGCGAGATGATTTTCTCTAGCCCAATGATGAGCCTCTCGAGCGCTCAACGGTCTGCCCCTGTCCGCGACCTCCAGAATCGCGACCTCCGGTCCTCAGCGGGAAGTAACTCGAGCGCCTTCTGTCCTTATCTCGCGACGAGATCTCGAGCGGGTTCAGAGGGGTTGTAGTTATTTCATGAAAGATTTCAGGACGAGCTTCATTACTCGACGGTAAAGGAGGCGGTGGTAGAAAAGGAGTGCTCGCCGTCAGTTGCAACGAGGTGGTTGCAGGGTGAGGGGTCTTACTCACCCCAAGTTGCAAGGTCTTCTTCGCAAGAGGATCTTTTTTCCTCACCTTAGGAGTTTGTTTTTTCAGCCTCTTCTTGAGACCGACGTTGATCTGAAGTGTGTGCCCAGATCGTGGATACTGCCAAGCTTCAAGGGCGATCAGTGGAGCTTATTGCAGAGGAGAGACATCTAGATGCTTGCCAAAAGTAATCAACGGAGGAGCTACGAGTAAATAACAAAAGTCAGCAATATAGAATGGTTTTGTTCGGCAACTCAAGGAGTCATCAGCGAGATGGTAATCTTGCGAGATAGCAAGATCCGTTTGCAACTATGCCTGAGACCCGACAAGATCTGGAGTAGGGGAAGAAGACAGTGGAGTAAGGAGAGAAGATTCAGGCATCGATTGCTCAAGAATGTCGCTCAACCCGAGATCGTTGAGAAATTTTTTAATGTAGGCTGGAATTTCGGAATGGTCGGCCGGAGAGACGACATCCTTGGTGCCCGGAGGCGGATTTTCATTTTTCGAGGCAAGTGATTTCTTTTTTTTTTCTTCAACTTCTTCTTCTTGGGTGGAGGAAGGTGGCAACGTCTTCGCCCTCTAGCGGCCTTTTCGGCTTTGTAGGCTCAATGAATCCGGACAATACAGCAATACTCGCTTGGTAGATTTCCTCAGCAGATTTCGACATCGTGTGCGAATTAAAAAGACATGCCTCAAATACTAGTCACCCTCCTATTTATAGGGTTCACCAGGCATCCATCTGTCACAAGTAAGCTAGATAATCGCTAAAGCAGCTCGCCAAATAAGTGTTGGATGTTTCTTTCCGAGCTCCTACATCACTCGTAAAGAGCGGGGATTGTGTACAACCCATATTCGTCGAGGGTGGATCTCCCACAACCAGAGCAACAAGAGTCAAAGTCAACAAGGCAAGATAGAAGTCAGATTTAACGCTTAATACAGTAGAAGACCTAGGCGAGTATGATAAGCTCCCCTCGCATACTCGAAAGGTATGTGACTAAGCCAATTACTTGCCCAACCTAAGCGAGCTCCCCCAAGAAGTCGCTTAGTTGCCAGGGGTGAGGATATAAATTAGACCCTCCCTTCTCTTGGATTTACATATAGATAAGACCCTAGGGGTACGAGGAGAAGTATTTCGGAATCTCGCAAAAGATCTTGACCACCTCATTTTCTAGATTTTGAGCTGAGCTTTTGGATCTTTTCTTTAGAGAGACAGGTTGCGAGTTAGCGACTATACATCTTAGTCGCCGCCTTGACTTGGTCACCAACAAGAATCTACCTCGTACCCTGGTTGAACATCTTTGGTTGTGGAGGGGAAGCTTCTTCTAAGCATCCGAGTATGTGGTTGGACCTCCCTGCCGTAGCGCCTGGGGTCCTTTTTGTTGTTTGACAGTTTTTGCATCCTAGCCCATTAGTCGTCGAGCCCGATCGCTGAACCAGTAAACTTAAGCTGTCTTGATCCGAATTTAGGAGTAGGGAATTTTCGCGGCTTCAACACATACCCTACTTCCACTTCAACCTAGTTTTAGTTGGGAAGTTAGGCGATAAGGTACATTTGAGTGTCTTTGGTGGAGATTTTTGGAAGCTTATCGAGGGGTCACTAGTATTGGCTAGAGGCTATAACGAGACTGGTCTATACTACATGAAGGGAAGACATTAAGCTGCTCAGGCCAACGTTATTAGAGATGGTTTATCCATATACCTATGATATAGGAGATTGAGTCACATTATCCAGAAGGGTCTGGAATGTCTCGCCGAGAAGAATAAGATATCTTATCTATCTATGGATCAGTTGGATAGATGTGACCATTGCATGGCTGGAAAGCAAAATAGAGTATCTTTCAAAAGCCACACTTTCACTAGGAGATCCAAGCTACTAAAGCTCATACATACTGATGTTTGTGGACCACTGAAGGTCCAAACGTGGGAGGAACGTCTTACTTTGTGATGTTTATCGATGATCATTCGAGAAAACTTTGGGTCTATGCTATTAAGACCAAAGATGAGGTTCTCAGCACCTTCCAAAGATTCCATGCTGAAGTGGGAAGATAATATGATAAAAAATCTAAGTGCATCATGTCCGACAATGGGGGAGAGTATATTGGTCTCTTTGATGAATACTATAGAGAGTAAGAGATCATGCATGAAAAAACTCCGCCCAAGATGCCGCAGCTGAAAGAATGAATAGGACTTTGATGGAGAGGGTGAGGTGCATGTTGTCTGAGTCAAAGCTACCTGACTTGTTTTTGGGTGAGGCTTTATACACAGTTGCACACATCATCAACCTTTTTCTTAGTTATGCATTATAAGAGGATGTTCCTGATATGGTCTGGTATGAAAAGGACCCTTCATATATTAACTTGAGAGTCTTCAGCTATAGAGCTTTTGTGCACATCCCTCAGGATGAAAGATCGAAGTTTGATTCCAAGACCCGACAATACATATTTCTGAGATATGGATGTAGCGGCGAGTTTGGCTACAGATTCTTTGATCCAGTCGAGAAGAAACTTGTACGTAGCTATAATGCTATATTTTGTGAGGATCAGACTATGGGTGATCCTGAGAAGCATGGCTCTCGCACAAATACAGAATCTCCTATGATTGCAGGTGATGATACTGAGGAGGCCGTAGAGCCTGGTTTGATACAGAATACTGAGCCACTTCCAGATCAAGATTACACTATTGATGGAGAGTCCATAGAGGGCATTACTGATGATGTGCATATACCACCAACTAAGCTCGCTTTACAGAGGTTTGATAGAGCCAGATACCCATCTTTGAGATTGTAACACCCCAAAAAGACTCAAAAGTGGATTTGAGGTTCAGGTTGCTTAACACGGCCTGGGATACGGGCGTGTCCCAGGGCGTGTCGGGGTACACGGCCTGGGACACGGGCATGTACCAGGGCGTGTTCAAGATAGTCGACGATCGGAGGTCGACGATAGTCGAGTCTGGGACACGGCCTTCGACACGGGCGTGTCCCAGGGCGTGTCACTCAATAAAATGCCGTATCGAGTCAGAAGTGTACACGGCCCGGAACCAAGGCTTGAACACGGCCGTGTCAGCTTTGACACGGGCGTGTCAGAGGGCGTGTGCCTACCCGTGTACAGCTCTGACTGGATTTAACGCTCGATGAGTACCGTGTAACAGGTGTGACACGGGCGTGTCAAGTGACCGACACGGGCGTGTCAGGTTCGACACGGGCGTGTCGATGCCCGTGTTCTGGTAATTTTTTTAGGCGGTGCGAGCGCCGCGTGTGCCGCTTAAGGGTACACGGCCTGTGACACGGGCGTGTCACAGGTCGTGTCGGCCAAAAAGTTCAATATTTTGGGGCAGATCGTGGCCATTCATTTTCCTTAAAGAGGATCCTGTGGCTGGGGATCATTCCTGGGCTGATAAGGCCGGGAAAGAAGGAGGAAAGGCTCATTTTGAGTTTCATCTTCTCTTTCTAACTTTTAAGAGAGAGGTGAGAGCAAGGTGAGGAAGAAGAAGTGGAGTCCGGCTGCCGGTGGAGCTACGGTGGTCCAAATCGCGAGCCGAGTTCGGATTTGCGAAGGCAACGCTGCTGCGAAGGCTTTCATCCGTCTCAAATTTCTCTCCATGGCTCCGAAGCAAACTCCTAGGATAACGATTTCCTACTTGGACATGTGAAGTCCTTAATTCCTGCATTGCATAGGGAAAACCCTTCTCCGCGAGTGTGCGGTGGGTTGTGGCGTCCCTTGGGGTAGATATGTGAAGTCCCCCTTGTTAGAGTCCGGAATTGGAGTACGGATCTAGGCATGCTGTGTGAAGCCCATCTGGACATGATCTGGATTGGTGATGCTTGTTTGCATATCGGAGAAGACTCCGTGATTTCTTGCTTGTAGGCAAGATGGATAAAGTACTGGAGGAAGTCCAGGAAATTAAGAGAGTTGGACTCTCCTGTAGCCGTAAGTTGCTACTTTATGTGAGGTTGAGCCGTTGAGCCGTGGGGCTGCAACTGGGCAATGCCTTGGTGGTGGAACGGGCAAGGTGAAGCTGTACCTGTGTCAGTCCAGGCATGAGTCTGACGATGTGAGCAACGGGAAAGGTGGATCTGTACCCGCGTTATAGTTGTCTAACCTTGGGTGCTTAAGACCCTATTAGGATCACATAGCGAGAGTCGACGACCTGTGAGCCGATCAGACTAGAATGCTCATATGGAACCGTTATGTCTGGGACCTATGAACGGTGGTGTGGCCGTGGAGATACGGAACACCGATAATGTGCCCTGAGTGCACGGAGCGTCGGGCCGTCGTGCCGGCGTTTGTGATATGTGACTGTGCGGGCGTGCACGTCTTGCTTAAATTGCTATATATATCATATTGGAAGATTGCTATGCAGGGACGGAATTCTGCTGCCCCGTGCCAGGGGCAGGGTCGTTATAATTGGTCAGCTGAATGCTGACCGTTGCCCTGTTTGCCACCTCTTGGTGGATTGGTTATTACAGGTACTGGAGGTGCTGGTCCGAGCGGGACTTAGCGGGCTGAAGCCCAAAGCTGCGCTGCTGCCCTCAAAGGCATTATTTTGTTTCTTTTGTTCATGTGTGGCCGGCCTGCGTGCCGATGTCTGTAATCCACATACTTGTTAAGAGAAACTATTGTAAGGTCTTAAGGCCAGACTCTTGTAATGTTTATATATATTCCTAAGTTTGAGTGGACAGTGTTTATTATCTTGAGTTCATTTATTCAACCGTGAAGCTTCCGCTAGAATGCTCTGTGTTAGGATGCGTGGTTTTGATATTATTTCGTAGCATCTCCGCCTGTTTGTGGAATATGGTGTGGGGCCCCGGTCGGACCCTCTATTATATTCTTCTTGATGGGTAGAGGTGTTACAATTTGGTATCAGCTCGTTGGTCGATCTCTTCCGAATTCGCGGACGAATTCTTTTGAGAGGTGGCGTGCACGTGTCAGTGCCGTCGTTATAACACTTAATTTGAACTCAAGATTGTCCACTTAGGAATTCAAATACACTTGTTTGTTGAACTTGTGTATTCTTTTGTATGGTTGCCGTTTTCATTGGTCGTTAACCTGTGTATTTTACACATATAGGTGACCAGAAGTATTGCGGGTCAATCCGAACCACAACGTTCTGTTGAGAGTGCGGCACCAGCCGAGGTGCCCATAACTCCTCCATCCGCTGAAACAGTCCGTCTCATCACGGAAACGGTGCTTGCGGTGATGAATGCTCAGCAAGCGGGGCAGGCACGTCCTGCGGTGGTGCCAGCGCAAGCTGGGGTACGGCAAGAACCGGTAGAAGCCGAAGTTGATCCGCGGGTAGCAGATCAACAATGGAAGCAATTCTTGAGCTTCAACCCTCCGCAGTTTCATGGGGCGGGTACACCGGCCCAAGCAGAGGATTGGCTGGCAAGAATCAAGAGGATTATGAGGGCTATCAGGGTTGATGAGGAACATAAAGTTATGTTAGCCACTTTCCTACTGGAAGGTGAGGCGCGATTGTGGTGGGATGAGATTGAAATGCATCACTTGGCTGGTAGGCAATTGGCAGAGATTACAATGGACGAATTTTCTCGATTGTTCTTAGCACAACATCTGCCGGTGCAGCAAAGGATATCGATGGAAATGGAATTTCAACGGTTGGCGCAGGGAGATCGAAGTGTGGATGACTACCTGCATGAGTTCACCTGTTTGGGAAGATATGCGGGCACGATCTTCGCCGAAGAAGAGCGTAAGACTAGTCGGTTTTATGCGAGACTGCGAGATGAGCTGCGGTATTTGCTCTCGAGTTCTGTGAGTCAGGGATTCCAAGCCTTAGTCTATACGGCTCGTTCTTTGGAGCTGGACATGAAACGGGGGCAAGCAAAGGGAAACTTGGCGGTTGTGAAGCCGGAGTTTAAGCCGCCGCGTCCGGACAAGTTTGGCTACCAAAAGAGGTGGAATAAGAAGTCTAAGTCTTCTGGACAAGCTCCTTCTGCGACTGTGACGGACACATCTGGGTATGGATCTCGTGCTTGTTTTACGTGCGGGAAGGTTGGACACTTCGCACGTGAATGCCGATTTGGTCCTCCAAAGGGTGATAAGAAGACGGGAGCGTCTTATGCGGAGAAGGGGAAGGCTGTGGTGGAGTCTTCTGCCTCGCACGCGCAGCCCAGGGTCTTCAACCTTGGACAACAGGAGGCCATTAAGCAGGCGGATGTCGTCACAGGTGCGCATAGATTTTATTGTTCTTGTTTTGTTGTGTTGTGTTTGTTTTAATTATAATGTTATAGGGTTTGTCCTTATAAGAGAGTATCCGGCGTGAGCACTGTTCGACACAGGTGCTTCACATTCGTTTCTATCTGAGGACTTTGTCGTTCGTATCGGGGTGCCTATCCGGACCACGACAGACAGTGTAAAGGTGTTGTTGCCTAACGGATGTTTGATGTGCGCGGATCGATCTTGCGGTCTTGAGGTCAAGATAGGAAGTCGGGAGTTCAAGGTGGAAACACTAGTATTGCCGATCAAAGAGTTTGATATAATCTTTGGTATGGACTGGCTTTCAAAGCAGCGTGCCTGTATAGATTGCACTTCTAAAGAGGTCACACTTGGGCAAAATACCGAACAAGAGACCAAGTTCATTGGTATGCAAGGGATGAGTGGGATGTTGTTATCCGCTCTCCAAGTTGTTAAGGCAGTTCGGAAGGGTGCGGAGTTGTTCTTCACACTCATAGAGGCGGTGGCGCCGAAGGCCAGTGTGAGTGAAGTGCCGATTGTGTCGGAATATGTGGATGTGTTTCCAAAGGACCTTCCGGGGTTACCTCCCCAAAGGGAAATCGACTTCGCCATCGAGCTGGTGCCGGGTGCGAAACCTGTGGCCCGTTCGCCGTATCGGGTAGCGCCAAAAGAAATGGCCGAACTGAAAGTTCAGTTGCAAGAGTTGTTGGAGCAGGGATATATACGCCCAAGTATGTCACCTTGGAGCGCGCCTGTTCTTTTTGTGAAAAAGAAAGACGGTGGTTTGCGACTATGTATTGATTATCGCGAACTGAACAAGCTGACGGAGAAAAACAAGTATCCAATTCCACGGATCGATGACTTGTTCGATCAGCTAGCGGGCTCAACCGTCTATTCGAAGTTGGATTTGAAGTCCGGGTATTACCAGTTGCGGATTAGGGAAGGTGACATTCCCAAGACAGCGTTTGGCACACGCTATGGTCATTATGAGTTCACAGTGATGCCGTTCGGCTTATGTAATGCGCCTTCGGTATTCATGGATCTCATGCATCGAACGTTCCGCGAATACCTGGATCTGTTTGTGATTGTGTTTATTGATGATATCCTTGTATATTCACAATCGGAGGAAGATCATGCAAACCACTTGCGATTAGTATTGCATACCTTGCGAAGGAATAAGCTGTATGCCAAGTTCTCAAAGTGTGAGTTCTGGCTCTCGTCGGTGGCTTTTCTAGGCCATGTGGTGAGTGGAGAGGGCATAGCGGTGGATCCGGCAAAGATAAGTGCCATTCGTGATTGGCCAGTGTTGTCTTCGGTGGCCGACGTCAGGAGTTTCCTTGGACTGGCGGGCTACTATAAAAGGTTCGTGGAGAACTTCTCCCGGATTGCTTTGCCTCTGACTACGTTGACAAGAAAGGATCAGAAGTTCGTTTGGACGCCGGAGTGCGCACGAGCTTTTGATGAGCTGAAGAATCGTTTGACCACGGCGCCCGTATTGACGTCGCCATGTGGTACAGATGGATTTGAAATATACAGCGATGCGTCAGGAAGCGGCTTAGGCTGCGTTCTCCTGCAGTTTGGCAAGGTGATCGCTTATAGCTCACGTCAATTGAAAGTGCATGAGCGTAATTACCCCGTCCATGATTTGGAGTTGGCGGCGGTGATCTTTTCGCTAAAGTTGTGGCGGCATTATCTGTATGGAGTGAAAGTGGATATTTATACAGATCATAAAAGCTTAAAGTATCTGCTTGATCAAAAAGAATTGAATATGCGACAAAGGAGGTGGATGGAATTCCTTGGGGATTTTACCTTCGACATTCACTATGTTCCCGGAAAGGGAAATGTGGTCGCTGATGCCTTGAGTCGTCGGGCTCCGGTGCAGGCAAATTGGTTGCGGATGCATGATGAGCGGTTAATCCAGGAGTTGGAAGCTTTGGAGATATCTTGTGTGGAAAGAGATTCTTCAACTGTTGCATGCGTGAGCTGGTTGGAGGTTCAATGTGACCTTGCTGACAGGGTTCGGCGGGCAACGGAGTTGGATGAAAGTCTCCAACGCTATGCAAAGGAGGGGTCTGGTGATCAATTCTCCTGGGATGATGGGTTGTTACGGAAGGATGGCCGATTGTGCGTCTCTAGTGCGGGTAAATTGCGAGAAGGGCTGCTATATGAAGCACACTTTACAAAGTATTCAATTCACCCTGGGAGCACAAAAATGTACAAGGACATGAAGAAACTGTTCTGGTGGCCTGGTTTAAAGAAGGACATAGCCGCGTATGTGGCTAAATGTCGCACTTGTGCTTTGGTAAAGGCAGAATGTCAACGGCCGAGTGGTTTCCTGAAGTCGTTGCCGGTTCCGCAATGGAAGTTTGAGGATATTTCTATGGATTTCGTGCACGGATTGCCGAGATCTCAGCGTGGCCATGACTCAATCTGGGTGATTGTAGACCGGTTGACAAAGGTGGCTCACTTTATACCGAACAAGCGGGACGATTCAGTGGAAACTTTGGCAAAGCTTTATGTGGAGCAGATTGTTCGATTGCACGGTGTTCCCCGGAGCATCGTAAGTGACCGAGATGGGCGCTTTACCTCGAAAGATTGGAGATTAGTTCATCAGATGTTGGGCACGAAGTTAGCATTCAGTACGGCTTTTCACCCGCAAACGGATGGCCAAACTGAACGAACCAACAGAACGATGGAGGATATGCTCCGTATGTGCGCCCTGGACTTCGGTAAGAATTGGGAAGAACATCTTGTTATGGTGGAGTTTGCCTATAATAATAGCCATCAAGCGAGTATAGGCATGGCCCCGTTTGAAGCGCTGTATGGTCGGAAGTGTCGTACACCGCTAGCTTGGGCAGAAACTGGCGAGACTAAACTTTTAGGCAAAAAGGAAGTCGAGGATGCTACCTCAACAATACGCTCTATTCGAGAGAGGCTCCTAATAGCCCAGGATCGGCAAGCCAAATATTACAATGCTAAGCACCGGAACGTGGAGTTCGCGGTGGGTGACTGGGTCTATTTAAAGATTAAGCCCTTCAAAGGCGTATCTCGGATTAGGCGGTTGAAAAAGCTAAGTCCGCGATACCTTGGTCCGTTTGAAGTGGTGGAGCAAGTTGGGTAAGCCGCCTATCGGCTAGCTCTTTCATCGGAATTGAGTGGATTGCATGATGTGTTTCACATCTCGGTACTACGCAAAGCAGTCAAGGATCCAGCTCAAGTAATTGACAATGGTCGAGTGCCGGTTGAGTATGGGCTAACAACAAAGGTGAAGCCTATACGGATTGAGGATCGAGCCGAGAAACAGTTGCGGAACAAAGTGATCGGGATGGTCAAAGTCCGGTGGGACAATTGTGGCCAAGAAGAGCTAACATGGGAGCGTGAGCAGACCATGCAAGCCGAGTTTCCCGAATTATTTTCGTAACTTGTTTGCTCGTTATATATGTAATAGAAACATATAAATGTTTTGTTATTTTCTCCCTACTGTCTTCAAATTTCGGGACGAAATTTTATTAAGGGGGGGAGGATTGTAACACCCCAAAAAGACTCAAAAGTGGATTTGAGGTTCAGGTTGCTTAACACGGCCTGGGACACGGGCGTGTCCCAGGGCGTGTCGGGGTACACGGCCTGGGACACGGGCGTGTCCCAGGGCGTGTTCAAGATAGTCGACGATCGGAGGTCGACGATAGTCGAGTCTGGGACACGGCCTTCGACACGGGCGTGTCCTAGGGCGTGTCACTCAATAAAATGCCGTATCGAGTCAGAAGTGTACACGGCCCGGAACTAAGGCTTGAACACGGCCGTGTCAGCTTTGACACGGGCGTGTCAGAGGGCGTGTGCCTACCCGTGTACAGCTCTGACTGTATTTAACGCTCGATGAGTACCGTGTAATAGGTGTGACACGGGCGTGTCAAGTGACCGACACGGGCGTGTCAGGTTCGACACGGGCGTGTCGATGCCCGTGTTCTGGTAATTTTTTTAGGCGGTGCGAGCGCCGCGTGTGCCGCTTAAGGGTACACGGCCTGTGACACGGGCGTGTCACAGGCCGTGTCGGCCAAAAAGTTCAATATTTTGGGGCAGATCGTGGCCATTCATTTTCCTTAAAGAGGATCCTGTGGCTGGGGATCATTCCTGGGCTGATAAGGTCGGGAAAGAAGGAGGAAAGGCTCATTTTGAGTTTCATCTTCTCTTTCTAACTTTTAAGAGAGAGGTGAGAACAAGGTGAGGAAGAAGAAGTGGAGTCCGGCTGCCGGTGGAGCTACGGTGGTCCAAATCGCGAGCCGAGTTCGGATTTACGAAGGCAGCGCTGCTGCGAAGGCTTTCATCCGTCTCAAATTTCTCTCCATGGCTCCGAAGCGAACTCCTAGGGTAACGATTTCCTGCTTGGACATGTGAAGTCCTTAATTCCTGCATTGCATAGGGAAAACCCTTCCCCGCGAGTGTGCGGTGGGTTGTGGCGTCCCTTAGGGTAGATATGTGAAGTCCCCCTTGTTAGAGTCCGTAATTGGAGTACGGATCTAGGCATGCTGTGTGAAGCCCATCTGGACATGATCTGGATTGGTGATGCTTGTTTGCATATCGGAGAAGACTCCGTGATTTCTTGCTTGTAGGCATGATGGATAAAGTACTGGAGGAAGTCCAGGAAATTAAGAGAGTTGGACTCTCCTGTAGCCGTAAGTTGCTACTTTATGTGAGGTTGAGCCGTTGAGCCGTGGGGCTGCAACTGGGCAATGCCTTGGTGGTGGAACGGGCAAGGTGAAGCTGTACCCGCGTCAGTCCAGGCATGAGTCTGACGATGTGAGCAACGGGAAAGGTGGATCTGTACCCGCATTATGGTTGTCTAACCTTGGGTGCTTAAGACCCTGTTAGGATCACATAGCGAGAGTCGATGGCCTGTGAGCCGATCAGACTAGAATGCTCATATGGAACCGTTATGTCTGAGACCTCTGAACGGTGGTGTGGCCGTGGAGATACGGAACACCGATAATGTGCCCTGAGTGCACGGAGCGTCGTGCCGTCGTGCCGGCGTTTGTGATATGTGACTGTGCGGGCATGCACGTCTTGCTTAAATTGCTATATATATATATCATATTGGAAGATTGCTATGCAGGGACGGAATTCCGCTGCCCCGTGCCAGGGGCAGGGTCGTTATAATTGGTCAGCTGAATGCTGACCGTTGCCCTGTTTGCTACCTCTTGGTGGATTGGTTATTACAGGTACTGGAGGTGCTGGTCCGAGCGGGACTTAGCGGGCTGAAGCCCAAAGCTGCACTGCTGCCCTCAAAGGCATTATTTTGTTTCTTTTGTTCATGTGTGGCCGGCCTGCGTGCCGATGTCTGTAATCCACACGCTTGTTAAGAGAAACTGTTGTAAGGCCTTAAGGCCAGACTCTTGTAATGTTTATATATATTCCTAAGTTTGAGTGGACAGTGTTTATTATCTTGAGTTCATTTATTCAACCGTGAAGCTTCCGCTAGAATGCTCTGTGTTAGGATGCGTGGTTTTGATATTATTTCGTAGCATCTCCGCCTGTTTGTGGAATATGGTGTGGGGCCCCGGCCGGACCCTCTATTATATTCTTCTTGACGGGTAGAGGTGTTACAGAGAGGCTCCACTACTGAGTATATCTATTGACTGATGCGGGGAGCCCTAATGCTTTGATGGAGTAGTGCGGAGCTTGGAGAAGAAATAATGGATGGTTGTTATATTGGAGGGGATGTAGTCTCTGCATGAGAATCACACTTATGATTTGGTGAGATTGCCTAAGGGCAAGAAGGCTCTGAAGAATTGCTGGATTTTCATATTAAAGAAGAGAGACATCTCGACACCACTCAGATATAAGGTCATATTAGTAATGAAGAATTTTAGTCAGAAACAGTGAGTTGATTTTGATAAGATCTTCTCTCTTATTGTGAAGTTGTCGCCTGGGTTATTCTTGGTATTGTTGCAAGGCTAGACATAGAGATCGAGCAGATAGATTTCAAGACTGCCTTTCTTCATGACGATCTTGATGAAGAATTGTATATGGAACGGCCTAGTTGATTCAGGGTGAAAGGGAAAGAAAGTCTGGTATGTTGCCTGAAGAAGAGCTTGTATGGCTTGAAGAAAGCCCCGCGATAGTAATACAAGTAGTTTGATATTTTTATGGGGGAGATCGACATCAGGAGGACCACCCTTGATCATTTCGTATTTGTGAAGCAATATGCTCCATATGATTTCATTATCTTACTCATTTTTTTGGCGACATGTTGATAGTTGAGAGGAGCACTGCTTGCATTGCCAAGTTGAAGTGGTCGTTGAGCTCGACATTTGTGATGAAGGACTTAGGAGCTACGAAGATCATCCTTGGGATGCATATTCAGAGAGATAGAGGCTCCAAGTTACTTTGGTTATCGCGAGAGAGAGATATTAGAAAGGTGCTACAGAGATTCAGTATGGATCAAGGGAAAAAGGTGAGCATGTCGCTTGCAGATCACTTCAGACTTAGTACTGTCCAGTGCTCGAGCACACCTGAAGAGAAAGAGGAGATACAGAAGGTCTCATATGCTTGCAGTTGGTAGTATCATGTACGTTATGATGTGCACACGCCTAGATATAGTGCATGTCGTTGGCACTGTTAGTTGGGTTCTCCCTAATCTCGGAGAGAACATTGGAGTGTTGTGAACTGGATTCTAAGATACCAACATGGGACGTCAGACTCAACGTTAAAGTTTGGAGATAGTAAGCCAGAGTTTATTGCAGTCACTATGGTAGGCAAAAAACTTCTTTGGATGAAGCATTTTCTCAAGGAGTTGGGTTTTACTCAAGAGCGCTACACACTACTATGTGATAGTCAGAGAGCAATTCATTTGGGGAAGACCCCCACCTTCCACTCAAGATCCAAGCATATTGACATGCAGTATCATTGGATACGCAATACTCTAGAGTAGAGAGAGAAGGATTTGCAGAAGGTGCATACGGATGACAATGTAGCAGATATACTTACGAAGACAGGGTCAAGAGGGAAGTTTGAGCACTACTTGAGAATCATCCGCATGGTGGTTCCCTCCACATAAATGTAAAGGGGGAGAATTAGTTTTTGGATACAGTTCCCGTCCTTTATGGAGAAAATTGTTAACTCAAATTTGGTATTGCTGACCGAAGTTGGAGACATGTTTGGAGATTTGAAGGAAGATTGTTAGAAGGACAAGTTTTTCACTTAGTCGAAAAGAGGGAGATTTTTGAAATAATTTTCTCCTAAGTGTGAAAGAGGCTGGTAAACTTTGACGATACTTTTCAAGCATGTGTTTCATGACAAGTATGAAAAGTAGTAGCCATCTTTGACCTAAAAATCAACATGTCCTCTTAAAAGAAGCTTTTAAGAAATTGTCCAAAGGAAGCTTCATATCAAATGACATGTGTTTTTGACCGAACGAAGCTTTATGGAAGCTTCATCCACATGTCATCTACCACATCTACCGCCTTAGTTTTGACCCTATAAATAGGCATAAAGGAGGAAGGGTAAGACATCCACTTCTCTCCAAACACAAGTATTGGAAGATTTCTAGAGAGGCTTTTGTGTCAATCGTCTTAGTTTGTAAGAGCTTTCGGGCGGCGTTCTACGACATTGACGAGGAATACTTCGCTTACACGAATTGGATCTGGAGCAGATTTGGGCAATGATTCAAAGAGACATCTTGGAAAGGATTGGTGCAATCTGTCTCGTCTGCCACTGTCGGTAACTTGCAGTTTTTTGTTACTATTTATTGTATTGTGTAGTGCGAAGTTGGTAAAAATCTTCTATGGATCGAGGAGGCAAAACCTTATAATTGCATATTGTTTCCATACATTTTTAGTGACCGCTTTCCGGGTTGGACTCTGATCGTCCCGTGTTTTTCAACCTATTGAGATTCCACGTTAAATCTCTCTGTCACTTTTCTTGCTGTTATTTTGTGTTGTGTTTTGATTGTGTATCGGCATATCGGTAAGCGATCATGCAGGTACTTGCTCGAACTAATTTGCAGGTGTTCTGATCGGACTTGCGTGCTCTCTAGCCCAACAAGAATGGCGACAAAGGATCCATATAAAAGAGAATAGTGGGATAATGGCTTGAGTGTTGTTGGTGTTGTTGTTTGTAGTCTAAAATGATATCTTCTCCTCCTAAAGACCAAATAATATCATGCAAAGCCCAATGCCATAATAATTTATTGATTCATGAGCAGGTTACATTTGGCATGGCTTTGGCAATTGTGAATATAATAGTCGCAAATTATATTAATAAATGCCCAACCACGCTCCTAAAATTGTCCCAGTTTTGGTTAAAATTGGGTCTTCTTGGCATTGGATGGAACCATTGTACTTAAACAAAAACATTGTGTCAAACGGTTCTTAAAAGACATGGAAATAAAATGAAAGAGACAGTCGCGATTGACATTCGGGCTAACTTGTCACTATCCCTTGAGTCTTGATGATGGATCGGGATCCTCTTCATTTGGGATCCCAAATGAAAATACATTTCATGTTGAGGATTAATACACACTTTATTTAAAGATGCATAATTTTTCTATTAAGAAAAAAAATATAAAAAGAATCTTCATCCCTAGCATCTTGCTCCTCTATCTCAAAGGTGAGGACAAAACAATTCATGGGCAGTTGCACAATGACTAGGTCTAATATTCCATATAGGTTGTTTGACTTGTATGAATTAATGAAAATGTTCAAAATCCATTTTCTCCATAAACTAGAAAGTTCTGTTGAGCTACTAAAAAAACGCATATAGGGTAGATCGGATATGGGGGAGGTAAACGGTAAAGTGCGGGTATCCAACGGTTCGCATTGGATGTTTGCACACATCTAAAAGTGAGTTTAGATGTACTTACTTTGAGATATGTGCGGGCATCCACACGAGTCGTTGGATGTCCGCATTTGACCGCAAAATATCTGCAATATGTGAAAACTTCCTATAAATTTGGATTAATAAAAAGTTCATTTTTTCCCTAATGCATGCAAATGCCCCAAATATCATTGCACAAAGGGCTCATTCATTGCACAAAGGGCTCATGTTATACACGTGAGCAACTTTGCAAGACCCATATATATACAGCTACAAGAGCGCCTGACCAATGGAAGTTGGGGGACTCTACCTATAATATATAATTATAGGATGAACATTCAACTAAATAGATTAAGGTTTCGTTTGTTTACAATCCCATATTCTAGGAGTAGGTCTCTCAGAAAAAGATCCAGTCAAAGAGAGCAATCTTAGACTCAGGCAAGCCGGATGGGCGAGTGGGGTCGGAATTCTTCAGCTCGCAAAGGTTTAAGCCATTAGTAGCATGTGGGCGAGTGGGGGGGGGGGGGGGGGATTTGGGCTCACACTCGCCACAGAACCAAGCTAAGGGAGAGGCGAGTGGAGTAACTAGGCCCGCACTGGCCCTCAGCCCCAGTCCAGGTAGCAAGTGTTGGCCCCTTCGGGGCACTCGCCCAGTAGTATTTTTACCAGATGCCCCTGATGGCCTGCCAATAGCCTCTCCAAACAATGAAGTTTTGCTGTTGGCAAACCAACTTTGGGTTGCATATAGTAAAACCAAAAGAAGGGATTCCGCTATTGGCATGCCAGATTTAGAAAACTATAAATAGACCTTATGAGCACCTTTGGAGGGGATCCAGTTCTCTCGTTTTCTTCCTCCTCAGGTTGATAATGGTTGGCTTCGAGTGCGCTCCAAGGTGCCCAACTCAGCTTTTGACTTGGGAGGGGAAGCGCTCTAAGATCTTCTTTGTGTGTGGCGGGACTTCCATGTTGCAGCTCAGGATCTGTTCCTTAGTTTCTAGTGCTCGATCAGGTGTGCTGGTTCGGGAGAAGTAGATGCAGGATACACCCCTTGGGTCCGAACTCTTCTTGAGACCAAGTTTTGGTTTCAACATTTATGATGCGGTGAGCGTGAACCATAGATCTCACAAAAAATTCTGAACTAAGCTTCATGGCTGGAGGTGAAGGAGAAGGAACTGACTCGGGAAACCCGCCACCACCGGCTAGTGAAGTTACGATGAGGATGTTTGAAGAATTCAAAAAGTAGGTCTTACAGACCCTACATTTTGCATTCGCCTCGAGAGGCGATTGCTCGACACCTGTCGTTCCCGTGATCCTGTCCCAATAGTTAGGCGAGAACGCCTCGGGACATCGGCCTGGGAACGAGGTGGTCGTGGAAGGGGGATAGCGAGATCTCGTTGGGTGGGAGTTGTTCCCCAGCCCGGCGAGTGTGGAGAGACCTGACGAGATGACTGCGCAAGATGGGTCCACTCGCTCGGTAGGATGTGGGAGCCTTTTTAGCGAGTTGATTGTCTCTGCTTTAGTTCCATAGGGGTTCAGGAAACCCGAAATGTCTTACTACATAGGCAGGGATGATCCAGTGCAATACGTCTAGTGGTTCGAGTTTGTCGTCTCCATCCGGCAGATATCGGATGCCTTCAAGTGCCGACTCTTCGCAATCACCTTCAAGGAAAAGGCGAGGGACTGGTTTCACCATATTCAAACGAGCTTGATTTATTGCTTCAAGGATCTTCGTCGAGGATTGTTGTTAAGGTTCTTGATGTCGAAGAAGAGGAAGAAGGGAGTGGAGTTCTTGTTCGCATTCAAGCAAGGTCCGTAGGAGACGCTGGGGAGTTATGTGGATAGGTTCCAGGAAGAGGTCCTTTTTGTTCAGGAGGTGCCACGGTATACCTTGATGTTGTCCTTCACCCTCGGGCTCCGTGAGGGATTCTTCAGTGTAGAGCTGAAGAGGGACCCCCTGTCTTTTGAGGAGTTGATAGAGAGGGGGGCAAAAGAGATTGAGGGAGAGGAAACAAACCATGCATTCGTCAAGAAACTGGCTAGGCTTGGTGCAGGAGAAGAGAAGGAGTAGGGAGGAAACAAGCAGCAGGAGGCAAGAAGGGGAGATGAAGATATAGGTCAGGGGCTCCAAGGCCAGCAGCAAGGTTGGGGGGTACCAAGAACTAAACAACCGTCTGTCCTGGAGGCCCCAGGGGGGACCGGTTCAGGGTCAAGGAATAAGAGTCCATAGTGGGGGGAATTGCCATGGGGGCAAGGACGATTCAACCCTATGGGTTGGACACAGGGTCTGAGGCCTCACCTCCCCCCATAGTAGCAAGCTTTGGCGATCGCCCGCGGTAGAGGTGGAAGGAGGGGAAACGCAAGAAGAAGAAGAGGTATGGTGGTGTTGTCTTACTGTGACATCCACCAGGGGGAAGGTCATGCGATGACCACCTACCCAAATTTCTTGGAGGTGAGGAGACCAAGAGTTCCAGCATAATAGTATCCTCTAATGAAGATCGAGGAAGTCCTTCCTAGAGAGGGAGAAGAGGATAGGTGTGAGGACCGGGCTGACACAGTACCCAAGGAGGGATCGGGGTGATCCATGGAGGAGTGGGGATCAAGGCTACCAGTAGGGGGAGCTTCCAGATGATGTTCAGAAGGAGTGTCGCCTCAACCTCCCAAACCCACCCCCGGATGAGAAGATTAGCTTTACATCAAAAGACATGCCAGACTATGAGGATCAATTCTGCGATGCCTTGGTGATCCAGATGGCAGTCGAGAACTTCATGATCTCTAGAATCCTGGTCGACAATGAGAGCTTCGTGACGTGATCTTCAAGAAGGCCTTCAATGCGATAAAGAAAGAGGTGAGGAGAGTGTTGGCCTCAGATGGGCCGTTGTTTGGATTCTCTGAGGAGAGGAATGAGGTTGAGGGTGGAGTAAGACTTCATGTAATACTGGGAGGGGTGTCGAGGAACAGTCGGTTTGTCATCGTTGATGTTCTAAGCAATTATAACACTATTTTTGGACGTCCCCTCATCAGCGCTTTCTGATGTGTTCCTTAATCGTTCTATCAATATCTCAAGTTCAACAGCGGAGGGGGTCCAGGTTCGGATCATGGGAGACTTTAAGGTGGCAAAGTAGTGCTGTGTGACTGCCGTCAACACCATCTCGTGGATGGCAGAGGCCGAGGAAATAGAGAAGGTGATGGAGGAGCGTGCAAGGCAAGAGGGTGGAGTAAAAGTGGTTGAGGAGGCAGCGAAGGAGCCGGGGCGCAGGGAGGAGTGGTGGTGATAGCCGAGGAAGAAGATAAAGGGGAGGTCCACACCCATGAGGGTGGGACGGATGAGATGCTGGGAGATCATGACGAGATGATGTCGGTGGAAGAAAGGGAGGAAGAAGAGACCCTCGTTCTAGAAGAGAGTGGAAGAAGCGAATGGGAGGAGCAGTCTAGGGTGGAAGCAATAGACGAGGTGGTAGAGATAGAGGTCCTCGTCAGGGCAGGGAAGACAGAGAAGGTGCGAGTCAGCGGATGGCTGATCCCGGGAGACCAAGAGAGGATACTGGAGTGCATTAAGAGGAACATACACATCATCGCATGGAGCATGGCTGACATGCCAGGCATCGATGTAGACAAGGTGTGCCACTGTCTGAACCTCGACCCAAAAACTTGCCCCATCCGCCAGAAGAGGAGGACCGCGCCACCAAGCTAGAGGAGCCCATCCGAGAGGAGGTGGAGAAGCTCCTCAAAGCAGGTTTTGTATCGGAGGTCCAGTATCTAGGCTGGGTCTCCAATGTGGTAATGGTTAAAAAAGATGATGGGCGGTGGATGATGTGCGTCGAATTTTCTCTTTTGAAAAAATCATGCTCTAATGATTGTTATCCTATGTATCGAATCGACGCGTTGGTTAACTCAGTCGTCGGTTTTTCTTTGATGTGTTTTTTGGATGCTTTTTCGGGCTATCATCAAATTATAATGCACTCACCTGACATCAAGAATGTCTCTTTCATCGTGAGGGAAGGATGTTACAGTTACAATATGATGCCCTTCGGACTGAAGAATGTAGGAGCGACATATTAAAGGATGATGGAACGAGTTTTTTGGGAGCAGAGGGGGAGAAACCAGAAGGTGTTTGTGGATGACCTCATGGTAAAGAGTAAAGATGTAGGCTCCCATCTTTGGAATTTGGAGGAAACATTTTCCACCCTACGGAAGTTCAAAATGCGGTTAAACCCATTGAAGTGAGTCTTCAAAGCCAGTAGAATGAAGTTCCTTGGTCATCTCCTCACTCTAGTAGGGGTGTAACTCAACCCTGACAAGGTGAAGGTCATAGTGGAGCTGGAGTCGCCGCGAAGCACCATGGAATTTCAGCGCTTGACGGAAAAGCTCTTCGGGCCGAGCAGGTTCCTCTCCCAGGCATGGGAGAAGTGCTCACCATTTTTCAAAGTGTCGCGGGGCAGCCAAAAGTTTGAATGGTCGGAAGAATGTGAGGAGACCTTACAAGCCTTGAAGAGTCGGCTCACTAAGGCCCCGCTCCTCCAGAGCCCCAAGGAGGGGGAGAATCTGACTTTGTACCTCAGAGTGGGGGCGCAGGCTGTAAGTTTCGTACTGGTCCGGGAAAAGGGTAAGAAGTAGCTGCCCATTTACTATGTAAGCAAGGTTCTAAAGAGGTAGAGCTTTGGTATCTAATTTTGAAGAAATTAGAATTGCCTTGGTTGTCTCAGCTAGGAAGTTCAGACCGTACTTTCAAGCGCATTCGATCAGAGTGGTGACCGATCACCCTCTTCGCAAGATCTTCGAAGGGGTAGAAAATTCAGGGAGAATTGCTAAGTGGTCTGTGGAGCTAAGCAAGTTTGATATCTCCTTCGTCACCCGGCTATCGATTAAGGATCAAGCAATAGCAGATTTTTTGGTCGACTACATGATCGAGGTGGAAGGAGAGGAATCCTCTCGGAAGATCTCCTAGAAGATGCTGGTAAACGGAGCCTTAGGGAGACATTCTATGGGAGGTGGGTGGTGTTGGAAAGCCCCCAAGGTGCCAGGATAGAATAGGTCATGGCCATACACTTCCTCATCACAAATAACCAGGCAGAGCATGAGGCCGTGATCGCGGGACTACATCTGACTAAGGAGCTAGGTATATAAGATGTGGAGGTGTTTACAGACTCGATGGTGGTGGCGTCACAGGTCAAGGGAGAATTCGAGGTGAGGGAGCACCACTCTCATAAAGTACTTGGCCAAGGTGAACGGACTCATCAGAGATTTCCAGATGTTTTTCATTCAACACATACTGTGGGAGGAAAATGTCACAGCTGATTGGTTGGTCAAGTTTGGACCCCGGGCCGGAGGGACCCGGACGGATTTGTTTCGCCTATCCATCGAGGAGGGTGAGTTGATGGAGATGTACTAGCGCCCCTCGTGGGTGGATCCCTTCGTAACTTTCTTGAACACAGGTAAACTTCCTGAGGAGGTACAGGACAAAAAGTGCTTCAAACGTAAGTCTTCATACAATCTGATGCATAAAGGAGGATTGTACCAGAAGACCCTTTCAGGGCTCCTGGCCCAGTGCGTGGTGAAGGAGGAATTTCCTAAGATCTTGAAGGAAATTCGTTCTGGCGAGTGCAGCAGTCACTCAGGAAGCAGGACCTTGGAGTCGAGGGTGGTCCGGCAAGGGTATTTTTGGCCGACCCTGAGCATGGACGCGATAGAGTTCGTGAGAAGATGTTAGAAGTGCCAGTTGTTTTCTCTAATCCAACTCTTACCGACCCAAAGACAAGGAGCATCATGGGGCCCTGACCCTTTTCCATTTGGGGGATGGACTTGGTAGAACCTTCCTCCAGGCAAGTGGGAAAAGGAGGTTCTTTCTAGTCATGATTGGTTACTTTTCAAAGTGGTTGGAAGTCAAGGCACTAGATGTAAGCCTCCCCCATCATACCTTTGCCCGGGTCGGGTCGGAGGGGATCTTACTTGTCCAAGACGTCCACCCAATGCTCTTAAAGGGGTAACGACCCACACTACTAAGCACTAGTTGGTCGCCTTGCTCGGTTTGAATCACAACATTCATATCTTATCACATAGTTTTGCGGAAACATTAACAGTAAGCCAAACCAAATATATATAACAATATATATTTAAAAGAGGATGCAAAAGGCCGTATTCACTGTTTATACATGAAGCCCGTAGGCTATAAAAGTACTACAACTAACAACTTCTCACTCTTTAACCTGCTCGCTAGTAATCAAGTCTCGAAACTCTGGAGATGATGGGGATGCCTCTTCTCGGGTAGTCCTATAAGCTGGTATATCATCCTGTAGCAGCTGGTCACTGCAGTGCTCCATCTATTGTGAATGTTTATTAAAATAACCATTAATCACAGAGCTAAGTGAAAACAAATCTCCTCCCCGGATCCATATCCTAGGGACGAGCTCATGCACCCAATAAAAGTAGATAGTCGAAGTAAGAGAGAGTTAGTACAACATTTCATATATAAGTTAGGAGCAACCATAAAAGGAGATGCAGCATAGTATAATTGGAATAGCAGCAGTAATATATATCAGTTATAATTAAAGCTCCACTAGCATATTAGCATAGTATGTATTCACGACCTGTATTCATATAGCAGGCATTCACAGCCACACACACACCACAGGCATTCATAGTCGTGCACACAATGCAGAAATTCACAACCGCGCAAAAGACCTCATGTTGACATAGTATGGACCACTTCTTTTCAAGCAAGGTAGCGAACCTCGTGGGCCTCAACGATATGGTCGTCGGTGATAGTGGACAGTCCTGCCACTCTTAGGGGTGGTCGTACCGCACAGCCTAGGCCCTATTGTACAACCTCATGTACTCTTGGATGTGAGCGACATCCGGAAATTCAACATTTTGGCCGACCAGCGGAGGAAACCCAACGGGGAAAAACATAACGACTGGTCACCCGTGGTACTCATCTCCCTGTCACCTTTAGTAGTCGAACTTCCCGCACTGGTGCGAAGAGTCTGCGGAAGTGACTAACCCGCCACAATTCACCGCAAGCAATTTAAAAGCAATCAAATTAATCAATTTTGCTAGCACACACCGGGTCTATGACGGTCTGCCCTACTATGCTTTAAATAATTCGGACAAACGACATTCAGCTCAACTTTTGACAAGGAGCATGAGAGCACTTTAAGTTTGGGCTAATCTTGGAGGAATATTTCAACTCCTATTACCGCCAACTAAGTCTCAACCCAATAGAAGACTGCTCGTCAGAGTAGGACCCGTGCTTAAAATGGTAAATTGCAGGAATAAAAGTGCGGTAATAAAAGCTACTGAGAATATAAGCTGTAGAATTGAAATGTTGTAATGAATTAGGACTAGTTCGAAACTGGAGTAGTACTGAACTGAAAGTAAGTACTGAAAAGAACTGGACCAGTACGAGACTGGAATAGTACCTAAAAGAAATGAATTGAACAGAAAGTAAATAAGTAGGACCAGTACTAGACTAGAGTACTGAACTGGAATAAAGGAACTGGACCAGTACAAGACTGGAATAAATTATAAAGAAAATGTTTAGTAGTCGGATCACTCCATTATGAGGCTTCAGTTCTATCTCCGTTCATAGGAGGCAAGTTCAGTTTCATCTCCGTTCTCAGAAGGAAAGTTTAGTTCTACCTCTGTTCTCAGGAGGTAAGTTCAGTTTCATCTTCGTTCTCATGAGGCATGTTCAATTCCATTTTAGAGGGCTTTTTTGGGTTTCACTCATTATTAAGATCCGATAATAATTCAGTTGAGCAATTTTTAATCACGGCTTTGTCAGATCAGGGGGATATTATTAGGAGCTACATCTTTATTATTCGTCGAGAATAATTAGGAGCTCATTTGCTCGTACTCTCATTTTTCGAGTCTGCCCAAGTTACCCGAGAGTCTTTTAAAATAAAAACGAGGCGATCTGCGGTTTCAGGAAACCTCGAAACACTCAGATTTTAGGCACTTGTCTCGATCACTCTCATCAGTAAAATAGTTGAACTGATCATTCAATTTAAAAGGTGGTCACGCGCTCCAATTTTTTTACTTTCGAAGAAATTGAGCGCATTAATTTACGAGCGTGACCCTAGGCTCCAATAAATCGGGAAAACTTTAATTTTTATCTTAAGTTTCCCAAATTTTAATACAACCCTTAGGGGGGACTAAAATGAGCCTAGTAATTTTTCTAAAATTTTCTGAGCAATTTTGGGCCTTAAATTTGTGCAAATAAAATTTATTTGGGCTTTAAAAATACCAAATTAACTCCAAAAATTCTCAAAATTTTTGTAAAGCAAGCCCTCATCAATGGAAACAATTTTTATGTTCAACACATTTTCCTTAAGAGCATAGATTGTTTTTAAAAAAAATCTTCAAATTTTTGTTAGGAGAAAGGTCTGCATATAGCCAGATCAAGCATAATTCTGCGACCTGGAATGCACCGGATGGGTTAATAGCCAAACTTTTCCCCATATCGGATCGGCCACGGATTCGCTGTTGGGGGCACTGATGTTGAGGCAGTGGTGGGAATCCAGGTAATCTGGACCATCTGATCATCATCTTAAAGATTAGACGGTGACTGCTATTCCTGGCGGTGCAATGAGTGGAAGCCTCCACCACTACCTGCCTACAGCAACCAACCTCCGGCGCCGCCCCCGGTTGACTCGTCTAGGGCCGGCGATCTTCTAGGTGGTGGTCCGACGACCTGTCGGCGCTGTCCCCCACCGAAAAATCCATCCCGAGAGTGGTGGTGGCGCGACGCTCTATTTCCGACGATGTCGCGCCACCCCGCCTCTCTGGTGGCCGCCTGGACACGAAACCACCCTCGACCGATGCCCTGGGGGGTTAAGCTCTTCTCCGGTGGTAGTTTGGCGGCCTGGCGGCACTGTCCGCCACCGCAGAAAAACACAAAGTTTTACTATGTTTTCGGGTGCCGTCGGAGGGGCGATTTCTAGCGGCACCTCGACCTTCCACCGTCTGGAAAAACTATCCCCCGTGGTGCAACACTTCCCATGCACCACCACCGGCGATAGGCAAGGCTCACAACCTACGACCACCACCCGACCTAGAGCTTAGCTCGGGTGGTGCCGGTGACGCTCCGGCCGTCGGGAGACACATGTAAAACTTCGAAAAGGTAGGGAAGGAGGAGAGAGAAGCTTTCCACCTGTGGTGGTGCGGCTCGGAAGTTGTTGGGCTGAGTCGCCATTGGAGGTAGTGGTGGAGCTCGGGTGGTGAGGATTTTTTTTTCCGATGAGGTGGAGCTCCGGGAGGGTGCTCTGGGCTCGTTTTGTCTTGTGAGGAGGAGAGCAGGGGGAGGGCCTTTTATAGGCTTGGGGAGGGTGGCCACCCCTCCCCTCACCGATGTGGGATTACCTGAGAGAGGAGGAGGAGCTCCTCTCCTCCCCTCCACTTGCCTTGGCCAAGTGGCATCATCAGAGGGGGGGGGGGGTAGTACATTAGGTGGCAGCCATCAGGGGGGAGGGAGTTGATGGGCTTGGGCCTTAGGCTTTAAGATGGAAGAAGGGAGGTGGTGGGCTTCTTGTTAAGAGCCTGTTGGGTACACTGATAAGTCTTTCAGATCCCACCACCCATTTCCTTACTAAATAGGTGGCCCAAAAAAGTGAGGAAGACCAGCCCCTAATTAGAAATGAAGAGGAGGTACCCACCTCTTTTGAGTAAATTTTCAAAAAATTTTTTAGGGAATTTTTAGGGGATTTGACAAATCAACCCTAGGGTGGTTCCCCATGCTGATCAAAGTCAAGGTGGGTCCAATTCATCGGGGTCGGGTCAAATTTGGGGTGTCGTGTCACAATTGGTGCGTGTGCGCTTTTCGGTGTACACATGTGCTCAATTTGATCACGGGTTGACCACCCATCATCGAAACTGATCGGGACGAACTCTATTAACTCAGTATTGACCATATGAATCTAATGTTGCCGAATGGGGTCAAATTGAAGTTCATTTGCTAAATATCCAAAATCTGCGCGTCGCGGCGTGCTAAAACTGTCAAAATGCTCATATTCGTCGTTAAACATCGAATTTCGACGCAAAGAGTTCCAATGCATTCGTATCGACTGTACAAAGTCATAGGAACTGACAGGACTCAAATCAGAGTCTCCTAGGTCGTTATCCAAAAATCTCGTTTTCACGACGTTTTACGAAGAACAACCATATCCATCCTATGACCTTGGAATTTAACGAAACGAGTTCCAATGCATTCGTATCGGCTATACGAACTCATAGGAATTGACATAACTCAAATAAGAGTTTTCTAGTTCTATATCCCCATCTAGGATTACCTCCTGTCCGGGTATGGGCCACAGGTAGAGGTTCGGGTCACTTTTAATGGGCCCACTAGGGTTCTGGTGGCCCAATAAAAATCGGGATGTTACACTAGCTAATGTGACCTCCCAAGTAGTCTGTAACATTGTGTGTGCAGAGATCATCTACCAACATGGACTCCCTCAAGCCATAGTTACTAATAATGGGTCACAGTTTGCTAGTGAAAAGTTTGCCAGCTTCTGTAGAAAGTTGGGAATAGACTTCAGGTTTCCGTCAGTTCACCATCCTAGAAGCAACGGGAAGGTGGATGCGGCTAATAAGATCATCGTGAACTTGCTGAAGAAGAAAGTGGAGAATCTGAAGGGAAACTAAGTAGATCAGCTTCCTTCGATTTTATGGGCCCTAAGAACCACCCCCAACACAGTTATAGGAGAGAGACCCTTCAAGCTTTCCTACAGCTGCAAGGTCGTGCTCCCAGTGGAAATCGAGGTCAAGACGCCATGAGTGTTAGTCGCGGGAAGAGGAGATGAAGAATGAAGGTTAGAGAATGAAAGCGAAATACGACCCTCGTTGGACTTGGTGTAAGAACTACGGGACCTGGCTATCATTCGGCCAGAGGAAGTAAAGCACCAGATGGCCAAGTACTTTGAAAAGCACATCAAGATTAAGTAGTTTGTGGAAGGAGATCTGGTCTTAAAGAAAGTTGACACAACAGGGAGGTTGGCGACTGTTGGGAAGCTCAATCCTAATTGGGAGGGTCCTTACATAGTCAAGGAGGTCCTTAAGTTGGGAGGATACTGCCTCCAGAATGTGTAGGGAATGTCCATAGGTCACACTTGGAGTGGTGATGATCTGAAGCACTTCTATTCTTAGTTTGAACAATAAGATTATGTATTTTTGTGACGAATTTCTTAAAACTTACTTCTGTCTGAGTGTGGATGAAGTTGACTCATGATATAGTGAGGTTGAAACATTAATCTCGAGTAGACCCGCTGAACAGGCTCTCACTAGCTGATAGGACAGAAGGCTCACTTGGTGGCAGGTTGAAAAAGTTATGGTATTGATTGTCCCAAGACAACCCGCTGATCAGGCTCTCATTAGCTGGCAGGGACGAAGACTCACTCGGTGGTAGGTTGAAAAAGTTATAGTATTGATAGCCATGAGCAGACCTGCTGATCAGGTTCTCACTAACTGACAGGGATGAAGGCTCACTTGTTGGCAGGTTAAAAAAGTTATGGTATTGATAGCCCCAAGTAGACCCGCTTACCAAACTCTCACTAGCGAGAAGGGACAAAGTCTCACTCGGTGGCAGGTTAAAAAATTTATGGTATTGATAGCCCCCCAAGCAGACCCGCTGACCAGGCTCTCACTAGCAGGCAAGGACGAAGGCTCACTCGGTGGTAGGTTAAATAAGTTATGGTATTGATAGCCCCGAGCAGACTCGATGATCAGGCTCTCACTAGCTGGCAGGGTCGAAGGCTCACTCGGTGGTAGGTTGAAAAATTTATGGTATTGATAGCCCCGAGCAGACTCGCTGACCAGGCTCTCACTAGCTAGAAGGGTTGAAGGCTCACTCAGTGGTAGGTTGAAAAAGTTATGATATTGATAGCCCAGAGCAGACCTATTGACCATGCTCTCACTAGCTGGCAGGGCTGAAGGCTCACTTGATGGCAGGTTGAAAAAGTTATGGTATTGATAGCCCCGAGCAGACCCGTTGATCAGCCTCTTATTAGCCAGCAGGTCCGTAGGCTCATTCGGTGCAGGGGAAAGAGGTTGAAATCAATGTCCAGGTTCACACAAACTAGCAGGACTGGAAGTCGCTCGACGGAAGGATAAGGGTAGGTGAGTGAAATTGCTCCATGATGGGTCTCGCCAACCAAGCACTCGCCTGCCTCCTGAAGTGCCAGCATCAAACACCGTCAAGTTGAAGGGCGAGTAGGACCTAACTTTTCATTTGTACCTAACCTTTAAGAGGGCGAGAACAAGTGATCCCCTAGTAGACGAATGCATGGGATACGTGAGTCAGCCTAATCCCGATATGCACTAGCCTATTAAGTTTTACCTTGGAATAATCATACCACGATCATAGCAGGCATGTGTGAGTACGACATGCTACTCCCCTAAAAGAGTTGCGAAAGTCTATCACTCTGCGAGCAGACGTCTGTAAATAATAGAATAAAGAAAAAAAAGAAATACATTTTCATTTATAAATAATTTCCTCCTACTTTTTCTTAACAAAAAGATTGCCTCGCGGGCTAGTGTACAAAAGAAAACATAAGAGGGATTATATATATATAAGAAAAGAAAGTAGAAAACATAAGAGGGATCATCATTGTCACCGTCTTCATCCACGACATTGAAGAGCGAGTCGAACGTATCCTCCTCCTCACCTGGTATGGGGACGGGACGAACAGTTCAAGGACCAACTCCTTGGCGGTGATCGTCTCGCAGTCAGGCATCAACACTCTGAGGTCTTGCATCATCTGGAGCATGTGATTTGCAGCCTTAACGGAGGCGACCCTCATCATTTTTTTGACCTCCGCCTCGCTATACATCCAATGCTTTTTTCCCTGACTGCTCGACTCGCCGCGGGCTGGAGGCAGGACGGTCTCAATCAGGCGAGTGATCTCGGGCTTGAGTTGTTTGTTCTGTCCGTCCAGCTGTTGGTTCCGTCCCACCAGATCAGCAACGCGCGCGCGCGTACGGTCGGTGGTTTGAGTGTCCTGCGAGAACCAAAGTATTAGAAGAAGTGTGAGAGTAATAGCAGGAAGGCCTAGAAGGATCAGCACTTACCACCCCACAAGAGTTCCTCTCAAGGAGGCCTTCGGCGACCTCCAGCATCCGCTTCAGATTCGCCACCTTGTACTCCGCGAGAGCTCGCGCTTCCTCAACATCGATCCACTTGCGGTTGAGGGTAAATCCATGGCAGACAACCATGTGCGCGAGCTCCAGAGAGCGCATTTGAGCTTGCGTGCTCTCGTGGGTGAGCTTCTGCATGATCATATCGTTATGGGTCTTTGCATCCTCACGCTCATAGAGTTGGAAACCAAGGGGGAAAGCTTTCCCGCTTGAAAGTTGGCGCACTGACCAGGAGGGAAGGAGCGAGGAGACCGAGATCTTGTTGGTGTTCTCATCCCATAACACCATTGGCTCGCTGACACAATCCCTCACTTTCCCGTCGAGGCCAAAATTGCGGTGCGCATTCGGCAACTCCACGCAAACCTCAGGCTTCATCCCGATAGAAGAGTTGGGGAGATCGCCCTCGCTCTGACCTTCCTCCTGTGGGCCCCTCTTGACTTGCTTACTCTTGACACCACATGCTTTTTTAGGTTTTTTTTGAGCAGGCAGAGGGACAATGCAAGTCGGGGTCGACGGGTGCAATTCGCTTACTGTCGCTGGAGGGAGCAGATGTGTCCTGCTCTCCTACACACTGCCGCGAAAGCTCTTAACCGGGCAAGTGGGTCAGTTTCTAGCCTATCATCGGTGTAGGGTGGGTGCTCTGGAATCAGTCTCTCCCCTGCATGAAAATGACAAATTATCAAAAAGGTGTTTTTATAAGCGAGGTTGAGGTGGGGCGAGAAGGAAGCGTACCTTCACCGGGAGTACCGAAGGGAGCAATTCAAGCCCCTCCTCAATAAAGCGACCTCAAAGTCTTTATGATGAAAGAATTATGGAGGTTGACATCGTTGCCCGACACTGTCGGCGTGTGGTACGTCTCCTCACTCCGCTGAATGGGCGAGTAAGGAATGTTTCTGAGGTTCCCTTTTTATGAAGACAAATTTTGTTAACCCATTAGTTATTTTTGTTAGCAGTCTCGTGCACCTTGAACTGGCGAGCTGGATAAGAAGGCGCCCATCATTGGTGGCTTGATAAATGAAGAGCTTCTGGAGAAGATGGAGAAGAACTCACTCAATCGCTCCTTAAGGAAGCTCGCAAATGCCACCAACATGGCAATCACATTGGGGTTAAGTTGCGCAAGGAAAACCCCAAAGTACTTCACAGACTGACAAACTTAGGTCAGAGGGTTATACCGTAGT